>OY728153.1:1488814411-1490014411 GCA_963277665.1 Viscum album | reverse complement strand
CTTAGTATGCTGCACTAGTCCATGTCATGGGATACACTGAATTTCATGTAGTTATTACATGTATTTTATCCCATATGTTAACTAACCATCCTATAACATAGCATGTCAAATTACACTATGTTTATATAGAGTACACATCATGTAGTCTTTACAAGTTAGTGGTAAAATTCATATAATCTTTCTGGCCATTATATAAGGTCAAACTGTATGAGTCTGATAGCCTGACTAGTAATGACATTCACATTGTGTAGAAGGTGTACATGGAATGTAGTTCATCAATTCCAACATTTGAGACACATGATGAGTCCTTGTTTTTGTTATCTAAACACAAGACATTAAAGATACATGAGATGTAGCTAGACTGCACAAGTCATGTAATATCTTTCCTGAGAACAGGCCAAGCCTTTTGGTGGGTTGTATGAGGATTTGGCATTTGGATAACACGGCATGGGGCTAGCATGTGTTCATCGTGTAATCTTCCAGGATACATGTCAAAGACCATAGAATGTATCTCAAGAACACAACAATGGGAACACATGGTATGTATCTCATTAGTACGTGTTGTCTAGTCTGGTAGCAGTACACACCAAAACCTTTAGTGTATACCCCGGATAAACAACAACCAAGGTACACGACATGTATCTAGATATTAAATGTCATGTAGTCTCCTAATAAATTCATAGAATTAAATTGTATTAAATTTAATATTGTATCATTGTAACCATATATTATTTATTGAAACCATTTTTTTTTAACAATTTTATAATTTTTTTAAAAAATTCTCAATTAATTTATTTTAATAAAATCTATAACTATTGATTCTACCATTTATTTTCCATGAATGTAATTAATCATGTATATCTCAAAAATGAATACATATTGTCATTAAGTTCAAAGGGAAATAATTGATTAATTAATCCAAGAATGTTTATCTTAATAATATATAATTCATAAAGAAATGAATGTTATCCATTTATGTTTTCGTATACGTTTCATGTATGACCATTCGTGTGATAGTCCCAGACTAGTGTATGTGTTGGAATTTATTTAATATTTTTTATTGTATGGGTTTGTAATAATTTGTTACTAAATTAAATTTGATGAATTTTGATTCATCTATCCCTCCATTATTATGTAAGACCTCCATGTCCAAGGATATTTATTTAATCCCCTTTAATCAATCCTTTGGTTCTCCTCACTAGCATGCCAGTTATAAAAAATTACAAGTAAAGTAGTTTCGCAAGGTGTGTGGAGGTGGTTCAATATGGAACCATAATAATTCCAACCTAGGTGTTACATAGGTGGAATGGTGAAATGCTATAACTTATTCCAACACTAGTAACATGATGTATTTTTACTAGGTCATATGTTAATTTAATGTTCTCTAATTAAATCAAACATTATATAAAGCTCATGAATATGAAATTTAATTAACTATTTATTTTTATTTATGAGTTATTTAATTTTATGGATGCATGGTTGCAGTCATATGAATGAAATATTTAATTTTCAAAAGACATAATTAAAATAAATGGATTATGTGTAAATGTTTTATCCAATTTGGTTAATTAATTAAGTGAAATACCCTTAATATTAACAAGACATGTAAAAGATAAAACAATATAAAGTTTATGCATGATAATTTAATGTTCCTAATATATATATTGATTTATAATTGGACTTCCATAACTTGATTAGGAATAAAAACCATATAACTAAGTGTTTTACCGACCCTCATTAGTACACTTAATTTTAACATGGAGTTATATGAAGGTTATGGGTTGACTTAACCATCGTACATCAAGATAATTACCCTTGATAGACTTGATGTAACTTAGGGGAAAGTGATAATGAAATCCATGTCACAATTTTAGGATAGTGAAGTCAACTCAATAGATCAAGGAGTTACAAGACACAGTTTGAAAATTCTTATCTACCCAAATACATTCAAGTATCTTAAATAACCTTCATTTGGGTTATGTTAAGGGGAATATGGATCCTTTCCACTTGAATATTCTAGAATCTATACATTCCGAGTTTGATGGTGAGGGACATTGGGAATTGATAAAATAATGTAAAATTTAATAAAATGAATTCAGTTATTATTTATCACAAAATTTTGAACTCAATAAAATACTAATAATATACTTTTTTAATTGTAAAATAAAATTAATAGTTCTATGAGTAGTTTAGACACCTTCAGGTTTATTTGTGCCATGAAAAAAAATCGAATGTGCTAGAATCCTCACTTCCTAATCCACCTGGATAAGAGGTGAGGCATGACGAGTTCCCATCTAGGAAAACAATTTGAGTGACATGGTTGAAATTAAATTTTTAATGCTTTCAGATATTTCTAGTTAACTCATTAAGTATCACAAAAAAAAGATGCATATACAATTCTTGAGAACTTAAATGGTATTTACTATGAGATATTTATATAGGAACAGTTTCTAATTCATATGTTGAACTATTAGAGAAATTTTGGATATGGTGCCCCAACTACACCTCAGGTAGTCAATCTTTTTAGTTACATTAAGAACATAGAGGTTCTAGGCTTTAAACTCCCTGAAAAAAATTGGGCACTGATATCATTGTGACCTCACTCCCTTATATCTTCTCCAATTGTTTTGTAAATTTTAATATGAATAACATTGAGAAGTATCTTCCATATCTTATCACACTTCCTCACCAAGTAGATAAGGAGGAAAATCATGAAATAATACAATCGTTATATTGAACAAACGGATAGGTAAAGTGAAGATATTTAAACCCAAATATTATTTGCACCCTTCCAAGAAGAGGAATATCAAGTAGCAAGAAAATAAATATGATGTTTTTTTGTTTTTCATGTAGCAAGAAGGGCCATTGGATGAAAAACTACACCCAGGAAAAGAATTAATGGGAAGTTCCAAGAACATTTTTTGTTGAGTGTAATTTATATATTTTTATAAATTTAGTATTAGATATAGGTTGTGGTGATCACATATATATTCTAATATAGGAACCAAGTAGATTCATAACGTTTTACTGAGCGGAGGTAGATCTATGAGTAGCCAATGGATTGAAACTTTTTTGTGAAGCTATCCTGGACTACCACCTCATGTTGTAAACTATAATGATCTTTGTTTTAATGGGTTATTATTATTTTCTTTCAATTATCAAAAACATTATTTTTGTATCTATACTTTATAAAGAAGTTTTTATTTTTGATTATGGAGATAAATAATTCTTCTTTTATAAAGATATCATTTTTATTTTAAGGCACATTTAAATAATGGTATTTATGTATTGGATTACATGAACCAAGAAATGTAAGTAGATAATGAAACTAATTCACATGACTTTTACCATACCCCATTATAGAATCATTGAATAGGTCATGTAAATGAAAAGGGATTGAATGAAATATACCAAGATATATATTTAGATTATTTTAAACTAAAACCACCTTGTATATGTTACGAATGTTTACAAGGTAAAATGAACAAATCCCTATTAAGTGGAAAAGGTTAAAGGACCAAGGAGAATCTTAAATTAGTTCATACAGACGTGTGTGTACCATTTCCTATTGAGGCAATGGATTGGTACCCATACGTCATAAATTTTACTAATGATTTTATTAGATATAGATATGTCCACTTAATGAAGTATAAATCGAATTATTTTAATAAATTAAAGGAATAAAAGAATTATGTTAACAACAATATTGGTTAGAATATTAAGAAACTACTCTTATACCATGGTAGATAATATATTAATCAATAATTCATTGATTACTTATTGGATTTTGGGATCCTATCTCAACTCACTCCTCTTTATACACATCAGTGTAACGATGTAAGTGAAATGAGGAAATGTACCTTGTTAGATATTATGAGTTCAATTATGAGTCATGCGAGTAATACATTATCATTTTGGGGTTCGTCATTGGAAATAGTAAAAAAATACTAAACCAAGTTCCAAATAAAGTCGAAGATGGTATACCATACCATTTATGGAATGGAAAGAAACTCATGTTGTTATACATACATGTGTGGGGTTCTAAAGCATTTTTTAATGCCTATTTAGGTAAAAAAAATCACCCCAAGGAGATAAGTGTACCTTTTTAGGATACCCCAAATAAATAATGGGATATTAACTATATAAATCTTAAAAATTTAATAGTGGAAAGACATGTCATATTCCTTAAAAGAGATCACATATCAAAAAGAGATAGTGGGAGCGATATAGACTTCGATGAAGTTGAGGCTCAGGGTATAAATGATTTTGAAAAGGAAAAAATTCAAAAAATACCCATTGAAGAAGATACCTTCTTAGAAACACAAGTACTACGTAGGAGTATAAGAGAGGTTATAAACCCATAATTATATGGTGTTCTAGTCACTGAGGAGGGTGAATCGTTACAATTTGATAATAATGATCCTATAAATGGAATGTGTCTATCATATGGTGTGTAAAAACAATTATTTCCTAATTTAAAATGTAGTATCATGGTAAACTTAGGTTGTCTCTAGAGATTAGCTCATAATAATCAAATTTGTCAACTGAAATTAGAGGAAAAATTGGTTGTTTGTGAAATTTTTTGGTTTTAAAAAAACTAATGTAATGAAAAATGTGAAATAAATTAAGAAAAATATTAAAAACAAATTGACAAAGAAATTTATTTAAAACAATGATATGATTTGGGTGATAATTTCCGAGTTGGTTTTCTAAATGCAGTATTATCCTTATTCCAATTTATCCAATCCTCATCTTTTAAGCCAATTAAAGTGAGATTACACATTCACTTCCTCTCACTAAATTTGTTGAATGTTTATGGTGAGAGTAAAACATTCCATGATTTCATATTGATCTACAATTTTTCCTATGTCTTAGAGAGTTGCATAAAATACCCTTAATTAACTTAGTCAATAACTGATCATGTCTTGTTTATCCCAAATAGTCATGAATATCCATTACCCTTTCCACACGTACTGATGATCATCGATTACATCACCCCTAAGACCAGTTATATTCCATCATATATAAACCATAACTTAAAATAAGGAGATAATGATCATTTACCAAAAAAAATTCAACAATAAAATCTAAAACCAAATACAATCATACATTATAATAAAAACCTCTATTATAAATTGAAATCAACTTTACAGAAGAGATAATTGGATTTTATTCAATAAAGTGTAAGAAATCAAGCATTAAAAAAATAAAACATCACCTTACATCATCAGTCATAATATTAACCTTCCAAGTTAATGTAATCCATGAAGAAGGGGGAAGAATAAGGCATTAAAAACTAAGAATAAGAAAATAGAGAAAAGGTAGAACCTAAAAATTATCCTCAAGAATCTGTCCACAAAACGTTTTCTCTTGTTCACCCACCAGCTGCCAAAAAATTGACCAGGTGTATTCTTAAAATTTGTTAAAAATTAAGTTGGATATAAACTTTTATAATTTCAATTCATTATGACAGGTTTGTAAAAATTTATACATAAATTACTCATGTGTGCTCTTTCGGTCTGTAAAGACTCTTCAACTTCATTAAATTTTTCATGTTCAATAGGTTCATTAATGAGATAAATTCTCTATTAAAGTTATTGTGAGAATACACCATCAGTTCCTCTTTAAAATAAATATAGAAGAAACTCATTTTTAGGACTTTAGATCAATATATTCCTCATATATTAAAGTGGGATCCATTCTATCAACCATAATTATTTTTCTGCTTGATTGATTTTTTTGGGCTTGTTGAAGTTAAATAATATATAGGTAAAGAAGAATAAGTTTAAGAACACAAACACAATAATCCTAAATAAATAATCACTTCATTTGGATCAATATTGAAAAATTTATGTTCTAAATATCAGAGTAATAAAAAACTAATAAAATTGGAAAATTAAGTAATTTTAACAATTTCGACCAAAACTCACGAAAAATCCAAAAATGATGAAAATAAAATCAAATTATAAAATTTCAAGGGACTAAATAATTTAAATTCATATTAAAAAAAGATGAAAATATTATTTATATCAATTCCCCCACACTTATCACTTCGACTCTGGGAAAAGTAAAATTTAAATCAAATCAAAGAAAATTCAAAACACATACTCATGATATCCAACAATTTTTCAAAAAGAAACTAAAGATGTCATACCTAATCAAAAACCACTATTTCAAGTTATCCATTTAGATAATTCAATCCATTTTTCCTTAATTTCCCCTCCCATTTATGCAAAATAATTACCTCACATTAAATTAGTTTTTCATCTCAAAAATGTCAATTTTCAACAAGTCTTTTCTCATTCAAACCCATGTAAGAGTCAAAATAGGATTGGTAAATTCCTACATCTACACATGATTTGATTCTAGGGAATGTGTTTATTATGAGGAATTTTTAGGGTTGTTTAGTAGATTTCAGTTGGAAGGATTTAGATGTCAAAAATTATGAGGCGGAATAAAGAGGTATTAACTCTTTTAGAATAAAAATTGCATGATTATAATTTTCCCTCAAGTATGTCTCCTCGTCACTACCCTCAAAAACAAAATAGCTATAATCATCATTGAAGATATCATGGACATCGCACACCATAAACATTTCATCATAAAAAATTAAAATTTTTTTCTCCTCTTTTTTTCTTAAAATCTCTAGATAGGCACAAATTTCTTTCTCTTTTGGAAGCTCTAGAAATCCACAACTTATTTTATCATGAAATATCCAGAAATGCACAAATTTCAAAAAAATGAATTTATTAGAAGAAAAATCATCTATTCAATATTTTATTTTCTACCAAAGGTATCACTAAATAATGTATCATAATACAAGACATCTTCCCCCACACATAAGTTAATATAGATCATGAAATTTCACTTCAATATCAAGTTAGATGGGGAAAATTGTCTTGTAATATAGATAACCTAATAGGTTTTTCATAGATTCTAAGGGGTAAAAGGATTAAATATAAAAATTATTCTATAATAAAAATTATTAACTTGAAAATAGAACTTTAAAACCAAATAATTCCACCAATCATTTAAAACAAAAGTACCTAAAAACCTCAAGTGTAGAAAATTATTAATCAAATTATGGTTAATGAAAGGTTGATTTGGTTCTATTAAAAAGTGAGGTGAATTTAAAGAATATTAAAAAGGGTTCTGAAGCCTCATAAAATATTTATTTCAATGATAAATACAGTGATATTTCACATGGGATTAAAAAATCATAGATTTTTTTATGAAATTATCAATGTTTTTACTTGAAACAACTTCATTTTAAGCATTCATTTAAGCTCAGTTTCATGGTATAAATTGATTCACTAATAAAAATAGGTTTCAAAAATGTAAAAATAATCATTTGAGCTCACAATTTTCAAAAACACACAAAATATGAAAAATAAACACCCACAAATTGGAAAAACACACATATTAGTTTTTTGAAAAATAGAAAAACAAAAAATTGGAAATAAAAAACTACAAGGATTTTATCCCCCACAATTAATTGATTCATTGTCTGAAATGAATTCAAGTATATTTAACATATAATCAGATTTTTTATTTAATAAAAAGATGAAATATAGTTTTTGGGAGAGGCACAACCTAACTTATTGGTAGTGCAACATTGAGTTAATCTCATAAATGTTGCACACTGAAAACATAGAACCAAAATAAGAAAATATAATATAATAAATTTATTAGAATAAAATAAAATATGGTGATAATGAGAATAGAATTATATATCTTGGTATAATCCCTTAACTAGGCTCTGGGTTTTGAATACCTTCAGATGGGTTGTTCCAATTGGTTATCCCCAATCTGGTGGTGGGTAAAGTTTCCTTTATTGGAACCACAAACACTTATTATTTCCATATTTATCTTATTCCTTTTTATTGAAAAATCCATTGATATAGTATTCCAAATAAACCCCCATTAAAATGAGATATAACATTCACGATAGGGGTAGGGCAAAGAATTGGTCTTCCTCTTTCTTGGTTTCAACACACAGAACAACTTTTTCATTCTCTAATTCTTGGTTTAGGTATACTATATCAATGGAAAAAGTCAATGGTAATGTCATAGTGTAATTATATTTTAAAAATATTAAAACATGAAGAATAAATATCAAATTCTTCCACTTCAATGAAATATCTTGAGACATGGTATCCTCATGAAAATTCACTTGGATCTCATCATGGACTTCTTATAACAAATATTAAACTTGCATGGGGACCTCCATATATTACACTTCTAATGCATCTTCTTTTTTGAATTCAAAATCCTACAAGGAAATACATGTTCTTTAAGAATCTAAAAAATTAAAACTAGGGGAGTTAATAATCAATTCATCTTCAATAAAATAAAAATGAATAGAGTACAAAAGGATATTATCTCCCTTAATTGGACTAACTTCGATTTCTTCTCTAGTCGAAAGATCTTTATAGAGTAGAGTGATAATATATGGAGGTAGATTATCAAGATCCACTATTTTAAAGATTAGTGAAAAAACATCTTCCATCACTATTTTTTATTCTAGTTCATGTTGAGTTTCTGTATACTATGTTACTTCGTCCTTTACATCAATATTTGATAATTAGTTTAACTTAATTATAGAGACTTGTGACATGGAAATTAAACATTTTCTTGACCAAAACAATGAGTTCATTAACCATTTATATGAGGGAATACTCTCCAATATTAACTATTTTTCAAAACACCTTTGATTAATAAATCCAAGAATAATAATTTCAATTGAATACATCATCGAAAAGATTTTTAAAAAATTAAAGAAAAAAATTTATTAATCAAATCTAAGAATTAGATTATTGGAACTGGCTCCCTAAAAATAGCGCCAATTTTGGACACATTCCTATTATGGGTTATGGGAAAAAAATTATTTTATAAGTTATAATGTAGTATATTTTTCAACCTCTATTTTCTATAGAGAGGATCACACTGAAATCACATTTTTTCAATTAAAATTTGATGAAAAGTTGTTAATTTATAAATTTTTGGATTTTAAAAACAAACTAAAGAAAAAACCAAAATAAAGAAATTAATAAAATTATAGAAATAAGTATAAAAATAAAGTGACTAAAAATAGTTAGATTATTGGGTTGATCAGGTCAGGGTCGGTTTTCAAAATTCAATACTATCCTAGTTCTAATTTATCTATTTCTCCTCTACTAAGATGATTAAAGTGAGATTCCACAATTGCTTCATATCACTTCCTTGGTTAAATATTGAATATGAGACTAAAAATTGCCAAGATAATATATCAATTTGTTATACTTACAATGTGTGAGATATTTTGTAGATAATACCCTCAGTTAACTTAGGAAATACCCGATCAGGTCTTGTTCATCACAAACAATCAAGAATATCTACAACCTCATCCACACATAATAATGATCATTGAGTACTTCACCACTAAGACCTGATCTATTTTATTTTATATAAACCAAAACCTAGCAAAGAAAGTTAATAATAATTGACCAAATAAAATTAAACAATAGAATCAAAAACCAATTACGATCATACTTGATAATAAAAAAACTATAAGAATTTGAAATAAACATCGAAGAAGATAAAAATAGATTCTATTAAATAAAGTAAAATAACTCAAGCATTAAAAAAGAAAAAATCCCCTTAATTAATCACTAATAACATTACCTCACCATGTGAAAGGTAACCTTTATAAATGGTAAAGAATAAGGTATTACAAAAATAATAATAAGAAAAGAGAAAAAAGGAAGAATATAAAATTTATCCTCCAGAATCTATCTACCATAATTCTTCTCCGATTTTTCCCAACAAATGCTAGAATATCCCCAAGGTTTCTTCTTTAAAGTTAATAGATGTTTTTTCTACTAACTATCAAAATTTCAATTCATTTGTACACTTTTTAAAAAAAATTATACATGAATTAATCAATAGAACTAATTCTATCTGTAGAGACTCTCAAACTTCCTCCAAATTTTCACATTAAATGGATTCCCTACTGTGAAAGATTATCTATTAAAGTTATTTTCTTCATGAACCATTGATTCCTATTTCAAATACATCCATAATAACTTCATTTAGAGGTATTTATGCCGATATATTCCTCATTTACTGAGGTGTGGTCTATTCTATCAACCAGAAGTATTTTTCAACTTGGTTGATTTTTTGGGACCTGTTTAAAATGGAATAAACTCAAGGTTCAGAATAATAAGATGAATAAAATTAACAAATAAATCCAATAAAAAATAATCACTCCATTTATATCAATATTTAAAATTTGATTCTCTAAATAACAAAGTAAAAAATATATTAAAATTAAATAATTAAGAAATTTTTAAATTTTAGACCAAAACACACCCAAAAATTAGAAAATGATGAAAATAAGCTCCTTTTGTTAAATTGGAATGGATAAAATCTTTTAAATGCGATGAAAAATGATGAAAATATAGTCTCCATCACTAAACTAAAATGAAGTTGTAAGTGGTATGGATATTTTCAAGTGGGAAGTAGGTATGAATTCTATAATAGTTTTTATATACCAAAATGAAGTTTGGATTTTACTAGATCATCTAGTGGATGTAAGAAAAATTGGTTAAATTTTATTATTCAAGATGATACTAGAAATTAAAGGATAATTTATAACCTATAATTCATGACAAGTTTCAAAAAGGCTTAAACAGCAACAATTCATTGATTACGATGCAATATTTTCACCAGTTGTAATTACAAAATGTATCAAAATTAAACCTTTCATTATAGATTAACATGTCTAGGAGATTTGGTAAATGGATAAAAAAATGGTCTTACATAATGGGAACCTTTAGGAAGATGTCTATATGACACAACCTAGAGGTTTTGTGACCCCAAAGGATGCCAATAAGATATAAAAGTTGATAAAAATCCATTTATGAGTTAAAGCAAGTATCCAGGTCATAAAACATTAATTTTGATGAAGTCATAACAAAATTTGGTTTCATAATGAAGGAATGTGACCCTTGTGTCTAAAAATAGTTTAGTGGGAGTGTAGTCATTTTCTTAATTGCATATGCAAGTGACATATTACTTATTAGAAATGAAATATCAGTCTTATAGTTTATTAAAGAACGGTTGAATAAATGATTCTCCATGAAAGACTTGGGAGAGGATGTATATATTATTGGGATCAATATCCATCATGATAGATCCAAGAGACTATTCGGCCTAAGTCAGAGTAAATACATTGAAAAGATACTGAATAGATTCAGTATGGAACAATCCAAGAGGGGATTGTTTCCTACTTCACAGGGCATTCATATTTCTAGAAATATGTGTCTTGAGACACGTGAGGAATGAAATATAATTGAAAGGATTCCATACGTGTCAGTGAATGGGTCAATATTGTATATTATTATATATACAAGGCTAGATTATACTTATGCATTAAGTGTCATAGAAATATATTTATCATCCCTACATAATTGACATTGGATGGCATTCAAGACTATCCTTAAGTATCTAATGTGTACTTAGGATATGTTCCTGGTTTATATAGTATATGAGATACTATTCATCCGAGGATATAAATATGCTAGTTTATAAATATTTTAAGATTACATGAAGTCACATATAAGAGATATATTCACTTTTAATTGAGGTCTTGTGAGCTAAAAGATCTTAAATATGGGTTTGGTTGTAGATTCTACAGTAGAGTTTGAGTATATTATGGATTATGTGGTAGCTAAACAAGTTTTATGGATTAAAACCTTCATCGAATATCTTTACATAGTATATATCTTTAAATATCATATCACATTCTATTGTCATAATATTATAGTGGTGGCTCTTGAAAAAAATCCAAGGTCACATAATTGGATGAAGCACAAACTTTAGAAGTACCATATGTTGATGTAATTTTCTAAAAGTGTTGATATTGTAGTGCGAAATATATCTATATAAGACCACAAGGTGGACCACTTGAATAAATCTTTGAGTCAGTAAAAATGTGATTATCATGTGAGGTTTAGCAAACTAAAAATCATAGGTAGTTATCTCTACTCTAAGTGAGAGTTTTTCGAGTTAGTTTCCTTGGACCAACTGTTTGTGATTTTATTACATATATATTTTATGTATTAAATATTAATAAAACATCTCATTAAATATTGTTAGTTTTTATTAATTACTCTAATTTAATAATTTCATAGAGTATACGTCGTATTGATAAGTTCATATAATTTTCCTACTTTGATGAGAACATTTATAATCTATGATGATATTATTAAAAATGCATTTACAATTGGATATCATGATATGATGGGGCACATAATATATAGAATATCAGGTGTGAGTACTCGTAAGCAGATGATTCTTATTCTCATGAAGTTCTTACTTAGTAATCTCTAAGATGTGAGATTGTGAGAATAGATCCTCCGGTGGGAATTTTTCCTGGTTTGGTTTCATTGGATATTTGTATATATGAGCATGTGTAATGGTCCTTAAACTTTATGACTATCAATAATGCATTTCATGACTCATGCAATTGGATTTGATGATGAAAACTGTGATTCTATATGTTTTGTATGAGGTAGGGCACATTGGGAATGTCATGATTTATATGTCATCAATGGCTAATTCAATGAAGTATTTTTCCATTACATATTTATGTAAGTTGATATCTCGACCCTTTAAAAGGGAAATAATCATCGCATTAAATTACATTGTCATGGTTGAATTACGTGTTTATTTTAGATAGTCAAAGTAAGTCATATTGATCATATAGTCTGGTGAAACAGATATGCAACCTACTTGATGAAATATTGTGGTAAAGGTAATATATTACACAATGAGAATTCATGTGTGGTTTCCATTGTTGAAAAATTAAATTCTTTCTATCAGGTTACTTAAACCATTTCTAGACACTAATCTTGGACTTTAGAAAAATCCTACTTAATTCCAATGAGAAATAATCTTAAAGGATTTTTTACGAATTTTTGATGATGATCTCAGTTAAATTATATTTTAATTTAATTAATTGAATAAATATTATTCTCAAGACTGAGGTTTCATTTTATGCATTTTTTATTGATCAAAAATGTTTATTATTTAATGAAATATTTAAATTAAATATTTATTCAAGATTTCAATAAATGCTTGATGATTTCAAATGGACCAAGTCTAAGTCTAGTGAAAAATATTAACTAACAAGATGGTTAAATAATATTTTTTATTCCGTAAATTGGAAAATGCTACAAAATAATATTATTATTATTATATGGCATAGGGTTTATTAATTATTTTTATATTATTTAAGGACTATCATGAAATTAAATAATTATTTTAACCTAAACCCTAAGTCTATAAATAGACTATTATTTCTATTGTGTATCACATTCAAAAATAAAAACTTGAGAATCATTATACACAATGAAACTCTCTCTCTCTCTTGAATCCTTCTTTCTCTCTTCCTTTCAAGAATGAGAAAAACTAGAGATATCCCTTCAAGATTGAAGGATGAACATCAAAATCAATAACACAATACAATAAAATTAATGTGATATCACCTCGAGATCAATTGGCATTAATTAAAGATCAATGGAGCATGTGTGGATCACTGCTAGAGAGATTCTATAAGGCCCTAGCCTTAAACATTACAGAATCTTGGGTTATTTCATGAATTCACATTAACTATATTTTCAGGTTTAGAGTTTTAGATAATTAGATCATAAATCATGCATTACATTCCGCATTTAAACAACGTGGTTACATCAAAGACAGTATTAATTTTTTCCACCAAAGGAAACATAATTAAAATAAAACATGGTTTATTTCTTGACACTTCCTCGACATTATCATCACATCATGTACATTTCCCTTAACATGTGAAAAACATTTCAAAAACATGGGATGAGCATAAAAAGATCAGTAAGGGATATAAAAATACGGAAAGAAAACATTTTTCCATATATACATAAGATTCAATGAAATCATACTTTACTCATAAAACATAAGCACTTTATCATACCTCATGAAATCATAATATTTATGATTAACTCATATAAATCATAAGACAGAAAGGTAACTTGAGGCATTCATGACATTCTTACGTAGGGAGTAACCCTCATGGTTACGTTTGGAATACCCATCATAGTATATTCCCTAAATCTCTTCGGAGAAACCTTAGCCTTTAACTCCTTCACATTACCCAATGCATTGGAGAGCTATCTCGGGCTCACTCACCCTTAGTTTATCATGGAACCACCCGACTTCATAAATAATTCCCAAGAACCATAACATGATCATATCACATAAAACATGCATAAATGAATCAAAACATTTCCACAGTTCAATAACAAGATATCAATACTACACATTGATATAATCAAAACATTATCAAAACCATTTTCAATACCAAAATAAAAGAGAAGTAAAATTTGGTATTTATTTTTCATTCAAAAAAAGTTATGTCTTGTAGAGGAAGCCGAAACTCAAATAATGGTCACGGCGGTGGAGAAGTTTTTGTCGCCGCATACGTAAGACAAAATCATTCCTTTTTTATTTTAGTAAAACTCTTCGTTTAAAAATATTCATTTTGAATGAAATTAAAAGTTGAAAGGGTTTATTATAAAATTAATAAAAGAAGGTCGTATATAAATTGAAGTATACCTCAATGAAAGGAGATTGAGACGAAGTCCCTTACCTCAAGTCCGACTTGTTCTCGTTCGTTCTTTATATTCTTGAATAATAAACATACGTAAATTTATAATTGCTTAAGTAATTCCTTTAAATTTTATTATTCAATTCATATCACATATTATCATGTTATAATAATTAGTCAATTATGTGAGTTCATATCATAAGTTTTGTCAATATTTGGTACATGAGTCAAAAATGAACTTATTTGAAAAGAATTGCCCATGTAGTTATAATTACTTCTTCTACAGAATGGTATTAATGATTTAAATATCATATATATCCAGTATATATTCATTTTATACTATTCTAAAACATTTGGAGATAAAAAATGAAATGCACCGTTTATGGAGACGGTAGGTCGTACGTACGCATAAACGCTACTTTCATTGTTTTGTCATATTAAAGGAATTACAAATAAATGAGACATATATATATTATAATTCCAGTATAAAATATATTTTATATAGGTGACATAAGTTCATTAATTAAATTATTTATAAATTCCATGTTTGGCATGAACAAGTCACATCACTTGAGGGGGCGGTAGTCCACACTTCCTCATATGAAATTATCGCATTTGCACAAACTGTAAAGAATAAAGGTATGTCTTAAATATAAAATACAAAAGCATGGATAGGAAATAAATATAATATATATCATATATAAATATAGGTCCATCATAATGGCCACCATTAAAGGTGTTAAAAAAATATTGAACAATCATCATTTCGTGAGGCAGTAATTCGCCACCCACAGAAACAGTATATTATTTAACCATTAGACGGAGGTGTGTGTAAGTTTAAATCAAATACATATCATAACAACAACCTATTATATTGATGAAACTGGTTTTGTTATGGAATAAAAGAATAAGAAGATAGTGGTGAGTGAATAAGGAATATAAAAGGAAGAAACTCGAGAGAAGACATTACCTCTAAATCGGGTAACTCTTTTTGATTTGTGCCAAAGGCTTCCTTGGAAAGACTTCTGCCCACAGTGAGGCTTCTAGGATTAAGAGAGGGATGTGGATAGATAATATGAGCAGATTTTGGATGAGCCAATGTCTTGAGAGATGTGGGTAAGGTGGTAGAGGTGGGGGCCCTTTATAAGAGGGAGGAGGGTTACTTTTGGAAAGTCTTGAAATGTTACTTTATTATATACTGATTTTATGATTTTAAAGGTCCCACAATGATATATTTTGATTATAAGGAGATAAGGGTTCGAAATAAACCCATCCAATAGGTTTTTTAAAAGTGTAAGTCTAATATTTTACCTTCTCTTTTCATTTTATTTAAATTGTTCATTAATGAGGTAATCACTACATCATCATGGTGTCATAAATAAATTTATTTATTTAATGTCTAAAAATTATAAAAAAAATAAAATGATGTAGGAAATATTTTTAGATTTTCAATTACTATTTATAGTCTAAGGGATAATTTTTTTAAACAAATTAAAAAAATTACATAGGATATACAAACATTTGTTATATTTCTGTTCTTTTAAAAAATAATGTCATAAATGTAACTTTCACACACATGTGACTCCATGGGCCCTCAAGTTCAATAAAAACCTTCCCATGGTCTTCCATGACACAAACGAGAGGATTTGGAAACATTTTGGGGTCATTTTATATTATAATGATATTATTTTATTACCCTTAACTACCCGATTACTAATTAATCACAATAATTAAAGATAATTACCGTCGTTACTATTCATAATGTCCAAAAACAAAAGAGTATTAATTACATAATTTGAAACATATGATTCCAAATATGGAATCCATTTTACCAAATTCTAAACATAGAAATTTCATTAATTAATTTAAAAATAATTCTCGTTGTTAAAACAAATAGCGTGTTTTTATGAAACAATATCTATCAAAAGATTGACAACTGTTTATGTCCAATTTCAAATTGAACTTAATTCCAATGACAATCATTGGATTAAATGGTAAAAATATATTCTAATTAAACATTAAAATCAATTAAAAAGACAATCTACCCATATAATTAAATTAGATGAAAAAACCCTTTTAAAGTAAAATGCAGTATTTTTAACTATTCATTAAAAAATGAACATTGTCAAAAAAATACCAAAAATTTATCCAAAGTAAATTTCAATGTCCCAATTCTAAATAATAATTTTATTTTGAAAAATATAGCTTATAAAATTGTTAAAAGTTACATTTAAAAATGTTTTTCCATCAAAAGTCGGTAAACCAATCTTTTAAAAATATTAGAGATTACATGCTTAAGATTGGATTTATTCTCATTTTAAGCCTCTAAAACACTATCTAATTCATAAATATACATAGATATGAAAATATATTATTCTTTACTTACTTGGGATGTTACATCCTTCCCCCCTTTAGGAAATTTCATCCATGCAATTTATTTACTTTTCGAATAAGTGGGGGTATTTATCCCTCATTGCATTTTCAGATTTCCATGTTGCCTCTTCAACTATATAGTTTTTCCATAGAACCTTTACATGATGAATCACCTTATTCCGCAACGCTTGCTCCCTATGGTCAAGAATCTGGACCGGTTGTTCCTCCTAAGATAGATTCTCTTCCAACTGAACTATCTCTGGACTCAAAACATGCGATGGATCTGGCATGTACTTCCTTAACATTGAAACATGAAAAACATTATGTAACTGAGATAAACTCGAAGGTGAAGCCACTCGGTATGCCACTGATCCAACTCTCTCTATAATTTCATATGGACCAATGAACCTTGGACTCAGCTTTCCTTTCTTACCAAATCAAATCACACTTTTCCATGGTGAAGCTTTGAGGAAGACATGATCACCTACCTTAAAAGAGAGATCATTCCTCCTATTGTCCACATAACTTTTCTTCCTGCTCCGAGTTGTTCTCATGTGTTTCTGTATCTGATAAACTTTTTATGCCACCTCTTCTACCAATTCTGGTCCCATCAACTTCTTTTCACCAACTTCATCCCAAAAAGCTGGAGTTCGACACCGCTTCCCATATAATGCCTCAAATGGTTCCATTTGTATACTGGAATGATAATTGTTATTATAATAAAACTCAAACAATGAAAGATGTTGTTCCCAACTTCCCTGATAATCTATCGAACAAGCACGTAGCATATCCTCCAAGGTCTAAATTGTTCATTCTGACTACCCATCTGATTGAGGATGAAGAGTTGTACTAAAATTTAATTCAATACCTAATGACTTCTGAAGGCCTTTCCAAAAGATAGAAGTGAACTTGGGATCACGATCAGATACAATGGAGAGAGAAAATCCGTGTAACGTGAATATCTATTTAAGATATAGTCGAGAAAGTTGATCTAGGGAAAAAGTATCTCTTATAGCAAGGAAATTAGCAGATTTAGTCAAGCGATCAATAATAACCCAGATTTTATTATTACCTCGAGGTGTCTTCAGTAATCCCACAACGAAGTACATGGATATATTCTCCCATTTTCACTCTGGCACTGGAAAAGGCTGAAGCATCCCTTTCAGTAACTTCTGCTCTAGTTTAACCTGTTGATAAGCCAAACACTTCACTGTAAAATCAGCAATATCTCTTTTCATTCCATCCCACCAATAATACTTCTGAATATCTCTATACATCTTAGTACTACCTGGATGAACTAAAAATGGAGAACTATGAGATTCACATAACAACTCTCTCTTCAACTTTGAATCATAAGGCACACACAATCTCTTCCCAAATCTCAAAACACAATCAATATAAATATTGAATTCAGGTAACATACCCTTCTGAACCAGCTCTACCTTTTTCTGCAACTCACTATCTTGCTTCTGTGCTTGCTTAATTCTGTCTGATAGAGAATATTTCACTGATCCCTAAAACAAAATAGAATAATTTCCTACACCAAAAACTTCCAATCCAAAATTCATAAAATCCTTAACTAAAGGATAACGTTCAAAATGTAACATGGTTAATGAAGCATTACTTTTTCAACTCAAATCATCTTCCACTTTATTTTCTTTTCTTGGGTGGTAGTGAATCGTGCAATCATAATCCTTGATTAATTCTAGTCATCTCCTCTATCTCATGTTCAATTATTTCTGAGTGAATATATACTTTAAAATTTTGTGATCAGTATATATTTCACACTTTACACAATACAAATGATGCCTCCAAATTTTTAAAGCGAAAACAATAGAAGCTAATTCCAAATCAGGTGTAGGGTAATTTATCTCATGAGTTTTCAACTGACGTGAATCATAAGAAATTACCTAATCATTCTGCATTAGGATGCAACCAAGTCCTTCCAATGAAGCATCATTGTAGATAACAAACACATCATTCTTGGAATGTAGTGCCAATACTGGGGCATTCACCAATCTTCTTTTCAATTCCTTAAAACAATCATCACATTCTTTTGTCTAGAAAAACTTAACACCCTTCCGAGTTAGCTTAGTCAAAGGGATGGAAAACTGTGAAAACTTTTTAACAAACCTTCGGTAATAGCCTGACAACCCTAGAAAACTACGAATCTCGGTTATATTTGTGGGTCTTGTCTATTCTTCAACAACCTTTGTTTTTGCAGGATCAATAGTTATTCCATCTTTAGAAACAATGTGACCAAGGAAAGAAATTTTTTGTAACCAAAACTCACACTTTTTAAATTTCCCATACAATTTCTTTTCTTTTAAGGTTTCCAAAATAACCCTTAAATGATTTTCATGCTACTCTTTACTTTTAGAAAACACCAAAATATCATCAATGAAATCAACCACAAACATATCCAAGAACTCATGGAAAATTTTATTCTTAATGTCCATGAATACACTAGGTGCATTAGTTAACACAAAAGGCATAACTACAAATTCATAATGGTAATATCTTGTAAGAAACACAGTCTTAGGAATATCTATTTCCTTTACCTTCAACTTATGGTACCCCGATATCAAGTCAATATTTGAAAAATATTGAGCTCCCTGGAGCCGATCAAACAAATCATCGATATAAGGCAAAGGATATTTGTTCTTAACAATGATGTTATTCAAGGATCTATAATAAATTCAAAGTCTCATTGAACCATCTTTCCTTTTAACAAATAAGACAAAATCACCCCATGGTGATGTGATAGTCCGAATGAAACCTTTCTCTAATAAATCTTGCAATTTCTCCTTCAACTCTAAAATTTCAATTTGATCCATTTGATAAGGGGGTTTTGAAATTATCTTAGCATTAGGAACTAAGTCAACAATAAATTCAACTTACTGATCTGGTATTATTCCAGGAAACTCATCAGGAAAATCATCAGGATACTCATTTACCACTGGCACATCATTACCATAAGGATTGGGGTCAAGCCCACTTATTAATAAAAGAAGAAAAAGTCACCTAAAACCCCTTTTAAACTGGGTAAGGGAAAACCCATTACATGCCCATGAGGCCAAAGGGATAAGCCCACCGAAAGCAGAGAGGGATAACTCATTATATGCTGGAAGGCTAGAGATAAGTCAATGATATTAGACCCAAGAGGAATAGAACCCAATACAAGTCGTTGATCCAAAGGTCACATAGGGAAACCTAGTAAACCCTAAAAAACAATGCCTTAAATTTTCTATCGACAATGTCTGCCGCCTCAACCACAAACCCGCACAAGGTTTCCATCATAAAATTTTTTAAATCAAACAGCCAGAATCAAATCCATATTTGTGAACTGAGTCCACGAAGAGCAGAAAACATCGGATCATGATTCCACGCATGCCGATGGCTTTGATGGGACCTCGGTTCAGGATTCATTAGATCTGAAAATGAAGCTTCTCCAGAACGGATCTTTCATCATCTTAAGTGCTCGCATCGGAGCCTTCACCTCAATGGTGATATTCGGTCATTTAAGGAAACCGTGTCATGGACGACGCTCCCCAAAGCCACCCGAATCCATCTAATCCGTCGCTTCCTTCCTCTAACCACCATCATCCCAGATGAGATCCATATCGACATCACACAAAGAAGTCCGACAGTCACCAACACTAGGGCACACACCGCCGCAGAAACACTCGATGGCACAGAAAACGAATCGAACCATGGTGACGAAAATGAACCTGCTGCTGCTAAAGTCAAATGATGAAACGTCGTTGAGTGTCACCATCACCTGATGATCCGATCCAGTAAAAAAGAAGCCACTGAGAGAAAAGGACCGGTCGTGGGTCGCTGAAGCAACAGATCGGATGCAGATGAAAAACACCTTACAAAGCGAGCCGACACCAGGAACATGCCGTTGATGAAGACGAAGAGCCGCTGAAGAGGAGGAAACCCTAATCATGTCTGGGAGATCTCGTCTGAAGCCGAGAGCCCCCCCCCCCCCATCATTAATCTGAATGGTTCCTTTTTTTTCAACAATATGTGCAAGGTAACATTCATTTCCATCTTTTACAAGTTTCTATGCCTCTTGATATGTTATCAATAGTAAGGGTTCATTCTTGTACACAAACTAAAATTCTTTTTGAAAAGAAACTTCTTTAGCTCTATAGTAAATCTTAGCATGGTAAACATAGAGCCAATCTATACCTAGGATAACATCAAACTCTACTAGAGGGAAAACAATAAGGTTTACAAGTAGGTTCTTTCCACAGACAAGGATAGAAAGATTATTATAAATTATTTTTTCCTCAACATTTCCCCCAGGTTTTTTTACCACAAGTTCACGAGTCATTTCTTGAGATGGAATTCACAATTTATGAGAAAATTTTTCAGATATGAAAGAATGTGCAGACCCCGAATCAAACAACACATTGGCATAATCTGAAAAACAAACAAAGTACCTGATACCCCTTCATTTGATGACCCAATATCTACTGACTTAGTTGAAAAGTATTTAAGCACACCTTTCTGCTTGTAGTCTGGCTACTTCCCATCATTAGAGCTCTTTGTCAAACACTCATTTTCATAATGATCCATCTCATTGCACTTGAAACATTTCACTAACTGTAAATCAAATTTGGTCTTACCATTGCCCTGATCTTTTCTGGTGCAATCACGAGCCTTATGTCCTATCTTACCACATCATATGCACTTTCCAGAATTCCAAAGAAATTCACCAGCATGCTTTTTACCACATTTATCACAAACTACAAAATTAGTTTTCTTCCCATCAAACCATTTTGAAGGATTCATCCCTTTCTCCTGCCACCTCGGTCTCTTATTCTGTTGGTTTTCATAGAACACTTGATCATCGGCAAAGTCCATTTCCACCTTCTCATCACATCGAACAATCTTTTAATAACTTCTGAACTCACGAGAAGCTAATTCCCTTCAAGGTCTCTGATAAAATTTGGAGCATACATTGCTAAACGAGTGAACTTTTCTTCATAAGCATCCACTGAGTTATCCTCTTGCCTCAATTCCAAGAATTGTTTTTCCATCCTAAGTTGAACAGCCTTATGAAAATATTTCCCAAGAAACATACATTTGAATTAATCCCAGTCAAGTGCATCAATCTCCTCAGCGTACCTGATATTTTTAACCATCGACCACCACTGATCTACTTCACCCCCCCAAATGGTAAATAGCAAGACTAACCTTTTGACTGTCTAAACACCCCATGACATTGAAAATCTTCTCCAGTTATTTAATCCACCCTTTATCTAGAATAGGGTCAGATGATCCTCTAAATGATAGGGAATTTTGCCTCATGAAATACTCCACCACTGACATGTTCTTCTGCAGTTGATCTGGCTGATCTCGGGCATTGATACCACCACCATTTATCGCTTAATTCAACTGCGCCATTACTACAACAAACGGTTCAGTTACAAATCTGACCATATCAGGATGCTGATTTGGAAGGTCATTTCTTTCTGTATGCCTTCCTAGAACTGCTTCCCTATTTCCTCTGCGGAAAACCATTCTGAACAAACATGTCTTAGATGAAGCAACATGGTAATCATCAAATTCTATATCATTTCAATTTGACCATAATGTGTAAAAAAATATTTTTGGATAATCATTTAATAGAATTATAACTC
This sequence comes from Viscum album, assembly GCA_963277665.1. NCBI lineage: Eukaryota > Viridiplantae > Streptophyta > Magnoliopsida > Santalales > Viscaceae > Viscum > Viscum album. The sequence goes on along the minus strand of OY728153.1, from coordinate 1,489,991,761 downwards.
TTAAAGTTATTTAAACCGACCTATGATACCAACTATAATGCCCCAACCTTAAACATTACTTAATCTTGGGTTATTTCAAGAATTCACCATGAAGATCTTTTCAGGTTTAGAGTTTTAGAGAATAATATCATAAATCATTCATTACATTCCACATTTAAATAAGGTGGTTACATCAAAGGAAGTATACATTTTTTCCACCAAAGGAAACATATATAAAAATAAAACATGGTTTATTTCATGACACTTCCACGACACTATCATCACATCATGTAGTTTTCCTTTGACCTGTGAAAAACATTTCAAAAACCTGGGATGATCATAAAAAGCCCAGTAAGGTATTTAAAAATATGAAAAGAAAACAATAGTCCATGTATACATAAGAATCAATGAAATCATACTTTACTCATCAAACATAAGTACTTTAACATAACTCATGAAATCATAAGATTTATGAATAACTCATATAAATCATAAGACATAAAGGTAACTTGAGGCATTCATAACATTCTTACATAGGTAGTAACCCTAATGGTTACGTTTGGAATACCCAAAACAGTATATTCCATAAGTCTCTTCAGATAAACCTTAGCGTTTAACTCCTTCATGTTACCCAATGCATTGGAGAGCTATCTCATGATCACCCGCCCATAGATTATCACGGAACCACCTGACTTCATAAACAATACCCAAGAACCATAACATAATCATATCAAATAAAACATTCATAAAGGAAACATAACATTTCCACATTTCAATCACAAGATATCAATACAACACATTGATATAATCAAAACATTATCAAAAAAAATTCAATACCAAAATAAAATAAAATTAAAACATGGTATCTATTTTTCATTCAAAAAAGTTATGGCTTGTAGGGGAAGTTGAAACTCAAATAATGGTCATGGTGGCGGAGAAGTCGTTGTCGCCGCATACATAAGACAAAAATATTACTTCTATCATTTAGTAAAATGATTCATGTAAAAATATTCTTTTTGAATGAAATTAGAAGAAAAAATGGTTTATTATACACCTAATAAAAGAAGGTCATATATAAGTTGAAGTATTCCTCAACAAAAGGAGATTGAGACGAAGTCCCTTACCTCAAGTCCGACTTGTTCTCGTTCGTTCTTTATATTCCTGAATAATAAACTTAGGTCAATTTATAGTTGATTAAGGAATTCCTTTAAATTTTATTATTAAATTAATATCACATATTATCATGTTATAATAATTATTTTATTATGTGAGTTCATATCATACATTTTGTCGATGTTCGGTACATGAGTTAAAAATGAACTTGTTTGAAAAGAATTGCCCATGTAGTTATAAGTACATCATCTACAGAATGGTATTAATGATTTAAATATCATATAAATCTATTATATATTCATTTTATACTATTCTATAATATTTTGAGATAAAAAATTAAATGCACCATTCATGGAGACGGTAGGTCGTACGTACGCATGAACGCTACTTTCATTTCTTTTCCATATTAAATGAATTAAAACCAAATGAGACATATATATATATATATTAAAATTAAAGTATAATATATATGTTATATAGGTAACATAAGTTCATTAATTAAATTCTTTATAAATTCCATGTTTGGCATGATCGAGTCATATCACTTGAGGTGGCAGTATTCTGCACTTCCTCATATGAAATTATCGCATTTGCACAACATGGAAAGAATAAAGTTATGTATTAAATATAAAATACATAAGAATATAGAGGAAATAAATATAATATATATCATCTATAAATATAGTGCCATCATAATTTCCACCCTTAAAGGTTTTAAAAGAAGATTGAACAATCATCGTTTCGTGAGGCAGTAATTCGCCACCCACAGAAACAGTATGTTCTTTAACCATTAGACGGAGGTGTGTGTAAGTGTAAATAAAATACATATCACAAAAACATCCCAGTATATTTAGTATAATTGTGTTGTTAGGGAATAAAATAATAAGAATATAGTGGTGAGTGAAGAAGGAAAATAAAAGGAAGAAACTCGGGAGAATACATTACCTCTAAATAGGGTAACTCTTTTTGATTTGAGCCAAAGGAATCTTTGGAAAGAGTTCTACACAAAGTGAGGATTCTAAGAGTAAGAGAAGTATGTGGAGAGATAATATGATCCGATTTTGGATGATCCAAGGTATTGAGAGTTGTGGGTAAGGTGGTAGAGTTGGGGGACTTTTATAAGAGGGAGGAGGGTCACTTTTGGAAAGTCTTGAAATATTACTTTATTATAAACTCATTTTCTGATTTTAAAGGAACCACAATGAAATATTTTGAGTATAAGGTGATAAGGGTTCTAAATCCACCCTTAAAATAGGTTTTAGACAAGTTTAAGGCTTATATTTTACCTTATCCTTTCATTTTATTTAAATCGTTCATTAATGAGGTAATCACTGTATCATCATGGTGTCATAAAGAAATTTATTTATTTAATGTCTAAAAATTATAAACAAAATACCATGATGTAGAAAATATTTTTATAATTCAAATTACTATTTATATTCTAAGACATAATTTATGTAAACAAAATTAAAAATTTTTTACTTAGGATATACAATCATTTGTTATATTTCTCTTCTTTTTAAAAATAATGTCATAAATGTCATTGTCACACCCATGTGACTCCATGGACCCTCAAGTTAGGTAAAAGGCTTCCCAAGGTCGTCCATGCCTCAATAAATAGGATTTGGACACATGTTGGGGTTATTTTATATTATTATGATATTATTTTATTACCCTTAACTACCCGATTACTAATTAATCACGATAATTAAAGATAATCACCGTCGTTACTATTCATAATGTCCAAAAAAAGAGTCTTAATTACATAACTTGGACCTTATTATTACAAATATGGAATAAATTTTACCAAATTCCAAACACAGAAATTGCAGTAATTAATTAAAAAATAATTCCTGTTGACAAAACAAATAGCGTGTTTCTAAGAAACAGTATCTATTAAAATATTGAGAATTGTTTATGTCCAATTTCAAAGTGAAATTAATTTCAATGACCACCATTATATTAAATGGTAAAAATATATTCTAATTACACTTTAAAACCAATTAAAAAGATAATCTAGCAATATAATTAAATTAGATGAGAAAGCAGTTTTGAAGTTAAATGCAGTATTTTTCACTATTCATTAAAAAATGAACATTGTCAGAAAAATACCAAAAATTTATCCAAAGTAAATTTCAATGTCCCAATTATAAATAATAAGTTTATTTTGGAAAATAGATCTTATAAAATTGTCAAAAGTTAGATTAAAAAATGGTTTTCCATCAAAAGGCAGTAAAAAAATATTTTAAAAATATTAGAGTATTATATGCATAAGATTGGATTTATTCTCATTTTAAGCATATAAAACACTATATAATTCTTAAATAGACATAGATATGAAAACATATTATTTTTTACTTACATGGGATGTTGCAGAGTCAATTCTTGGATCCTCATAGTGTAATGAAGGAAATCCAAAAGGTATATTCTAGATGATTGAAATCTATATCAAAGAAATAATTCTTATATTAGGTATTTTTTTCTTCTAATAGTAAATAAATTAATTATAAATTTAACATGCAAGATCCTCTCTGGGGGTTTTGAAACTAAATATTGAAATAAATTTTAATATATCGCCTTCCACTACACGCTTCAATTATGCCTAAAACATTCAATAAGGAGTTTATTAATATTAAAAAATAATGAATATATGTTATCAGAAAGTAAATAGAATGTGGTTCTAGGACACCAATTCCAATATACTCCCACTTTAACTAAAACCAACTATTAAAAACCTTCAATCATCTGGCTATCACATGATACTCATTCATCTGCTGAGATATGCATTTAGTCCAGGGGTCCACTATGTTTTCTTCTGTGTAATATCTTATTACTATAACTTCACCCCTCAAAGAAAAAACTCTTAATTTGTGATACATTCATAGTATATTCTTTTTCCCTTGGTGTAACCTTGGATCATTTCCAAGATCCTCTGATGCAGTATTATCACAATACAATGTTATAAGGTCTTTACGGATAGGTGCCAAATCAATATCTAGGATAAAGTTTCATATCCAAATGGATTATTTGGATATATCATTAATATATTCATACTCTACTATCGAATTTGAAATAATTAGATACTTTTAACACTTCTATCTCACAACTCCTTCATTGGTATAGAAAATGTATCCTAGCTGTGACTTCAGATCAATATGATATGTTTGAAAACTAGCATTAATAAAACCCCTGATAAATAGATCCTCATATCCTCTATACACCTGGAACATATCCTTAGTTATTCTATGATAATAAAGGATATACTTAATATTATACCAATATTTTTCTCCTAGATTGGCCTTATATCTGCCTACCATGATCAATTATTAGAAACCTCAAGTTTAGTATATAGCATGGAATGCATGATTGATCCTATAGCTAATGTTTATGGGATCTTACTCATTATTTCTTTCTAATGTTGTGTCTGAGGACACATTTTCTTAGAATGATTTATACCATGTGAAACTGGAATCAATCCCCTATTATATTTTTCAATACTAAATATATTTTGTATATGGTCAATTTATGTATTGTTACATAGTCTAATAAACCACTTATATCAATCAAGAATGGTATTGATCCCTCAAATTTATGCTACTTTACCTAAATGGTTCATTGAGAAATTATTTTTTAACTAGTTTTTATTAGAATCCAAGAATAGTAAGTCATTTCCAATAAGTAATATGTCATCAAAATATACTACAAGGATAATGACTGTATTCTAACTAAAAAAATTATAATCACGTGTATTACATTGATTCTTAATGAAAATAAAATATTTTATAGATTTATAGAATCAAAATTTCCATGACACAGATGAGATATTAAATCCATAAATCGATCTTTGTAACTTTTATATATTTTTGGCATCACAGTGAGTCATAAACACTTCTGTTTGTGTTATCTATACATCTTCCAAAAGGTTCTCATTAAGTAAATATATCTTTACATCCATCTTATAAATTTCATAGTCATGGTAAGCTGCTATAGCAAGTAAAATTATAATAGATTTAAATAAGGGAACTGGTGAAAATGTTTTGTTATAGTCAACTTTTTAAACACTTCAGCTAATATTTATTATTTATTTGTACTGACTCTATATTTTATTTCTATTTTCCTCTTGAATTCCCATTTTTACCCAACACGAATTGCATCAACTATTAGATCAACTTGAACCAAAACTTAGTTCTAATACAAGGAATTCATTTCAAAATTCATGGCATCTTTCCATCTAGTATATTCTAATATCTCTACTACATCTTTCTAGTAGATAGGTTCTTTATTTTCAACCAATAATTATTCACCATCTTCAGTGGCGAAAAAGTAATATATCTCTAGTTCCCTTACCACTATAGTTCTTTTACATAGTACTTGTGTTTAAGGAACAACTTCTCCTATGGGGAACAATTAAATATATTCTTGTAACAACTCTTTTATATCTTTAGAATCAACTTCATTGAAATCAATGTTTCTCCCGCTATCCATCTTGAGGATGTTCTCCCAATCAAGAAAGAAAATTTTTCTAGAGACAATCACTTTCTTATTAGATTGGTTATATTGGTTTTATCCATTTGTTTCCTTAGGATTACCTATAAAGAAACACATTGTACCTCAGGGTGCTGGTTTTTTCTAATAAGGCCATAATAAATTCTTCACAAACCCATACACATGTATGTGATAAAATAGGTTTCTTTCTACTTTATAACTTTAAGTAAATTTTATTTTCCACTTTAGTTAGTACTTAGTCTAGTGTGTATACTACAATTTGTAATACATATCCCCAAAAGGATAATAGATGAATTACATGACTCGTCATCAACCTTTAAATGTCTATAAAAGTTTTTTATCCTCATTTTACTGACACCATTACACTATGATGTGTAAGGTGGAGTGAGTTGAGACAGAATCCCAAACACCTGTAGAAATTCAATAAACTCTTTTTTAATAATTCACCCCCTCGATTCGATCAAAGATTATTTATATTATTTTCAAGTTGATTATCTACCTCATTATTGAATTATTTGAATTCCTCAAAGGACTTGGACTTATAACTCATCAAGTAGACATAAACGTATCTATTAAATTCATTAGTAAAGTTTTTGAAGTAAGAATACCCACCTTTATATTATACTATAAATGATCTAAACACATTAGTGTGTACCAATCCAAGAATATTTATATCACTTTCACCTAGTCCACCGAAGGGGGGATTGGTCATATTTTATTATAAACATGCATGAAATATTTCTAGTGTTTTTATCTCAAAAGAGTATAAATGACTATCTGTATATATATTTTTCAAATGGTTCTCATTTACATGACCATTATGGTGATGGAACATTTGGGTGTTATATGATTCATGTGAACATGATTTTTTATCAACTTCGAGCGATTTTTTCATAATTTAATATATAAAGACTATTATTTAAATGTTCCATACCATAACATATGTTATATTTATAAATCAAACAACTTTTAAATTTATATTTGAAAATGAAACCATCTGTATCTAGGTGGGATATAGAAATTATGTTCTTGGAAATGTTTAGTACATAATAACAATCTCTTAAAACCTATATCATTTAGGTTTTCAATTAAAGGTAGTAATATCCAATGGATAGATCATATAGCCTCTCACCATTGGAATCTCACAAATCCACATCTCCTCTAGAAATCATTCTTAATCTACTTGGTTCTTGCATTTGGATATAGATTTGAGCACCAAAAGAGATATCTAATACCCAATGTGTAGATATTAAAAGATTATACTTGATAACAAATTCAACTTTAGCTTCCCCTTTATTCTAGGTGTAGTTCCTCTTCTAGTGGCCTTTCTTTACACATGTAAAACATACTACTTCCTTTTCTTTTTCGATACCTTAAGATCTTCCTATTCTTGGAAGTATGGTTCTTAGGGTATTTAGACTTGTCATGGGTCTTGGGCCCCTTTCCATTTTTCTTCCTTTTCTCATTCACTATAAGGACTACAGGTTTGATATGCCTTATGTCCTTTTCCACTTTTATAGTTAGATTAAGATGTTTCAAAAGAATATTCTCATTATTACTCATATTATAATTGAAAATAAAAATAGAGAAGTTCCCGAGTGGTGAAAAAGTATTAGATATGTCCAAAACTTATCTATGAATTTAATCCCTAAGATGTCTAAGTGTTCAATTTATCCAATAATATTGACTAAATGATTCACAACTAGCACCAAATCTCCAATCTTAGTTGTAAAAAAATCCTTAGAGATATTTTATCTCTCTTGTCTCACCTTCTCTTGATAGATATCCTAAAGGCGAGTCATCATCCCATAGGCATCCATGTCCTCATATTGCTTCAAAATCTCACTGGTCATGGATGATAGCATGAAACACAAAACATCAATGGTATAATTTATATGTTTATCATAGAAAGATAACTCTTCCTCATGAGCCTTTTTACTAGGTTCTTCTATAATAGGTTCTTCAAGTACATATATATTTCTTTCATGTCATGGGATAACATGTAAGTTGCCTATACCACTCTTCAAAATCTGTACCTATGTGAAGGTTATTGTTATCAAGTATAGATATTAGTGATATATTAGACTTTATATTTATTTCCATTTCTAAAAATGAGATAAACATAATTTTAGAACTTTTTCTAATAAAATTAGACAAAAAAACAAATATTATATTCATTAATCTCCCACTTTTCATATAAACCCAATATCCCTCACCATTGGCTTTGGAATATCCGGTTTCTTGGATAGTCTAGTGTAAAGGATCAATATTCCCCTTCTCATCACCCCAACTTTGGTCATCCAAGAAATTTTAAAGGTTTTATATAGGAAATCCAAATGTCAACTATATTAACTCGTAGTTCCTTGATCTGTCGAGTGGACTCCTCAATCCGAAAATTATTAAATTTTATTTCCTAAACCTTTGTCTGTTAGTTACACAAATTCCTACTTTGATAGTAAAACATTGATGTTAACTAAGTTATTTCGACCCAAAACATCCAGTTAAAATTGCCTGATAAATTAAATCACCCTGAATTTGGTCGTTCAAGCACTTTGAACTATGGTTTGATTTTAACGTTAGTAGTGCAAGCCAATACAAAATTAATATATATAATGGAGGGATTTTATCTTTATGCATTAATTTACCATTTTATCTTTATTAAATTTTTAATAATATTATGTGGGTTTACTTAAGTGACTAACCATGTCTTAGATAAAATTTATTCATAATCCATTTTTTTTGTTCTATCTTTCATGCTTATTAATTCATTAATCTTTGTGATCACAACAAGACATCCATAATTAAATAACCACACAAATTAACAGAAATAAAAGAAATTCTATGATCATGACCATTTATGTATGGTTAGTTTACCTAGAGGATGACAAACTAACCCTTAGCATAAGAGAAAACACCTTGAACCATTTTATGGTTCATGTTATAGCTTTCCACCTTTCCACCCATGTAACTCTTGTTTTGGTTTCTTCTCAGCTCCAAACGTAAACCTCATTTACTATATTGGGGTCTCCATCCATTATATACTATTTTTCACACACATAGGAAAGGGTAACCAACTGATTGGTTAAGGGGTTTACATAAAATAAACCATGGGCTAGCAGGCCCTTACATAATGAGAGGAGGGATGAAACATAGGGCATAAATTTAATTTAATAATAAATTAAAAGGAAACCAACCAATAAAAAAATTTCTCATGATCATCCATGTGAATGATATGAATTAAACATTTAATAAAAATAGAATTTAATTTTAATCATTCTTATTTAAAATAAATCATACTCGAATTAATTAATTGTATTATTTGATTAATCAATCATTTTATCTTAATTCTCATAAAAAATTCTTAATATTCTCAAACATTGTAATTTTAAACAAATTCAATATATATATTCAAATTTAACTGTGTAGAAAATGTACCATAGAGGTAACATGGTGAGTACTCGTCTGAACTACCCAATGTGTATTATATTAGTATAATTTTTACTCATGTGGGATGTGGTATACACATCTTTACATGTAATTTCATGGAATGTACTATCAACTGAATTACCACATGGAACACATGGTATTTATGTAGCATGTTATGTTTCAATGCGCATATAGTAATGATTATATTTCGAATTATACATGATATGCTGTTTCAAACATTGAACAAAAATTAATTAGAAATTTAATATATATATATATATATATATATAACCCATTATATCATGTGTACTATCAATATAATGATCACATGGAACACATGTTGATAAGGTTTAAGTAGTATAATAAATTAATTTTAGTTCTATATAATTGGGAAATATACACTGTGTGTACAATCTAGGTACATGAAATGTATTTTTCTCACTATCTATCCATAGCACATACTTTGGGACTTAGTGTGTAACCATGCCTTGGAAAATAATGGAGTACATAGAGTGTACATGGGATAAAAAGTTTGGGGTATCTGAGTTATATGGTCACCATTAAGATAGTCCATATAGAGAAATATACAACTCATCTTTGACTAATAGACTACACGTCATGTATAGATGTTACACAGCATGCAACCTAACTGACCATGCACAAGGATGGGCCAATCAACATGTGGTGTATTTAAATAAAAATCATGTGTAATAAATTCACACAACTTATATTAATTCTATATTAATTCTTGGTGCATTTAACATGGGTAAACAACATGTACCAATGGGATACACAACGTTTAATATTTTGTTATCCAACCACAATCCTTAGCACCTATTGATGAGTTTTCAAATGTATTTTTTTCATAAAATTAAATGATTTGATTGTATTTGTGAGAATTATGAATAAGAAAATTATATCACATGATTCATATTAATTAATGATTAAATCGTAATTTAAAACTAATGATAAATGTTTAAATCAATCAATTATATTTAAATAATTATAATTATTTATTTGATTTCTATAATACCACTAGCATGTTATGGTCATGGTGGAAGTGTTTCATGGTGCATTCCCTACACATATTTTTTTCATAATCAATTATTAATATGATATTTACACAATGATAAATTTCATGTTCAACATAAATGAATCAAAGAATAATTTATGATTGAACACTGGAACCAAGATGTAGGATTATTATAAATTATTTTTATTTAATTTTAAAACTTAAATAATTACCTTGTGAATAATTCTTTATTTATTGATATATCTAATAACATCTCTACATCATACCATCGTTACATTGTAACAATCAAGAGTATATTCTCTCTGGGGGTGATCCACATGTATTCTATAAACCTCCGAACATCACAATCTCTAGACTTAAGAGTGGTGGAGGAGGAGGATCACTCTCTGTTCTTGAGAGATGATATCTCTATTTTTCATATATATTTTGATGGGTTTTTATATAAGAATTCATTTATTATTAATATATTGAAATTTAGATTTGTTCCTAATATTTATGTTTAATGTATTCTTATGCAGGACCAATAATTGGAACAATATAAAAGAATATGGGACATTTTTAGAAGATAAAGGCACTTCACACCAATCTGTGAAGAGGAACGGCAAGATAGTAGAAATATGATGAAGTGGAGATTGATTATTAAATCCAAATAGGCCAATACATCAAGTTAATGAATGATTAACATGATTTTGGATAATCATGGGTGGTTCCAAACGAACAAAACAAGATTACTAGAGTAAAAGAAAGCTTATGGAGCTAGAAACACACTTTACATGTCATGTACTCATTACACAGTGCAAAATTATATAATATGTGACCTAATTTCGGGGATTGAAGATGAAAAAAACTTCCCAGAGTGAAGTTCTCATGTGTTAAAATGTGACACATATGTGTTACACCCTAAAACATATCATGATGGCCCCGAGAAAATTTACACAACTTGTAATATGTAAGCCGGAAAAATTCACAACATGTTACATGTATTTAAATATTCTTTCGGCCATCATGACATGTGTCACGACGTTATTCATATGCATCACACCTTGACACATGTGAACTTAAATCTAGATGATGGTGGAAAAAACCTTAATAAGTAAAAAATAATATTAATGTAAAGAAATTGTTTTTGTTTGTAGCGATCGTATGTGTTTCCATCGTGATAGTGGTTTTCCTCTTATTTTACTAGATAGTGTTTCATCTTTGTTTAGAATTTTATTATCATGTTTGTTATACATGGTTTTAGTATGTTAATTTGATGATTTTTTTATAACATAAACCCATTTATTTTGTTGGCTAAAGAATTAAAGAGGCATGTTTATTGAATCCATTGATTATTATAATTTGATGGAAATCAAATTACTCATGTTCAATGTTTAATTAAAATATTTATTCCATATGTAAATTGAATTGGATAAAGTACATGAAGTTTTAAATTCATGTTATTGATAAAAATAAAGAGGTGTGTAAATATAATTATTCTTTCTAAAATTTTATTGAAATAGGAAGTTATTCTTTCAAGCATGTATAAATAATTTATAGTTTTATATATGATTCCTTAGGTTAAATTTGTTTGTAACCTATGATAAATGAATTAGTTAATTCAATATGGTAATAAAACCAATTTTTTGATAAAGATAAATTTGTGGGGCCTAAGAGCATGTTCTCATGTGAAGGTTGGATGACATGTTTCTAGGGACTAAATTCCATGTTGAATCTATTTGTTGTTTACAACCTTCTGTATTTTCTTGGTATATGATCCATCATATATAATGTCATGTGATCCTAGGATGGATTATGATTTTGGGAGATATGGGTGATGAGTCCTGGGTTTGTGATAGAATTTGACACTGGTGATAGTGTGATGGATACATGGTGATATGAAAGGTTTTGTCAGGGATGTAACTAGGATTTATAGAGAATGTTGAAGTTATAATTTCCTATTTTTGTGATAGAATTTGGGATGCATTCTTATTAATAAATCTTCTTTTTAAGTCAGATGGTCGAGTTCTAGGTTTACCTATATCTATTTCCCTACTAATTGGGGTATCTAGATGTTCTTGGTTATGCATCTCTTTTATGGTAGCTTAGGATGATTCCTAGAGTACCTATAATTATGATATGATAATGAATAATAAATGTTTTAACCCATGTTGTTGGTTCTTGAATGGAATTAAAATGGTGATAATCCTGTGAAGTCATGGAATCAGTTGGATTATGCCGGGATGGAATGGACTTAACTTGGTGGTTAATTAAATGTGAATTTAATGATGTTAATTAATATATAATGAATTAATTAATTTAAATTAAAATATTAAATGTAACAAATTAATTTAATGAAGTATCCTTCAATGCTTTCCTGCATATAAGATATCTAGTCCTTAGTAGTGGCATCTGGGTGTCTGAGTAACAATAGTTACAGTTGTACCTTAAGACTTGTTAATATCCATAGTATGATTATAAGATATATTATATCATGTTTGTTATTAATTTTCATTCACAATTCCACCCATGTTGATAAAGTGACTGAAACACAGTGGACTTTGGGACGTTGTTTTCCCCAACAAACAAGTTGGTAATGAATGGATGGATACCTACCCATCTAACCCCAATATTTTCTCTTGGTAGAATTATTTTCTTGTATGAATGGTGGTTATATTTAACCATATATATTTGTTGAGGGTTATAATTTACTTTGGTTATTTCAAACACATTTATCTCTATATATAGTATACTATGAATTATTATAGGTATGACGTGTATATTTTGTGATGGATTGAGGTATAATACATGACATATGGGTTGTGGTGGATCCAAAAAAATACTTGGTTACTATCTAGAAATGTGTAACGTGATGATGAGATGATGTGATTCATGGGGTTCATGGAATGTAGTGATATTATGTGATGCATGTGGTGCATGGTATGATAATTTAGCCTAGGTATCTTCGGGATAGCTTCAGATGGATTGGGATATGCATTGTTGGGGATGAGTGGAAAAGTAATGGGGAAGTGGTAGAATTATACCTTCATTTGATATTATATTATATAATATCTATCATACCTGCTTAGGTGTTGAGTTAGTTTAACTTATTGTTCATTGGGATTTAGTGTGATTTATTTATCTTTTTAATGATAGGATCCAGGGAGGATTATACTAAGTATAAATTTTATGATCATCCTATATATATATATATAAACTGCTTCTAGGTTATTAGGAGTAGGTTGGTGATCAGGCTAGAAGTTACTATCTCATGGTTGTTTGGGAGTTGTTTAGGCTTCGTGGTCCTGACTGGGTTTATCTTTTGGTATGTATAGTTTCCCATTTTTAAGGGTTTTAGTTGTATGACATTACATGAATGTATCTAGGATCTTTAAATTATATCTTGGGTATGACTTTTTGGGTGTTTCTATCTTATCTCTCGTATTCTCAAATCTTATAGGGTTATGCCTCCTATTTTTTTGTATGTTATACCATTAATGGTTATATCCAACCCATATCCTATAAGAGGTAGAATTCAGGAAACATTATCTCCCTTTTTTCATTTCCACCATAATAGGGGTTCCTTGGTGGGAATGTGGTCAAGATAGGGTGGTATCAAAGGTTTAGGTTGTGGGATAGGATGGAGTTCAGAGGTAGGAACTGGTGAGGGCTGCATGGATGGGTAGGAAAATGGTGTTAGATAAGTTTAATAAGAATTGTAAAAAAGGGAGACGAAATGAGACATGGGTATTTAGGATCCATGTGTCTGATGCATGGACATTTAACTTTATAGATCCTACTAAGTGAAATGATACTAGTTGCGGGGTAGAGACATAATAAAGGATCAAGAATAATTTTTCATTGTGCTTGTGTTTGAAATGGGTAGACCTTGGGATTAGATTAAACCTAGAATAACCAAATAAATAATAAATTTAAATATTCCATATTACAAATTTAAGAGTTAGTAATAGTTTATTATTTTTTATTAATGGATATAGGTCGATTTCCTTGTCATGTTTGTTCTAATGATGTTCAGCAAGATGTTCTAACAGACCGCCACCATGTTGAGGTCGATGGAAACGACACTTACAGGAGGAAACTCTAAGAGTTTCAACACCAAAGTCTATATAATTATGAGGGATCTATTTTAGACTTAGTGATAGAGGACTGGTTTGAGGAGGTGGATATATCCTTTAGTTCAATTCATGCTTAGAGGGTGCACTTGGTTTTTTCAGTAGTAATGATTCTACATGGAGGAGTGAGGTAGTGGTGGTTCTTATTCCTCAGTGGTCATAAGGATTCATAAATCTCATGGGATATGTTTTGAGACTAGTTCCAAGAAGAGTTTATTTCTTTGAACACGTAGGTGTCTAGTCTCTAGGAGCTATTTAACCTTCGACAAGGGAGTTATAACGTGATGGATTTTAGGATATATTTATGAACCATTCACTCTTATGCATCAAACCAATTACTAAATGAGATGGTCTAGTAGTGGAATTTCAAGGAGTTTTTTTCAGCCTAATATCAAGTGCCAGGTCACCCTATTTATACTGGTGATGTATATTGAGGTGCTGAGAAGAGAAGAATTCATTAAGAGAACATTATGTAGGACTGGATCGTTATGAGAGGTGAGTCATCAGGATTTCTCATGTAGCATAACTATATTACAGGGTTCTGCTTCTGGTTCCTCCATTGAGGCAGTTTCAGTCATGGTAGCAAAAAGGTGCTCTAGCTATGGATCAGAATAGTAGAGACGGGATAAGCATAGGATAGCCTTGAGATTCTTCCCATCCTCAGAGAGAAGAGCATCATTATAGTGGTAGTTTCCATCAGTATTAGAGATTCCATGGAGTATGAGGTGGACAGCTTCATGCTTCAGAGTTATCTGTTCTAGGTGAGAAAGATTTTGTTCTTGGTACTCTTTGCTTGTTTTATACTTGGGTATATACTTTGTTTGATTCAAAAACTACACACTCTTTTATATCACTTGACCTAGTATACACTTTGGGACTTGGGGTAGATAGGATTTCAATGACCTTGTAGTTGAATATGTTATTTAGAGGTAGATCTTATCTATATAAGTTTTGTAGAGAATTTTAGTTAGTGTGGGGGAAGAACCTATCTTGGGGATACATCCTATGTTTATGGGTATAGCCATATGAAATCATCCTCAACATTGATTGTCTTTATTCGGTGTGGGATAATGTAGATTTATTCATGACATAGTTTGTGTCTTATGATGATGATAGAGATCATGCAGTTTTCCTTGGTGACAAAGACCCTCGGATGGTTCAGAGGCATGTTTCATCCTTTTATTCTCAGGCATCCAAGATGATGCTAAGTTCATCATAGGTTAATTTAATGGTGTTTCCTAGGGTTTTATAAGACTACCCTAATGTCTTTTCTCAAGAGGTTGTAGTGTTTCTCCCTCAATGGGAGATCAATTTTGGAATAGCCAAATAGTCAATAACTTCTCTGGTCTCGATGTATCTATATAGTATAGTACCTTATGAGTTTTGAGAGTTGTGAGTATATATCGATGATCTTTTATAGTGAGGTTTTGTTCATCCAATCATGTCAACTTAGGGTGCTCTAGTTTAGTTTGTGAAGAAGGTTGATGGGAGTTTGTGTCTAACCATCGATTATCTTTTCTTAGACCAGGTGATGGTGAAGAACCACTATCCTATTCTATGGATTGATGATTTATTCAGACATCTGAAAGGATATAGTTGGTTCTCAAAGATCAATTTCTATTTAAGATATCATCATTTGTGATTAAAGGGTGAGGGTATTCCAAAGACCACATTCTGATGTCATTATGAGCATTATGATTTTGTTGTGATGTTATTTGGTGTAAAAAACACTCCATCTATGTTCAAGGGTTTTATGAACATATTTTTCCGAGAGTTTATGGATTGATTCATGGTGGTTTTTATCAATGACATCATTGTGTACTTTGGGTTTTAGGAGGAGCACGTAGAGCATCTATATGCCATTTTCGGAGTTCTTCATCACCAACAGCTATTTGAAAATATTTTAAAGTATAATTTATGGGATTATAATGTTTTTTTCTTAATGAATTCCATATCCTAACATACAGTATATATGGATCCTTTGAATATTAAGGAATTAATTTCATGGGAATCCCCTGAGACTGTTACAGATTTGTGGAGTTTCCTTGGTCTTATAGGATATTATAAGAGTTTAGTAATCAATTTCTCTTGGTTTGTGACTTCTCTAACATAATTTACAAAAAAGAATCATGTTCTCTGGTACAATGATCAATATTAGGTAGCTTTTGATTACATAAAGGATAATTTGGTTAGTGCTCCAGTTCTTCGTTTTCTAGAAGAGGTATTTTAGTTCGTAGTTTTCTATGATGCTTCACATATCAGTTTGAGTTATGTTCTAATATAATAGAGATCATTTGTTTATTATGGTTCTAAATAGATATTTCCTCATGAGTGTAACTATTCCATTCATGATCTCAAGTTGAAATTAGTCATGTTTCCCTTGAATTTGTGAAGACATTAACTCATTGGTGAGTGTTTTCTGGTTTTTACCAATCATAATAGCAAGAGGTATGTCTTCTCCTAATATGAACTAAACTTAAGACAATGATGATGGATGGAATTATTGTGATTTTATAACTTCAAGACTTCATATAAACCAGGAAAGGGTAATGTTGTAGTTGATTTACTGAGCTAGAAGTCACGCAGTGATATCATTCATGAATCTGCAGATTCATGGAATATAATGGATGATCTCTAAATGATGCATCTTAATATGGTATAGGTTTGTGGTAGAGGTTTCCTTTTTTAGATGAAGGTATATTAATATTTGGTGAATTGGGTAGAGGAGTCCCGACTAGGGGATTCCGGGATGTAGGTCTGGAGATACCACGTTCTCTTTGGTGATGCCCCTGATAGTTGGTATAAGGATGAACAACACCAGATGTTGTTCTAGGGGAATCTTTTTGTCCCTTTGACGATGTTTGAGGTGGTTCTCTATGAGTTTCAAAGCTCACCCTTGGTGGTATATACTGGAGTGAAAAATATGTATTGATCTTTAATTGGTTACTTTTTTTGGTTTGAGATAACAAATTTATTTTTAGAGTTTGTGTCTCAATGTTTGGTTTTCTAAGGTGAAGGTCAAGCACCATGTTCGTGGTGGTTTTCCCCATGCATTGGATGCTTCTCAGTAGAAGTGGGAGGGGATATCAAGGCACTTCATCACTAGTTTACCACAAGATTAGGGCATCTTTGATACTATATAGGTGATAGTATATTATTTGATGAAATCATCCCACTTAATAGTGATCAGGGAGTTGATCTCAATTGAGGTTTTGTCGAAGCAATACTTCAAGGATATTGTGAGACTCCACAGAATCCTGAGGAAATTCATCTCTAATCATCATCCTCATTTTATCTCTAGGGTGTGGAGAGGACTTCATCATGCTTTTGGCTCTCATTTATTCCTTATCAATGCTTTCCATTTGTAGATGGACAATTAGGCAGAAAAAATTATCCAAACTCTTGAACACATGTTGTGTTCTCATGTCCCTGATTTTTGAAGTTAAAAAATGAGGCACCTACTATTGGTAGAGTTTCTTTCAATAATATTTTTCACTCAACTATTTATATGACACCATTTGAAGATTTAGACAACAAACCTAGATGTTCTATATTATTCTATATTGAGGTTGAAGAGTTAGAAATTCTCAATCCAAAACTAGTGTAGAATACAACAAAGTTGGTTCTGGTGATTCATGAGAGGATGAAGTAAGTGTAGGATCATCATAAGTCCTATACCGATGATAGTAAGAGACCTCTGGAGTTCAACATTGGAGATCATGTTTTCGTTATGGTGTTTCCTCATCACACTACAGAAAATGGGGGATTTTTGTGACATTCTATTTGTGACGGGCTAATCGCATGTCGCAAATAGTTCTTGCCGACAGACTATTTGCGATGGGAACAATCATATGGAAAATAACCGTTAATAAGAAAATTATTTGCGATTGGAAAACTGGCCCTTCATAAATATCTTTGTTGTAGTTATCACACCAAACCATGGAAAAAATATTTACGATTGGAATGTTACCTTCGTTGCAAATACCATTTTTTGTTATTGTTTTTTGCAACAGAAATGATTTTTTGGCCTAAATAACACTGTCGGTGGAAGAGTATTTGTGATATGACCTATTGCAAATACCTTTTTAACCGCCAACAAGGTTATTAATTATGGGTACAAATTGGGCCCAGTCTCGTCACAACTATGACTATATGCAATGGGAAGCCCATCATAATAAGTTCTCAGGATAGTAATTTGACCTATATATACCCCCTCCACAACCGAATTTCATTCTCTCGTCTTTTGAAGTTTGTTCTCTTCCTCTTCTCTCCACTTATTCTCCTTAAACTTTTAAAAGTTTTAAATTTTGTAGGGAAACAAATTTTTAGCTTTTTATCCGATAAGAAGTTCAATTTTAAGGTATTTATTTAATTTTTTGAATTTTTAATTATTATTTTAATATAAGTATATATTATTGTTAATTATCAGTAATTAGTTTAAATTATAATTACTTAGTATTATTTTGGCGTAATTAATTTTAAGTAGAAGTAATTGTTTTTAATTATAAATTTTTAGTTTCAATTGTTAATAATTATTTTTAATTAGAAGTAATTAGTTTAAATAAGAAGTAACTAGTTTTAATTATAATTAATTAATGTAAATATTTAGAAATTATTGGTAATTATTATAAATTGGTGATAATTAGTATAAAAAACTGGTAATTAGAAAAAATTAGTGGTAACAAGTGGAAATTTGTAAAAATTATCAGAAATGAGCGAAAATTAATAGAACTCAGTAATAATTTAGAGATCTTAATAATAAATAATAATATTTTAAAGTATATTTTATTAATTAATAGTAATTAATAATGTTTAGTAATTAATAATAATTTTAAATGATAAATATTAATAATTTCAAAAAAAATTAGTAAAAATTAGTGGTAATGATTACAAATTAGTGACAATCTATAAAAATTAGCGATAATTATTATAAATGAGGGGTAATTATTAAAAATTGGCAATAATTATTAAAAATTGATGGTAATTATTAGAAATTAGCAGAAATTATTATATATTTGATGGAAATTATTTGAAATTACTAATAATTACTAAAAATTAGAGGTAACTAGTAAAAATAGAAATATTTACAAAAACATAGGGGTAAATAGTAATAATTAGTGGTAATTAGTAATAATTAGTTGTAATTTGTAAATATTAGTGATATTTAAGGCTAATTACGAAAAAATAGTTGTAATTTGAAAAAAACATTAGTAATAATAAGCGATAATTAGAGATAATTAATAAAAATTAATGATAATTATTAAAAATCAGTGATAATTACTCAAAATTAGTGGTAATTAGTGGTAATTTCTAAAAAATAGAAATAATTATAGGTAATTAATAAAAATCTGTTGTAATTATTAAAATAATAGTTGTAATTAGTAATAATTAGTGATAATTAGAGGTAATTACTAAATATTAGTGATAATTAGTAAAAAATAGCAATAATTAATAAAAATTAGCGGTACACATTAAAAATTTGTAGTAATTACTTAAAATTAGTGGTACTTAGAAAATATTAGCGGTAATTACTAAAAAAATGGAAATTACTAAAAATCAGCAGCAATTGCTAAAAAATAGCTGTAATTATTAAAAATTAGCGGTAATTACTAAAAATTAGTGGTAATTAGTGATAATTACTAAAACATTAGCAGTAATTAGCAGTAATTAGTAAACATTAGCGTTGATTAGTGGTACTTAATAAAACTTATTGGAAATTAGCAATACTTAGTAAAAATAAACAACACTTAGTAAAAATTAGCAGTAATTAGTAATAATTATCGAAAATTAGTAACAACATAGAGTAGTTAGAATTATTTAGTAAATATTTGAAATAATTATCGGTAATAAGTAAAAATTAGCGGTACTTTGTAAAAAATAGCAGTAATTAGTGATAAATAGCTGTAATTAGTAAAAATTAGTGTTAATTAGTGATATTTAGTAAAACAAATGTGATAATTAGTGGTACTTAGTAAAACTTAATGGTAATTAGTAAAAAAAGTAGTACTTGGTAATAATTAGTGGTAATTAGTAATAATATACTTTGTAAAAATTAGCGGTTAGTGATAATCCGATGTACTGAGTGAAAATTAGTGGAAAATAGTAATAATTAGTGGTAATTAGTAATAATTAGAGTTAATTTATAAAAATGTTTGATAATTAGAGGTAATTACTAAAAAATAAGTGGTAATTATTAATGCTTAGTGGTAATTAGTAAAACATAGTAAAAAATTGGTGATAATTAGCAATACTTAAGAAACATAAGTGGCACTTTGTAAAAAAATAGTGGTAATTGCTAAAAATTAGCGGTAATTAGTAATAATTATCAGCAATTAGTAATAATTATAAGTAATTACTATAAACTAGAAATAATTAAAGGAATTAGAAAAACATTTGTGATAATTAGTGCTACTTAGTAAAAATTAGTGTTAATTAGTAAAAATTTACGGTAATTAACAAAAAATAGTGGTAATTACTAAAAAAGTGGTAGTTAATAAAAACAAGTAGTAACTACAAAAAAATAGCGATAATTGTAAAATAAATAGCTGTAATTAGTAATAATATATGGTAATTGGTAACGATTTATAGTAAATGGTGCTAATTTAGGGTAATTAGCAGTGGTTACTAAAAAAGTAATAGTTATTAGTAAAAATTACTAGTAATTAGTAAAAATTTCCTGTAATTAGTGTTAATTAATGATAATTAATAAATATTATCCCTGATTAGTGAAAAAAGTTAAATAGATAAAATTGGTAATATTTATAAGTAAATTATAATTTTTTAATTTTTTAATCTTTTTTTAATCATCTTTTTATTGTATCAAATTAATCATTATTATTTTTTATTTTTTTTAGAGAAATATAGAACATGGAAGTCAACAAAAATCTTTATTATATGATCACGAAGGGATAAATCATTACATGAATCCAAAAAGTTCTTGTATAAATCATGTATATATCGAGTATGTTAAAGCACTTTTTATCATTTTCATCATCAAAAATAGAATTTTTTCAGAAGTAATAATTAAGTTTCCATGTAAGAAATGTGATCTGGGGAGGTTTGAGACATATGAAAACATTATGGGTCATATATTAAATTTTGGTTTTTGAAAAGATTAAGTTTCTTTTATCAACATAGTGAATGCAGTTTAGAAGAAAATATTAATAATTTTGTTCTTTATCTTTCGTGGTTTAAAATTTTAGTACATTATGTTGTGGGTCTGTCCTTTTAATAAAATAAAACTCTGGATGATATTTATTTCAATCCTGAGTTAAAACCATATCAATTTTATGAGTTTCCGAAGTCTACTGACGATGATTTATATCCTAGTTGTAGGATAAGTAAATTTGAAGTGGCTAAAAAATTATGGCTATTAAATTAGATAATGGAATTTCAAATAGTTATTTTTATGAGATATTCTCTTTGGTTAAGGAACTATTACCGAAAGGAAATATGTTCCCTAAACATTTCTATGAGATAAAGTGGATGGTTCATAATTTGGGTCATATATATCATAATATTCATGAATGTTCAATTGATTGCGTATTATATTATGGTGAAATGATTTTTTGAGTTAGTTTTACTGCATGTGAACAATAGAGGTACAAAGTGGCTCAACTAGAAAATTCTATTTTGATTCTTGTTAAAAAAACTCAGGTATTTCTCTCTTACACTCATATTTCAATATTTATTTATGTCTCAGAACACAAGGTCATTGATTTCATGTCGTAAAACTAATATTTAAACTGGTAAAAGATTAAATCATCCTTGTGATGGTGATTCATAGAATCATTTTGACCAAGTACATCCTTATTTTACTTTAGAATCCCAAAACATGTGATCAGGTCTTTCTAAAAATGTTTTCTCTCCATTTGGTTCTTATAGTAGTCAATATTATTGTTGGACCATCTTTATCACTCCGTACAACCTACCTCTTTTGAAGCTGATGAGTCATCCATATATCTTTTTGACCTTATTAATTTCAGGATGTCCAAAAAAGAATATCGATGTTTATTTGAATCCATTGATTGATGAGTTAAATTTATTATGGAGTAATGGTGTTAGTATATATTATGATGTTGGGAAACAAAATATCCTAATGAAAGCTGCATTAATGTGGAAAATAAGTGAACACTCATCATATGGAAAGTTATCTGGATGGAGTACACATGGTCCAAAATTGTTTTCATACTATAATATTGATTAGAAATTTTTTAATGCTCATCAATGGGATAGAACCTTTTTTTAAACTATCATTGTAGATTTATTCCTATCAATCATCATTTCCAAAGTAATATAAATTGTGTTGGAAATGGTACAATTGAAAGATATAGACCTCTATAAATGATCTGCCATATTGATTTAAAATCTATTGTCTCTTCATTACCTCCCATTAACTTTTGACCAAGTAAAAACCAACAGAAAATTGATGATTTGGGGAAAGATCAAAACTGTATTAAATGAATTGTTTTTTAGGATCTTTTATATGGTTCTAATTTGTTGGTATGTCACATGTTAGATATCTTGAATATTGAGTAAACTATTTTGATAATATATTTTATACAGTTTTGGACACACTTTGTAAGACCAAAGATAATGTAAATACATGATTAGATCCTACCCAGATATATTGGTGACCAAAACATGAGTTGTTTGAAAATGATAGATCATAGAAGTTAATGAATCCAAAAGCATATTATAAACTTTCTAAATAAAACCATTTATCATATTGTCATTTGATTGTGGATTTGAGACTACCAGATGTTTATGTTTCTAATTTGTCTATATGTGTTAGAAAAAGTCAAATTGTCATATTAAAAAGTCATGGTTGTTATGTTATATTGGAAATACTTCTACCGATTTGATTTATCGATTCGTTGAATTCTTTAATTTGGTATGGGATAAAAGAAATATCATATTTTTTTGAGACATATTTTTTGTGAAAATATACTATGATTCACTTACTATACTGTAAGAATATGTTTTTTTTTAATTTCCTTTAAACTAGAAAAAATTAAGTTTCAAAGGTTCGAATAACAACTGAGAAGGGGGGGTGAATTAGTTGTTCACTTTTTATAAGTTTCAAAAAAAATTGAAACATAGCCCCTATAACCTTTTATGATTTATTTCCTTGTCAACTTTTAGTAAATATTCATTCATGAAATACTAGGAAAGAATGTAAAGCACACAATATTTACATGGTTCATCCTTAATGTGAGAACCTATATCCTTTCCATAGCCACTCATGTGGGTCTATGTAAATACAATATTATGAATAAGTGAATAAAACTTGTGAAAACTCTGGTTAGAAACCTTCTATCTCGTGATAGGAAATACTATACGGACTCCCATCAGTTTACAATGTTCTATTATAAAATAATTGAGGAAAACAAAAGAATAAAGACTTTATTGAAACTACTCCACAATTGCTCAGTATGAATACGCAATCTGATTTGGCCAGATCTGATATTCTCAATCTGATGAGTTTCGATCTGATTCTCTCAATTTGATCAGTCTAGATATGATTCTCTCAATAATATGAATATGGATCAAATTCTATCAAATTAATGCGTCTAGAAATGATTCTTTCAATATGATGGGTCTGGATTTGATTCTCTCAACACAATGGAATCAATATGATAAACCCATTATCAATCTTCAAAACTCAAACTCTACTCAGATGATCAATATGATCTTCTTTATTCCGATTAACACAATCTGATTGATTAAATATGATCTTTCTTAATCTGTTAAATAAACATTCAACTATATGATCCTCCTCATGAGATCTTCGGCTGAAAATGAATTTCACTTGATTTATTCAATTCTCTAACTTTTCCACATTCATGAAAAATCCACACTGAATAAATGATATGAGTAGGTATTTATAGGAAACTCGGAAAGAAAATTCAAGAAACTTGAAAACATTCCCCACTTCCTCAAATTTCAAAAACTCTCGAACTTAAAAATCAAGTTTTATTTCTTCAATCATCAATAGATTTCTACAAGGTTTATTCAAATTTTAATTTCAATTTTTACCTATTAAACTCTTAATAAAAATCCTGGAATTTTATTTTTAAGTCTTATTCGTAATTAGCTAATTGCGATTATGTTTCCTTCTCAACTCATTTTGATATTTTTCCTTCTCACCTCATTATGATTTTTGTTTCTTTCTCAGCTCAATACAATTTTTTTCCCTCTTAATCTCATTATGATTTCAATTTACACTTTATCCCATAAACATATGTGTTTCTTCTTTAAGTCAATACGATTTTTTTCTTCGCCTCATTATGATTCATATTTCCTCTTCATCTCATTATGATGGAATTTCCATTTTGATAGAAATGTCATTAAGATCAACTTTTTCATTAAGATGGAAATAATATTATGATGATTTTTCCATTATGATGGATATCCTATTTCAATTATTTTCCATAACAATGGAATGTATTCAATGATGAATCCACTTAGCAACTTTGAACTTTTTAAAACGTCATCATCTTCGCACATTCTGACTTCTAGATATTATGGATACTTGGTCTTGACTTCTGTAATCGATGTAATATTTTTGATTCTTCTCCATTTCTTCAAAGGGTTTTATCATAATATTTTTCGTGATTTGTGAGAAATCCTTTATCAAAAAATCATTGCCTAATTTGGTTTAGAAAGTATGAAAACTGTATAACTCCTGATTTAACTTTCTTCAACAAACCTCTTAAGTAACAATACAACTTCTTCACTCAACAACTTATTTCTTTCTCTGATTATGAAAAATGGGGTATTCCAGAAAACAATAATTTCTACCTCTGATTCTTTTGGATTTGATGATATGAAACCCATGTAGATGAATTTAATACTCTGATTCTGATTAATCTTAATTTTAATGGATATGGGTATGATTCCTGAATAACAAAAACAGTATTATACACAAAGTATAGTTGTCAAAAAATACAAAACTTTGTTAAAAAACCAAAAAAGGTTCTTCAATCTCCCCTTTTTGGATTTTTTTACCACCCATGTTAACACCTTTTCCAACTCTTGTAATTTTTCAAAACTGATATTTTGGAAACAACTCAAGTTTTTGGACTTTTATCAAAACATATCCTTTGTCAAAAGAAAGTGTCATAACACCACACTATTGGATAAATTAAGTTTTTGAAAATATTCCATCCCTCAGTGGAAAGATAATTTTGTTGTCATGTAAAGATAACTCCCCATCACTTTTCTTTTTATCTCACTTCTATTTTTCTCTCCCCCAATTTATGATAACCATAGCTTCAAATTCACTTAAGAAAGGTAATTAAAAATTTATTACAAAGTAAAAAACATGTTTTTATTTCTCTCCCCCTTTTTCAACATAATCCAAAGCATGGTGGGGGTTCTTCTTTATGAGGTTTAAGAAGTCATGGGAGTAGGCTGAACATGAAGTTGAAGCCTTAATTCCACAAACCATTCTTTTGACAGTGCTTTTGTAAAGATATCATCAATATGATACATTGTTGAAATGTATTCCAACAAAACATATCCAGTAGAAACATTCTCTTTTATAAAGTTATAATTTATATAATTGTGTTTTACTACTAGAAAATTCACCTATACCCACAGTTCCATATATCGTGGGCTCCTGAGGTGTCGGTATAGAGCTATACCCATGGTTTTATTGAAACTGTGGCTATAGCCCTGTAAATTTCAATAATACCCATGATTTTTTTAAATTATGGGCATATATCTATACCCACGATTTACAAAACTGTGGGTATATATTGTCACACAAGACATAATATACCCATGGTTATTGAACCGTGGGTATAGATCCTTGACCTGTAAAAAAAATACAGCCTTCCTTCTATCCTTGACCTATAAAAAAATACAAACCACATACAAGGAAAAGTACAAGGTAGATATCATGAGTGAATATAAACATTTGACATACCAACTTGTACATGAATTAATTTACATATAAACATGGGTCAAAAATATATCTAATCAACCAATCATCATGAAACATTCTAACCAAAACTCATTCTATTTGAGTCTAGTTTTGTTGTTTTATGATATCTATCAGGTTTGTCTCAATTTCCCATTGAAATACCTCCCACACTATGAAATTATAGTGTTATAACTATCCATATAGAATTTAGAGTTTTGAATATTAACATTACATAGACAATGAAGCATTATATAATTTATTGTACAAAAGTTAAAATATGAGTTATTGATGCTAATCTGAATTGAATCTAGAAGATGATATATGAAGGAAGGTCCACATATGGAATATATGTTGAAGTGAAGAAATAATTTAGAAACATTTTTAAAAATATGATTCGTAGAAAAAAGATATTTTTTATCCAAAAGATAAAGTACAAAAAACTAGAAGTAGAGGAATCAATGGAAGCTAAATGATAACACCTTGAAAAAATTCATAAGACTTCACTAGAAGATAAAATATCTTAAGAACATGGAATAAAGAAACTTCTTATAGTGATACATAAGATTATCAATTTATTATGTAATACCTAGAAAGATAATATGTATGTATTACAATAAAAGTGACGCATTAGGTTTATGTGTTTCGAATAATTTTAGGTTTCTTGAATGATATTCTATAAGTTACTTATGATGATTCTATACTAATCATTTAAT
Source organism: Viscum album (assembly GCA_963277665.1). Taxonomy (NCBI): domain Eukaryota; kingdom Viridiplantae; phylum Streptophyta; class Magnoliopsida; order Santalales; family Viscaceae; genus Viscum; species Viscum album. Next base: position 1,489,964,950 of record OY728153.1, on the reverse strand, counting down.
GTAATTGTCATCATGACTATTTGAAAATAGTTCATGATTCATGCAGAGTATGGAAGCTGGGTTTTGTTCTATGATTGATGGAGAAGTATCTGAATGTTTTGAGTCTAAAACATGAACCAAAAACATTAGGGATAAATATTTTGGAATGTGAATATAGAAATTAAATCAATAGATGTTAAGGAATCTCTTATAGTGTCACGTACTAGAAAGAAATTCCAAAATTGGAAGTATAAATTGAAGAGTTTGATGTAAAATATGGGAAGTATAAGAAATTAGTAATGCTTCATAATTAGTTTGATGAAAATATGAATGTTTTTTAGTGTTGAATGATTTATTAACTAATTTAGATGTTGAATAAGTTTATGAGTAGAATATAAGAATCTAAATTTTAGAAGATCAAAAGTTAAGAAAAGCAAAATTATTCATAATTTAAAGGATTGGAATATGTGTATAATATAAGTATCCATAATTTTGAATAATATAATTATCCATAATTTTGAATACCAGATGATTTTACGAAGGAATAACTCTTGAAAATCCATATTTAAGAAAGAATAACATTTATTTTAGTCTCAAATGGGTATCAAGATGATACTTTTCCAAAGTTGAGAAGATATGATTTTAAGGAAAATAAAACCTGAAGAAGTTCATATATCCCTATATAGAGAATCATAGAAGTGGGATTCCAGATTTTTAAAGTTATTCTTGGAATAAAGGATTCTATTACCAATATAGCTAGAGTCGTGTGTGAGTCACACTATGTGGAACTCGTGCTGGGTGAACCCAATAATATACATGAATGTAATGTGGTGTGTTTTCTAGAATCACAATGGGATTAGTGGAGGGTCAGGTATATATATAAATTTTATCAATCCAATCACTAGATATTTAATTGAAAATTAAGAAGATGACTACATGGTGAAATCTATATGAAAAAAATTGATATGGAGGAGTATGATTTTTCGACCCATGAGTTCAAAATATGATTTGGGTTGAAGAATTTGAGGCTCTAGAGCTTCAAGTTCCAAATAAATGGTGTGTGAATTCCAGATTTTATGGAACTCGAAGTTAGTATACAAGACCAATATTTAAAAACAACTAACCTAAGTTTCAAATGTTGATTTGCTTAAATAATTTGAGGGTATAACAATTAAGAAACAAGAATATAGTGAGTCTAACCAATATGTTCCAAACTATCTAATGAGTCGAGGAAGTTCATTTTGTTGATTCAAAAGTTAAATATTCTAAATATTCCTTATTTTGTGGAAGATGACAACATGAATAAACTTATATAATATAAATTTAATCATTATGAATATTGTGGAAACATGAATGATGTGCATGTAGTGGAATTTTTTCATTCAGTGGTAGTCGAAGACCTACTATTGAGGGAGAAATTTGTATAATTGGTATTGTGACATCCGAGAGCAGATTATTGATATTGTTCATGAGTTTGAGGAGGATAGTATAATAAAATAGAGATCTAGTATACATATTTCTATATCAATTATAATACTAAATCAATTCAAGGAGATAGATACTATCATGAAAAATCATTGTCATAAGGATAATACCTTCATATGACAAGTATAGGTGTTGAGTATAATATGATACCTAATAACCCAATTGTAAAAAAATTTCTACACAAGTAATACAATATTTTTCTGACACTAAATATAGGCACAACAAGAAGTAAATTTACACATAGGGCATAAAACATTAAAAAATCATTCATGGTGTTGTCTCTTATTTATTTAATACTTCACGCATGGTGGGGTTTGTTGAGAATTCATAAATATATTCATACAACTTAACCAAGAAGGAGGTTCAAATACTGAATGGGGGGAAATTTAATAATAAAGTGAATTTTATAAAAAATGTCCCCATACGGTATCACTCACCCCAATGTGATTACAAAGTCCACTAGGAACATCACTTCATAATAAAAATTCATAATTTTTGAAAGCTGCATGATATTTACCCAACATAGAATATGTCGTGTAATATATTGCCTTGTTTTATGAAGATTTTTGAGACTAAAAGAAAATTCATGGGGCCGACTAATATATATCCATATTTTTGAAACATTATGTTATATTAAATCCAAGTATCAACAAAAGATTTCAAATTAAACATATAGTATAATTGAATATTGTAACATCTCGGTTTCGGGTGCCACTCAACTGGTGCCCTGAACCCGGTTTGCCACGTGACCTCAAGCACATTTCCCCAAACACCAAAGACTGCCGACGAATAGCGAGGGCCCAGGTCTGATAGTGGGGAAACTATGCCCTCATTTGTCAAAGTGTAGTGCAATGAATTACAAAATAAAACATACAAAAAATAGTGGAAGCAGTAAACCATACACAACTGAAATAAACAACAGCATTGTATATAACCAACAGTATATAAATGATGATGCTACATGTCTCAAGTTCTAAGAAAACAGAAAGAACATGTTAGACATCAATACATTACAACCAAAAGTAGAGTACAGAAAAACAAAGCAAAACAGCTGGCAGCGGCATCGCGAGCCTAGGCTCGGTCCCATGCCCTCCTACTCCTCAGCAGGAATCATGTACCTGTATAGGGACTCTTGCCCCTATCTACACCTGCAGAAACGTAATCTGTTTAGGCTGAAAAGTGTGATCCAAACAGGATGTGAGAAATAAATTACCAGTAGGCACCCACCAAAGGCTCGTGCCCAACTGCGTGTAAGTATGCAATGACAGTGTGAAGTAGTAAAATGCAATAAAGTAAGTAGTACTCAAAAGTAACTAATTACTAGTTGTATTGCCATTTTATTATCTATTTAATCCTTTAAATTTAAAATACCACAATAGTGAATATTCTAAATAACCAGCTAATGTCCTCAGACACGTAAACTCCTACCCTCAGGTAAAGAGTATCCAACACAAGAATCTGCCCTCAGGAATAATAGAGTTTTCCCTCAGGCATAGGTAGTGTCGCCCACAGGCACAGAGTCAGCTGACCACAGGCACGAAAGAAGTTTCCATCAGGCCGAAATAACTAGTGCCCCCGTGCTAAATAGTGCAGTGCCCACGGGCTAATCACAACAACTCCCTTAGGCTAAACTGGTAACTAGGACATGCCCAACATGTAAACAAGCAATAAATAATCAATTCCTCTCAAGTCAATTCTACAATTACTACTTTAAAGTCATATCCTCAGGTATCTTTTCCAAACTGCTAAATAGTGGAACACACCCCTGGGGTGGTTCCGGATCCAAGCAATGATCCCAAACAGGAGTTTTACAATTATTCAATTACCTTAATAGTTCTAGGTAGTTAATATAGCCACGGCCTTAGCCACACGACACCACAACATGGGTTCGTGGAACAAAAACGCACAAAACACATGTCAGTTGGAAAACTAAACACCAAGACATCTACCTTATATTCCAATGAGCGGTATACCCGAACGTCGACTCCAGAAACGCCCAAGAACGGCATAGATCTGACGAAGAACAAAACCCGCTGAAACGTAAATAACTTACGTTTGGAGAAGAATTGGTAAGAAGCAGCCAAGGACATGGAAGCCCTTACTCGTGCGGTTCCAACGGAATCATCCGAGGCAGAAACTGATTCCAGACGATCACTCGGCGGATCTTCAAAGGTTCGGCCTCCTCCCTTTGGCTCCAAAACGGCTCAAATACCTCCTCTGCCAAAATAGGAGGCTACTGCCAATTTTAAGCTAAAAAAACAATGTACATGGCGTGTACTTCCAATTACACTGCGTGTACTCCTTTCATTTAACTGTTCCTCAGGCAGCTTCCAGCCAGTGCGGCCCTGTCCACCTGCGGACATGAGTACACGGCATGTACTCCTGAGTACACGGCGTGTACTGCCGCCCAGCTGGCAGCTACTACACCAACTTAGTATTTTGGCATGCCGACTGAATACACGGCGAGTAAAGGACCACTACACGGCGTGTAGTCAGTTCCTACATCTTTTTTCGCCGACATGGCTACACGCCCTATGTACTCATCCCAACACAGCCAGAAGTACACGGCATGTGGAAAAAGTACACGGCGTGTAGTTCCAAAATTTAGGATTTTTCCCCATTTTCCATATTTTATTAAAAACACTTAAGGAAAAGAGAAAAGAAGAAGCCCGTACCTCAAAGAGAAGAACCAGGTTCTTACAAACTTCCCCCCTTATAGAAATTCGTCCCCGAATTGCCCTTCCAAGGGTGGTGAAGATATAGCCGTGAACAACTCCGGTCACTGAGCATGTACTTCGGACTCCTGCTCCTAGGTCTCATCCTGCACGCGGACATGCTGCCATAGCACTCGTACGAGAGGAATTGACCGGCCTCGAAGAACCTTCGTGCTCCTGTCAACGATACAAATAGAATGCTCCTCAAAGGATGCATCCGCCTCCAGCTCAACCTTCTCTGGCTGAAAGGTGTGAGATGGGTCTGAATGATAGTGATGCAACTGAGATACGTGGAAGACGTCGTGCATGGCTCGGTACCGTTGCGGTAACCACAATCGATAAGAAACCAGCCTGACTCTCTCCAGAATCTCAAATGGCCCCACATACCGCGGTGAAAGTTTACCTTGTCTCCTGATCCGCTTGTGTCCCAGCCTCGGATAAACACGCAAGAAAACCTGATCCCCGACCACGAACGTCGAAGGTCGTCTACGGTGATCAGCATAAGACTTCTGACGAGACTGTGCGGTAGCCATCTACTTCTGAATCAACTGAACCTGCTCAGAAGTCTCCTGCACGAGCTATGGCCCCAGAAAAGTTGCCTCACCTGCCTCTAACCAGCACAAAGGTGATCGGCACGGCCTACCGTATAAAGTCTCGTATGGTTCCATCTCAATAGTCTCCTGGAAGCTATTGTTATAGGAGAACTAAAATAATGGTATATGCTTCTCCCAAGATCCCCCAAAGTCTAGGACGCATGCTCGCATCATGTCCTCAAGCACCTGTATAGTACGCTCTGACTGGCCATCGGTCTGAGGGTGGTATGTTGTGCTCAGAAGCACCTGTGTACCCAGATCCCTCTAAAAACTCTACTAGAAATGAGACGTAAAGCGGGCATCCCTATCTGAAATTATAGAACGAGGAACCCCGAGAAGACGTACGATCTCTCAGATATACAACCTTCCGAGCTCGTCAACACCGAAGGTCTCCTTGATCGGCAAGAAGTGAGCTACCTTCGTGAGTCTGTCCACAACAACCCACACGGAATCATTGCCATGAGGTGACCTCAGCAATCCAGTTACGAAATCCATCGCGACATCGTCCCACTTCCACTCCGGAATGGATAACTGCTGTAACAGCCCAGCTGGTCTCTGATGCTCCACCTTCACCTGTTGACAAGTGGAACACCTCATAACAAAACCAGCTACTTCTCTCTTCATAACCGGCCACCAGTACTGATGTCTCAATCCACGGTACATCTTGGTAACCCCGGGATGAACTGCCCAAGATGAAGCAAGAAACTCTGGTATCAGCTCCTCGTGTATATCCCCTGGAACCCATACTCGTCCATGGAAACGCAAAACCTCATCGTCGTCTATCGTCCAACCAGGAGAAGGGTCCACACTTGCCACCGACTCCAATAGAACTAGGCCTTCTGAATCCGATAGCCGCCTCGTCCTCACTCTATCCAGTAGGGTAGAAGTCACAGCTAAAGATGAAAGATAAGTCTTCCCCTACCTGTCGTGCACCTCCAGATGAATCTCAGAGAACAGAGCCATGAGCTGCCACTCGCCACTGGCCTCCTGCACTTCCTGTATTTGAGTCTTATGGCTCAGTGCATCAGCTACTACATTACCTTTACTAGGTGTATAGGCAAGTTCAAAATCGAAGGACTGTAGGTACTTGACCCACCTTCACTACCTCAGATTCAAGTCACGCTGTGAAAAGATATACTTGAGGCTTTTATGGTCGGTGAAAACCACAAAATGATCCCCCAATAGATTATGTCTCCAATAGCACAACGCATGAACAACTATAGACAACTCCAGATCATGTGTCGGGTAATTCCTCCCATGTGGCCTCAACTGCCGAGACCCGTATGCAACAACTCAATCTCCCTACATCAACACTTCTCCCAGCCCAATACCTGATGCATCACAGTAAAGTTTATATCTCTTCCCCTGCTCTGGGAGTATCAAGATATGTGATGATGTCAACCTTCCTTTTAGGTATTGAAAGGCTAACTCACAAGCTTCTGACCAAATGAACTTCACACCCTTCTTAGTCAGACCCTTCAACGGCGCTGCTAAGTGGGAGAAGTACTGTATGAAACGCCTGTAGTAACCATGCAGCCCTAAGAAACTTCGTATCTCAAACACGTTCTTCGGCTGCTCCCAGGAAACCACTGCTCTCACCTTCTCTGGGTCTACTGAAACTCCTACCTCATAGATGATATGACCTAGGAAGTGAATCTGGTCCATCCAAAAGTGGCACTTTGAGAGCTTAGAATATAGCTAATTCTCTCTCAGTGTACTCAATACGATCTCAAGATGGGTGGCATGGTCGTGTCGAGTGTGAGAGTACACCAAGATGTCGTCCACGAATACTACCACAAAAGAATAACGATATGGATGGAACACACGATTCATCAGATCCATGAAAACCGCTAGCGTGTTTGTGAGTCCGAAGGGCATAACTGTATACTCGTATAGACCATACCTGCTCCTAAAAGTTGTGAGAGGTATATCAGATGGTCTAACGTGCAGCTGATGATATCCTGATCTCAAGTCAATCTTCGAGAACACTCATGCTCTATGAAGCTGATCAAAAATATCATCATTCCTCGGTGAGGGATATCGGTTCTTAACCGTCAACTGGTTTAGCTTCCGATAATCCACGCAAATTATGAGGGTACTGTCCGCCTTCTTTGCAAAAAGGACCGGTGAACCCCAAGGAGAAGTACTGGTTCGGATAAATCCCTTTTCTTGTAACTCCTCTAAGTGCCTCTTGATCTCCTGCAACTCAGGTGTGGCCATACTATATGAAGGAATGGACACCAGTGCTGCTCCTGGCACAAGCTCAATAGAGAAATTCACCTCTCTCTCCAGATGTAGACCTGAAAAGTCGTCCAAAAAAACAACCCTAAAACAATCAACAACTGTAGGGAAATCCACCGGACAAGTCCCCTGGTCATCCAGATATAAGCTCACAATCTGGGTCGTGACTCCACCTCGCCCACGATGCTCTCGTCCAGCTCGACTTTCCTGAACATCCCATTCGACATTGTATAGAAACTCTCCGCCCTCTGGTGATGTGAAACACACCCTGCGGCGATAGCAATCTACAAAGGCTCGAAAGGGAACTAATCAGTCCATCCCGAGAATGACGTCATAGCTCTTCATCTCCAATACATAGAGGTCCCAAAGGAACTGACACCCACCAACCTCAAGGGGGCACTCCTTGCACTGACACACACCAGCTGTTCTAGTTCCCAACGGAGTTTCTAGCGTCATGATATCGGTAGAAGTAGAAACACAGAGCCTGAGGCTCTCTACAACGGATACAGATATGAAACTATGTATAGCACTGGTATCGAAAATTACTGAAGATAAGACCGAAGCTACTAGAATAGTACCTATGACTGTAGAAGGTCCGGGCTCCTTCTCATGATGGGTCTATTGCACTGCATATGTCTGCCCAGTGTTGCGACCCTGCGACACAGCCTGACTACCCTGATGTGGCCCACCCTACTGCCTCTGAGAACCTGGTGTCTGGCTACCACGACCATGATCACCATCTTTACCTACACGCCCTGACGTATTTCTATTCCCTGACTGGTAATAAGCCACTAGTCATGTCCCCGCACACGGAGTCTGCACAGAACCCCTCTCACTAGCCACTGGTGGGAACGCCCTGCAAAAGCGCTGTAGATGACCCATCTTGTTGCAAGCTCGGCACTCCACTGGATCACGTGGACACTATGGCCTCTTGTGCCCCTCTCTACCACACTGGTAGCACATAACCTGGCCACCTGAAACATTCTTCTGACTGGTACTGCTGCCCTGAGAGAAGTCCACCTGTCTCTTCCTCTTACCAACAGAAAAAGTACCAGTAACTGGTGCTGAACCGCCCTAGCCCACACCAATAGATTCTCGAAGGTTCCTCTCTGTAATTAGCGCCTGGTTCACAATAGTGTGTGCAGTAGGCAACCTGAAGACATTCACCAGCGATCAGATGTCATAACGAAGACCATCCTCAAAACGTCTGGCCCTCAACATCTCATCACCCACCAGCATGGATGAAAAGCGTTGAAGCTTGGTGAAACTAGCAGAATAGTCCATCATTGACATAGCGCCCTGCTGCAGATTGGTGAACTCTCAAGCTCTATCTTCCCTCAGCGTCTCTGGGAATAAAAATTCATATAAAACTACCTTAAAATCTTCCCACGCCATGTCCTTGTGATGCTTTGACTGGGTGGTAACATTCCACCACCTCTTGGCGGAATCACGCAGCATGTATGTCGTGAGCTTGACCCTCTGCCCTGGAGGTGTCTCAAGATGCTCGAAAATAGTCTGCATCGACCCCATACAAGACTTTTCAGCCTATGGTCCACCATACCCTAAAAACTTAGGTGGATGCTGTTGTTGAAATATATGATTCAGCTCATCCATAGATGTGGCAGCTTGCGGTGCTCCCTGAAAGGTCTGCATGAACCGCATAAAGCCTTCATGAAACTACGCCTTTGCGCCTGACTCCGGTATACCAGCTAGCGCCGCATCGGGCTCTGCTGGAGGATCAACTGGTAGCCCATGGCCCACCATCTCCGGAGTATAGTCATCGTCGCTCTCCTGGCGAACAACATGTGGTTGTCTATGCGACATGACACTATAAGGTCAAAAACACGCCTTAGATTCAAGATTATTAAAGACCGAAAACGAAGAAACCCAAAAGGGAACAAGAGGAATAAGGCATTCAAATTTTTCAAAATAAGACTACACGACGTGTATACTGACTACACGGCGTGTAATTGACTTCCCTTCCCCTGCCTGGGTCCTTCTGCATGGCTAAGCCACACGGCTCCCGTTTGAATAAAAACTACACGGCGTGTATGGTGTTCTTTCCAACTGCATGTGTCGTCTGTGACGCGGACGACTACTCGTCTTGACACTACATGGCGTGTTACACCTGCACACGGCGTGTCAAAAACCCCATTTCCCTGTCACACGGCTAAGTCCCCACGGTCTGTCCTTGGAAAAGACTACACGACATGTCCCACGGGTACACGGTGTGTACTTAGAAGAGCTCTGCCAACCCGTGTTGTTAGTTACACGGTCAGATACATGGATCAACCTACACAGCGTGTTCTATATACACACGATGTGTACTCGAAGGTATTTCCCCGACCCATGTTGTTCCTTACACTGTCGGGTCCCCAGGTCACACTACACGGTGTGTTCTTCATTGACACGGCGTGTTCTTCTTAAGTTTTCCTCCGCCCATGTTGTTGGTTACACGGCGGACACCGGGTCCTCACTACACGGTGTGTACATAAGCTACACAGTGTGTTCGCCCCAAGCTCTTCCCTTCCCCGTGTCACCGCCCACACGGTTTGTGACACGGGAAGAGACTACACAGCGTGTAATTAGGGTACACGGTGTGTACTCAAAAAGTTTATTTTTTTCTTCCCGAACAGAAGAACATACACAGTGTGTCTACAGTACTACATGGCGTGGATACTTGGTTTCCAGACAGTATGCCTTAGAAACTTCCCCATAACCCAGAAAATACCGCAAAACAACACCTAAGTGTCAAATTCTGATTCGTGGGGGCCCATACTCCCCACGAATCAAATTTTTACATCTTATCTGTGTTATAACAAAATAATCAGTCAATGGTCCACAAAATTCCGGTCAATGGGGGCCCATACTCCCCAAAAACCAAAGTTTGGCGTCCATTCTATGAACATCTCACACAAAAGTTACCCTATCAAATAGCAGTTATTTTATCGGTGCAGCTATCACAACAGAATGCTTTTCTAGCACAACAACTATCACAACAACATTCAATTTTTCTAATGCACCTACATGGCATGGAAACTATGCATGTCATGTGATATCTAGCATGTGCCTATATGATTCATGAGTTGGCATACCCTCATGTCATCGGGTTTCAACTAAATAGAACCCATAGATAAAATATAAACAGCACGATCTCAAGTGCATCACCCAACGGTGAAATCATATCAACTGTAAATTTCAAAATCAGTAAATTACAAAATACAAGGTAGACTAGCTTTTTCCCTGTACGTGGGTTAGCTACACCCAGGCACAGCTTATTACCAATTACTGTTCATCCTATCCATGACTAAGGCTCCAAATAGTATGTCAAAGAAAAGAACCCCTCTGATACCACATTATAACGTCACTGTTCCGGGTGCCACTCAACGGGTGCCTCAAACCCAGTTCGCCACGTGACCTCAAGCGTGTTTCCCTAAATGCCAGAGGCTGCCGACTAGTAGCGAGGGCCTAGGCCTGATAGTGGGGAAACTATTCCCACATTTTTCAAAGTGTAGCGCAGCGGATTACAAAATAAAACATACAACAAACAGCGGATGTAGTAAACCATACACAACTGAAATAAACAACAGTAGTGGATATAACCAACAGTATATAAATGATGATGCTACATGTCTCAAGTTCTAAGAAAACAGCCAGAACATGTTATACATCAATACAGTACAACCAAAAGCAGAGTACAACAAAACAAAGCAAAACAGATGGCAGCGGCATCGCGAGCCTAGGCTCGGTCCCATGCCCTCCTACTCCTCAGCAGCAATCATGTACCTGTATAGGGACTCTTTCCCATATCTACACCTGCAGAAACGTAATCTGTTTGGGCCGAAAAGCATGACCCAAATAGGGTGTGAGAAATAAATTCCCAGTAGGCACCCACCAAAGGCTCGTGCCCAACTGCGTGTAAGTATGCAACAATAGTGTGCTGTAGTAAAATGTAATAAAGTAAGCAGTACTCAAAAGTAACTAATTACCAGTTGTATTTCCATTTTATTATCTATTTAATCCTTTAAATTTAAAATACCACCATAGTGAATATTCTAAATAACCAGCTAATGTCCTTAGACAGGTAAACTCCTACCCTCAGGTAAAGAGTATCCAACACAAGAATCTGCCCTCAGGCATAACAGAGTTTTCCCTCAGGCATAGGTAGTGTCACCCACAGGCACAGAGTCAGTTGTCCATAGGCACGGAAGAAGTTTCCCTCAAGCCGAAATAACTACTGCCCTCAGGCTAAATAGTGCAGTGCCCACGGGCTAATCACAACAACGCCCTCGGGCTAAACAGGTAATCGGGTCATGCACAACATGTAAACAAGCAGTAAACAAGCAATTCATCTCAAGGAAATTCTACAATTACTACTTTAAAGGCATACCCTCGAGTATCTTTTCCAAATGGCTAAACAGTGGAACACACCCCCAGGGTGGTTCCGGATCCAAGCAACGATCCCAAACAGTAGTTTTAAAATTATTCAATTACCTTAACAGTTCTAGGTTGTTAATATAGCCACTACCTCATCCACACGACACCCCATCATGGGTTCGTGGCACAAAAACGCACAAAACACACGACAGTTGGAAAACTAAACACCAAGCCACCTACCTTATACGCCAACAAGTAGTATACCTGAACGTCGACTCCAAAAATGCCCAAGAACAGCGTAGATCTGACAAAGAACAAAACCCACTCAAATGTAAATAACTTACATTAGGAGAAGAATTGGTAAGAAACAACCAAGGAGATGGAAGCCCTTACCCGTGCGGTTCCAACTGAATCATCTGAGGTGGAAACTGATTCCAGACGATGACTCGGTAGATCTTAAAAGGTTCGGCCTCCTCCCTTTGGCTCCAAAACGGCACAAATACCTCCTCTACCAAAAGAGGAGGCTACTGCCTGTTTTATGCCAAAAAAAAGTACATGGCGTGTACTTCCAAGTACACAGCGTTTACTCCTTTCATTTAACTGTTCCTCTGGCGGCTTCCCGCCAGCGCAGCACTGTTCGCCTACCGACAGGAGTACACGGAGTGTACTGCCGCCCAGCTGGCAGCTGCTCCACCGCCTTACTATTTTTGCATGCCGACCGACTACACGGCGTGTAAAGGACCACTCACGGCATGTAGTCGGTTCCTACATCTTTTGTCACCAGCATGGCTACATGCCTTGTGTACTCATCCCAACACGGCCAGAAGTACACGGTGTGTGGAAAAAGTACATGGCGTGTAGTTCCAAAAATTAGGATTTTTCCCCATTTTCCATATTTTATTAAAATCACTTAAGGAAAAGAGAAAAGAAGAAGCCCGTATCTCATAGAGAATAACCGGGTTCTTACAGATACTCTAGGAGTTTCTAAAGATATGTACATGATTAAAAAAACAAGTCATATTAATTGATACTGTCTAATGATGTGTAAGATTAACATATTGGTTTAAAAAAAATCATGTGAATTCTACTAATCCATATTCAATGGATAATTAAATGGAGATTTAAATGGATTCTTATTAGGAGTATTTGAAAGTATATTTTTATGGAGAATTAAAATTCTGAAAAACATTGGAGATTTAGAAGAATATTGACTCGTTTTTATTGGGGGAATAAATGGAATAATTTTTTCTGTTATTCAGAGGTTCTATATTAAGAATTAAATTTAGAGTTTATATGTTATGAATGAAATTTAGAGTTTCTACATTATAAATGTGAATTTAAATTTTGTAGACCCAACGCCTTTTCATTTCAACACCTTTTATACCCATAGAATTTCCAAAATCAGTATATATTGCATAGTATCCCATATATACTCATTAAAATTCTAATGTCCTCAATCCTTATTCATGGTAATTTATAATTCATTCTTATACATTCTCAACCCCTCCCTATTTATCCATGTTCCATAGGCCCTCCCATGGTTCAAACGTAGAATCTAATATCGAAATACTAGGATGGTCTATGGTGGATGGGCTATGCCCATGGGCTGGCACAAGGGTCTGGGCATCAAGGAATCAGCACTCAGGAATGATTTCACCCACAAACAATTAATTAAAACTTTAGTAGGAAATAAATAAAATTTAGACATGATCCATTCATACATTGGACGTCCACACTGAATTAAAAGAAAATAAAAATAAACACACACTACGGGAAAAATGAGCAATTGCGACGGGTTATTTGCGACGGGAATAAATCCCGTCGCAAATAGTCATGTTAAAAACTTATTTGCGACGGGGGTATTTCCCCGTCGCAAATAAGGAGGCTTTTGCGACGGGATTGCTTTCCCCGTCGCAAATAGTTTTCCCGCGATGCGCGCCAAATCGCGGGAAACTTATTTGCGACGGGGAAATATTCCCGTCGCAAATAACCGGCGGCGGTAAAAGGTATTTGCGACAGGAATATTCCCCCGTCGCAAATACTATGTCGGCAGAGGATTATTTACGACGGGACCCGTCGCAAATAACTATTTACCGGTTGACCGTAATAAATGTTGGCTAAGGTATTTGCGACGGGACCCGTCGCAAATAATACTATTTGCGACGGGAATCCCGTCGCAAATGGGCCCGTCGCAACTAATCTAACCTATAAATACCTCCATCCGTTTTTTTCATTTCATTCTCATTCCTTATCTTCTCTCTCTCTCAGAATCATATTTCTAGAGTTGAGTTTTTCTCCAGTTTAAGTTTTTTCTCCGGAGCTGATATTAAAGTTTTGAAGAACGATCAGAACAGATCAATTTTCAAGGTATTTATCTTCATTTTAATTTTTTATTTATTTTTAATTTCTTATTAGTTTCTATTATTATTAATTAGTTGTAATTTAATTATGTTTACATTGTTTTATTACTTAATAAATTTAAATTATTAGTATTGTTTATATGGTAATTAGGAATAATTAGTAATAATTTTTAGTAATTAAGAATAAATATTAATAACTAGTAATAAATACCAATAATTAGGAATAAGAACATTATTACATTATTAGTTTATTTTATTATTAATATTAAAATAATATAATTTTTTATATATATACAGTTCTTTTTTCATCTGTGTGTTTGCTGTCTTCACATGTATTATTTGTATGTGGAGATAGAAAACGCACAGATGAAAAAAGAACTGTATATAAATTAGAAAATTATATTATTTTAATATTAATAATAAAATATATTAATAATGTTATTATTTGTAATTATTGGTAATTATTTCTAATTATTGATAATTATTCATTTAATTACTAATAATTATCAATAATTAAGAATAATTAGTAATAATTACCAATAATTAACAATAATTAGTATTAATTACCTATAATTAGTATTAATTACCAATAATTAGTATTAATTACCAATAATTAGTATTAATTACCAATAATTCGTAATAATTAGGAATAATTAACAATAATTAGTAATAATTAGGAATAATTAACAATAATTAGGAATAATTAACAATAATTAGTAATAATTAGGAATAATTAGGAATAATTAGTATTAATTAGGAATAATTAGTAATAATTACCAATAATTAGTATTAATTAGGAATAATTAGTATTAATTACAAATAATTAGTATTAATTAGGAATAATTAGTATTAATTACAAATAATTAGTATTAATTAGAAATAATTAGTATTAATTACCAATAATTAGTATTAATTACCAATAATTAGTATTAATTACCAATAATTAGTATTAATTACCAATAATTAGTATTAATTAGGAATAATTAACAATAATTAGTAATAATTAGGAATAATTAACAATAATTAGTAATAATTAGGAATAATTAGTATTAATTAGGAATAATTAGTAATAATTACCAATAATTAGTATTAATTAGGAATAATTAGTATTAATTAGGAATAATTAGTATTAATTACCAATAATTAGTATTAATTACCAATAATTAGTATTAATTACCAATAATTAGTAATAATTAGGAATAATTAACAATAATTAGTAATAATTAGGAATAATTAACAATAATTAGTAATAATTAGGAATAATTAACAATAATTAGTAATAATTAGGAATAATTAACAATAATTAGGAATAATTAGGAATAATTAGTATTAATTAGGAATAATTAGTAATAATTACCAATAATTAGTATTAATTAGGAATAATTAGTATTAATTACCAATAATTAGTATTAATTACCAATAATTAGTATTAATTACCAATAATTAGTATTAATTACCAATAATTAGTAATAATTAGGAATAATTAACAATAATTAGTAATAATTAGGAATAATTAACAATAACTAGGAATAATTAGGAATAATTAGGAATAATTAGTATTAATTAGGAATAATTAGTATTAATTAGGAATAATTAGTAATAATTACCAATAATTAGTAATAATTACCAAAAATTAGTATTAATTACCAATAATTAGTATTAATTACCAATAATTAGTATTAATTACCAATAATTAGCAATAATTACCAATAATTAACAATAATTACCAATAATTAGCAATAATTACGAATAATTAGAAATAATTAGTAATAATTAGAAATAATTAGTAATAATTAGAAATAATTAGCAATAATAAGAAATAATTAGAAATAATTAGAAATAATTAGCAATAATTAGAAATAATTAGCAATAATTAGAAATAATTAGCAATAATTAGTAATAATTAGGAATAATTAGGAATAAGTAGGATTAATTAGGATTAATTAGGAATAATTAGGATTAATTAGGAATAATTAGTAATAATTACCAATAATTAGTAATAATTACCAATAATTAGTAATAATTAGTAATAATGACCAATAATTGCCAATAATTACCAATAATTGCAAATAATTAGGAATAATTAGGACTAATTAGTAATAATTAGGATTACTCAGGAATACTCAGGAATACTCACGAATACTCACGAATACTCACGAATACTCACGAATAATCACGAATACTCACGAATAATCACGAATACTCACGAATACTCACGAATAATCAGGAATACTCAGGAATACTCAGGAATACTCAAGAACACTTAGCAAAAAAAATTATATTATCAATATTTATGAAAAAAATATTAATATTATTAAAATAATAAAAATTTATAAAATATTAAAATTATCAATATTTACAACAGATTTTGCTCTATTCTTAACATGTTCAAATCTTAAAGGGTCGCTAATTGTCAAGTCATGCGCAATAAAAAGTTTCTGTCAGCCATGTCCAATGTAAACTCTATAATTGTCCTTGCATGGTCGATCACCTCAAAAGTAATGTTGCAATCAGACAAACCAAGTCATTCCCTTCTTATCTATAAGAATCATCTCACATGAACCTTTACATAGACCATTCTTCCTTGAAAATTTAAGGGAAAAATAATGATATCCCCTCAAATTTTTAAGGAAGAATGATCTATGTAAAGGTTCATGTGAGATTATTCTTATAGTTAAGAAGGGAATGACTTGGTTTGTCTGATTGCAACATTACTTGCGAAGTGATCAACCATGCAAGGACAATTATAGAGTTTACATTAGACATGGCTGACACAAACTTTTTATTGCGCATGACCTGACAATTGACGACCCTTTAAGATTTGAACATGTTAATAATAGAACAAAGTTTGTTCTGAATATTGATAATTTTAATATTTTTTAATTTTTTTTATTATTTTAATAATATTAATATTGTTTTTTCGTAAATATTGATAATATTTTTTTTATTACTAATAATTAGTAAACGAAATCTGCTTGGATAATGAAGGGAAAATTTATAACCATCTCCACAACGATGATTATCAAATTTCCTTTCATTATTCAAGCAGTTTTCCTTTTGCTAAGTATTGCTAAGTATTGCTAAGTATTGCTAAATTAGTAATAAATAGTAATAATTAGCAATAAATTGTAATAATTAGTAATAAATTGTAATAATTAGTAATCCTTGCTTGAGTGTTTTTTCTAACAAATTATTCAAAACCAGTAATGCTTTTATATTTTATAGAAAAATATGGAACAACGAGGTCGTCAACAGTCATTATTAGATGACCGCATATGGATAAATCAACGTAGAAATCCAAATGGTTCTGGTTTAAATCCAGTATATATAGAGGGTGTGGAGATTTTTTTATCATTTGCGGCATCAAATTCAGAATTTGTTTCAGAAGGAAAGATAAAATGCCCTTGTAGAAAATGTGCATTGAGAACGTTTGACACGTTTGACAAAGTGGGGGAACATCTCTTGCGTTTTGGTTTTCAAGCAGATTATGTTTTTTGGTATCAACACGGTGAACGCAGTTCCAGAGCAGATGATACCAAGTATGCCTTCGAGAAGGGCCGGGTAGTTGGTATCATCTCTCGACTGACTCCCGGAGATTATTATGGCAGTGCTGCGATGTCGGCGTCCAGCTCGAGGGGAGATCGTGCATCTTCTTCTACACAGTATGAGGAGCAGTTGCGATCTCAGACTGCACAGATAGAGAGTCTCCGACAGGAGCAGGAGCAGATACGTCAGCAGCATGAGGAGGAGCGTCGACGCCAGCAGCAGCTGTACGAGGAGCAGACGAGTCGGTGGCAGCAGCAGCATCAGGAGCAGATGGAGTACATGCGCCGACTCACTCATGCTTTAGGGATGGAGTTTCCTCCACCACCATCTGCAGATCCCCCACCTCCCCCCCTCCTACAGATTAGAGTTTGTATTTCTGTTATAAAATTTGTGAAATCAAAATTTTTTTTTTTTCTATTCGTAGTTTCTGTCTCATTATAAAATATTAATAATATTATATTTTTAAATAACAATATTAATATGAATAATAATAATATTTATATTTTATAATATTAAATTTTATATATATATTAAAATTTTATTTATATAATAAAATTTTATATATATATTAAAATTTTATAATATTATAATTTAATTATTTTTTTGTAATACTTGAATTATTTTAATATTTGAATGTAAAATAATTCTATTATTTTTATATTAATTAAAATAACTTATTAATATTTTTTTTATTTATGAATTATAATTATAATATTATTATATTAATTAAATTATTTATTAATATTCTATTATTTTTATTTTTGAATTATAATTCTACTATTATTATAGTAATTAAAATAATTTATTATTTTCATTTGTAAATTATAATTCTATTATTATATTAATTAAAATAATTTATTAATAATTTATTTTTTTTATTTTTTTTATAGTATTTGCGACGGGATACTATGCCCGTCGCAAATACTAGTATTATTAATAATTTTTTATTTTTTTTTAAAAGAGTAATTGCGACGGGTCCCGTCGCAATTACTATGAATAGTATTTGCGACGGGTCCCGGTTCCCGTCGCAAATACTAGTATTATTAATTTTTTTATTTTTAAAAAAAACGTTATTGCGAAGGGCCCGTCGCAAAAACTATTTGCGACGGGTACCGTCGCAAAAGGTATTTGCGACGAGCCCGTCGCAATAACTGTTTAAAAAGTTTTTTACAAAAATACGGAATACTATTTGCGACGGGCAGAATGCCCGTCGCAAAAAAAGGCTTTAGCGACGGTCCCGTCGCAAATAAGTTTAGTTGCGACGGCGTTTTCCGCAACGGGCTATTTGCGACGGGACCCCGTCGCAAATGGCTATTTGCGACGGGTTCCCGTCACAAATAGCCCGCCGCAAATACCTGTTTTTCCAGTAGTGACAGTACAAAGGTGTAAAAAAATGAAACATACTAATTAATCCCTCCACTACCCCGATCACCATCCCCTATAAAGAAAACAGTGTAGTCGCCTCCAATTCCATTCTGGCCCCCTTCACAGAATATAACTACCCTCAATCTGTACAAATTAGTAAAAGTATTAAGTGCCCAATGTGATAAAGAAAATAAAATAATAACTAAGGTACAACACACCTGTCTCTTGTGAATATACAAGTCACTTTCCAAATATAAGAACCACAATGCCCCATGGGTCAAACATGTTCTTGAAAGAAAAGAGAAACACATTGTATTAGTTCAATAGTATGTTGTTCCATCTATTTTTTTGGTTTTGTTCATCTAGGCTTGATTTTTCTTCGTTATGTTATATAGAGTTTATTTTTTTATACTATTTATATCTATTTGGACTAGTTCACATTATGTTAGTTTCATACACTTAAATTTTGTTTTATTTATTTCGTGACAAATCCAATTGATTATGTTCAATTAAAAGAAATTGAATTATGTTTTTTTAGTTGTGTGTTTTCAATGTATGGTTCATTTTAGGTTTTTTCCATTCATTTTATTTTGGATTGAATTATCATAAACTAGGAAATGTTGGGTTGGTTTTGTTTGATGCAAGTTTTTTTGGGAAATTTTCATTAGATTTTGTTTGTCTTGTTTTTGTTAATATTATCTTGGACAATTTCAATCATTTGGGTTCTAATCGATTCAGTTTGATTGTATTTGTTTCATATAAGTTTGGTTTAGTTAAGCTTAGTTCAAGTTAGTTGCGGTCATATTGGTTTGAATTCATTATACTTGGTCCAATTTTATCCATCAGTGGTAATATCCTATTAGTTCAAGTTAGATTAGTTTGACTTAGTCTAATTTAGTTTCATCCTGCTTTTTTTCTATTTTAATTATATTTTCTTGATTTAGATTATTCTAGAACTATTTAGGTTAATCTGATTAACATTTATACCAATAAGGTTCAGTTAGTTTTTGAATGTTTTTTTATTTCCTATTCTATTTTTTAATTGGTTTTGTTCTATCCATTATGGGTTTTTATGGTTCTACTTTATTAAGTTCAACTCATTTTGGGTTTAATATTATTAATATTATTTTTTTGGTTTACTATGGTTCATCATGGTATAACATGATATGAATTATTTTATATCTAGTTAGTATTAATTAATATGTTCAGTAGAGAATAATTTAATTTATTTTACATTTTGGCTCCATTAATATGCTTAAAACTTCGACGGAAGATCTAATGAAATGGAATCATGATTCTCATTAATCATGTTCTTTTATGGATTTTATGAAGGAGGTCACATTTTCAACTCGAAGGATCACAAATAATGGATCCCCATAAATTTTTTATGTGGATCAAATCTTTTTTGACGAATGGATTGAGGAATTTATGTATTCTATTAATGTTCATCTTATTTCTTCAAGGGTTCAAAATTGGAGCTTCAAGGATATGAAGAATAAGTTAAATTAAATATAAATATTTTATTATAGTTGCATGACGTCTATTGTAAAGGGTTTCTTCCGTATAGTATTTCCCACACCAGAGCTCAAGATCAAGGCTTGAGGTTCTGGGTTTGTCTCTCTTTAGCTGGGTATCGTAATGATTCAAGAATGGGATCCAATTTTCAATCCAGAAGAAGGTATGTGACTCCATCACTCATGTATGGGTTAGAGTTAGAGAATTAATATTTTTTTCAAGAATTCTAGATGTTTATGGGATGTAGATTCTACCATTAGTATCAGTATTAAATTTGAATGTGAAACCAAGAGGGATAGATTTAGATATTTTACAAGAATTATTATTGAAATTTAACATCGATCTACCTTAATAGAGATTGTTATATTGGCTAAAAAGGATCATATGTTTGAACTCAATTTTGAGTTTGAGAAATTGCCTTTATTTTGTGACTCTTGAAAGTGCATTGGTCATACTATTGATAAATGTAGGAGGGGAATGGAATGAACCCTATGTAATAAAATAGGACACATATCTAATTGTTGTATACTGAGTAATAAAATTACAAAGTAGTTACATAAATATTGGAATATGTAATATAATGGGAAGGATACATTAATATCTATATCCTATTCTAAGGTTGTGGTTGGTGAATATATCTAGAACCATAAGCCTAATGAAGAATGATACTTCTATCAGGTAGATCATGATTGGGATCTTAGTGATCCTAAAATACTAGAGGATGATTTCCAAGGTGGGAGGAAGGATTAGAATAAGGTATTGTGGGGTGATATGGATGAATTTTAGCATCCTGAGAATGATGAATCGGAAGGTAATACAAGTATGGATGTTTCAGACTTACTGGAAGAGAATATATGTGTACTAATGCTTTTAAAGGAAGAAACCAATGGAATACAACTTATTACTCACCTCAAAATCCTAAGAAGGATTCATCTATGATTTCTCTATATATTGAGAATGATTCTTTGGAGTAGGGTTCTGGAATGGGCATGGCTGCTCCTAAGAAATGGGTAGTAGAAGCTTTTGGGATAATTTTCAAGAGTGTTGATACATAAAAGGATAAGGTTGTTGAGTCTGTAAAATTATGTAATGGATGTAAAAGGGATATAATTGAGGTTTCAATATTCTTTGGTGCTTCTCACAGGCACTCTTAGAAGGTTATTTATCTTTTTTCAACTAACAGTGGAGGCTACCTAGGATTCTAGGGTTGAAAGTTTCTAGGCCTCACCTAAGGATCTTCAAATAAGACAAGATGTTGTGAAGAATTAGGATCAATGTTTGGCCTTTTTTCCTAGTAAGAGATCACCTGGATAGCTCCACTCCTACTTTTGGAGCTCATTACTCTAAGGATAGACGTTTTCACAAAGTGTATACTGACTAAGGGACCCTTGATAACTGGATTCCTAATCATTTTTGGGAGAAAACTCTCTCTAATTTTTAACATTCTCATGAGAGAATGTTTGAAGATTGTGGAACTAAAATTAAGCTGAGGGCTTCATCCAAAGATATTAGTAGCAATGAAGCTTCCTGGGATAATAAGTTTACTATGATGGTAGTGTCCATAACTGCTCTAGGTAGCATTTCAGACAGTAGTGGGTAGGATAACTGAAATGAACATACCAAAACTAATGTAATATGTAAAACTATAAAAACAACAATAACTGAAGAAGGAATGTAATTTTTTGGGAGGGGAAATTGTTCTAAGGAAACTGAACCTTACCCTTCTTAGGTATTTGTTATTAGTACCTCTACGATTAAACCAATGAGAAACTGGGTGGTTCCATCATCTAATTTTTTATTGTATTAGACATTATTAGTGCTTCCAGAAGTCAGGAATATTTCTTGGAAGAGACTCAGAAGGTTTTTACCCACAGTCCTATTAAATCTGTCATATAAGAAAAAAAATCTAGTGTATAAGCAAGGTGATGGAAACAAACAATATATTAAGAGAAACCAACCAATCGTTCATTTTTTAACATTGAGTTTTTTATATTTTATTTTTTAAGAAGGTAGTGCCTTGGTCAAAGACCAAAGAACATTTTATTGAATACATAAAGAAAAAGAGTTACAAGAGATGAAAATAAGGGAGTTTTTTACAATCCTTGTCAAAAAGATGAAATAAATCAGATTGAAGGGCGTCCATCCAAGTAATATCTTAGTGAACGCCCTTGTTGGCAATGTCATCAGCAAAGGCATTCGCTTCTCAAAAGACATGAGTGGAAATGTGGTCAATCTCATGGAGTGAATCCAAGAACTCCATCCAAAGGGTGGTGAGAGGCCAGTCAAGATGAATCACTTCATTCCAAATTGTCAGGAAAATGGTGGTAGAATCAATTTTTATCCAGATCTTCCTCCATCCTTTTTAAAGAGTGAATTTGACGGCATAAATAACACACATCATTTCCGCTTATAATGATAAGGCTATATCACATCTGCCAAAGAAACACCCATGACACTGGCCAGAAGAATGTCTAAAAATATTTCCACAGCTGGCAGGTCCAGGATTTCCCTTTGAGGCACCATCAACGTTCACTTTGATCCATCCTGGCATTGGATTTTTCCAAAACAATTCAAAGGTACATTTGGGATGTCGATAGATGCCATCAACCCAGATTTTGATCCATCCTTGCATTGATTTTTTTTATTTGAAATATAAATTTATAAGAGAAATTACTTGGGTATATATCCAAATTTGGGTATATTTCTATACATTTTAGTGAGATACAATAATGGATGGAATAGCTAACAGATGAAGGAAATGGCCATTTATTCATGTACATTTCAGTATATGGGATAGATAATAAATCAATGAAGTATTTAAAAAATGATGGTCTATGATTTATTAGTTATCACATATAGAAAAATAAATGGTCTGGTCCTCTACTGAAATTAATAAATATCAAAGGAACCTATTATTTAAAAAATTGATAGTTTATAACAGTAAAAAGAACATTAAATGGGCAGTGTGTAACAATATATAGTATTAAAAACATAGTATAATCTATTAGTATATTATATATCATTTGGTATGTATTTATTAGGATGATTTGTTGTATCTATTTATGATCCTAAAATTAAAATCTTTACTAAAAATTTTATGACTAATTATCACATGTGATATATATCAAACATACATCAAACATATCATCATATATTAACCATTTGTTTTATAAATAGTAATAAACAAACTATTAGTTATAAACATACATCAATTGAAGGAAAAAAAACTCATCATCAAAATTGTATACTAACAAATGTTATAATACATATTAAATAATAAATATACATAATTTAGTAGAAAAAAATATGAAAGAAAAACATGGAATACGAAAGATGCAATAAAAAATATGGTGTTAGAAAAACATTGCATCGATGTCAATCTAGAGGTAAAAATATAGACATAGAAATTCAAGAAAATAGATAAATATTTAGTCAGGTCAAGGGAATAAATGATGTTGATCTTTATAAACCTTCCAAGTTACCAAAATTGGAATTATGGTAATGTAATATCCAAAAATAAAAAAATGCATGTTGAGGTATTTTAAGAGAGGAGTACCAATTTAGTGTATGTGGATGTCTTTTCAAATGACAAAAAATTAACTCCTCAATCAAATGAGTAGGAAAGAATGATTATAAAATCTACCAAGAAAAATAATTTCACTGTAAAATTAATCACAAATAAACATGACAGAAATATCAAGGGAATAATAAGTAATTTAATTACATGTAGCGAAGAAAAGAATGGAAGAAACATAAACACCATCTATAATATCACTAGTAATTATAAGATTTAATCTTCTTCGAACTCAAAAATCATACTTCAAACATTGGTTTATTAAAATAGAATTAATGAGGAAGCTATAAATATAGAAAAACAATTATTTTAAAATATTTACCTAGAATATGATGTATTGCAGATAAAAATTAAGATAATGATCAAGTATTTGGGAAATAGGAAATGAGAATAATGAAATCATTATAACATAGTAAAATTAGATTAGGATAACATAATAAAATGAAAAATATATATATCAAATCAGAAGTATAATAATAGATACACCAAACCATAGCCATCATAGGGGAGGGGTATTTGGGAACTACTGAAAATATTATGGTTCAAAGAAACATTAAAATGAAATTTAATAGTTTGTATTTAAGAGTTGAGATGCAATTTAAAATATAAGGAACAACTGAATCAAAATTACTTGTGATGTGAGGAGACCAATGTAAATTAGGGTTTATTAATAGGTATGGGAGGTAGAAAAGGGGGAGGTAGAGCCTGATTTGGAAGCAGGGAGGTGGAGGTAGGGAAGCGAAGGTAGGGAGGTGCATGTGGATGTTGAGGTAGGAAGGCGGAGGGAGGGAGGCGAGGGCCAGGAGGTAGAGGCTGGGAGGTTGGGGTGGGGGGAGGGTTGTGGGGGCTGGGAGGTGGAGAGAGGGAGGTGGGACTGGGAGGAAAATGTGGAGGGATGGAGGCAGGGTCCAAGAGGTGGGGGTTGGGAGGTTGAGGTGGGGGTCGGGATGTGGAGGTTGGGAGGTTGAGGCAGAGGCCGTGTCTGGGGGTCGAGGTGGAGGAAGAGGCTGGGAGGTTGATGTTGAGGCCATGGGGGAGGCGGGGAGGGTAGGGGAGGGTATGGGAGGGGATATTAGGGAACGTTTAAGAGGGGGGGAGAAGCTTGTGTGAGGGATTATTGTTAAGGGGTTATTCCCATGGTTTTTTAAAAACCTTGGGTTTTGGATTAAAAAAATTGTATGTACCCATTGTTTTTTTAAACCATGGGTATATATATATATTGGATTAGATCAAATTTTCAGTATTTTTTGATCTCAAATGTTGGACATTATTTTTAAAAAGATCAATTACACTTTTATTATCATAAAGTATCTTCAAATGTTTAGAAACTTTTACTTTCAAATCTTCCAGGTGAACATTCATCTACAACATTTTAGTACAATCCAAATTAGTTGAAAGATATTAAGATTCATCTATTATAAATGTTACTAAACTTTTTTTCTTACTATTCTAACTCACACAACATTCACCTAAGAAAAAGTTTCCTCTTTAGGTTGATTTTCTATCAATACAATCTCTAGCCCAA
The DNA here is from genome assembly GCA_963277665.1 of Viscum album. NCBI lineage: Eukaryota > Viridiplantae > Streptophyta > Magnoliopsida > Santalales > Viscaceae > Viscum > Viscum album. The sequence goes on along the minus strand of OY728153.1, from coordinate 1,489,939,676 downwards.
TTGGTATTAGTATAACCACAAAACTTTATATCACTATTTATTTTGTATAAAAACACATGTGAGGTTGTTCTTTTCACATATCTCAGAATCATATTCTCTTTCAACATATGTGATTCTTTTGGATTACTTTGAAACCTGGAACACAAATTTACAAGATAAAAAATATCAGGCCTTGATGTTGTAATATAAAGAAGACTTCCTATCAGCTTCTGAAAGTCTTTCTGATTCACACTTATTCCATATTCATCTTTACTCAAATTTTTTCTCACTAAAATAGGAGTTAAAACTTATATGGATTCTTAAATCCCATAGTTTTTTAACAATTCCCTAGAACACTTTTCTTAAGATAAGAAAATGTATTTTCCATTTTGTTGAACTTGTAATCCAAGGAAGAAAGTTCATTCTCCTAGCAAATAAATTTCAAAATTATTCTTTATTTACTCATAAAATGTATTTTAAATATCTTCTCTATCCCCATAAAAACTATATCATCTACAAAACCAATTATAATTAGAGTTCTTGAGTCAACATCATTCACATATAAGTTTCTATCAACTTTTCCTTTACAAAAGTTCAACATTATTAAAAAAATCATGTTTAGAATACAAATAATTTGGATCTTGTTTCATACCATACAAATATTTCTTCAATTTAAAAAAATCATCCTCATAAAGAAGAAAACCACAAGGATGTTCACTATAAACTTCTTCCTTATTATCACCATTTAAGAAAGATGAATTTCCATATATCTGAAAAACTTTGTAATTTTGATGTGTGGCCACATAAAGAAACATTTTAACAGTTTCTAATCTTTCAACTGAGGAAAACATTTCTTCAAAATCCACACCTTCCACCTGTGAATAGGCTTCACAAATAAGACTATATTTGTTTATTGAAACTTATCCATGCTCATTTAACTTGTTTCTGTAAACCCACTTGGTTCTGATCACATTTTTATTTAATGGATATAAAAACAGGATCCCATGTTTTATTCTTCTCAATCTGATTTGACTCCTAATTCATAGAATTCACCCATTCTTTATGTTGAATAGCTTCTAAAACTTATTCTGGTTCAACTTTTGAGGAAAGTGAAGTCTGGTTAACTAATCTCAAATTTCTTCTTATTTGAACTGGAAAATTTTGATTCCCAATATTGTTTCTAGATTCAAAATGTCTTTGTAAAGTATGAAATTTTATATTTTATTTCCTAGATGAAATTTCCTCATCACACAATTCTTCTGAATCTTGATAAGGATGCTTTGAATTACTTTCACTATTGTTGCAATTCTCCAATTTATCCTCATTATAATTCTCAACAACTTTTATTAAGGAAATTTTATTTTCAATTATCGTCACATCATATTAGTCCACCAAATTTTGTAAACATTTTTTTCCAACATTTTTAACTTCTTCCATTTGTTGAATAACCCATAAATGTTCCTTCCTTAGCTTTCTCATCAAACTTTCCAAAATATAAATTTTTGATTTTGAGAAAACATGTAATTTCAAAAAAATTAAAGTATTTGAATGATGTTTTTTTGTTATAACACATTTAATAAGGAGTCATGTTGGTTTTTTGGTCTCAAAAAACATCTAATTTGAACACACACAATAGTACTAACATATTTTCTTCAATATATTTTTGAAATTTTGTATTCTATTAACATACTTCTTCCCATTTCGACCAAACTTCTATTATTTATTTTTGCTACATCATTTTGAGGTGGAGTATAGGGATAACTATACTAATGTTTGATACCATGATTTATTATATAATATTCAAAATTATTTCATGTGAATTTAGTACTATTATCTTTTTTTCATCCTTTTTATGGAAACCCCCATTTCTTTCTCAACATCTTTTCTGAAGAATTTGAATATTTCAATAGCCTCTAACTTGTGCTTCATAAATATTATATTTTTCATCCAAGTAAAATCATAAATAGAGGTGATAAATTATAAATATTTTTTTTTATTTATGTCTCATCATCCCATGTAAATAAGAATAAATAAGATCAAGTGGTATGGTAGATTGAATCTCTACTCTTTTATGACTTTTGTTAGTCATATTCCCATTTTTACTAGTTACACAAACATATTCTTATCCTCTTTTCAATTATAGAAAGTTTATAATTTCATAAACTTTATAAATTTTGTTTATACATTTATTTACAAGGTTTTCAACTCTTCGATGCCACAATTTTTTTCATCTTCCACACTCAAGTAATAAGAGTTATTAAATGATCCTATTTGGAAGAGATTCTCATTAATTACTTCTCATTTTGTAATGATTTTTCCATCTTTCACACTTTAGACGAAAAAATATATTTTCTAAAAAAACTAATTTTAAATCATCAAAAAGTTGAATTATTCTAATTAAGTTAGGTTTTAGTCCATAAAAAAATAAAACTTCCATATATTTCAACTTTTCAACTTCAATATCAATTGTTCTTATTCCTCTTATTTTTAAGGAACTATCATTACCCGATGTAACTTATCCTCTATAATGAATTTCAACATGTTCAAAGATTTTTATATTACCTATCATATGTGAAGAACATCCACTATTAAGTATTTATGGTTTTTTCTTTTTTACTTTCTTTTAAAGATATCTCAACAAAAAAATCTCTTTCCTCAACTTTCTTCTTTTCATCTTCATTTTCTTATCTGTTATAATAATCTTGTTCCCGAAGAAGTGTCATAAATTTTTCAGAATGATGACCAACCTTATCAAATCTTCAAAAAAAAAATTCCATACATTGAAATTTATTTCTTATTAGAAAGTTTCAAACATATTTGTAATTATCTTTTTCAATTTTTTGTAAGTTAAGAAAGCTTCATATTCTTATTTCACTATTTCTTACAATTTTATCCATACTTCTTCTAAGTAAGGATAAGTTATTACAAAAATTGTAATCCTTGTTCCCATAGATTCCACAACACCAAAAAAAACCATCAAATCTTTATTTTATATTGAAATAATATCTTTCTATATTGAAACTTTATTAAGGTTGGTAGCTTCTTTCAGCTCTAATATACTCGGGATGTGGAACATCTTTTCTTTTGAGTGAGTTATCTAATATTTTAGTTTTGATAGGTTTCTCACATAATTTTTCCACAAAATACTTCCCAATAATTTTTCTGGAACCTGAAATTTTATAAGAATTAGATGAAACACTATTTTTGGTAAGATAATATTTCACTTGATTCTCATATTGATCCTTCTTAGCATCTTTAGATGTATCTTCATTTACTTATGAATCTTTTTTGAAGTTATCATTTATCTTCATAAAGGTACTTTTAGACTCAAGAAGTTTTGATTGAAAATTTTTAACCTCTTCTTATTTATCCTTCATCTTCGTCCTAATATCTTCAATCATCTTTCCCTATTTAGAAATTATAAGTTGGTAAATTAAAATCTCTTGAATGTATTCATCATCCTACTTAATGACATATTTTCTTCCATTAAAAAATTCTTCACAATATTTATTAATTACTCTAATTTCATTCTTGAGATTTTTATTTTTCTAAATACATGAAACAATTTCTTTTCTGATCTGATACTATCTATAAGATTCTTCACCACCTTCATCACTCTCTGAGGAATTTTGGTTTTCTAACTTTTTTAATGAAGGTTCTAAATTTTTTTAAACTTTCACATTCAAAATAATTTTTGTCAGTTGATTTTCATTCAAATTTCTTACTCCACATAATTCTTTTGTTTCCAGTAAACATATTCTTGTATCTATTGGAATACTTTTATTCTTTATAATTTTTTACACTTCTTACATCGAGGTATTTCATTAGAATCATCTCAATATTCTATAACCATATTCTTAGGGAAATTAATAGAAACTTTTTTGATTCCACCACACTCAAAACATTTGAGAGGAATTTTACCTCCATACATTCCTATTTCTTGGATATAAGAGATCTTATTTTTTCATTAAACTCATCATCCTCTTTATCTTCGAACTCATAAGGTTCAGCTTCTTCAACATCTTGGATTGATATCTTTCTCAGGGATTAAAAATCCATTTCATATTTAATATTATTTTTAGACATCAGAACTTTCCTCATTTAATAAGAAATAAGAAATGTATCCAATTCATCAAGATAAAAATCATCCTTATCTTATAAAGAAGAAATTTTAAAATCAAGTTTATCAGGAAAGTTTCCCATAAGTTTCTTTACAATTTTAGAATTTCCCTAAAATCTCTAAATCCACTGATGTTGCAAAAAAATCATTTACTATAGTGAAGTATTCATCAATTATTTATTTATCTCTAATTTTGATTTCTTCATTCTTATTATTCCATGTTTTTATCTTTGATTTCTTAACTTTTGTATTCCCTTTGAATACACTTTCCATCTTGTCCCATATACTTTTTGAAGTTTTGAGTTTATTTACCTTTTGGAAAAAATTTCTGATAGGAACATGAGAATATCATTTCTAGCCTTTACATCAAATTCAATATTTATCTTATCAGCAAATTTCATTGGGGAATCATTCTAAATAATTTAAAACCCAATAGTGGTAGTATCAAAAACTTATTGGCCAAGAGATATGAGATAAATAATCATCCTATTTATTCATCCATGATAAGTTTTTCCATCAAATGTAAGAATTATATTACTATTGACAAAATTGATATTATCGATGATAAGGATTCCACAATAGAACCTTTCCTCTGATACTAATTGAACTTCCAAAGGATTTAATAACAACTAAGAAGGGGGGTTGAATTATTTGTTCACTTTTTTTAAGTCTCAAAATATTTAGAAACTTGAACTCTATAACCTGTTAAGATTTATTTCCTTATCAACTTTTACTAAATAATCATGCATGAAGAATTAGAAAATCAAGTAAAGTACATAATATTTACAAGGTTAATCCTCAATGTGAGAACCTATATCATTTCCCTAGCCACTCCCATGGGTCTATGGAAATCCTCTATTAAGAAGAAGTGAATCAAACTTGTGATAACTCCTATTATATACCTTCTATATCCTAATAGGAAAGATTATATTAACAATCTTCAATGTATTATATTTTATTATAAAAAAATAATAAAAAAAGAATAAATACTTTGAAACTACTCTACAATTTCTCAGTCCAAATCCTTAGTATAATTTCACTAGATCTGATTTTCTCAATCCGATGAGTCTAGATATGATTCTCTCAATACAATTAGTCTAGATCTGATTCTCTCAATATGATGAGTTTGAATCTGATTCTTTCAATATGATTGGTCTGGATATAATTTTTTCAATACGATGAGTTTGAATCCAATTCTATCAATACAATATACTCAATATGAAGAACTCATTCTCAATCTGAAAAACGCAAACTCCAATCAAATTTTCAATACGATCTTCTTCAGTCTGATTAACTCAATATGATTGACTGAATATGGTATTTCTCAATCTGATAAACAAATAATCAACTATCTTATCTTCTTTATAATATCTCTGGCTAGAAATGACTTTCACTTGAATTCTTCAGTGCTTTGCCTTTTTCTCTTGCTTGAAAAATCCATAATGAATGAATGATATGATCTGGTATTTATAGTCGACCCAGAAAGAAAAATCAAGAAACTTGAAAACATTCCCTGCTTCCTAAAATTTCAAAAACTATGAAAATATCTCACATTTAAACTTCAACTTTGACTTCCTCAATAATCCTTATATTTCTCCTTGATTTACACAAAATTTCATTTCAAGTTTGACCTCTTCAAATCTTAAAACAACTTATAGAATTTTTTTTGAGTCTTATTCGTAATCATCTCATTAAAAATATATTTCCTTCTCAACTCATTATGATATATTTTCTTCTCAGCTCATTACAATTTCTGTTTCTTTCTCATATGATTTCTATTTCATCTTCATCCCATTACGATTTATGTTTCCTCTTCAACTTGTTATGATTTCTATTTCTTGTTTATCTCATTATGATTTCAAGTTCCTTCTTCATCTCATTATAATTCATGTTTCCTATTCATCTTATTATTATGGAGTTTCCATTACAATGGAACTCCCATTACGATGGATTTTCCTATTATGATGGAAATACCATTACGATGATTTTCCCACTATGATGGAAATACTATTATTATGATTTTATATAAAAATGGAAAGTATTGAATGATGAATGCACTTAGAAACTTTGAACTTCTTAAAAATTTGTCAGATTCACACATTCTGACTTTTTGATATGATAGAGTCTTTATCTTGACTTATGGTATTAATGCAATATTTATGATTATTCTCCATTTCTTCAAAGGATTTTATCATGATATTTTTCATGATTGTGATAAATTCTTGATCATTAAAACATTGTCTGATTTGGTTTAGAATGTATGAAAACTTTCTAACTCCTAACTTCACTTTCTTCAACAAAAACCTTCAGAAACAATATGACTTCTTCACTAAGAAACTTATTTATTTATCTGATTATGAAAAAGTCAAACTTCAATCAAATAATAATTTTTTCTTCTGATTCATTTAAATCAAATGTTTTGAAATCGAGGCAAATGAATATGATACTCTGAGTTTGATGAAAATTTATTATAATTGATATGGGTCTGATTCCTAAATAACAAAAACATTCTTATACAAAAAGGTTAGTTTTAAACAAATACAAAACTTTGATAAAAAAATAATCACAAAGGTTCTTCAAAAAAAACTTTATCGACTTTATTTAATTCAATGGAACATTTGATATTACATTTTCTGCATGAACAAAAATGTGGAGATCTGATACAATTATGATGGATGTATCTATATAAAATATGTATGTAGAAGCTGAAGAAAAAGGTACATAAAAAATCATCAGTTGAAGGGTCAATTGTAGAAGCATATTTATAGGAGGGATTTATTTTTTCTACTCCCATTATTTCCAACCTGAATATCCTTAAAAAAAACTGAATGGGTATTGATGTGGGAAGTGTTGATGATGTCCTAAACATTAAATTTTCAATTTTTAATCATCTTGAACTTGGATTTGGTGGAGTTTTTGAAGGGTATATTTTTTATAAAAAACATTACAAGGCTTATACATATGTTCTATTAAATTTCAAATAAATGACTCAATTTGTAAAATGAGTGATACTACCACATACTCATTAATTTTATTAGAAATAAATAAAATAATATTATTTTATTTATATATTATATGATGATCATATCAAGAAATAATTTTTACAAATTACAACAACTTCTATTAAGAACATTTCAAACAAAATTTTTCCTACTGGTTTTAATGACTTTTAAAGTAAATTGTTTATGGTTTAACATATGAAATAAATTTATTATTTATTATATTTTTAATTGTTTTCCAATTTTATAGGTATCACAACATGACAATAAAATTGATAATCAATTGTATTTATTGAGAAACTGACCATCCAAAATGGTTAAATCTTATAATGTATATGTGGTGAATGTTTTTCAATTTCATACATGTGTATATGGTGAATCAAAAAAACAATGAATAATAGTGTTTTTTAGAGGATGTAATCACAGAAAAAGTGAATTTAACTTTTATGGAATGATATATGAAATAATAGAGTTGTGTAATCTGGTACATAATTATGTAACAATGTTTAAATGTCCTTGCTTTGATACTAATAAAAGATTGTGTGTTCATCCGTCCCATGGAATATTTGATATTGAATATAAAATCCTTCCTATGGTAAATGAACCATTTTTATTGGATCATCAAGAACACAAAATATATTATTCTAATTATTTTTGTACTTCAATATAGTTAATTGATTGGTAGACCATTATAAAAATGAAATCCCATGAAAATAAATTTATGACAAGTTAATGTGGTTCAATTGGAGTGAAATGAATTTAAATTTTTTAAGAGATTTATCCAAATACATATTTTCAATTAATAGACATGAATATCAATGATAAAACCCCACAATTATGGGTTTATGTTGGAAATGATGTTAATGATGTAACAAATGAATTTGAATTAATAAGTGATGATGATGTTGAAACTCATTTGGAAACTGATGATATTGAGGAGGAAGATGGATATAAAACTATAATCTATGAATATGAGGATGAAGATGAATAATGAAACAATTAATTATTATATATTTTCAAAATAAATATAAATATAAAATGCATTTCCAATTATTTGTTGACAACATTCTTTTAATGTTTCATATGGCTGATGAAACTTATAATGATATCTTTCATAGCCTCAAGGAGGTTGTACTACCTGGTGATAATCCTGATTATTTATCATTTTCCCTCAAGTTCCTAGTGGTTCATCGTTGACTCAGAGGGTTCGGTGGATTCCGATATTGATGATTCCCGACCCTATTCCCAAGCGACATCCACATCTTGAGTTTGATCCATGCACACAGAGGTATGTTCAGTTGTGTATTTTAGTTAGTTTTCATTACTTTTCATTAATTAATTTATGTACTAATTTTTTGATTATTTTTTCCATTTTATTCATAGATTTATGCATATACCTATTGGATAGGGGATTTCTATCTTGCAGGACTATTTTTCTATATCATGGGTGACATGGGATCATATTATCATTGATGTTTGACACCACATGTTTGATCATTGAATGGTGCCTAAATAAATAATATTTATTTTGAAATTTCTTAAATTATTAACTTGATATGATTAATTATTTTTAGGGTATATAGTATACCATCAAGGATAGTATACATAATTCTACCTGGGAGTCCTAGTGTGTCTTTATTTGTGCTCATTATTGTCAATTATGGCACAATATGAGGTGGATAACCACAAAGAAAGTGGGATTCATCGATTTTGATAAGTATTATTGCACCCACTAATCAGATTACATATCATATCAAGTTTAGGATTAATTATTTTCATACTAAATGGGAGATAGTTTTCAGAGAAGGGCATCATTAGGTCAGAAAAACTGGGGGAGAAAGGAGGTGACTCATCAAGATGGTAGTCGTACCTTCACTACACATCAACAAAATATGGTAAGTACTATTTTTAATAATTTATATAACTTTAAATATAAATTTTTTATTTTATACTCATATGGGTAGTTAAACATCCTAATATTATAGAGTTTTATGTCTATTAGAGTATGTACAGTGGTCTTTTCACTAGAGATATTAGGGGTGGTTGCCCGCATCAGATTGTGGTTAGTATAATTTTTTTGAGCTTTAAAATATACTAAAAATAATTTTTTAACTATTTTAATATAAAAATTGAAATTAAAGGAGTTATATGATCCCATGAAGTCTCAGAAATAGGATGATTCAGGTTGAGACTGAGGGTCATTCTATCGGTACAGCAGGATTCAATGATGTACTATGGATGCAAGAAACTCGGTGTGCTTTTGAGAAGGGAAGAGTGGTTGGTATTGGTTTTCAATTGATGTCTGGAAGTTATTATGGTAATGTTTCATGTTTAGCTTCCATATTGATGGAATATAATTAAGAGTTGTCAAAATCATCCTCACAGTATGAGGAGTATCTACGAGCACAAGATGAGGTTATAGAGGTCATGCATAGGGAGTTTGAAGATCTCGATAGACAGCATGAGTAGCAACATGAGGAGATGCAATGACATCACCAGTAGTAGCATGATTAGATAATGGAATACATGTTACAACTGGCTTAGGGTGTTGGGATGAAGTTACCTCCCCCTCCTCTTCTAGATGACCACCCCCCATCCCCCTCCCCCTCTATAGTGATGTACACACTTATTATTTTAACAATTGAATGTAAATATTTTGTGTAATATTTTTATTATTTTATATGTTTACAATTTTTTTTAATATTTTTTAAAATTATTTTGTTTCTTTATAATTTTAATATGTTTTTTTATTTTTTATTTTTTTTTAAATTATTTGTGACGGAATATAGTCTCTTCATAAATAAATTTCTGTTATGGGTCACTTGAACCATCACAAATACATATTTAAATAATTTGATTAAAATTTATTTATGATGGGATCGTAGTCTATCAAAAAAGATAACTTTTTCGATGGACAATCACAAAAAAAAATCCTTTTGAGACATCATTTTTGGGGATGGGGCATTTGTGATGAGACCCCACTGCGAATATTAATTATTTTACTTGTGTCATGGATATCAAAGGTTTTGAGGTGAGAGTGATTTCTCCCAAGTTTTTTTGGCCTTTCGAAATGTTCTCATTTAGTATCTATTGCATATCAGGTAGCACTTCCCTCTGATATGATCTAGATAAAAGATATCTTGCATTTTTTGAAACTTTTTTGTTATATTTATGATGAATCATGTCATCGATTAGGGTGGTATCTATGTTAACAATGATGTGACCCTTGCAGAGTGGTCAGTGGAGATCTAGAACTACTTGGAGAAGGTATTGTGTTTGTGTGTTATTTCATTGGTTTTTGTCTTGTGGTGAAACAATGACATAGAGGATAGCACTTAGGAACATGATTCATAGATATGTGCTCATTATCCTGAGTTTTTTATTTTTAGTTCTTCTTTTGTATTGATGTTTTGTGGTTTTTGACCTTTATATAGAATATGATATAGATTTCTCTAACTTGATGCCTTATTTTCATCCTTGATCATGTATTACAGGTATCTCCCCGAGGAGAGTGTTTAGGAATAGTTTGTTGGTGTTGTGTATTTTCTCACCTTATTCCTCTAAGTGAGGTAGTTGATCTGCTATTGTAGTGAGATTCTTGATAGGTGTCTCACACGGTGTCTATTTGGATGATACATTTTCTTTTCCTTCTCTTTGGTTTGGGTTTAAATTATCAAGGATGAGATTTTTTTGATAAGTATCTAATGAAAAGTCTTAGATCCATACATCACATTCCTTTTCATATTTTTAAGATATTTGGGGCTTGGATGAATCCTGTAGTAGGATCAGTGGATTTTTTGGAAATGGTATCTGGATGTAAGAGAATTTCATGATGTGAACTGTATTCCACGATGTGAATGGGTAGTTCATAGCCTGAAGTGGTTATTTTTGGCTTGTGTAAGATAATTTTGTGGGGTTTAAGTCATGAAAGGTAGAGTATATTCATGAATTGAATAGATGATGTTTAAATTTAGTGAATCATTCTCTAAAAATTCATGGAATGTTTTTTTTCACAATATGAATTAATCCTAGGTTTGTTGGATCTGGGTGATATATTTTTCAGTGGGTCTTAAACTTGAGATATTCATGGTTTGAATGAACCATTCACACTATGAAATTCTATCTATAATAATTTCTATTAAGCCTCTTACACCATCAAATTTTTCTCAAAATATTTAATTCTCTCCTAACCACAAGTATCCACAAGTGATTCTTCAAGTTGTTTTAAATACCTTTATAAAGTTATTGATCCCCACCTTACCATGTTCAATCTGTGATGATCTAAGGTGAGTTTTACCTCTTTCTATTGTGGATTATTTTTAGATCATCCTTGTTTCCTCTAGTTTTTTCTTTCCATGTTATGGAAGTTGATCTCATTTGTTCTTATGGAGTTATTTTTATGTTTTTTGTCATGTTTATGGTATGGAATTCTTGTAGGTTTGCAGTTTCTTAGTGGGAGAGGTGATAAAAGTTTAGCGGAATTGTTCTATTATAATTTTAGTAAATTTGAAATAGTTCATATAGAGAATTCATTTCTTGCTATATTATTTTATATGAAATTGAATAATCATTATTTATCTCTTTAGGTGATGGTGGAATTAACCTTAATAAATAATAGACTAGATTAATGAAAATAAATAGTTGATTCTGGTAAAAATCACATGTGTTTCCACCATGATAATGGTTTGCCTCTTGTTTTACTATATAGTTTTCTATATATTTTTATGATTTGATTAGAATGTTTGTAATTCTTGGATTTAGAATATCGATTGGATTAAAGTGGTTAATAACCTAAAGCCTTTAATATTTTTATCTAAAGAATTAAATAGGAATTTTTGTTAGATATGATGATTCTTCTAATTTTTTGGAAGTCAAATGATTCATGTTTTATGTTTAATAAAAAAATTATTCCATGTGTTAATGTAATTGGATAAAGAACATAAAGATGGAAATTATTGTTTTTTTATAATAATAAATTATCATGTTAATGGAATTATTCTCTCATAAAGTTTTTTGATATAGGATGTTATTATTTAAATCATGTTTAAATAATTTATAACTTTTATAGTTGATTCCATAGGTGGAATATGGTTGTAACCTATGATAAATTAATCAATTAATTCAATATGTTAATAAAAATGGTTGTTTGATAAAGAAAATGTATGGGTTTGAGTGAGCTAGTTTGAATGTGAAGGTTGTATGCCTTGTTTCTAGGGCCCAGATGCCATGATGACTTTGTTTGTTTTAGGTTGCCTTATGTGTTTATTCAAGATATGATTCTTTCTATGAAACATGATGTGACCCTAGGATCGTTGATGGTTTGGTGAGATGTGGGTGGGTAGGCCGGGGTTTGTGTTAGTAGTGGACACCAGTGATGGAGGGATGAATGAATTTTAGTGTTAAGGATTGAACTATAATTGATGGAATTGTTTAAATATGGGATTTCTTATAATTGTTATGGAATATATAATGATTTCTTATTAATAAATCTACTTTTAAGTTCGAATGGTCGAGTTTCATGTTTACCTGCATTCCTTTCCCCACTTCTCGATGCAAGTAGTTATACTTGGTTATGAATCTATTTTATGGTATCTATTATGGAATTATAATTAATAATAAAATTTTTCACCAATGGGTTTAGTGCTTGACTGGAATGAAAATGTTGATAATCCTGTGGAACCATTTAATTTGATAGATATGCTGAGAGGGGATGGACTTAACTTGGTGGTTAATGAAATTTTAATTGAATAATGTTAATTAATGGATAATTAATTAATTAAGGTAAATTTAAATTTTAAAAGTAATTAATTAATTTAATTAATACTTCTTGAATGCTCGTGCGCTTATAGGATATCTAGTCTTTAGTAGTGGCAGTCGGGTGTCCGAGTGATAATAACAATAGTTGATCTTAATTCAAGGTTAATGCCCATAGTTTGGTTATGATCTATATTATATCTTTTATGTTATGTGTTTTCATAAGATACCCTATCCATTTTGGTAGGGTGACTAGAACCTAGTGGGCGCTAGGACGTAGCTTTTCCCAACATCCAAGTTGGGGAAGAATGGATGGCTAACTACCCTCTATGGCCTCGACCTCTTATCTTGGTAGTATTATATGTTGGTATAAATGATGTTTAAATTTCCCCATATATGTTTATAAATGGGTTTAATTTCATTTGGTTATCTCAAACATGTGTTTTTAGGTCTCAGGTTTTTGAGCGGGTTGAAATTTCCCAACCTTTATGAATTTTGAATTTGGTGAGGGGACCAACTTGATTTCTAGGATCCATAACCTAATTCCCAGAAATTTAATGATAAATTAATTTATTTTAATTTTTTTAAGTATTTCTAAGTGCCTCAAGAGTTTTAGTGGGTTTCAGAAGTGAGGGCCTCTGAAAACCCTATTTTGGGTAAAGGAAGACAGGGGTTCACCATTGGCTCATTGTCTATTTAACCATGTATCCTCAACCGTGTGGCCTATTTTCTAAGGGTAATAGTTGGTTTTAACCATGTTTCCCCTCTCATTCAACTATTATCTAGAGTACTTATAGCGACCCTACCTTTTTTTTACATTACTATTACATCATTTTAAAGATAAACAACATAATAGTGTTACACATAGAGGATCTAAAGTTTTAGTGTCTTGTGAAAACTTGGACTATACATAACAATTACAACATCAAACATAAACATTTATTTAATTTCTTCTTCTCTAGCTTCTTATTGGAACTTATCCTCTCCTTAGTACATGTATCCACCTAAGGATATACATCAAAAGGGGTGAGATAGAAGCCCGGTAAGAGGATAGATAAGAACAATATAGCATGGGGTGAGCATAATCATAACATGGTAAAAAGATCATGAACATGAGAGTAACCATAAATATAAGACTTAAAATGTGGCAATGCATAAAAATGAAACATCATTTCCTAGTGGTTAACTATCACACATACTTGTGAACCAAGATAGAATCTTGTTCACACATCATTTCACATTTACTCATGAGATTCATCACTTTACCCAATTCATTGGAGCACTATATAATTCTGGGCACACCCATCACATTTAAACATTCATATTGCGCTATATAATTTTGGGCACACCTGTCACATCATAACATTATCATTTATAATCCATGCCAAAATGAACATATAGAATAAATGATCATAACTAACCCATGTAAAGGAATGGTTTTCATCTCATAATAACACATTCATAAACTATGGGTTCCCAAAATAAAGGGGGAATAACATACCTGATACAAGAACTGTAAATCTTGAATGAGAAGTAAAAGGTGTGTTCCTGAAATAAGAGTTCTTTTGGAAAACATTCTGTTTGACATAAACAATGGGGGTAAACATTTATATCCCAGAAAAGGAAATAAAATGATTAAAAATGATTTTTTAGGAGTAACCATATCAAAAATGGAGTGAAAGAGGGAGAACCCGAAGGATGAATTTTGGGTTCGAGAATTTCCCCTTACCTTGTATTTGAATGCTTCCTTCTCTTTAATGTCATGTATAATGACATTATATTCATTAATTATAAATATATAACCTTGTTTACATTAATATGGTTCATTATGTTTTTATTAAGTGATTTTATGTGCCTTTGGATGAGTTAAAGAGTTTAAAAACATTATTTGGGAATGTTTGTTTTTATGGTTTTCTTTAGTGGTTCACTTGAATTCTTAAATTGAAGTTTGGGTAAAACATGGGTAAACATACAGAACTAATATTACATGTTATTAATGATATTACAGGATTTCGGATGATCTTTTAACGAATTATATTAGATCCATGTGGATGAATTATTAGATAAGAATTAAATAATGATTGTTTGGGTTAATTAGAGGGATTTTTCGATCATAATGAACTTGTTCTATTTTACCACTGGAAATATGGTCATAAGTTAGTTCCAGAACTTCAAATAGGATATAATACATATAACATGTTCTGTTTCAAC
This sequence comes from Viscum album, assembly GCA_963277665.1. NCBI lineage: Eukaryota > Viridiplantae > Streptophyta > Magnoliopsida > Santalales > Viscaceae > Viscum > Viscum album. The sequence continues at coordinate 1,489,924,613 of OY728153.1, read as the reverse complement.
CATAAAAATGGTTTTTTGACTAGATCTGAAGGTAGAAATAGGAGAAGAAAGAATGTCATTCTTGAAGGTGAAAAATTAACACCTCACAAACAACGTTCTTTTTAATAAAATAAAAGGAAGCGGGAAAGGGGTTTGGATGATATAATATCCCATTTGCATCATAAAATTACATTAAATGTATAATACTATATTTATAATACCATTTTATTCAATATATATGGAGAGAGATCAAGAAATGAACTTGAACTTGAAAGGAAATTAAAGGAGAAGAGGGAGAGAAATTACCTCTTAAATCTTCCTCTTGAGATCCTCCTTAAGGAAGACAGGCTTGGTCTTTTGATGATACCATAATATCTTGAACGTGGGATAGGGGCTATAGAAGAGTTTTGGGAAGAGTTTAGAGAATTCTTGGATCTTGAGAGGTGTGAGGAAATGGGGGTGTGAAGAGTGGTATTTATAGTGGAGGGGAGAGGGGTTTCCTTAATATAAAATTCATTAGTTTATTAATTTTCCCTAAGACAAGGAATAGTGAGTCTTGAATGACCATTAATATTAATTTTATAATTTGATCCTGAACCAAGTGGGATTACATCAGTAGAACATCACCCATGACTCTATAATTAGCTTATTTAGCTTATTTTGTAAATTATAGTATTTCACTATTCATCAAAAATTCAAGTATCTCAGAAAAATCCCAAAAAAATTACCACTACCATTTTTCAATGTGTAGAATCCAAAAATGAAGTCCATTTTTTGAAAATAATTTTCTAAATATTTTTAATTTAATATTTAATTAAAATCATAATTTACTTAAAAAAATAGTTTTTAAAATTAAAACTGATTTTATAGTGCTTTGAAAAATTACATAGGTTCTTATAAAATTGTCTAAAAACTATAAGACATTGATTTTATAATTAATGAACACGTTTTAAGAAAATAATTTTTCTTTTAATTTATTTAATTATTTATAATTAATTATTTATGGCTTACAAAATACCAAAACATTTACTAAGGTCAAATTGTCACTTTCTAAGTTGTCTAAATTTTATTTAATTATTTCGGGGTAAGGTTAATCTTATGTTGGATTATTTACTATTTATAAGGGTCATATTAATTTTCATAATTGTATGTTACTATTTATAAGGGTATATTACTATTCACCAAAAATTATTTTTGTTTTAATAGACTCCAAAAAACATATTTAACCCAACCATGTATGTCGGATTTTCGAAATTTAAAACATATAAGTGACAATGTTTTGTTTAGAGGTAACTTATCACTTATTAGTTCATTATGTTGTGTTTTCATGTGATTTTATGACATAATTATATGAAGGGAAATTCCATTGAAAAACTTTGGGTCGTTACATTCTTCCCCCCTTAAGAAATTTCACCCCTAAAATTTCACTTTACACAAAGAGGTGAGGGTACTTCTCCTTCATTGCCTCTTCTGGTTCCCAAGTTTCTTCCACAAACTTATGGTTCCTCTACAACATTATGACAAGATGGGTTGTATTGTTGCGTATAACCTTATCCCTCTGGTCCATAATCTTTACTGCCTTCTCCTCATAGGAGAGATCATCTTCCAGGTGCACCACCTCTGAGTTTAGTACATGTGAGGGGTCTGGTATGTACTTCCTCAGTAGTGATACATGAAACACATCATGAACTTGAGCCATATTTTTTGGAAGTGAAAGACGATAGGCCACGACTCTTATGCAATCAAGGATCTCGAATGGGCCTATATACCTTGGGGTTAACTTCCCTTTCTTTCTGAATCGCATGACTCTCTTCCATGGAGATATTCGAAGGAAGACTTTATCTCCAACGTCAAACTCAAAGTCCCTTCAATGGTTTTCAGCATAGCTCTTTTACCGACTTTGAGTAGATTTGATGTGTTTCTATATGACTTGAACCTTCTCTATCATCTCTTGAACAATATTGGGTCCAAGTATCTTTCTTTCTCCAACTTCATCCCAACAGGTTGGAGTTCTACATCGCTTTCCATACAGAGCTTCATATGGAGCCATCTGAATACTCGAGTGGAAGATATTGTTGTATGAGAACTCAACCAGTGGGAGATGCTGATCCAATCCACCTTTGAATTCTATAGAGAAGGCTCTTATCATATATTCAAGCGTCTAAATAGTTCTTTCAGACTAGCCATTAGTTTGGGGGTGATAGGCCGTGCTGAAATTTAATCCAGTACTCAAAACATGTTGAAGGATCCTCCATAATTTAGATGTGAACCTTGGGTCACGGTCAGAGACAATTGAGAGTGGAACACCATGAAGTCTCACCCCTTCCTTCACATATATCTTTGCAAGTTGTTCAAGTGAGAGGTCTTCCCGAATAGCGATAAAATGGGAAGTCTTGGTGAGTCCGTCAACCACAACCTGTATCACATTATTTCACTTTGACTTCTTTGGGAGACCTGTGACAAAGTCCATAGTAACATTTTTCCATTTCCATGTTGGTATAGGCAATGGCTGCATCATAACTTTGGAATTTTGTCGCTCATCTTTAACTTAGTGACATACCAAGCACCTTGATATATATTCTGCAATCTCCTTCTTCATGTTATCCCACCAGAAATGTTCTCGAAGATCATGGTACATCTTGGTACTCCCAGGATGGATAAAGAATGTTGATATATGTGAATTATGCAATAGATCCTTCATTATCCCAGGTGATGAAGGCACACAAATCCTCATTCCAAACCGAATCACACCATCATCGTCGATATGGAACTCTTGCAGCTTCCCTTTCTTTACTACATTCACCCTCTTTTGTATCTCCACATCATCCCTTTGTGATTCCTTAATCTTCTCTTGGATGAATGGTTGCACAACAATTTGGGAAAGGTAGGATGTATCCCCTGCCCTTATGATTTCCAAATCCATTCTTTGCATATCCAAGAAGATAGATTCTTTCTCAATCCACAACATGGATAGGGTAGAAGGTTCTTTTCTTCTTAGTGCATCAGCTACCATGTTCGCCCTTCATTGATGATATTGAATATTGCAATCATAATACTTGATTATTTCTAACCATCTAATTTGATTCATGTTGAGCTCCTTTTGTGTGAATATATACTTTAGTCTCTTGTGGTCGGTGTATATTTCACACTTCTCACCATAAAGGTAGTGCCGCCAGATTTTCAGGGCAAAAATCATGCCTCTCACCTCTAGATCATGTGTCGGGTAGTTCTGCTCATGGATCTTCGACTGTCGTGAGACGTAGGCTATCACATTGTCATTTTTCATGAGTTCACAACCCAATAATTTCTTTGAAGCATCACTGTATATCACAAAACTTTCTCCACTTTTTGGTATTGTGAGTACAGGTGCAGTGATCAGCCTTCTCTTTAGCTCCTTGAAGCTTCCCTCACATTCTTCCATCCAGTCATACTTTACCCATTTCTGTGATAACTTAGTTAGTGGGATTGACAATCGTGAGAAGTTTCTCACAAAACATCGGTAGTACCCACCTAGTCCAATAAAACTATGTATTTTTGTGACACTATAGGGCCTGGGCCATTCCTCAATCGCCTTTGTTTTTTAAGGATCCACAAAAATTCCCTCACTTGTGAATATATTTTGGGTGAATGTATTTATATATATTATAATGTTGTCCAAAGCTGGTAAAATTACCATTTGTGTCTATTGAGCACAAGTGGATCAAGTTAATTATTAAATGTGTGTATGTAGACTTTTTATTTATACTTAACATACATGTTGTATAATTATGGATGTAAGACAAGAACACATTAGTGGTAGCATACTGAGTTTATACTCATTACCTACATGGGAACCTCGGGACAAATGTAAACTTTATGGTTTTGAGATCGGGTAAGGATTTAGGCTCGGTAGATAGACCTCATTGATTGGGGATGTACCTTTTGCAAGGAATGGATGGAAATATACCATGGTGGTTCTTTTATAAATCTAGAGTTTCCTTTGGATTTTTTTATTCTCTATATATGTATTTGTATGGTCGTCCATGGGAGAGATTCCCTATCTATTTATTTTATGACCCATCTTGGAATGTTTTATAATCTACAACCTTTTTTTTGATTTTGGGATTGTTTTTTTTACTGCGGCTATTTATTATGCTTCCAATGAGTTTTTTATGCTTCTAATATTAATGGTCCTTCTTCTATAATGATATGTATATATATATATGGACCATTATTTTTATCATCACTAAGTTCATAGTCTCCCCACTATCAACTAATTAGACCTTCACTGCTAGTCAGCATCCTTTAGCGAATGGGGTGGCATGCCTAAGGCCTAGTGGCCAACTAGCTCGGAGCACTATTTGAGTAGATAATCGGGCCAAGATGCTAGAAATTGTATCAACGAAGTTTCATTTCTTTTCTGGTATTACTATTTGGGATATGGTAGACCATATACTAGGATATAGTTATAATTGGGTAAAGAGATCATTTTTGGTTGCCTACAACCCCATGCATTAGGAAGAGACCAAGTTTCTAGGGGTAGGAAATTGATGTTATGTTTTTTTGATTTTATAGTTGATTTGTTTAATACTCATTTGCTTCCCTTGGGTGTGATGTTGTTGGATTTTTTTTTGTCCCTTGGCCCAGTATAAATTGGTATTTTTTTATACATCATGATAGGTACTTAGTCTAATATGATGTGTATTTTTCTTGTGATCTATATTGGGATCATGAAATGTGCTAAGAGTGTTGGGCTATTTAAAGTGTAAAAAAAGAAGCTAACTAGTGTTTTCATAGTTATCCTTTTTAGGGTAATTCTATTCATCCAGCTTAGGTATGTGGTTTCTGATGATATTGATATATGATTTAGTGTGTATATATTATGTAGGGACTTATCCTTGATAAGGGTATGAAGGGATAGTAAAAAGGGTTTGAGTTTTTTAAAGTGTCAACAAAGAAGCTAAATAGAGTTTTCCTACTTAGCCTTTTTGGTGGAATTATACTCAGCTATCCCATCTCGATATATGTGATATGTGATTCCTAAATTTATTATGGGTAGGAAAGGGACCATGAGGCTGGATTATAGGTGATACATAGACCTAATATGGGTAGTTAATGGGACACGAGGCCAGATATCTTGTGACATGGGTGCATTAGGGGAGTGTATGCGTGGTGAGATGTGTTTCTTACTATATCTTTCCCTATCTATGATATATATGACTATTATGGCTATTTGACCATGGTATTTGGTATTTAACATGTTTCTACCTAGACGTATTCTGGTGGAGTGTCAGGAGAGTAGAGATATTGTGTCGCATGAGCATGCATAGGAAGAGGCCTCAGAGGGTTAGGATGAGGTCCCTTAGGGTCAAGATGATCACGAGCCGCAATTACAGTATCTAGTATAGGTTTTATGGCTATAGAATATGCAATAATTTGGGTCATGGATAGACTAGTAGCTAAAGGAAAGCTTGGTATGGGTTATATAGATCATTAAAAGTGAGATCCGGGAGCTAATCCATCCATGGAATATTTGAATCATGAGTTGGAATATCAACACCTACCTTTGTTTCAGGGTGAGGGTGGAATATAGGAATAATAGAATTATATTGAATCAATGCAGATGATTTTTGATCATCTTAATACATCCTCAATTTGGAGTCTGAATCTATCTACATATATGGTCATAGGACTGGAAAAGTGTTGGTGGTATGTGTATGTTTAGGTAAGAATACATGAGAGATTGGCTTTGAAGGATTTTGAGATGAAGTTATTTGATCACTTCTTTTCATAGACCTTTAGGGAGGATAGATCCCATGAGTTTATTAACCTCCTGTAGGGAGTCATTTACTCATGGATTATGTGGCTAAATTCATTGACTTGTCCCATTTTATGCCTTCTATGTTAGACGATGACATCGCCAGGGTGAGACAGTTCAATGATGGTTTGTGAAACGCCATCAGGGTGTGGGTAAACATATTCCTGCTAACATCATTCTTTGAGGTGATAAATTGGGAGTTTATAGTTAAGCTAAATTTTATGTAATTTTATTATATAATTCAGATGATGGAATAATGTGAGATTAGTGGCGGTTCATTAGGTAGATATAAGTGAGACTATGAGGAGTCTCTATAGAGAAGTTAGGCCAGTGACTCATTAAAACCATAGAGGGGTGATTCATTGATAGTGTGCTTACATTAATGAAATTTATGGAATGTTCAAACCCATTTTAATTAGTTTCTTAAGGAGTTTTGATCATGTGGTAAGATGGGGAATCTGGAGAGGTTATATAGAGATATTTTTTAGATAGTCAAGTGTAAGATATCAGGTCGGACTCAGGGATATATGGTTGGATTGGGAGTGGTACCAAGAGCTGTTAGTTAGGATTCTATTGCATGTATAGGTCATGGTAGAGGTAGAGAGGCCGAGATGTGGGGTCAGTGGTCTGTATATTGTGTACCTATAAAGGGATTTTAGACCTCTAGTAGTCAATCTTTAGTCCAGGTTCATAACAGGATGAGGATCCATCAATGGTTAGAGGTATTCCTTGATTAGGGCATGACCTTTTATTTTTGGCATAGCCAGTTTTGGTGCACGAGGTGCACATGTGTTTTATTTGGACTAGTCAGGAACTAGTTAGTATGTTGACATCAGTTATAATATGTGATATATATATATATATATATGAGGTAAGAATGCATCGGGATTTATTGTTGGCATCAGTTATGATGCATGTCTTGTATGAGATTCATAGGCATCGGAACTAAAATGGGAATGTATATATATATATATATATATATATATATGATGTGGGATTTATTTTTTAACATTATTTGTGATACAAGAACTTTGATCTCTGATGAGATGCAAGACTTGATGGGTGTCATGTATGGCACATTAATGAAACAGTCATCTGATGAGATGTGGTACTTGATGGGTTTTATGTATGACATGGGAATGAATTGAGAACCTGATGGGGTGTGATAGTGGTGATGTGTCATGGGATTAATTGTATGTCTAGGGATTATCATTGGAGCCATCAAAACTTTTGTTTTTGGGTCGAGAAGCGATTAGGTTGGTAATACCTATGGTGGGGAGCACCAAGAGGGAAATTGGCCATGAATTAATAGTCAGGTTATTGTTTAGGATATAGGTATGTTCGTTACCATCTTATCTTAATACTTAATAGATTTTGTCCAATCTATCTTAAGTTTAGAGATTTTAACATCTCAGATTTTTGAGTGGGTCAATTTTTCCTGTCCTTTTTAAATTTTGAGTTTAGTGAGGAGACCAACATGTTTTCAAGGATTAAAAACCTATTTATGAGAATTTTAATGCTCTAATAAATTTATTTTAGATGGGTTTTAGGTATCATAAAGTTTCTCAAGATTTTGATAGTGTTTGGAAAGAATAAGGCTCCAAAAACCTAGTTTCGACTAAAGGCAGACAGGGGCATATGATTGGTGCACGGTCTCTCTAACTGTGTAGCCTATATCATGCAGACTATTCTATAAGGGAAATGGTTGGTCTTAATCATGTGTCCCCTCTCAGTTAAACATGTTCTAGAGTTTAAGTGATAGATTCACCTACATGTTTTTCATGCAGTTTGTCAAATTGTGTGGGAAAACTGTTGTTTGAACCAATAGGGGCCTATATACCCTGAGAGGGGGGGTGAATCAGGGTATGGATATTCTTTTTCAAAAGACTTTCTTCCCCATTGGATCTTGACCTCTTCATTACAAGGGTCACTTTGTTTTCTCTACTATAAGACATTGATTTTATAATTAATGAACACGTTTTAAGAAAATAATTTTTCTTTAAATTTATTTAATTATTTATAATTAATTATTTATGGCTTACAAAATACCAAAACATTTACTAAGGTCAAATTGCCACTTTCTAAGTTGTCTAAATTTTATTTAATTATTTCGGGGTAAGGTTAATCTTATGTTTGATTATTTACTATTTATAAGGGTCATATTACTTTTCATAATTGTATGTTACTATTTATAAGGGTATGTTACTATTCACCAAAAATTATTTTTGTTTTAATAGACTCCAAAAATCATAATGAACCCAACCATGTATGTCGGATTTTCGAAATTTAAAACATATAAGTGACAATGTTTTGTTTAGAGGTCACTTATCACTTATTAGTTCATTATGTTGTGTTTTCATGTGATTTTATGACATAATTATATGAAGGGAAATTCCATTGAAAAACTTTGGGTCGTTACATTCTTCCCCCCTTAAGAAATTTCACCCCTAAAATTTCACTTTACACAAAGAGGTGAGGGTACTTCTCCTTCATTGCCTCTTCTGGTTCCCAAGTTTCTTCCACAAACTTATGGTTCCTCTATAAAATTATGACAAGATGGGTTGTATTGTTGCGTAGAACCTTATCCCTCTGGTCCAGAATCTTTACTGCCTTCTCCTCAAAGGAGATATCATCTTCCAGGTGCACCACCTCTGAGTTTAGTACATGTGAGGGGTCTGGTATGTACTTCCTCAGTAGTGATACATGAAACACATCATGAACTTGAGCCATATTTGTTGGAAGTGAAAGACGATAGGCCACGACTCTTATGCAATCAAGGATCTCGAAGGGGCCTATATACCTTGGGGTTAACTTCCCTTTCTTTCTGAATCGCATGACTCTCTTCCATGGAGATATTCGAAGGAAGACTTTATCTCCAACGTCAAACTCCAAGCCCCTTCAATGGTTTTCAGAATAGCTCTTTTACCGACTTTGAGTAGATTTGATGTGTTTCTATATGACTTGAACCTTCTCTATCATCTCTTGAACAATATTGGGTCCAAGTATCTTTCTTTCTCCAACTTCATCCCAACAGGTTGGAGTTCTACATCGCTTTCCATACAGAGCTTCATATGGAGCCATCTGAATACTCGAGTGGAAGATATTGTTGTATGAGAACTCAACCAGTGGGAGATGCTGATCCAATCCACCTTTGAATTCTATAGAGAAGGCTCTTATCATATATTCAAGCGTCTAAATAGTTCTTTCAGACTAGCCATTAGTTTGGGGGTGATAGGCCGTGCTGAAATTTAATCCAGTACTCAAAACATGTTGAAGGCTCCTCTATAATTTAGATGTGAACCTTGGGTCACGGTCAGAGACAATTGAGAGTGGAACACCATGAAGTCTCACCACTTCCTTCACATATATCTTTTCAAGTTGTTCAAGTGAGAGGTCTTCCCGAATAGCGATAAAATGGGCAGTCTTGGTGAGTCCGTCAACCACAACCCGTATCACATTATTTCCCTTTGACGTCTTTGGGAGACCCGTGACAAAGTCCATAGTTACATTTTTCCATTTCCATGTTGGTATAGGAAATGGCTGCATCATAACTTTGGAATTTTGTCGCTCATCTTTAACTTAGTGACATACCAAGCACTTTGATATATATTCTGCAATCTCCTTCTTCATGTTATCCCACCAGAAATGTTCTCGAAGATCATGGTACATCTTGGTACTCCCAGGATGGATAGAGAATGTTGATATATGTGAATTATGCAATAGATCCTTCTTTATCCCAGGTGATGAAGGCACACAAATCCTCATTCCAAACCGAATCACACCATCATCGTCGATATGGAACTCTTGCAGCTTCCCTTTATTTACTACATTCACCCTCTTTTGTATCTCAACATCATCCCTTTGTGATTCCTTAATCTTCTCTTGGATGAATGGTTGCACAATAATTTGGGAAAGGTAGGATGTATCCCCTGCCCTTATTATTTCCAAATCCATTCTTTGCATATCCAAGAAGATAGATTCTTTCTCAATCCACAACATGGATAGGGTAGTAGGTTCTTTTCTTCTTAGTGCATCAGCTACCATGTTCGCCCTTCATTGATGATATTGAATATTGCAATCATAATACTTGATTATCTCTAACCATCTAATTTGATGCATGTTGAGCTCCTTTTGTGTGAATATATACTTTAGTCTCTTGTGGTCGGTGTATATGTCACACTTCTCACCATAAAGGTAGTGCCGCCAGATTTTCAGGGCAAAAATCATGGCTCTCACCTCTAGATCATGTGTCGAGTAGCTCTGCTCATGGATCTTCGACTGTCGTGAGACGTAGGCTATCACATTGTCATTTTTCATGAGTTCACAACCCAATAATTTCTTTGAAGCATCACTGTATATCACAAAACTTTCTCCACTTTTTGGTTGTGTGAGTACAGGTGCAGTGATCAGCCTTCTCTTTAGCTCCTTGAAGCTTCCCTCACATTCTTCCATCCAGTCATACTTTACCCATTTCCGTGATAACTTAGTTAGTGGGATTGACAATCGTGAGAAGTTTCTCACAAAACGTCGGTAGTACCCACCTAGTCCAATAAAACTATGTATTTTTGTGACACTTTAGGGCCTGGGCCATTCCTCAATCGCCTTTGTTTTTTAAGGATCCACAAAAATTACCTCACTTGTGAATGTATTTTGGTTGAATGTATTTATATATATTATAATGTTGTCCAAAGCTGGTAAAATTACCATTTGTGTCTATTGAGCACAAGTGGATCAAGTTAATTATTAAATGTGTGTATGTAGACTTTTTATTTATACTTAACATACATGTTGTATAATTATGGATGTAAGACAAGAACACATTGGTGGTAGCATACTGAGTTTATACTCATTACCTACATGGGAACCTCGGGACAAATGTAAACTTTATGGTTTTGAGATCGGGTAAGGATTTAGGCTCGGTAGATAGACCTCATTGATTGGGGATGTACCTTTTGCAAGGAATGGATGGAAATAGACCATGGTGGTTCTTTTATAAATCTAGAGTTTCCTTTGGATTTTTTTATTCTCTATATATGTATTTGTATGGTCGTCCATGGGAGAGATTCCCTATCTATTTATTTTATGACCCATCTTGGAATGTTTTATAATCTACAACCTTTTTTTTGATTTTGGGATTGTTTTTTACTGCGGCTATTTATTATGCTTCCAATGAGTTTTTTATGCTTCTAATATTTATGGTCCTTCTTCTATAATGATATGTATATATATATATGGACCATTATTTTTATCATCACTAAGTTCATAGTCTCCCCACTATCAACTAATTAGACCTTCACTGCTAGTCAGCATCCTTTAGCGAATGGGGTGGCATGCCTAAGGCCTAGTGGCCAACTAGCTCGGAGCACTATTTGAGTAGATAATCGGGCCAAGATGCTAGAAATTGTATCAACGAAGTTTCATTTCTTTGCTGGTATTACTATTTGGGATATGGTAGACCATATACTAGGATATAGTTATAATTGGGTAAAGAGATCATTTTTGGTTGCCTACAACCCCATGCATTAGGAAGAGACCAAGTTTCTAGGGGTAGGAAATTGATGTTATGTTTTTTGGATTTTATAGTTGATTTGTTTAATACTCATTTGCTTCCCTTGGGTGTGATGTTGTTGGATTTTTTTTTGTCCCTTGGCCCAGTATAAATTGGGATTTTTTTATACATCATGATAGGTACTTAGTCTAATATGATGTGTATTTTTCTTGTGATCTATATTGGGATCATGAAATGTGCTAAGAGTGTTGGGCTATTTAAAGTGTAAACAAATAAGCTAACTAGTGTTTTCATAGTTATCCTTTTTAGGGTAATTCTATTCATCCAGCTTAGGTATGTGGTTTCTGATGATATTGATATATGATGTAGTGTGTATATATTATGTAGGGACTTATCCTTGATAAGGGTATGAAGGGATAGTAAAAAGGGTTTGAGTTTTTTAAAGTGTCAACAAAGAAGCTAAATAGAGTTTTCCTACTTAGCCTTTTTGGTGGAATTATACTCAGCTATCCCATCTCGATATATGTCATATGTGATTCCTAAATTTATTATGGGTAGGAAAAGGACCATGAGGATGGATTATAGGTGATACATAGACCTAATATGGGTAGTTAATGGGACACGAGGCCAGATATCTTGTGACATGGGTGCAGTAGGGGAGTGTATGCGTGGTGAGATGTGTTTCTTACTATATCTTTCCCTATCTATGATATATATGACTATTATGGCTATTTGACCATGGTATTTGGTATTTAACATGTTTCAACCTAGACGTATTCTGGTGGAGTGTCAGGAGAGTAGAGATATTTTGTCGCATGAGCATGCATAGGAAGAGGCCTCAGAGGGTTAGGATGAGGTCCCTTAGGGTCAAGATGATCACAAGCCGCAATTACAGTATCTATTATAGGTTTTATGGCTATAGAATATGCAATAATTTGGGTCATGGCTAGACTAGTAGCTAAAGGAAAGCTTGGTATGGGTTATATAGATCATTAAAAGTGAGATCAGGGAGCTAATCCATCCATGGAATATTTGAATCATGAGTTGGAATATCAACACCTACCTTTGTTTCAGGGTGAGGGTGGACTATAGGAATAATAGAATTATATTGAATCGATGCAGATGATTTTTGATCATCTTAATACATCCTCAATTTGGAGTCTGAATCTATCTACATATATGTTCATAGGACTGGAAAAGTGTTGGTGGTATGTGTATGTTTAGGTAAGAATACATGAGAGATTGGCATTGAAGGATTTTGAGATGAAGTTATTTGATCACTTCTTTTCATAGACCTTTAGGGAGGATAGATCCCATGAGTTTATTAACCTCCTGTAGGGAGTCATTTACTCATGGATTATGTGGCTAAATTCATTTACTTGTCCCATTTTATGCCTTCTATGTTAGACGATGACATCGCCAGGGTGAGACAGTTCAATGATGGTTTGTGAAACGCCATCAGGGTGTGGGTAAACATATTCCTGCTAACATCATTCTTTGAGGTGATAAATTGGGAGTTTATAGTTAAGCTAAATTTTATGTAATTTTATTATATAATTCAGATGATGGAATAATGTGAGATTAGTGGCGGTGCTTTAGGTAGATATAAGTGAGACTATGAGGAGTCTCTATAGAGAAGTTAGGCCAGCGACTCATTAAAACCATAGAGGGGTGATTCATTGATAGTGTTCTTACATTAATGACATTCATGGAATGTTCAAACCCATTTTAATTAGTTTCTTAAGGAGTTTTGATCATGTGGTAAGATGGGGAATCTGGAGAGGTTATATAGAAATATTTTTTAGATAGTCAAGTGTAAGATATCAGGTCGGACTCAGGGATATATGGTTGGATTGGGAGTGGTACCAAGAGCTGTTAGTTAGGATTCTATTGCATGTATAGATCATGGTAGAGGTAGAGAGGCCCATATTTGGGGTCAGTGGTCTGTATATTTTGTACCTATAAAGGTATTTTAGACCTCTAGTAGTCAATCTTTAGTCCAGGTTCATAACAGGATGAGGATCCATCAATGGTTAGAGGTATTCCTTGATTAGGGCATGACCTTTTATTTTTGGCATAACCAGTTTTGGTGCACGAGGTGCACATGTGTTTTATTTGGACTAGTCAGGAACCAGTTAGTATGTTGACATCAGTTATAATATGTGATATATATATATATATGAGGTAAGAATGCATCGGGATTTATTGTTGGCATCAGTTATGATGCATGTCTTATATGAGATGCATAGGCATCGGAACTAAAATGGGAATGTATATATATATATATATATATATATATGATTTGGGATTTATTTTTTATCATTATTTGTGATACAAGAACTTTGATCTCTGATGAGATGTAAGACTTGATGGGTGTCATGTATGGCACATTAATGAAACAGTCATCTGATGAGATGTGGTACTTGATGGGTTTTACGTATGACATGGGAATGAATTGAGAACCTGATGGGGTGTGATAATGGTGATGTGTCATGGGATTAATTGTATGTCTAGGGATTATCATTGGAGCCATCAAAACTTTTGTTTTTGGGTCGAGAAGCGATTAGGTTGGTAATACCTATGGTGGGGAGCACCAAGAGGGAAATTGGCCATGAATTAATAGTCAGGTTAATGTTTAGGATATAGGTATGTTCGTTACCATCTTATCTTAAGACTTAATAGATTTTGTCCAATCTATCTTATGTTGAGAGATTTTAACATCTCATATTTTTGAGTGGGTCAATTTTTTCATATCCTTTTTAAATTTTGAGTTTAGTGAGGAGACCAACATGTTTTCAAGGATTAAAAACCTATTTATGAGAATTTTAATGCTCTAATAAATTTATTTTAGATGGGTTTTAGGTATCATAAAGTTTCTCAAGATTTTGATAGTGTTTGGAAAGAATCATGCTCCAAAAACCTAGTTTCGACTAAAGGCAGACAGGGGCATATGATTGGTGCACGGTCTCTCTAATTGTGTAGCCTATATCATGCAGACTATTCTATAAGGGAAATGGTTGGTCTTAATCATGTGTCCCCTCTCAGTTAAACATGTTCTAGAGTTTAAGTGATAGATTCACCTACATGTTTTGCATGCAATTTGTCAAATTGTGTGGGAAAACTGTTGTTAGAACCAATAGGGGCCTATATACACTGAGAGGGGGGGTGAATCAGGGTATGGATATTCTTTTTCAAAAGACTTTCTTCCCCATTGGATCTTGACCTCTTCATTACAAGGGTCACTTTGTTTTCTCTTATGTTTTTATCTTGATCACTTCTCTTTATCTTTACCTGATGGTTATGCTTTAGATGCAATGCAGGGATGCAACTAGGCAGACACAGAGATTTTTACTTGGTTCACCCTCACTGGGCTACATCCAAGGAGCATACAACGGCGATGTACCGCTGTACCAAATCCACTAAGGCTCACTTCCAATATTGTTCTGGCTAGATCACTTCTATGCCCAGGCTCACTGCCTTTACAATGTTTAGGGTCAGCTCACTGCTTTCCCAAGGGTCACTCCCTGTTTCTCTCTCTCTGGCTCACTGCCGGTGGAGAGGATCACATTCTTCCACTTCCTTTGCACACTGCACTTGGAAGGGATCCCCTCACAGTTTATAGACCTGTAGGTCTCTTCATTTGCATGAATGAATGCATCATCAACTTTCGATAGATGCTCTGTTAAAGTCCAACTTTCATCCACTGAAGAATACCCCTTTGCCTCTGAAACCCTGGGCAACTACCTTTGGAAACACCATCACAAACCACCCTACATCACGAGGCTCCCAATTTTGCAAAGCTCAAACAATCCTTCGCGAAGCTCCTTCATTTTTGCGAATCACTCTCGCGAAGCTCAATTCATCGCAGAGCGCCTTCCCCCGCGAAGCTCACTGAGCCAACGCGGAGCTCACAACTTTTGCAGAGCTATAATAGCTGTCGCGAAGCTCCTCTGTCACGAAGCACACTGGCTACATGAACTACCTTCACGAACCGAGAGCAAATAATTTTCTCTAAAAATTATCTCTCTTTCTCTCGAGGGGGTCGGCCTCTATTTATAGGCAATTCCACTGACCCTCGAACTTTCTGCGCGAAGTCAACGCCACGTCATCTCAAATCGCGAAGCTCCAAAGTTTCCGTTGGAATTCTGTCAAAATCGCGAAGCACCACAACAATTTCCCGATCACGGAGCTCGTCGTAATCATGGAGCATCACCATCAACATAATTTGCACCTTCAATGTGAAGCTCCCTCAAAAAGCCCATCACCGCCACGATGCACTTCAACCTCTGTCGTTCGCGAAGCTTTGATGTAATCACGAAGAGTCACCTCCATCATTATTCTGGTCTTCGCGAAATTCAAACCAAGAAGCTTCTCTTCACGAAATTCATGCCTTTCCCATATTTATTTATGATCTTCATGGAAATCCACTTTTCGCGATGCTCACCAACCTCAAAATTTTAGACCCCAAAAATTTGGAAAACACTGGGAAACGGTGCCACCTTGTACTGCTCTTTTTTACTGCCTCCAGGTCATCCTTTCCTTTGTCGTCGTTCTTTTTTCAACATGGATTGTCAACAACTTCTTTGGAACTCAACAATTCTTCATGGAAACATGCTTTGTCAACAAACACAATCAACCCAAAATACTGCAATGTTACCATGAGGGATTTTTCCCAACAACTGTGCAAGGTGTTTGTCCTTTGGACAGTGAGTATCGCATTGTTGGTTCATGGTTTCGGTATCCATGTAGCTTTTTAAATAGTCCAAAATGATATTTTTTCCCCTTCTTTATTTTTGAGGACCCGTCTTATTTTCTTCCACCTTGCATGGTCTTATATTCTACCTCTCCTAGGATTGGAGCCTCCAACCTAATTTGATCTCCAATTCAAGCTCCATTGGTGTCTTATGATTCCTCTTGGTAATGCCTTCAATCCATTAGATTATTTTATCATTTATCTCTCTATGTGGAATGAAAAATATGTACAATATAATTTTCTCTATTTTCAAGGTGTTTTTATAAAACTCTAATTTCTCAAGATAAATCTTGTATTTGAGGCCGGTATTCGATGAGTGAGCACCTAAGAGTCTAAGGTTGGTGGTTTCTAGATTTCTGCTTAATTTTAAGACTGTTTTGGGGTGAATTATTAATTACACATGTTGGGTTTTCTGAGTGAGACCCTAGATTAATTAAATCTTGTCTTTAAATTGATTAAATTGATGTTATGGGATGTCGCTGAGCATTAAATAGCCTATGATTATATTTTTTAAGCTGGGGAAGGGGCCTATGACCAACTGGGTTGGTTGTGCCAGTTTTCTATTTAAAATTAATTAAATTTTTATATGATTTTATTAGTTCCATGGGAATGTGATGTACATGGCCCAAGGATTTGAGGCGATATTGATCACCTGGATTGAGGAGAAACAGTCATCAAGATGAGGGCATAGCCCGAGATATATGGGGTGATGATGATCACTAGGTTGAGGTGACATGGTCATAGGCTTGAGGTGATGGACTCTTCCAGATGAGGTTATGGATCTTAGGGGTTGGGATGGAGTTGACCATCGAGACTTAATGATTTAGTCATAGGGGAATGATGTGTTAGATGACGTGTCCTAGGTGTTATTGGTGATTTCTGCTCATCATTGTTTTCCAATGCACCATTGGAGTCATGTGAACATAGATATGACTTGTTTGATGTGGTGTTGACCGCTCATTATGGTTAGAGGCCTCTATAGATATTTTGGATTTGGGGATTGTGTTGACCATTAGTTATGTTAGAGGTGCTCACTGTAGAAAGTCATGGTAAATAGAGATAGACCATCAGAAGATAGTGTTGAGACCATTGGTTGGGGGATGAGACTCACCATTATACTTTAAGTCACTGGGGTGGGATTATTGGAGGATGGATATTGTTCTAACTCATGATGATTTTTGTTAAACCGATTATGATTTATTAATCATAGGAAGGATATCATTGTGACTCTAGAGTTTGGGTTATTAAATCATTGGGGACTTTATGAGAAAAGGTTTAAGGGACCAAGGAATCCTTTTTTGGGAATTCCTTAAGGTTAATAGATACTTTATTGGTGTCACGTGAGGTGTCGGATGGTATGAGGTGTTAGTGATATGTCTAAGGGAGGTTCTTGAGATCACTCTAGGTATCATTATTCTTCAGAGGGTGTCTAGGAACTAATCCAAGGGTCCTCAACACTACAAATATATATTTGAAGATATGTAATATATTCCAAATATATATTTTGGGAATGAAATTAGGGATGTTCTGGTGTTGGATGTAGTAGGTAAAATTCTCATTTGTGTTTTTTGAGCATTAGTGTGTTGTGTTAATTATTAAATGTGTATGAGTTGAATTTTTATTTATACTTTAAATAAACGATTTAGAATTATGGATGTAAGACAGGAAAAAATTGGTGGTGGCCTACTGAGTTCATACTTACACCCTACATGGTCCCCTTGGGACACATGTAGACTTTATGGCTTTGAGATCAGGTAAGGATTCAATCTCAGGAGCTGGACCTTAGTGATTAGGGGTGTACCCTTTTATGGGATAGATGGAAATGGACCATAGTGGTTCTTACATCGCTATGGATAATCCTTTTATGCTTTTTCATGGTTTATATTAGTATTTTATATTTATCCATGGGTGAACTTACTTATATATTTCTTGTATGACATGTCTTGGCATTTTTTATCACCAAAAATAGTTATTATTTTGGGCTTGTTGTTATTACTATTATTGTTAGTTATTCTTCTCTTGAGTTTGATTTATGACTCTATTGTTTTTAGTACATATTCTAATGTGATATATATATATATATACCTTTTTTTATCATCATTATAGGGTATATTCTTCCCACTATCATTTAATTAGACCTTCAGTGAAATGCCACAACCTTTGGAGTGTGGGGAGGGGCGCCTAAGGCCTAATTTCCAACCAGCCTGAAGCACAATTTGAGTGGAAAACCGGGTCAAAATGATACATATGTATCTTTATAAATGGTTTCTTGTGGAATATTATAGGTATTATGTGTACGGTTTGTGATGGATTTAGGTATAATACATGACATGTTATTTGTGGAGTCCCTTGGAAACTACTTGGTTACTATCTGGACATGTGTTTTGCGATAATGAGATGATTTGATGCATGGGGTTCATGGTATGTAATGAAATTATGTGATGCATGGGGTGTATGGTATGATAATTTATCCCTGATTTCTTCAAGATGGATTATTTTAGAGAGATAAGTATCGTGATGTGCGGCATTGGGGTGAGGTTGAAAACCAATGGGGAAATGGTAACGAAGTAAATTATTTTGATGTTATATTATATGATATATTATATGAAATAATTGGTGAGATATTTCCATGGTGAGACAAGAACATAGTAATCCTTCTTAGGTGATGAGTGTAGGTTCTGGGCACAATGGAAGCGTGTTAATGGGTGTACCCAACTTTAATTTTTCTGTTAACAACAATCAACTTGAGATCTATCATGATAATAAAATGTGGAATCTTCTGAATAGAAAGAAGAATGAAAGAAAGGGAAGGTATTACCATAACCATAGAGAGTATCATAATATGTTGGTTATAATTAATTTAATTAAAAGACAAGAATTTCCTTGATGGAATTATCTCTCCGTTGATGTTTCCAGTCACAATCTGATGTGATCTGTCGTTGCGTTGTAGAATCCAAGTGTTGGATTCCTTTAGCAGTGATCCACACATGCTCCGCATATATCTAGATGTTTCCAAAGGGATCTTTGGTTGCTATCATAGAAGATCCTTCACTTGCGATGTCTGCCTATGATCACCTTGAGAGCCGCTTGCAAAGCACTCTCCTTGATCTAGTGGAAAAGGATATCTCTCGTAGCTTGAGATCATTCTTGGAAGAAAATAATTCTCTCTTAGCTTGAGAGATTTCTATAGATCTATTTTGTATAACCAAAATAAAAAAATGGATAGTAAAATAAGAATTATATAATTGGGATTTAAATTATTTAGAATAGTAACATTAATTAATTACCCAAAAAATTTAATCATTTCATTTAATTCTTAGTAAGACCCCATGTCTAATAATAATAGTTGACTATTATTATTACTTGACACGCACCCAATGAATTAAACCAAATATTATTTAATTAATTAAATATTATTATTTCTCACAAATCCCTATAAAAACTACACAGTGTGTACATTAATATACACGGCATGTACTTTTGTTTTTTAATTTTCTTTATTTCCTCCACCACATTTATTAGACCTTAAATAATGGATATTTATTTATTAAATAAATATTATTAAATTACTCACTAATAGATATATATTATTTTTCCCACAATATATTCTCTCAAATAACTAGTGTCGAACTAAATGAGATCAGGTATCTTTGAATAATTATTAAACAACAACCGGGAATAATCTTTATTCAACTTGTTAAATTAATATTTAACTTAGATACATGGACACACATAGTGTGTGACCCTATAGGTGTCTTTTTTAGTGGCATTAGGCAGAGCCTGCTTAGAGTCCAATGTTATCTTCTAGCAACACACAAAGGCACCCATAGAGAAAGAAGTTAAAGCCGCAATGATGTGTTGGCTACTACGAACGCTTACCGTGTAATATAATACCTTTGTCTTGATATCTCGAATCAAGTGGGTTTCATGCTAGTTCATCAACCCATGTGCTTGATTATTCTTTCTTTTATTTTCCAGAATTGAACTCTCTCATTCCTTACCATGGCCATGGATTTATTTAGGCTATATAAATTCCATCAAAGGGCCTGATATATCTACTTTCATTATGGAACATAAGGTAAAAATTCTTTCTCGCATTATCTAGTAATGCAGTATTACTCGTGACGCACCCAACATATCCTACCTTTTTAGGAATAGTGTTTCATAATATTTTTCTTCAATACATCTATGTGCACGATTTGTAATACCCATTAATAGTAATCCTAAATTCTAAGGACCAATACACACGTACGTGGATAGGAATATCCAATAACACTATGAAATGTGGATTTCCTACTGGCGGATCTCATTCTCATAATATCCTCATGGATATTACCAAGGGATCACACCCTGAGAAGGTGCTTCAATGTTTTATGAGTCCTATACCCTAATGTACATTATTATATATGTCCCTAAAATAACATCAACCAGTCATAGAAAATACATTCAATAACAGTTGTATGGAACATCCGGGTTCTCACCATAGTAGGGATCTTCTATGACCTTTTAGTGAAACAGCTCTTCTTGGGAAATTATCACATGCATTTTCATGCATAAGAATAATCAAGATGTGATAAGTTATTTATTAATGAATAAAGTACAAAGTAGTTTATTCTATGACACCAACTCCAACCAACTCTCACTTGGACTAGAGCCAACTCCTAACAACCTTTAACTCGGTTTCTCTCACATGAAATTCATGCTTCTGATAAGATAGGGCTTTAGTCATGGGGTCTATCACATCCTCTTCCATGGACAATCTACTCACTTTAACTTCACCCCTTTGATAGAAATCCTTCAAGAGGTGATACTTTCAGAGAATGTGCTTTGTCCATTGATGTGACCTTGGTTATTTTTCAAAATCCACCATTGCAGTATTATCACAATACAATGTGATAGGATCTTTACTACTAGGAACCACATCAAGATATTGGAAAGATTTCAAAATCTAGATGGCTTCCTTGGCTACATTAGAAGATGCTATATATTCGGACTCCACTATAGAATTAGAGACAAATAGTTTCTTTGAACTCTTCCAGCTCATAGCTCCTCCATTGGGACAGAAAACATATCCAGATTGTCACATCAGATCATTCTGATATGTCTGAAAACCATCATTAGCATACCCTTCGATAAAAAGCTCCCAATTTCCTCTATACACCAAGAACATATCCTTAGTTATTCTCATATACTTAAGGATAGTCTTATCATCAATCCAATGTTGTTTTCCTGGATCTTCTTCATATCTTACTACAATTCTCAGTGCATAGGCAACGTCAAGCCTAGTACATAATATGGAATACATGATGGATCCTATAGCCAAAGCGTATGGGATTATACTCATTCTATATTTCTTCTGTTGTGTCTGAGGACATATTTTCTTAGAAAGATGTAGGCCATGTGATACTATATCCAATCCCCTCTTAGATTGTTCCATACTAAATATCTTTAGTTTCTAGTCAATGTATGTACCCTGAATTAGTCCAAGCAACCTCTTGGATCTATCCCAAATGATCTTGATCCCTAGAATGTAGGTTACTTCACCTTAGTCCTTCATGGATAAACACTTTTTCAACCAGTCCTTAACTGACTATAAGACTGGTACATCGTTTCCAATAATTAATATGTCATCAACATATACTACTAGTATAATGACCACATTCCCATTAAACCGCTTATAAACACATGGCTCTCATTCATTCTTAATGAAACCAAATTTCATTATGGCTTCATCAAATCAAATGTTCCAGGACTTGGATTCTTTCATTAATCCATAAATGTATTTATGCATCTTGAAACCCCATGTGGTTTTACCTGGTGTCACAACCCCTTGTGGTTGTGTCATATAGACATCTACTTAAAAATTCATGTTAAGGAATGTTTTTTGGACATCCATTTTCCAAATCTCGTAGTCATGGTAAGCTGCTATAAAAATTATGATTCTTATGGATTTAAACATGGAAACTGGTGAAAAGGTTTCATCATAGTCAATTCCTTATCATTTTCTGAATCCTTTAGCCACTAACCTGGCTTTATAGGTGCTAACATGACCTCCCATGTCCAAATTTCTCTTGAATACCCATTTTCATCCAACTGGATTCACATCAATTAGCTCACCGACCAGAACCCAACATTGGTTCTGATACATGGAATTCATATCAAAATTCATAGATTCTAGCTATCTTGTAGCTTCTGATCTTTTTACTACTTCCTTGTAGGATAAAAGTTCATCATTGTCCAAAAATAATGATTCACCATCCTCTGTGACTAAGAAACCAAATCACTCTAGTTCCCTTACCTCTCATGAGATCATATGTAGTACTTGTGTTTCTAGAACATCTTCCACGGGGACCTGTGGAAATTGTTCCTGTACCAACTCATATGTATCTTGAGCATCAACTTCATCCAAGTTAATCTTGCTCCAACTATCCTTTTTCAGGATGTGATCCCTCTCAAGAAAGATAGATTGTCTGGTGACAATAAATTTCATGTATGAAGGGTTATATAGGTAATATACTTTCGTTTCCTTGGGATATCCTATAAAGATACACCTCATGCTCTGGGGTGCTAGTTTGTTGCCTGATAAGGCCTTAACAAATGCCTCACATCCCCATACACATGTGTGCATCAAAATAGGTTTCTTAAAATTCCATAACTCAGAGGGAATTTCATTTTCTACCTTATTTGGTACTCAGTTTCATGTGTTTGTTGTAGTTTTCAATACATATCCCCAAAAGGATAATGGAAGATCTAAATTACTCATCATCAACCTCACCATGTCCAACAAGGTGTGGTTCCTCCTTTCACTAACACCATTCCATTGTGGTGTATATAGAGGAGTGAGCTAAGATACAATCCCATACTCTCGTAGAAGATTGATGAAATATTGGTTTAGATATTCTCCACCTCAATCCGATCGAAGCTTCTTTATCTTCTTACAAAGATGATTATATACTTCATTATTGATTTCCTTAAATTTCTCAAAGGCTTCTGACTTATACCTAATTAAGTATATATAGCCATATCTACTCAAATAATCAGTAAAAGTAATCATGTAAGAATGTCCACCTCTAGCTTCTACAAGAAATGGTCTACACACATCCATGTGCACCAATCCTATAAGCTCTATGGCCCTTTCACCCTGTCCACTGAAAGGCAGCTTGGTCATTTTCCCTTGTAAACAAGTGTGACATGTGTCATGTGTTTTTATCTCAGTGGAGCCTAAATAACCATCCTAGAAGATATTTTTCAAGCGCTTCTCATTTACATGACAAAAATGGTGATTCCAAAATAGGGTGTTGTATGAGTCATGTGGATTTATTTCATTGTCAATTTCCAAAACATAGTTTTCGTGATTTAATACATACATGTCATTATTCAAATGTGCCATACCATAACATATGTTGTTCTAATAAAAGAAACAACCCTTATTTCCAAATTTGAAAATAAATCCATCCATATCCAAATAAGATACGACAATTATGTTCTTGGTAACACTAGGAACATAATAATATTTACGTAAAAGCAAATGCATTCCAGTTAGAAATGAGAGATGGCAAACTCTTATGTCCAACGCAGCCATCCTCACACCATTGGCAGCTCGAAGATCCACCTCTCCTCTTGAAATATTTCTAAATATATTTGGTTCCTACATTTGAATATAGATATTAGCTCCACAGGATGTATCTAATACCCAATGTGTAGAAATGGAAAGATTACACTTGATAATAAATGCACATTTAGCATCCCCACACTTCTGGGTGCAGTTACTCTTTTAGTGGCCTTTCTTACCATGTGAAAAACATACCATCTTTCATTCCTTTCCCTGCATCTATATCTTCCCCATATTAAAGGGATAGTGCTCAGGGGATTCATACCATTTATGAATCCTTGGCCCCTTTTCCTTGTTCTTCCTTTTCTTATTCACCATAAAGATTGCGGTTTTGTCAGGCCTTATGTCCTTATCTACCTGGATAATTAAGGTTAGAAGTTCTGATAGACTCTACTCATTGTTTCTCATGTTGTCGTAGACAATAAATCTAGAGAAGGTCTTGGTTATTGATAATACGATGAGATCTATACACAACTCATTTGGGAAATTAATCCCTAAGATGTCCAAGCATTCAATGTAGCCAATGATCTTGACTACATGAGGCCCAGCTGGCGCAGAATCTCCAAGATTAGTTGTAAAAAAAGTGTTTTAGATCTCATATCTCTCTTATCTGACATTCTCTAATAGAGATCCTTAAGGTGAGACATCCTGCTATACGCACCCATGTTTTCATGTTGCTTCAAGAGCTCATTATACATGGTCGATAGAATAAAACATTGGACATCTATGGAATCATCCATATGTTTCATATAGAGATATAGTTACTCATTAATGGCCTCTTTTCTAGATGCAACTGAAATAGGCTCTTCCAACACATATAATTTCCTCTCATGGCGAAGGATGATGCGTAAACGCCTCTTCCATTCCTGGAAATTGGTGCCAGTGAGAAGGTTTTCCTTCTTAAGTATGATTCGAAATGACATGTTTGAATTCATTTTTATTTCCATTTTTACAAATTAAGATGAGTAAAGGTTTAATACTTTATCATGATAAAACTAAGACAAATAAATAATTTAATACATATTAGTCTCCCACTATTTTATCGATATCCAATATCCCTCACCATTGACTTCAGAATATTCTATTGCCTGAATATTCTAATGGAAAGGATCCATATTTTCCGTTGCATTACCCCAACTAGGATTGGTCAAGAAACTGGAAGGGTTTTAGATAGGCATTTCAAATTCCAACTGCATAAACTCACAGCTCCTTAATCTGCTGAGTGGACTCCCCAATCCTGAAATCCTTTTATCTTGGATTTCCTCAACATTTTACTCTTAGTCACACCAAGTCCTGTTGTAGAAGTAAACCCTTGATGTGAACAAAGTCAAGTCAACCCAAAACCTTGAATTATAATTCCCCTATAATTGAAATCACCCCAAGTAGGGTTGGTCAAGCACTTTGAACTATGGATGATTCTAACCAAGATTATGGAAGGTTATACCGACTTAATATTTTTTTGAGGGATTTTATCCTTATACTTAAATTTTCTTTTTATTATATTTGATTACATGATTTTCAATATTAAGTGGGATATACTTCAGTGATTAACTATATATAAGATAATTTTTATTCATAAGTCAGACTTATTTTAGTTCCATCTTGCATGCTTGTTTAATTCATTAATTGTGTGATCGTGACAACACACCCACAATAAATAAACCATGCAACTGAAAAAAAAAATATTATCATGAGCTTGTTCTATTGGTTAGTTTATCTAGCGATTGATAAACTAACACTAGACGTAGGGGAAAACACCTTGAACCTTTTGGGTTCATGTTTAAACTTTCCACCTGTCCACCTTTGTATCTCCTTGGATTGGTTTCAGCTTGGATCCTAACTTGAGCCGCCTCCACTTGCTAGGGAGATCCATCCATTACATATGATTTTATCTCACTTGCAAGTGAGGGGTAAAATGGGGTTTTACATAAAAGAAAACTTTGGCACGTAGGCCCTACATATTAATGAGGAGAAGGTTCGTAGCATAAAAAAATTAATTTAAATAAATAAAATAAAAGAAACCATTCACATACAAAGGTCTTGGTCTAGCTCATGATCATCCATACATGCAACGATATTTACGCATAAATAAAACTAGCATTCAATTATTTAATCGTTCTTATTTAAGATAAATCACGCTCAAATCAATTAATTATCTTTAATTAATCAATCCTTTTATCTTAACCCCTTTTTCTGAATCTCATTGGGATTCTCATCTATCATAATTTTAAACAAATAAATTCATTTAAAATTATCTTTGTACGTAACTTGTACATTGGTGGAAACCTAGTGAATTCATGTTCATAACTACCCAATCAGTAGAAATAAACATTACGCTAATGTTAAATTAAACACACATATATATATAACACCTATCACGTGTTGTGCCTCAGCTTTATACATGCACTATGGTGCACATCTCAAGGGTTTTTATAATATAATAATAAATTTTAATAAATCTGTGTAATTTGGATGAGTACACAGCGTGTAGTTACGACTACACGACGTGTACATTTGTTCATCGACCATCCGAAGTACATGCTTGAGGACATGGCGTGTAGATGTACTTCAGAAATATTCAGAGTACATGGCGTGTTTAGTGAGACACAAGTCGTGCAGTATCCACGTTACACAAATTCCAGCTAGGCAAGCCATGTACGGGGTACACTGTCCAACCCTAACCCAAAGGGACTTCACACTATGTTCAGTGGGCCACACAGTGTGTAATCTGGAAACTATGTGCCACCTGTTCCTGGTCAACACACTGAATCTTAAAGACTTAGATAGAATCCAATGGAAATGCCTAGTTTGGCAGACCATCCCAGTGCATGGAACCTATAATACATGGCGTGTACTGTTGAATACACATCATTTGTTTTAGTGTTGTACAACCAGGAAGTTTCTAAACCTCTGAATGAGATCCTCTATTTTATTTTAATCAAAATTAAAAGAAAAAATTGTTTCTGTAAGGTGAACGAGAAACGAAATAGGAGGAATAGATATCAAGATTAAGATTTATAGAATGATTAACTTAAATTGAAAAAAATAAATTATTAAATGCATAAATCACCAATGAAAAACTAAATAATTATAATCAATGATATGACCGCTCGGATACCACTTGTAGGTTCTGGCCGCAGCGGAAGCGCGTTGGTGGGTGTACCCAACTTTAATTTTTCTGTTAACAATGATTAATCCTTGATATGTCACGATAATAAAATTATGGATCTTTGGAATAGAATGAAGAATAGAAGAAAAGGAAGGTAGTCCTAGAACCATAGAGAGGATCATCATATGTTGGTTATAATTAATTTAATTAAAAGACAAGAATTACCTTGATGGAATTCTCTGTCTATTGATGTTTTCGGTCATGATCCTATGTGATCTATTGTTTCATTATATAATCTAACTGTAGGATTCCTCTAGTGGTGATCCACACATGCTCCATGTATCTCTGGACATCCCAGAAGGGATCTTAGGGTGCTATCACATAAGAGCCTTAGCTTTCAATTTCCGCCTTCGATCACCTTGAGAGCTGCTTGCAAAGCGCTCTCCTTGATCCGGTGGAGCATTCTTGGAAGAAAATAATTCTCTCTTGGCTTTATATCTTTCTCTAGATTCGTTGTGCACAACCCAAACAAAAAAATGATAGGATAATTATAATTATATAATTTTGATTTTAATTACTTAGAATAATAAAATGAATTAATTACCTAAAAGCATTTATTCATTTTATTTAATTCTTAGTAAGACCCCATGTCTAATAATAATAGTTGATTATTATTATTACTTAACACGCACCCAGCGAATTACACATAATATTATTTAATTAAATAAATAGTATTATTTCTCACAAATCCCTAGAAAAACTACACAGCTTGTATATTAATATACACGGTGTGTAATTTTTTTTCCATTTTCTTTATTTCCTCCACCACATTTATTAGACCTTGAATAATGGAAATTTATTTCATAAATAAATATTACTAAATTACGCGATGATAAAAATATATTATTTCACCCAAAATATATTCTCTTGAATAACTAGTGTCGAAATAAATATTATCAGGTATCCTTGAATAATTATTAAACCAAAATCAGGAATAATATTTATTCAACTTGTTAAATTAATATTTAACTGAGATACTTGGACACACATAGTGTGTGACCCTCTAGGTGTCTTTCTCAGTGGCATTAGGAAGATCCTGCCAAAATTCCCAGGTTAGCATCTAGAAACATTTCAAGGCACCCATAGAGAAAGAAGTTAATGTGGAAATGGCGTGTCACCTCCTATTAATTCTTACTATGTAATGTAATCCCTTTGTCTTGGTATCTCGAATCAAGCGGGTTTCATGCTAGTGACATCAACCCATGTGATAAATATTCTTTATTTGATTTTCTAGAATCAAACTCTCCCATTCCTTACCGTAGCCATGGATTTATTTTGGCAATATCAATTCCATCAAAGGGCCTAAGATATCTACTTCCATTATAGAACAGGAGGGACAAATCCTTTCTCACATTATCTATTAATGCAGTATTACTCATGACGCACCCAACATATCCTAACTCACTGGGAACAGTGTGTCGTCACAGTTTTCATCAATACATCTAAGTGGGTGAGTTGTAATATCCATTAATAATAATATTAAATTATAAGGACCAATACACATTTCCACAGTTAGGAACATCCAATGACACTATGAAATGTAGATTTTCTACAGGCGAGTCTCGTTCTCATAATTTTTTCTTGGATATTACCAGGGGCACACACCATGAGAAGGTGCCTCAAAGTTTTATAATTCATCACCCCTAATAGCCTGTATTATTTGGGTCCCACAAATAACATCATCTGGCTATAGAACATTTATTCAATAATAGTGTTATGGCACTTCCGGGTTCTCATCATAGCAGGGATCTTCGATAACCTTTTAGTGCAACAGTTATCCTTAGGATATTAGCACATGCATTGTAATGTATAAGAACAATCAATATGTGATAAGGTATTTATTAATTAATAAAGTATAGAGTAGTTGGTTTTAGGCCACTAAATCCAATAATGAGTTAGTTTCACATGTTTTTCAATGAGATTTAGCATGATTTATTTATCTTTTACATGAGAGGAACCAGAGAGGATCCTACTAAGCATACATTTTATGCTCACCCTATATATATTTAAACTATTTTTAAGTCAACAGAAGAAGGTTGGTTATTGGGATATAAATTATTATCTAATGGTTTTTTATGATCTATTTAGGCGTTATATTCATTAATAAGTTTATATGTTGTCACTTGAAATTCCCTTTTTTCAATTTTTCCAGTTGTACGACATTACATGCATGTATCTGGGATCTCTCAATTTTATCTTGAGAAATATTTTTTGGGTTTATATCTTATCTATCATACTCTCAAGTCATAGAGGGTGATGACTCCTATTTGTGTGTATGTTATACCCTCAGTTCTTGTAAAAAACTTATGGCCTATTAGAGGTGGTATTTGGGAATCACTATCTCTCTTATCTCATTGTCATCCTATAAGGTGTACCTTTGGGGTGATAGGGTTGTGAAATGGACTATTTTACTTCTGCACTGTTTTTTCCCGTTAGTGCTATACATATTTTTGGTTATATTCTAAATCTAGTTTATTATAGATTTATATGTATTGATACTTGTCCTGGTATTAAAATAAAAAACATGGAAATATTTGAATACAATATTGTGTATTATTTTATGTGTAACTGTCTGACACTCCAATGTTACTTAACGTATCAAAATTTTCCCTATAATCACTACCACTATATTATTTAAAAATTAAACGCATAAAATAATTATTAAATTTACTATTGCTTAATTTTTTTCAATAATTTTATTATTAAATGGATTGTGGTAGTTTTATATACCATTTTATATCAATATATATAAGTGCTCAGATTTTAAAATTACTTTTACAATAATCTTTTTTCTCTAAATCATTACTACTGATATTTGTTCATTTAGTCTTATATAACTATGTATATATATAAATATTAGTGATCATATTTTTAAAATGCTTTAGTTATCATTTTTCTTCTCTTAATCCTTATGATTATTAAAGGATCATTATAGTGTAACATAACTACTATTATTTATCATTTCAATCCCTTTTCTATTTTACTACTTGTTAAATTCACTCGTACATAATTTTATTTCATGTGTTAAATTATAAGATATATCATTATAGTGTTATATTAATATTTGTGCATATATATATATATATATATAGATTTATTTATTTATTTAGATGATCATTTTTTTAAACTACTTTAGTTATCTTTTTAGTTCTTAAAATAAGTATTGTCATAATGGTCATAAACTTTAACCATTTACTACTACATATAGGTAACATAACTAATATTATTACATTAAGAATACATTATATTAAATGAAATGATGATAAAATATAGTGATGCCTATTTTTTATCCAATTTTATATCTCAATTGTTTTAATTAAAACAAGTTCTGTAGTTTTTTTCATAATCTATTAAGGTTTTTATATTTATTTAAAATTATTCCATATGCACATGAATATTTTTTTAAAATATAATCCACCTAAATAAACAAAATACACCTATTTAACCCTATATTTATGAAAATAATCACATCCTTGATGATAATAAAAAGAAAATATTTTTTTTACAACATATTGACAATATCTTATGTTTTAAGGAAATATAACTGAAATGTTACCCTCTTATGCCTGTTCCAAATTAAATATATATATTTCTTTAAAATACATTAAGTATAGAAGAAATTAATTATAATATGAATGATATATAATATGAATTTACATTTTTAAGTAGTAAGTTAACAACTGAATATAAAAATATATTAATGAATGTTATTTCTTCAATGTGTGTTCCTACTGGCAGTGTTTTTATGGATATATAAGAAAGAGAAAAATATTCACATGTATGGATTCAACTTATGCATTGTAATCTGAAATTTAT
The DNA here is from genome assembly GCA_963277665.1 of Viscum album. NCBI lineage: Eukaryota > Viridiplantae > Streptophyta > Magnoliopsida > Santalales > Viscaceae > Viscum > Viscum album. The sequence continues at coordinate 1,489,893,978 of OY728153.1, read as the reverse complement.
ATAGTTATTTTCATTTCTTATAGTGGTATAACATTACAAATGATTTTGATTGGAAGGAAAACACAATCTATTTTTTGTATTTTAATATCGGTTAATAAAAACTCTACTTGCAACAGAAAACAAGGTAGTGATCTATCATAACTTTTACAAAGAGAAAATCTAATTATATTGGACGAAACACTTAGGGTATTTATGTACTATTTTGGATCACTAGACCAAAAATTCGGAGATATAATGCTATTATAAATTATTAATGCCTCTATTTTTTCTTTTAGTGGTAAAACAATTTTCTTTTGTGGAAATTTCAGACATATATTACAAATTATACCATATGGAAATAGAATTGGTATTAATTTTTCAAGTATTAAATAATTATATATTTGGTAATATGTTTATATTCTTTCTCTGAAAAAAATATGATATTTCATTATCATGAATATTTAATTGATTTTCCAAGGAAATTGTTGGCTGGATTTTGAAAATATAATCTCAGTGAACCAAATGATGGTGAATTTGAAATTGAAATTACAAATAACTATTTGATTAATTAATATCATAATAAACCTGATAAAATTGTTAAATACACATAACTTTATTTATTTAAGAACTTCATAAAAGTAGGTTACTTAAAAATTGAGTTATCGTAGCATTAATATGTGATTTTTTAGTAGATAAATGACTAAATAATGACATCCATTACTGAAAAAGAAAAATTACATATTAGTTTTAATTTATTATGTAGGAAAATTTTTCATATAGACACACTAGAAACTATATACACACCAGAGATCTTAAATGTTACCAATATCTCTAGTTTTTCTTCCCATAAAATTACCTTGAAAATTGGAGTTCTAGTAATGTTGTTAAAAAATATTCATATGTTTTTAGGTCTATACAATGGTACCCAATTAATTATCATGAACATAGGGGAACATGTTATTTAAGATAAAATATTAACTAGAAATCATTGTGGTTGTAGTTCTTTCATATATAGGATAAACATAACACACTCATATTTGATATGCTCTTCAAAATTTAGAGAAGCTAGTATCCTTTAATCATTTCATATGAAATAAATATTAATAAAATTCAATTGAAATATCTTTCTTATGTTGTATTATATCTTTTTAAGCTAGTTTTTTTTCATGGAAATTTGTATACTGATTTATCTAGAGTTAAAATTAAGAAAAGAATAAAAACATTAATACACTGTAATAAAGATACATCTTTGAGTTATACAACTAGAAATATTTAAAAATAAAATTTTCAAGACTTTAATTTATAAATATAATTAATATATAAGGTTAGTAACATTAAATTGTTTTTACATACTAATCATTAAATTATACACATCTGTATTTCTATTATAAACTATATAAATCACATTTTAATTTTTACACTATTTTTTTACCTTTATACAAATGGAATATCCATTTAGTAATCTTCATGAAATCACCATATAAGATTATGAGACATTGAAGATCCAAGTTCAAATTTTTAAGGTTTGTTATTTAAAGTCTTAAAAATCCTTATATGATGTTTTTTATAGATTCCAAATCCTTATTGACCAATATATTACTATTATTTATTCAAATAAATTAATTTTATTACTAAAACTCCTAAACATTTTGTTTCTGTATGATAATGTCAAAAAATTTAACTACATCCACTATCTAATCTATTATTCACATTACCGTAATTTAATTATAATAAATAATATTACCGATTTGTTGTGACATTGAGTAATATTAATTTCCACTTTTAAAAATCATGCATAATACATGGATTTTAGAGCTTCTTTTGGTTTGTGTTCCAGCATGGTATATTTCTTAGTAGAATAAAAAATGAAAAATTACTATAAATTTTTAGGATATGCGATATTATAAAATAATTTTAGTGATTTATATTATTTAAATGATATGAATTATTTTCTTATCATTTTTATCATTTTTAAATAAAGGAATGAAAATTTCTCGATTACAGTATATGTAACTGTAAATATGTATTTTTGAGGTAAAATAAAATATATAGATGAACATGTGATATTTAAAAGTGATTTCTTGATATGATCAACTATAAGAAATAAAAAAATCAACTAACAGTTTTTTCACAACACATGATTGAAAAGTAGAAACAAATCATTCATGAAGGGTTATTCTATATGATATAAAACTTTTATATTACAGTCAATATTAGAAACTTTTACAAACTCATAAAACTTATAAAATTAATTTTAATTATAGAACCCATATGAAACTATTTAATGTTAATTTGTCACACTTTGGATTAGATTTCATAATTTTGATGATATCATTGAGAATAAAGTTCCTAAAGGGTGATTGATATAAACTTTTTCATATGAATTGTATCTATTTCTGTTTATATTTATTTTTTTCTGTATTTTGTTACATATAATTATCATTCCAATTCTATTTAAGTAACTAAAATATAAAAATAAAACATTTTAGAATAACATTTACTTTTTGTATTCGATGTTTTTATTTTTTTTATATATTGATAATATTTATTTAGAAATTGAGTTGATTATATGGTTCATTATATTTTTTAAAGTGTATTTTTTCCAAATCCATACCTCTAACTTCAATATGGTTCTATATAATTATAATATATTATACTATTGTGTTTTACATGTTCTTTGAATACAGTCCATACCACTAATTCTAATAGGATTCATACCACTAGTTTTAAAATTTTATTATTCATTTATAAAAATATCTATTATTTTATTTTAAATGGATAGTGTATAAGTATGTAATTTTTACGTCCCATGCTAGTAAGTGTCGATGGAATTAAGAAGTAACTGAGTTTCAATGGAATTGTAACTGGGTCTCAATTTGAATTATTGGATTTTGATAAACAATTGGAATTTGTAGATGCATTTTAAATGTTGGAGAGGATGTCTCTCAATTGTTATCTCAGGTGATAGAGGCTCAAAGTGTAATCTAGGGGTTCATGAGTTTTATAATGTAGGTTAGTAGATATAGTGATCCATCAAGTACCCATTTAGGTATCATTGGGTACTCGATAGAGGTTCTATGGGTCCTACTTCTTGAATGGGCCTACCGAGTGGTCGAAGCTTTGTGTCGGGTACCTGATAGAACAATAAGTGTCCAGCGTTAGAGGGTCGAGTGCCATGTGCTACATAGAAATTCTTTATAATGAAAGGATATTTTATTCATTTGTAGGTTTTTTTAGAACCCATTTCAACATTCTTGATGACTTACATATGGGGAGAGTCTCCCCATTCTCTTCCCCACCCACTTCAACCTCCTTCAATCTATGGAATTTGAGGATATTTTTATTCATCAAGTGAGGTTAATTACTATTTTATCTTTCTACCTTTATCCCCATTTCCCATATTCTATAATTATAATGGATTTTAATTAGGATTCAGTTGTTTATTCCACTTAATCATAGTTGAATCATCCTGTATCATGGGATCTTTGGTAATGATTGACTAGAGGAGGCTCCTGGAGGAAAAATATGAATGGTTTTCTATAGTTTCACTTAATATAATTAACTACTATATGTTTTCATTGATTTTTACATAAATTGGAATTTACTTTCACTACTAAAAAACTATCCTTTAACAGTTTTGAAATATATAAACACTAGAAAAATTCACTGAGAAATTCCATTTTTATTAGCGCTAAAATAAGCGCTGATAAAGGGGGGAATTTATCAGCGCAAAATGAAATCACTAATAAAGGATACCCTTTATCAGCGCCTTTTGTTTAGTGATAATAAAAGGTATTCTATATCAATGCTTTATTTTATAATTGATAATGGTTACCCTTTATCAGTTATTTTTTTAGTGCTAATAAAGTTGTTTTTTATCTGTGATTTTAGAGTGCTAATAAACATCGAGGTATATCATTGCTTTTTTATTGCAGATAAACATCACTTTTATCAATGCTTATCAATTTAATGCTAATAAAAGGGATATTTATCTGCACTTTCCTAAAAGCACTGTTAAAATGCCACTGATCTATTTTAAAGAACCCTAAACCACACTAAGTCATCATGATTCTAAAGCTCTCATAGAACTACTCTAGTACTAGCACGACTACACTACCATTCATTGAAAAAATCAAGAATTTAATCCAAGGTATTTTATTTTCTACTTTTCCTATATCATTTTTTGATCTTTCTGATTCTGTGTTTTTATTTTTTGAGGTATTATGAACCCTATATCTGATCTCCTCACTGTTTCTGCTACAACTCCTCTAGAGCACCAACCAAATTACTTTATTGAGATATAATCATTACCAATAATGTATTTTTAGATTAATTACCACACATAGTCATTTATATTGTTTATAAAAAATATTATGGAGTCTCATGTATGTTCTTCATAGCCATGACTGACTCAAATAATATTTTTTATTGTTTTCTTAATGGTATTAGAGAAGGCAACTTTTTTTTACCTCATGTAATTTATTTACAGAGGGATATCTATAAAAATTTTATTATATCCATTGTCATTAACCTCATTTATCCTCCATAGACACCACTCATTTACATAAGGAATTAAGTTTTATGTAGTCTATTGGATTCTTAAATAATGGGTTTCCCTATATTATGTAAACAACCTCTTTATAATTTTTTATCAAGGATGACCCCATCATAAATGGTCATTTATGTGGTCTACAAAAATATTAGTCTAATATCTTATAAATAGAGTTATACAAAGATTTATAAATTAAAGATGAATACTTTATCCGCTAGGGTCTCTGAACTTAGATGATCTTAATCCCTATGTTTTGATGGATCAAAAGACCTTTTAGACACTTTATTTACTTATTTAAAACAACTATATGAATATTTTATTAAGGCATCATCTGAAGAAACTTTACTTGGATGGGTAGAACTTAGTTCCCAAAAACTAGCTAACATTTTACATTTGATCACATCAGTCTTAATAAATATTTTATAAAATTATGAGTGTTTTTTTGTAACCTTAATGTTATAATGTCCTTAGAATATATGTCATATCAAAGCATTATATGAGTTACCCAATATAATTTCATCCGTGAAATGTAATGGATATATTCATAAACATATATTTAGTTATCTAGATTTAATTTTTATGATCAGACAAATATGATGTTTGAATATTAGGTGTTGGATTCTTATCAGTACAAGATAATTATTCTCATGAATTTTAAACCTTATAATCCTCAAGAAGGGGTTATAAGGACTAACCATGAAATAATAATTCCTCTTATTATATGTGTCATTAGGTATTTCTAACTATATATGGGTGTATTTAAATATATATACGATTTTGTTTATGATTTATATTATAATCAACATAAATTGACATTTCCATGTAAATAGTGGAAACATGTTTTCATGGTGTGTTAAGATCTATTGGGTTTGTCATAAGTTATATGACATTAATTAACTAATTCAAGAAATAATTTTTTTTCTTTAATGTTATAGAAGATAACATCACTACCCTTTTTTTGAAATTTAACTACCTGATTAAATACATAACCCCAATATTTCATTGATGAGGTCATATATAAAATTAAAATAAAGATAAATAAATGATATAGGTTAATAAAAAAAAGTATGAAACATTTATTATGAGATATAATTATAAAGGGATTTCATTGAATAGTAAGATTTCATATGAGCTGGTTATCATTGTGACATTGTCTTATTACTCTATGTGTGTCTTAATGTATTTATATATTTTAATCATATAATTTAGGAAATTTCTACAAATCGAATTGGGAAATTTTACTATAAGGTCACACGATCACTCTATCCCCAATCTCAAAAAAATATATTTTAAGTTTAATATTAAGAATAAATATTATTCTTTATTTTTATAGAAAAAACATAAACCGGAATTAAGAATAAAGAATGTAGATATAATGAAATAAAACCATAAATCTAGAGTTTAAAAACTAATTATTAGGATGTTCATAGAGCTTTATGACTCGGATAAATTTTTTTGGTCCAGTAGCCTCATATGCGCTCCTCACCCTTGGTTAAATTTTTTTTTGGCTTGTGAGCCGGTAGTTTTGGCCTGAGATGTTCCTTTTGGTTGTTTTTCAGATTGATTCTGAACCTGATTTTATGTTTTTTTTGTTATTCATAATATGCCACCCAAAATGGTCCCTAATGTTTCTAATGGGTCTTTCCCTGTTTCAAGTTCTCCTCAGTTTTTACCCATCGTTCGTGGAAATTGAGGTTCTTTAGAGGCAGTGAAGTGTCTTGAAGAAGTTGAGAATGTATTCAAAGTGTTTCTAAGTCCCAAAGATATTAGTGTTCATGTTGTTATTGGTCTTCTTGGGGGTCCATATCTGGAAGAATTGAAGTTTGTTTCCCCACCAATGATGCATGTTGGGAGGACGTGGTAATATTTAAAGTTCCCCTTTGTCTGATGATTTATACCTAAGGATGTGAAGATGAAGAAATGGGAAGAGATCATGAGTGTCCAGTAAGGTCAGTGAGTGGAGAAGGATTATGTTGAACACTTCAAAGACATAATTTCCATTTGTCCAGAGATGGTTTCATAGGTTCTGTTGAAATCTTATCTTTTCTTTGGGGGTATTAATACAGAGATCAATGAGAGAGTCCTCTTCTCCAAGGATCTTTATTTTTAAAAGTTTGTGGAGGAATCATTTTTGGTTGAGTTATTGCGAAAGAATAATAAACACATTAGCTCAGTTGTTGTGTATCGTTTTGGGGTGATCTGTCCCATAATAAAGATTGTTTTTGAATGTCTGAAAAAAATTTTATTTATATACATTTATAAACAAATGTTTGAAATTTTTATAATATAGTTTTTTTCTATTATTTTTGTTGTAAACTTCATTTTATTTAAATTTTGTATTATGACTTATTTTTATTGATATTTAGGGATTTTTTTGGCGTGTTTTGGTGTGTTGTTGGTGTGTTTTTGGTGTGTTTCTGGTGTTGCGCTGCAGTGTGCTGTAACAGAACACTGTATCAGTGCTTTTAAAATCACTTGATAAAGAATAAATTTATCAGTTCTTTCAAAATCATTGATAAATGATACCTTTAGAGACTCTAAAAAAGCATTGATAAATCAGACCTTTATCAGTGCTTCTAAAATAATTGATAAAATGAACCTTTATCAGCACTTCTAAAAGCATAGATAAAGTTACTATTTATCATAGATTTTTTTAGTACTGATAAATATACCCTTTATTAGCGTTATTTAAGCGGTGATAAAATTCCTGGTCTTTTAACGTCACTGAATTCATCAACACTTTTCTAGTGCTAATAAAGGCCATTTCTAGTGCTTCTAAAGGCCAGTTTTGTAGTAGTGTTGGTTGGATAATTAGATTTGGATGTTAGGTATTTGGATGGAAGTGGTCTCTAGTGTGTATTGGGAGTGAAATGCACTCTGTTACTTGAGGTATTAATATCATTACATAATTTGGTGATTTTCCCTTAAATTATTCCCAATTAAATATTTATTGGTTAATCGATTCAATTAATTATATGTTGTTTGTGATTCATTTGGAAGCTTCTTGAATGGGTTAGGGGATCAAGATTCATGACAATTCTTAGTAAAGGCTTGACTGAGGATAGAGTGAGCATGCTTAAAGGGGTAATTCTAGTTTGAGTAGGTTTAGTATAATATTATCATATTATATGGTTGTGTATATATTATATGAATTATAGGTTTGAGTAAGTAGGTGTGAGAGACCCAAATTGAAACTTTGAGTGGTACCCCTCATGAGAGGCAAAGATAGGGGTCATTTTAGACTAATATCATGTCCTTTAGTATTGTATATTATTATATAGTCATTTATGGTTATGTCTCCCACGTGAGGGGTGTGATGTAATGACTAGTATTTTTTTCAGATCATTTGTTTTATTTTTTAAGTTATGACGTCTCCCTACAACATGGTCATATAAATTGCACTATTATGGTGTTATTTGTGGTGTGAGAGTGTTTCCATGAGAATTTTCTTGTGTTTTTATCTATTTTAAGTTGATATGTTATGTTGTGGTATGAGGAGTTTATTTCCATTGGTTTTATATTACATAAGAGAATGAGGTGTGAGTGGAACCCTCAATTTAATATTATATAGAGGAAATGGGTTATAGTGGTTGGGTTATGTTGTGACCATTTCTAAATATTATGATATTTCACTATGATACCCCACAATGGGCTTCATGATGTATAAAGTTAAAAGAGTTTAATGTGTTTTTTAGGGAGTTACAAGGGCTTTGATTGTGTCTTGATTTTTGGATCCAGGGATAACTATGGGTCATTTAGATGTGGATGTCCAAGTCACACCATGACTTGGTCCTTACTTTTGGTCATTTTAGTGTGGCATGAAGAGCTATATCAAGAAGTGGATAACATGGGGTTTGTTTATAAATAGTTGTTGAACCATCTCTCCCTCAGGTGTTTCTTTTTTTCCATCAACCTATTAGAATTTAGTAGTTCATTTATGGGGTCTTAAACATCCTGAATAATCCTTTTAATATAGGTGATCATGTGGTGATCCCTTGGATCTATTAAAGGAAGGATTCATATAGCATTGATGAATGGGATTTTATGTAGGAATGTTTTCGCATATCATACTCTATTATTTAATGATTTTTATTATGAAAATATCAGTTATTGTTTTTCATTTACCTCATGATATCTATTATCTGATTCCCCGTTAATCACAATGATAATTCTACTTCAGATTGAACCCTTATTAGTTTGTTCCCATATCTGATATATCATTTTTTAATCATTATCATAAATCCCTTATTCTTCTCATGGTTCTATTGATCATAATCCACCAATCCTTACGATGATGTATTGTGATGTTAATGATCGGTAGTGGAGGTAAAACACAGAGATGATAGCATGGGATAGAAGTGATGAGAGCAATGAGATTGTGTTGTGTGGTATCTCATTATAGCAATGAAAGAATTTTAACATTAGGATTCTAAGGTCTCGTAAAGGATCACATCACAACACTATGTGTTTCACGTTGACCATCCCCCTAATATTGGTGTGTAATAATTTATTAGTGTTATTTTTACATTGAAGCTATGAATTATAAAGTTAATCCTATGAAAGGTAAGAAATTGTATGATGGTTCTATATAGGGAATGAAAGAGGTAGTTGTAGTATGAATGTAAGGATTATAGAGAGAGGAAAGAAAATAGTATTTGATGACTATGATGTGAGAACATTCTATTGTGACATGGATCCATAATGGTAGGCATTATTATGTGATAGTATAACTCATGATATTACTATGGTGAACCCTAGAGATAAAGATCCATCACAAGCCCTTCATGTGTTTTTTCAGTATCTTTCCACACATATGTTAGATTGGGGTGAGGAGATTTCTTATATTAAGTATTTATTTCTCATGTGGAGTGTCATGGTGTGATACTTTAGGCCAAATAAGGCTATCTAGATCATTTCTAAATAAGGTTTAGTCTTTAACTTCATAGGTCCAGTGGTTGGGTTTGAGTATGATGATTAGTGAAAACACAAAGATGGGAACTCCCCTAGTACCAAGAAAGATAGGGTGTGTATCACACATAATATTCCTGGATTTTAATAATCCCCCATATACTTTGGTAGTGGGTCCTACATATTAGCATGGGGTCTATACTCCCCTAGCCCCAATGAGGTGCAAGTCCCCCATACTCAGCTGATAGAGTTTGTTAATCCCTCATATACTCAAGGTGTGGGTCATTTGCCCCTGTATTTTGGTACACCCTCATCTAATGCATACTACTCAGTGATTCATGTTTCCTCCACCAGGTTTTGGTACCCCCTCAGCTAATATGTTTTCCTCGGTATGGCATCGGTTTCCTGTTATGTGTTCAGTGAGAAGACATGGGTAGTTTAGATGGATGTCTTGGATTCTAGGCTTTCTTAGGGAATTGGTATTCTATACATAGAGTTAGGTAATCCCTAATTTGAAATGAATTTCTCAAAGAGGTTTGATTACTCCATCAATGTTATATACTCCCTTGATCAACTCATATACATTGATAAGGCATGGGTCCCTAGTAATGATTTCTGTGAGGTGAAATTGGGTAGCTTGCTAGGGTTGATCCATCTATAACTAGGCTCTATAGAGCGGGAATCTATTCTATGTCTCTGATCCCCCATTATATTCTTATATTATAGGTGGATATTTTCGGATGTTGGGGTGTTTTACTCCCTTAACTAACACACATACATCAATGATTTGTGGGTCTAAGTTTTTCTTGGATTTAGTGGAAATATTGATATTAAAAATGTTGGTTTTTTAGACACTTCAAGCCTTGTAATCCCTCAATAACCCCTTGGTTTTCTTTAAGACATGGATTACATGGGGTATTAACTTAAAACTTAGTGTGGCTTTCAGTACTCTAAGAATCCCTAGATTCTTGTCAGATATGATCATTAATAGGTTAGATCTAAGATGATTAGGACTTCTTTATTTCCTTTATAATTCTAGTAATAGATCATATCTAGATTTCTTAGTGATTTTTTGGTTTCCCTTTTGTTATAGATTCTTGAGATAACATGTTGTCTTGTCTTTTCTTTGTTGTTTTGGGGAATCCTACTGAGTTTGTTTGTACTCATCCCTATACAGGCTTTGTACCCACACATGTTGTGTGTATGCAAACATTGTATAGTTCATAGATGTCCTTGGTGGGCATGGTGCTGGTTTGGCTTATTCAAATTTGATTCAAGGTGATGATTGGTGATTATTAGTATATTGTGTTGGTTCGGGGTGGTGATGGTGACCATTGATATTAGATATCAATCCAAAATATCATGAATCTGGGAGGAGATTTTGGTTGTCTCATTCTTATTGGATCTATAGACTTCATTAGATATATATTTTCTATGATATTTTTATTTTGTGGTGTTTTAATTACCATGTGATGTCTCATACATGAATTTTATATAGTTAATTTGTTTGTGTGTATATATATATATATATATATATGTTTGTATATTACTAGTTTTTATTGTTATTTTTTATAGTAGAGATATATATTTGTTATTGGTTAATATTACCTAATGCCTCCCATGTTGTGTTCTTTACCAACTCGATGCCAATCACCAGCCCCTGGTCTTTTAGAGGTGGGATTGGGGTGGTAAACTCATATCTCTACTAGTCTAGGAGGGCTACTAGTGGGTTGGGTCATGTATTAGTGTTATTATAGTGGTTGAGTTTTAGGGATATATTTTGGACTTGGTGTTCATATTAGGTATGATTTGGGAATTTAGGGAAATGGTGTCAAGGGTTTCTTGAGTTTAGTTATCAGACTTTGATGACTAGTGTAGATACGATGGTTAATATATCCTTTCATTAGGTCTATGATAAACTATTAGTCAACCCAGAACTCTAAGATATTGATTGAAAAGTATAAGTAAGTTTGTGTGTGCATCATATAATGGTTAGTCATGATCTTTTATGTCTTCACAACATTATATAATCTAGATATAATCTAATACTTATGAATTCATCCTAACCATAGATAGTTAGATTGTGTGAAGAGGTAAGTCTATAATGATCTTGTTCCCATAGTTTCACCTATAATCATTGAAAATTGGGTGATGAGGCATTGTTTCTAATACTTTTTTGAGTGATATAATTTCCCTGTGATATGAGTATGTTTTTCTATACTTTTTTATTAGTGAATTCCTTTTCATAAAGTGGATGATATCTCTCATTTATTTTGATGACACTATCCATAGGTTGATTATATTTTGTGTGTTCTGATGAAATAAACCACATAGGTTTGTTAGGTAATCCTCATCCTAAGAAAATAGAGGATTTATAGATTTTAAGACTCTCATTTAATTTTTTTTAATATTCCCACCAACCTTATAGAGATTGTTTTGTTGAACTCCCTAAATAAACAATAATTCATTAATGGATAATGTGTTTATACAATTTATGATGAGACTACTCTATCATGGTTGGAGTGTGAGACCATTTTTAGTATAAAGTTTTATCCAAGGGTGGTGAACCCTCCATATGGAAGCACGATAATCTATGAGTGAACATTAGGGTCCATAGGCCCCACAAGGTTCTCTTTGGACATATTTTATAGTATAGTTGTTTGAGGTCAATAGTTTGATCAGATCCTTTGATGAGAATTTTTTTATCTAGGGTTTTTATTTTATATAGCACCACCTATGCTGGAGTCCCCCAATGGAGTATTTCAAGTTGAATATTCTTTTCATAGGTGAACCCCAGATATGATAGTGGTTTATTACTTATATAATAAAGATCCATAGTAGTTCCACGGATGGACCTACACATTGAGGATAAAGTTGAGATCATATATCTCCCAATTATAGTCATAGTCAGCTATCGAGGATTTTTTGAATTGATGTTATGATGTTGGGATAGTAGTTCGAGATGGATGATTCATTGATCTACTCCTACACTCATTGTCTTCAATAAGTTATTATCAAGTCTGGGGTGATAATAGTCAGATCTACAGGGATATGTGTGCAATGGATGACTATAGTCAGGAATCAATGAGTGAAATTTGAAATATGATTTGTTTCCTCTCTTTGTGGAACCTCATAATATATTGTGAAAGAATTTGATTCTATTCCTATATCATATCTTCGATAGTTATATATTCTGGTGGATCTCCTAGCTGTAATTTTATCATCTAGAGAATTCCCACTCATGGTGACCATCTTTCACTCACCCCTTTTGGTAAGGTGGGTCTATCCTTAGTGGTGAAGAGGTCATCTAAGAGATTCCTTCATGGTAGAGAATAGATCATACGGGACTTATATATATAGGTATTATTTCCCATTGTTAATATCATGAGGTATTGGAAGATAATTAAATGAGGTGAGTTCTGCCTTTAATAGTGAGTGGGATCCACTCAAGTGGGGTGAGCAGACCCAATCCTTAAGAGTTTGTAGTTGTCTACACATTAGGTAGTAATCATGACTATATTCACTATGGATATAGTTGAGAAATCACTCCCTATAAATGTGAAATAATTATAAGATTCTTCTGAAGGGAAACTTAATATTGTCCCTCAATATGAGACTAATTTATAAATCTACATAAATTACAGAGATGGAACTTAAGTGATGCTAAGAAAAACAAAGAACATCCATGATTTGTTTTTCGAATGTTGGATCAATCTGGTAATTAATTACTTTATTTCTCATAAATCATATTTATTTTATTATTTACTATCTATGTGTTGAATGATATAAGCTTTAAAATTATATAATTTACATAAAATTTCTCAAATCCCATGTTGTTACCATCAGTTGAAGTCTACTACAGTCAGAAGAGATTTCCTACCACTAGTACACTTATTCTACCATTAGTTTAAAATTTTCTACCTCTGTTACAGTTCTTCTACCACCAGTATAGATCCGCTACTACCAGAAAAAGTGTTCCACCATCAGTTTAAGGTTTCTATTGCTTGGATAATTTCTATACCATAAGTTATATTCTACAAATTCGAGTTATATTTCACTACTTCTAGTTGAAGTTTTCTATTATAAGTACAAAATTAATAGTTCTAGGCTTAGTCTACATATTTTAGTTAAATAATACTACCTTGAATGATTTTATATCTACCTCCAATCTAAACATGTGATCACTATTTAAAACTAATACCTCTAATTTATTTCTAATTCTATGCCCATTTGGAATTACATCAAGATTATTTATTCTAATGGATAGTTTATATAATTTATTGAAAATAATATTTTTGGTGAGTGTGATGATTTAATATGGATTATTATTATAATGGATACTCATATCATTGAATACAAAGTCATACTTTCTAGAGTTTCTTCTCAATATAAGGATTTATCTTATTTTTTTAGTATAATCCAATGGATAATTGTAAGTTCTAAAAATATATAAATCATAGAAACACCTCATGAAAAAAGGTTGATTCATTACTAGGTTTTATTAAATAACTTTCTAGATAAGATTAATTGTGCTTACTAAAAAGAAATAGGATTATCCAGTTATAAATATGACATTATTTATTATTCAAAAAAACCTTGAGAACCAATGTTTTAAGTGACTTCAATGATAGATTGAAATACAATACAAAATAACAATATGATAATTTCTAATCATCTCAAGATGATTAAATAAATTTAACTATATAATCACTTCCATAATATTTCCCTTTTATTTTCTGTTTTATTTTATTTTTATTTGTGCATTTTTTAAATGTATATTTCTTGAGCACAATATCCTACACTAAACCCGAGAGTACTCAGATACTATATTTACTCTTTTTATATCATTTTTCAAACGAGTAACTATATAAGAGGTTATGTGTATCCCAGAATAACTTGTGTTTAGTTTAATATAAAACTAGATCCATGATTTGGATCATTTTATTTTTTAATAAATGTTCTTGGTTGTGGGTGACTATCTTGTGGAGATTATTATGTATCATCTTGAGATTGAACCTATTGTATTTATTTCAACAATGTTTTATTTGGTTTTTTATTATAGTATTTTAAAATTAACTTATCATTTGAAAATTATATATTAAAACAATACTTTGAAAGTTATCTTTAATCAGTTTTTTATATATGGTGTTTGGTTTGATTAGATTTGTTTCAAAACTTAAATAGATCTTAAGTTTACTTTAACTAGGTTGTGATCTAGACCTTAAAAAATCTTTTGAAAATATCCAATTATATATTTCCACTATTTTAATTAACTTTGTTTCTCTATATATTAGGGAAATTTTTTATAAATAGTTTTCAAATATAAATTTTTATTGGATACCCAATTCCCCCCCTGGGTACTTCACTCCGACCAACAGTTGGTATTAGTTGTAGGTTTTTTATTTCTTTCTTATATAAATTTACTATTGATCAAGTTTTTACACAAATGATATAAATTTATATTTATTATATATTTCTATCATTATTGGTAATAAAATACTAGAGGAGACTTATACACACAAATGTTCTTATTTTAATGGTACTAATTATACTCAATGGAATATTAAAATGAAAATACATCTTGAGATCATGGGTTCTAGCATCTGGATGGTAATAAAAGATAAATAGGAAAAACATAAGGCTAATAGAGATGATTGTAGTGATTACACTAAGGTTTATTAGGATTGTAATTGTAAAGCTATTAATTCCTTACATTGTGCATTAAGAGAATATGAGTTTAATATAATATCTACATCTACTACATCTTTTGAACTATGGGATACACTTTCTGTGTCTCATGAAGGAACATAAAATGTTAAATAAATTCACCTAAATACATATAATATTAAATATGAAAATTTTAAAAAAATTCATTATGAATAAATTTCTAAAATGTATCTTAGGTGTAATGATACTGTCAATATGATAGATGCTCTTGGAAGGAAAATATAATACAAAGATTAATTGATGAGAATCATGCGATTCTTACCTGATCATTAGAGAGGAACTTTTTTATCCATTAGAGATTCATACAACATAATAAAACTTCCAATGAAGAAGATAATTGGAAAACCAAAAAAGTATGAGGAAGAGTAGAAAGTTAATAAAGAGGATGATAAATCAAAAAGAAAAACATTCTCTTTTAAAACTTCTGAGCTAGAGATGAAGGAAAAATCAAAGAAAATAGACCAAGTGTAGATGATTCAGCCTATAAAAGTAGTGAGGAGATGGATCATCTAGCCAACATATTTAATAAATTCAATAAAAAGAATAAATTCTTCAAGAAATCAAACTATAGAGGAAGGTATGATAAAAGAGGAAGTTGGAAGAAGGAAAATCAACCAAGATAAGTAAATTTCTATGAGTGTAAGAGAATTATTCATATCAAAGTTGAATGTCCAAAATTAAAGTACAAGAAAATTTATGAGAACAGAGGAAAGAATACCCAAGAGATCTATTAAGGTGAACTTGAGTGCCTATAAGGATATTTCCAATGAATTTAATTCAAGTAGGGGAGACAATAATGATGGAGATAATATGTGTTTTATGGAAAACAAGTCTGAGGTAACTATTTCTACTTTACTTAGTGATACTCCTAATGAATCAAAAATAAATATTAAAGAATTGGAGGAATGTTTTATGATGATTGAAGATATTATGAATGAATTCAAGGGTAAATATAAAAATTTTAAAATGTCACATGTTTCATGTGATAGTGATAAAAATGATCTATCTATAGAAAAAGAAAAGAATACTTATTTGTTAAAAGATAAAAAATAACTTAAAGTGTAAAATGATAAACCTAAAAAGGATATTGAAATATTTAAAAATGGTAGATAAAAATTAACTATAATTCTTGGTAATAATATCACACCAAAGTACACAACTGGGATTGGGTATTATCATCATTAATAGATAATTTATAAAAATAAGTTTATTCATAGATCAATATCTTCTATTTACTTAAACAGTTCATATTATTATTGGCCTAAAAAGGTGTTTTTTTCTAAGAACCTTTATTATGCTTATATTAAACATTTTAAATAGCTTTAGATTACAAAA
Source organism: Viscum album (assembly GCA_963277665.1). Classification (NCBI taxonomy): domain Eukaryota; kingdom Viridiplantae; phylum Streptophyta; class Magnoliopsida; order Santalales; family Viscaceae; genus Viscum; species Viscum album. The sequence goes on along the minus strand of OY728153.1, from coordinate 1,489,877,477 downwards.
TCTCGTATTTCTAACTTATCGAGACCCAAGAAAGTGTGAGTACCAAAACACATTGATTGTTTAAACTTATTGTAAGAAACATTCTTGAAAATTACCAATAAGAATTTATGGAATATAGAGTTTCAATGTTCTAGACACATGAATGTAGAATAATAAAGATTTAAGATCCCTATAAAGGTGGATAGTGGATATGTCACATTTGGTGACAATGTAAAAGGAAAAATAACTGGACTTGGTCAAATCGATAATTCTAATTCTATTTTAATTTATAATTTTTTATTTATTTACGTTTTAAAGTATAATTTCATTAAAATATCACAATTATATGATTGTGGTTACCTTATAAAGTTCAAAAATAATTATTACAAAATCTATTATTCTAATCATGCTTTAGTTTTTATGGATTTACACAATGATAATGTTTATAAAGTTGATTAGATTCATTATTTTCTTAAAATGTATCTTGTTTAAGTTTCTTTTACAAACAATATTTGTAGTTTAATAGGATACAATACTATTGAAAAATTAACTCACTTATAAAGATAACTAGAAATCTTTTAGTTAAGGATCTTCCTAAACTAGATTTCCTAAAAGGAAAAGTATAAAACCCCTATCAAAACGGGAAACAACATAAGATTTTTTTCAAACCATAGAAAAAGGTTTCAACTTATCAACCCCAAGAGTTTGTTCACATGGATTTTTTTGTACATTATATAGTTTATAGACTTTGTGGGAAGCATTATTTATATATTCTTAAAGATAAATTTTCTATATTTACTTGGTTATTCTTTTTGTCCATTAAAATTGAAGGTTATTTCCGTTTAGAAAAATATGAAGAATCCATGAAAACCCTTAGTGGATGTAATATTAATACCTTAAAAAGTGATCATGGTTGTGACTTTTAAAATCCGTATTTTAAGACTTTACACTCACTACATGACTATAGTTGCAACTAATCTTCTTCTAGGACTCCCAAACAAAATGGAGTCGTTAAAAGAAGAAATAGGACTCTTCAAAAGGTTGTTCATATCATGGTTAATGAATATTAATTTCAAGTATATTTTTAGATAGAATATATTATCATATCTAGGTATGTTATCATTAGGGTTCTTATTAGACCACTTTTAGAAAACATACCAAATTAGTTATAAAATTGAAGAAAAATAAAGGTTAATTACTTTAAATATTTTGGTTACTGGTTTTTTATTCTCAACACAAAAGAGAACTTAGATAAATTTACATCTAATGTTGAGAAAGAAATTTTCCTTGGTTATTCAACTTACAGTAAATCATATAGGGTTTTTAATAAAACAACCTAAGTTTTTGGAAGATTCAATACATGTCAAATTTGATGAAACAGATCCACAGGATCCTAAAACTCTTTTAAAAATGTTAATGATTATTTTCTAACTTATATATCAATACCTCAACAAAGTCTAGTAATCTCCCTATAAAACATGCTATAGAGAAATATCCCAGTGATGTGGCAGTTTTTGAACAAAAAACTAAAGAAGAAAATGAAGTAAAAATTAATTCTATCTCTAGATCCATTAAAACCACTAGATATCATATTTTCGATGTTGTTATTGTAGATCTATATTGATTTACTCAAATTATATCTTCTCCTAGAAACCAAGTTGAACATCATAGTTTTTTATCATATATTGAATAAAAAAACATAAATGAATATATTGGTGATAAATTTTTTGTTATGTATATAAAATAAGAGTTGAATAAGTTTAAAATAAACAAATTTTGTTAACTAGTGGGAAGACATAAATATTTTTTAACCATTGGAACTAAATGGGTGTTTAGTAAAAAGGTTGATGGGACTGGAAACATAGTAAGAAATAAATATAGACTGATTACACAAGGATATAGTCAAGAATAAGGGATTGATTATGAATTCACCTTTACTCTTGTAGTTACACTTAAGGATACTATAATACTACTTTCATATGAAGCACATTTGAATTTAAAACTATATCAAATGGATTCCTAGAGTGATTTTATTAATTATTATATTGTTGAGAATGGTTTTATGGAACAAGTCCTTAGATTTTAAATCCCCATTTTGTAAATCATATTTCTAAATTGATAAAATCACTTTATGGTTTAAAACAATATCATAGAACTTAGTATGATAGGCTCAACTCATTCTTGATTTATAAATATTTTTCAAAAAGGGATAGATGATCCAACCTTATTTATAAAATTTATTTCCAAAAATGTTTTCATAGTCTAGATATATATTGATGATATTATTTTTGGATTATCCAAAAAAAAATTATGAATAGAATTTTAAAAAGTGATGAAAATGTAATTTTAAGTAAGTTTAATAGGTGTGTTAAAATTCATCCTTGGTTTTTATATTTTTCAAAATAAGGAAGGAATTATTTTATGTCAAATAAAATAAAATAAAAAGTATATTTTGAAATTATTTTTCATTAATAGATCAAAAGTAAATGATACTAAAAGGATTACCACATTTAAATTACATCTTGATGAATTGGGAAACTAGTCAACCAAACTATTTATAGAGGTATGATTGGGAATTTTCTTTATTTAACATCTATCCAACCTGATATTATGTTTAGTGCATATATGTGTGATCATTTTCAATAAAATATGTGGGAAACTCATTTGAATACTTTCAAACGTATTTTTAAATACCTCAAGAATATAAATAATTTTGGATTTTTTTACTCTTGAGGTAAAACCTTTGAATTAGTTAGTTATTCAAAGGATTATTTTGGTGGTTATGAGTTAGGCAGAAAAACAACCTTTGGAACATGTCACCGTTTAGGAAATTCTCTAGTATAATGGTGTAGTAAAAAGTATAATTTTGTTTCACTATACACTAATTAAGTTTAGTACATAGAAGAAAGAAGTTTTTGTGCGCAAATTCTATGGATGAAACATGCATTACTAGACTATAGATATCAGTTTAAACATGTCATTATAAACCATGAAAATAAAAGTGTTATAAACTTTTCTAATAATCATATTTCTCATTATAGTACAAAGAAAATTGATATAAGAAATCATTTTTTTATATATCATTATCAAAAAGGTGATATAAATCTTGAATTCATTGTAACTAAAAATCAACTTAATGAAATTTTTAAAAAACCTTGGAAAATTAAGTGAATAAGTTCTGTAAAACATGATATTAGAATGATTAATTCATATTAGTCTTCTATTCCATTAATTTTATTATTTATGATAATGTTAATTCAAAAGACATATGATACTAGTGGGTACTAAAATTGTATGCTACCTTTCAGGTGATACCATCTAGTGCTACTGATGGCCCACTACCGTTGGCTTACTACTATTGGCCTATTACTATTGGATTACTACCACTAGTATGGTAATTATGGGTACTAACATTCTAATTTTTACCATTAGTTAATACTTTTCTATGTAATATTGTTGAATAATATTATTATATGCTACTGGAGGTTATTTCCATTCAATTATACAGATTCTATAGGCACACTTATGTGATTCATTGCTACCATTTCTAATTTTTGTTATTTAATTATTAAATTACATATTTCATTTGAATAAAAATATTTTCATATTTAAAATTAGTTTTATTCCCTAAATGATAAAAAGTTATATTATGATCTTTAATTGAATACCCTCTTATTTTTTCCCCTTTAAACCTCTTATTCCTTTCTCTCTCAAACCCTGACCTTTTTTCCTTCAATATTCAAACCTAATACTTGTGTTGTAATGGTGAGTATCAAGCATGATTCTCATTCTCTAAATGATTCATGATCTTGGAAGAAACCAATTTGTGATTCCAGACAATCTTTCAAGTCATAAAATGCTCTTCTTTTATCATGAATAATGAGAAGGAAATGGATGTTTCTTAGCTTCATTCAAGGAAGTCTCTGGTTTGGAATGTTATCCAAGACCAAGGGTAGGATGAGTGGTTATCCAAAAATAATTGATCACTCTATCTAAGATTGGTTCACAATTTTTATCTGTATGTTGATTTTAATTTTGGGGATAATAAATATTTCATTTGGATGTTGGTATATATTAAGTAACCTGTGTTCTCTTAGAAACAATGGTTAAAGTGCTTATAAGTTCCTCACAAAGTAATATATTAGAACTACCAAGGTTTTTATCCCATTGATCTTGAAAATATTGTTTTTAAAGAAGACCTTTATTAGATTATAGCGGATGAAACTATAAGAAGTCCAGTTGTAGTATATAAATATGAGGAATGTTAGTTCCTCTTCAAATTCATCCAACATATATTGTGTCCCGAGAAGGGGGGCTCTAGTGTATTAAGTTATCAACATGTCTTCATTCCATATTATATATAAATAGGGGATGAGATGAAACTATATAGATATTTTATGGTGTATATTATGGAGTTATTCAAGCCTACTTCTAGGTATAATTCACTTCTTTATACCAATATAATTTCATCCATGTTAGAAGTAAGAGGTCTTGTTTCTAATCAATAATAAAAATTTACTCGGTGTGGTGGTTTTTTTATAATCCAAGACACCTATATAAGGATATAAGTTAATTGGAATCTTTGATCAAATAAGTGTGTGGTGGATAATGAGAAATTTTATGATAATTTCAACCTAGTGAGGAACCCATCTAGACCCAAGGATATGGTTGATCCTAGATTATATCCAGATGAGGTGGTGGTTTATTATTCTGGTGAAGAGGTGGCTCTGGCTGATGTAAAAGTAGAGGAAGAATCTATAGAATTAGTGGCTAGATAATAAGAATATGTTTATTTATTTTTCAAATAAGGGAATGATCCAAATATATTCAAGATCCAAAAAAAATTATATGGACCCCCGGACTCTCATGTTTCCTTACCCTCTAAGGAAATTATATTGGAAGATGGTTACGTTTTGGATAATGATATTACCAATGGTGCCCAATTAGAGGCTTCTACTTTGAAGAGTCTAAAAGATATAATTTTTTTTATCTATTAAATCTTTAAATAATGTGGGTAGTGAATATGGGGATAAAGATATTAATTACTTCATGAAATTTTATGAGTTTTCTAAAACTATAAGTAGAGATTGGGAAAGTAACTCTCAAAGTTTTTTTATTCAAGTTGTTGGAATCCCTGTAGGGGTAGATGGAGTGGATCAATAAGATGATGATCAATCATCTAATGGGGATAAGTCCTTGTGGACATATTTTCTTGGCCTAACCTACTCTAATTCAGATGATGATGATGATGATGATGATGGGGGTAGTCCATCATAGTATGGTAAACCTTCTATTTATGATGCTCATTGGGATCCTAAATGATATTTAGTAGAGAAAATTAACCAAGATGAGATTATTAATCTTTTTCTATCTATAGTACCCTATAGAGATGTTGGATTAAGGGTTTCAACTATAGTTCTTGATGAGGAATCTTATCATGAGAATGTTCCTTCACTTGGATAGTAGAGGTAATAACCTCTTCCTCCTCTTCCTTAGACTAGTTTCTTAACCCAAACTGATTTGGATACCTTAAAGGAAGATATTTTATTTGATCTTAGTGGTTTACTCAGTTATTCACTCTTCTAATATAAGACTCTCAAGGAATATAAAATATCCTTGATTGTTTCATTGGTTTTGGAACATCATTATCCGAAGTTATTTCTAATAATGGGAAATTTGGAAGTGGAAAACAAGAATATGGTTAAGAATATTGGTTTCATCTATTCTACATTCGAAGACATGAGGGAAGACCTAAAAGAGGTAGATATTTCATTTATTAAAAGTATAGAATATCTTTTTACTACTGGATACTCTACTTCCAGATCTCCAACTCCTTTTATTCCCTTTAGGGTTAATGTTGATCTGATCATAAGTATTGTTAAGGAGGAGTTTTAGAGTGTATTGGTTGATTCATTTACTTCTCACCATGATGATATTTTATAGATCAAATCTCATAATGATCATATCTATGAAATTTTTATATAATGTTTAAATGATTTTATAAGTGATAGTTAAACTATAAACTAATACATGAAGTATTATATTTCTAATATTATGCCAAAAATGAGATCAATTATCATTTTAAGTTATTGGTTGAGACCATAAGGTTTCATCCTATTACAAGGTACTTCGTTGATAAAGTGACTATATTGAAACATATGGCCCCTTGTTAATGTTTTTTTATGGAATAGAATACTAACTTCACAAGGATTATGGATATTTGTGGTAGAATAATCTCCTAGTTTGTAGAGATTATGGATATTTTTAAATACACATCCAGAAATTCAATGGCTACTCCTCCTCCAATTCCTATGACAACCTCAGTCTCTGAACCTATTTCAAAATCTCTTCAGAATACCTCTACTATAGTTAGCCCTTTTTCACTTACTTCTATTGAGGTTGTGAGATATCATAGGCCAATAACTTGTACAATTGTGTCCAAGCCTCCTACGCCTCCTTCTTCTCCTACTCCTCCACTTTTTTCTAGAAAATTTAATGCCCTAGTTGATCATACCTCTATTCATGATGAGGATATTTTATACCCTAACTAGGATTTTATATGACCTTTTGTTTTTTGTTTTTTATGATGTAATTATTTGAATTTAATATTAATGAAAAATCAGTACTCTTTATTCATTTCTCTTTTCTCTGATAATCCCAAGAGGGGAGAATGTGTATAATGAGTATGATATGATATGTATTTCTTCATATTATCAACTTTATGGAACTTTTTATGAAACATTATTCCTTATTTTTCTTATACTTTATAATACTTTGAAATTACTAATATTTATTTCAAACATTATACGTTCTTGAAATCTATTGTTTTGAATTTCATTTTCAACCATGATTTGTGATCATCAAAAAGAGTGATATTTTTTTCTTAGTCCAAAAATTCTTTTTTTAATGCTCACAAATCATGTTTCATTTATTACTGATTATCTATGTGTTTAATGATAGAAGTTTCACTATTATAGTTTTTACATGAAATTTATCTAATTATAAGTTTCTACAAGTATTTTAAGTCTTCTATAATCATAATATATTTCCAACTACCATTAAACGTATACTACCACCATTTCAAAATGTGATACCGCCAGTACAGACCTACTATCACCAGTAAATATCCACTACTTCCTAAAAAGTGTGATATTGTTAGTTGAAGGTTTATACAACCATAATGATCCCAGAACATCCATTTATATTCCACTACCACTAGTTATATTCTTCTACTAATAGTTATATTTCACAACCACTAGTTGAATTTTTTTATCTTTAGTATAAAAATAATACCACCATGCTTATTCTGGTTTTACTAGTTAAAGCATGTTATCGTCAGTAATTTTCTACTACCATTGGTTTAAACATCATACCATTAGATGAAACCTCTACCACCATTTTATTTCTAATTCTGTTCCTATGTATAATTAAAGTCAAATTAATTACTCCAATGGTTAGTTTAAATAATTTAATTCAAGTGAGATATTTGGTAAGTAAGGTAATTTAAGAATGATTATTCATAAAATGAATAATCAGATCCATTGAATACAAAGTTATACTTTCTAGATTTTATAGTCGGTATGAGGATTTATCTTATGTTATTGCTACCTTTCAATAGATAATTTAAGTTTCTAAAAAGCTATATATTTGAGGAACCACTCATTAACAAAGGTTGAATGATTTCATGGTGCTACTAACTAACTGTGTAACATCCCAGGTAAATAAAGAATATGACATTTCATATTTATCCATATTTGTGAATAAAATATTTAAATGACTTTAAAGGGGACGCTATGCTCGATGGCGTACCCAACACGCAACAACGAGTTTCTTGGGAATCTTACGTTGCACTCTAATAATAAAATAATATTATTTTAAATGGTAGTTAACATGTAGCCGTTGTAATGGCGGGAATGGATAGAAATAACTGAAATATGATTATATATGTTTTTAAATGTTTTTACAATTATCCAATAAAAGATAGAGGCTTAAAATACGGAAAGAATTCAATTTTAGGCATATATGCCCTAGTTTTCACTAAAGGTTCACTTATCGCCTTTTGATGGCGAACTGTCATTAAATATAGTTTTGATCACTCTTATACATTCTTTTGGACCAAATAAAACTCTTATTAAGAATCGGGACATCAAATTTTACTTTGTGTAAATTTTTGGTATTTTTCTGATAAAGTTCATTTTTTTAATGAATAGTGTAAAATGTTGTATTTTAATTCAAAACCTCTTTTTAATATAATTTATTTATATGATTAGATTATCTTTTTAATTGGTTTTAAAGTGAAATTAGAAAATATTTTTACCATTAAAACCAATAGTGGTCGTTGGAATCAATTTCACTTTGAAATCGGACTTAAACTAGTGTCAATCTTTTGATACTTATTGTTTTATAAAAACACGCTATTTGCTCTGACAGCGGGAATTAATTATTAAATTAATTAATGTGACTAATATGTTTTGAATTTTGTAAAACGGACTTCATTTTTGAATTCGTAATATCAAATATAGCTTAGGGTGAATTTTTGGTAATTTTCTGAAAAACTTCAATTTTTGATGAATAGTGAAACCACTAAGTGGTACTTATAAAGACTGATTTTCCGTTTAAATGAAATTTTTCCATCATTGTGTTTTTAATTTCAAAAATCCGACATACATGGTTGTCATTAAGAAGTAAAATGTGGTTCAATGGGATAAAAATAATTTTTTGGTGAATAGTAACTTATTAAGTTTTTAATCGCGATTAGTGGTAATTAGTATAGTTTAAGGTATAAATAATGCTTTAATAATATGAAATGACCTAGACACATGTCCCAACCTTATTGGTTGTGTCATGGCCGACCATGACAAGCCATGGGCCAACTTGGGGACCCCATGGAGCCACTTTAGTTGGAAAATGACTTTAATATATTTTTATTAAATGTTAAAGTGAAAATGACACAAACATAATATGTTTTACGGAAACAATTTTTAAGTGGGGTTATACAAGTCCAAATTTTGATTATAAATATTCATTGGAAAGATAAAAAGATTTCCTATATCATAGTATTTTTTTAATAATTTTTAGACATTAAAGAAATTTAATTATTTATGACATAATAATGATGCAGCGATGACATCATTATTTGACGATTTAATTAAAATGGAAAGATAATGGAAAATCTACAACCTACACATGTCCAAAACCAATTGGATGAGTGGATTTCGAAGCCTTATCACCTTATCCACGAATTCTATCAATGTGGGACCTTTTGAAACCGAAACACATTTTCAAATAATGTAATATTTCTTTACTTTCCAAAAGTGCCCCTCCTCTCCTCTTATAAAAGGCCCCCACCTCTACCTCATTCCATACACTTCTCAAGCCTTTGGCTCGGCCAACCCCTGCCCATTTTCTCTCTCCACATCCCTCTCCTCATCCTAGAGGACTCCCTTTGGGCAGAATCCTTTCAAAGGAAGCCTTTAGGCTTAAATCAATAGGAGTTACACTTTTAAAGGAGATTAAAGAACGATCGAGTCAAGTCGGACCCGAGGTAAGGGATCCTACTCCTCTCTTTCTTTTTAAGTATACACTTTTATGTCATTCCTTTTAAAGCTCATATTACTTGTTATTGGGATGATATTTTATATTAAACTTACTGTAATTTTTATGTTCATGTGATGAGAGACCCTATTCTCTCTCATCAATCCATTTTGGAAGTTTTGTGTGGCGCCGTTAGGCTGCCGAGTTTTCGTAAGGGATTTTTTCATCTCACTTTTATCCCCGTGAGATTTATGCTACATTTGCCACAATTTCTTTTGAGTGGTGTATGTACTGCCCATTATTCTACTCTTTGTGTAATATACTTTCGTTTATGAGTATTTACATCAATGATTTATTGCCTTTCTTTCATGGGGGTAAGTTTTGAAAGATACCCAAGTCGGTAAGGGAACCTTTCACCCTCCTCTTTTTAAAAGACTTCTTTTATTGGGTCTTTTAATTTACATATTGTTATGTTGGGATATGTTCTCATATATCCTTAATGATGTAAATTTTGTGTCCAAGTGATGAGATACTCTTTTTATCTCTCATCAACTCATTTTGATGTGACGCCGTTAGGCTGTCAAGGGAACTTCTTAACCCAATTTCGATTTCTTTGGGTTCAACATGTAGTTATTGAATATGTCATCCTTTGAATATGTGTGAATGACATTTTATTGTTTTACACTTAATATCCACTTATATTGGGTGTATTTATATTTTTCACACATATTTTGAGATTGATTTGTCCTTATTTTAAGGATACCTTCTTTATAAGGGATTTCATCACATTTGAAATTTCTATTGAGGGTTCATTGTTGTTATGCACCAATTCACTCTTATATGGTGTATATACTGTCCTTTGGAGTATTATATCATGAATCCTTTTATTCTCATGATATTATAATGTTCTGACTAAATGTTATTCCTCGATTATTGTATTCAAGTGTCTCTAATTTTGGTAAAACCCCTTTTACCAGAATATCGTTTTAAATGTTTTAATTATTTCTTCTTATTAATATCCATGTTTTCAAAATGGTTTTAAGGATTTATTTATATGGATATTAATGGTTTAAAATGTTAAAAGCTTCAAGGTGGTATGGGACACTTTGATTCAAAAATCTCTTTATTAAATGTTTTAAATGGTTTTGGAAATGGTTTCTTTTTTGGATTCATTATTTCAATATCCTAAAATGTTATATTGTGATTGAAATGTGGAAATGTTATGTTTCCTTTATTCACGTTTATGTGATAAAATTATGTTATGGTTCTTGGGCATTGTTATGAAGAACGGGTGGTTCCGTGATAAACTAAGGGCGGGTGAGCCCGATATAGCTCTCCAATGCATTGGGTAACGCGAAGGAGTGAAACGTTAAGGTTTCTCCGAAGAGATTTAGGGAATATACTGTGATGGGTATTCCAAACGTAACCAAGAGGGTTACTCCCTATGTAAGAATGTTATGAATGCCTCAAGTTACCTTTATGTCTTATGTTTTCTATGATTTATTCATGATTTGATATGCCTATGTTTTATGGGTAAAGTATGATTTCATTCTTATGTATTTCTGAACTCATGTTTCCTTTCCATATTTTTATAACCCTTACTGAGCTTTTTATGCTCATCCCAAGTTTTTGAAATGTTTTTCACAGGTCAAGGGAAGGGTACATGATGTGATGATAGTGTCAAGGATGTGTCAAGAAAGAACCCGTGTTTTATTTTAAATAGGTTTCTATTGATGGGAAGAATGAATATTGTCTTTTATGTAACCACTTTGTTTAAATGTGGAATGTAATGCAAGTTTCATGATCTAATTCTCTAAAACTCTAAACCTGAAAAGATCCTCAATGTGTAATCTTGTAATAACTCAAGATTAAGTAAGGTTTAAGGTTGGGGCCTTATAGTTGGTATCAAAGGGAGGTTTAGATAACTTTAGAGGTTAGGGTACTCTTTAAGCATAAGTGACATTACCATAATGGTTAGGATTTCAGAAAAAGTCCTAGTTTTAGATAAAGTGAATGAGTAAGTGTATCATAGTGTTTATCTTCCTCATTAGTACATGATGGTTTTGTTGATATACTCACACTGACCTTTTTTGGTTTTAGTAAATGGCTGGATCTAGTAGGCACCAAAGTAATAGTGGATGTGAAGGAAACTGTGACAGTTTTTTGAGCAAAAAACTGAATGATATGGGAGCTGTAATGAGAACTCTTCTGATTATCCTCAACCAACTATCTGGAGTCATGATTGACCACCTAAACCTTGGAGTTTTCTCTAAGGCATCATATATGCAAGAAACAAATCCCTACGGAAGTACAGGTAATAATCATAAAGGTATGTGTGCTCAAAAACCTATGTGTCAAAGATGTGGAAAGAAACACCTAGGAAAATGTTTCAAAGGGACAGAAATATGCTATAGATGTGGAAATGAAGGTCATAAAGCAAGAACTTGCCATGGAAAAAGGAAGCATCCAGTTGACTCGAGGAAAGGGAAAGAAGTTCTTTCTGAGGGATCAATTGAATGTTTTAAATGTGGTGTGCATGGTCATTATGCAAACACATGTTCTATGAAGAAGTTTCGTGAATGGGGTCACCAAGAGCGTACAAATGTTCGTTTACCAATACCTAATGCCATTCCAATTGAGGATGAAGAAACTGACAATGACCAATCAAAGGTATGTACTATTTCATGACTATTGTTTTCTTATTTTGGAATCTTGGGATATGATTCATGATTTTGTTTGTAGGAAAGAGGTATTTCGGAATAGGTTGGAAAGGAATGGATAATGGATCATGAAGAATGTTGAATGAGTAAGATGTCAACATATAGGGGCTTCAAGAGTTATGGTGAAATTCTTAAGATTATCAAGTCTCTTTTGATGATGGGGTTACATTAGAAGACTTTTTATATTATGTGTAACCCTGATGTTTAATATAGGCAAATTTTATCCAAGGAATAGTTATCTTTTCTTTTGTGGACATAGTTATAAAGAACCATTTGGGTTTATATGATCCTTACTTTTGAGGAAATTATGGGTTACTAAATGTTATGATTGAAGTGGAAGGCATGAGATAAAATTGAGGTTAAAATATGTAGTGAATATTTCTGAAGATTTTATCTAGTTTTGGGGAATGTTTTGAGAATTATAGAGTTTTGAAAAAAGGACAACACGCAGACCGTGTGACAACCCGTCGCGTCGGACAAAGCTGCGAGAATCGAACCCACAACCAAAGTGCGACTGGTATTTATCGCCTACCACTGGACTACGTGAAGTCCCTGGTTAGTTTGACTGATTCATTCTAGTTATATGATTTTATGAAATAAGAGTAAGTTGATTTTGGGTTACTTATAAAAATGATTAACCTATCATGGAGGATATGTGATTAGGTTAATTACTTTTCAATACGAGACTTTAGGAGCAACTAATGTTGTTTGGAGATAAATGTTACGATTTAACTTGGAAGACAATGTGACTAAATCCTTCAAATATTTGGGTTTCAATCTTATATTGGTTTACTTTGAAGAATTTTATGGACAAATTGTTTATCGGATGGTCCTCGTTGAACTTTGGGTTTTGTTGGACAAATTTTGGAGATTAAGAATAGATTTTCTTTTTATAAGGGGTTATCCTTTTCTGGATTATCTGATCTTGTACTAACCTTTTTGGTTTTGGTTCTGGTTTAAGCCTAAAGACATAGGATGTACATAGTTCTCTTTTGTGGATTAGGTGATCCTCTAGAAGTTGATTATAGTACTCTTAATGTGAACAAGTCTTCCTAAATACTCGTCTTTTGGAGAAAATATGAGTTTGTGTAAGGAATATAATAAAGGTTGAAAGTAAATATGATAAGTGATTATGTTTCCTTATGAATAAATTCCTCAATAAAAAGTAACTTAAAACAAAAATGTTGTATATTAACTTTTCCTACTGGGGAATCGAATACCGTTTAACCCATCACAAGTTTGTGATTTTCTCATTGTTAACTTTCTCCTAAACATGTTTTCTATCACTCTCCATAAGAACATGACCCTATGTTTTCTCCTCCATGTCCATATTTTCATACTTGCAATCCTAGTATGGGTTAACTCGGGTGACCTTTGTACTTATCTTTCTTTATTTTAAAGTGTTTGTTTTACCGACTTTTGTTCCGATGTGGGACTTTCAAGGATGTTTCCAAGCGCAATTTTAAAATTGCGAGGACGCAATTCCCAAAAGGGGGGAAGGATGTAACATCCCAGGTAAATAAAGAATATGACATTTCATATTTATCCATATTTGTGAATAAAATATTTAAATGACTTTAAAGGGGACGCTATGCTCGATGGCGTACCCAACACGCAACAACGAGTTTCTTGGGAATCTTACGTTGCACTCTAATAATAAAATAATATTATTTTAAATGGTAGTTAACATGTAGCCGTTGTAATGGCGGGAATGGATAGAAATAACTGAAATATGATTATATATGTTTTTAAATGTTTTTACAATTATCCAATAAAGGATAGAGGCTTAAAATACGGAAAGAATTCAATTTTAGGCATATATGCCCTAGTTTTCACTAAAGGTTCACTTATCGCCTTTTGATGGCGAACTGTCATTAAATATAGTTTTGATCACTCTTATACATTCTTTTGGACTAAATAAAACTCTTATTAAGAATCGGGACATCAAATTTTACTTTGTGTAAATTTTTGGTATTTTTCTGATAAAGTTCATTTTTTTAATGAATAGTGTAAAATGTTGTATTTTAATTCAAAACCTATTTTTAATATAATTTATTTATATGATTAGATTATCTTTTTAATTGGTTTTAAAGTGAAATTAGAAAATATTTTTACCATTAAAACCAATAGTGGTCGTTGGAATCAATTTCACTTTGAAATCGGACTTAAACTAGTGTCAATCTTTTGATACTTATTGTTTTATAAAAACACGCTATTTGCTCTGACAGCGGGAATTAATTATTAAATTAATTAATGTGACTAATATGTTTTGAATTTTGTAAAACGGACTTCATTTTTGAATTCGTAATATCAAATATAGCTTAGGGTGAATTTTTGGTAATTTTCTGAAAAACTTCAATTTTTGATGAATAGTGAAACCACTAAGTGGTACTTATAAAGACTGATTTTCCGTTTAAATGAAATTTTTCCATCATTGTGTTTTTAATTTAAAAAATCCGACATACATGGTTGTCATTAAGAAGTAAAATGTGGTTCAATGGGATAAAAATAATTTTTTGGTGAATAGTAACTTATTAAGTTTTTAATCGCGATTAGTGGTAATTAGTATAGTTTAAGGTATAAATAATGCTTTAATAATATGAAATGACCTAGACACATGTCCCAACCTTATTGGTTGTGTCATGGCCGACCATGACAAGCCATGGGCCAACTTGGGGACCCCATGGAGCCACTTTAGTTGGAAAATGACTTTAATATATTTTTATTAAATGTTAAAGTGAAAATGACACAAACATAATATGTTTTACGAAAACAACTTTTAAGTGGGGTTATACAAGTCCAAATTTTGATTATAAATATTCATTGGAAAGATAAAAAGATTTCCTATATCATAGTATTTTTTTAATAATTTTTAGACATTAAAGAAATTTAATTATTTATGACATAATAATGATGCAGCGATGACATCATTATTTGACGATTTAATTAAAATGGAAAGATAATGGAAAATCTACAACCTACACATGTCCAAAACCAATTGGATGAGTGGATTTCGAAGCCTTATCACCTTATCCACGAATTCTATCAATGTGGGACCTTTTGAAACCGAAACACATTTTCAAATAATGTAATATTTCTTTACTTTCCAAAAGTGCCCATCCTCTCCTCTTATAAAAGGCCCCCACCTCTACCTCATTCCATACACTTCTCAAGCCTTTGGCTCGGCCAACCCCTGCCCATTTGCTCTCTCCACATCCCTCTCCTCATCCTAGAGGACTCCCTTTGGGCAGAATCCTTTTAAAGGAAGCCTTTAGGCTTAAATCAATAGGAGTTACACTTTTAAAGGAGATTAAAGAACGATCGAGTCAAGTCGGACCCGAGGTAAGGGATCCTACTCCTCTCTTTCTTTTTAAGTATACACTTTTATGTCATTCCTTTTAAAGCTCATATTACTTGTTATTGGGATGATATTTTATATTAAACTTACTGTAATTTTTATGTTCATGTGATGAGAGACCCTATTCTCTCTCATCAATCCATTTTGGAAGTTTTGTGTGGCGCTGTTAGGCTGCCGAGTTTTCGTAAGGGATTTTTTCATCTCACTTTTATCCCCGTGAGATTTATGCTACATTTGCCACAATTTCCTTTGAGTGGTGTATGTACTGCCCATTATTCTACTATTTGTGTAATATACTTTCGTTTATGAGTATTTACATCAATGATTTATTGCCTTTCTTTCATGGGGGTAAGTTTTGAAAGATACCCAAGTCGGTAAGGGAACCTTTCACCCTCCTCTTTTTAAAAGACTTCTTTTATTGGGTCTTTTAATTTACATATTGTTATGTTGGGATATGTTCTCATATATCCTTAATGATGTAAATTTTGTGTCCAAGTGATGAGATACTCTTTTTATCTCTCATCAACTCATTTTGATGTGACGCCGTTAGGCTGTCAAGGGAACTTCTTAACCCAATTTCGATTTCTTTGGGTTCAACATGTAGTTATTGAATATGTCATCCTTTGAATATGTGTGAATGAACTTTTATTGTTTTACACTTAATATCTACTTATATTGGGTGTATTTATATTTTTCACACATATTTTGAGATTGATTTGTCCTTATTTTAAGGATACCTTCTTTATAAGGGATTTCATCACATTTGAAATTTCTATTGAGGGTTCATTGTTGTTATGCACCAATTCACTCTTATATGGTGTATATACTGTCCTTTGGAGTATTATATCATGAATCCTTTTATTCTCATGATATTATAATGTTCTGACTAAATGTTATTCCTCGATTATTGTATTCAAGTGTCTCTAATTTTGGTAAAACCCCTTTTACCAGAATATCGTTTTAAATGTTTTAATTATTTCTTCTTATTAATATCCATGTTTTCAAAATGGTTTTAAGGATTTATTTATATGGATATTAATGGTTTAAAATGTTAAAAGCTTCAAGGTGGTATGGGACACTTTGATTCAAAAATCTCTTTATTAAATGTTTTAAATGGTTTTGGAAATGGTTTCTTTTTTGGATTCATTATTTCAATATCCTAAAATGTTATATTGTGATTGAAATGTGGAAATGTTATGTTTTCTTTATTCACGTTTATGTGATAAAATTATGTTATGGTTCTTGGGCATTGTTATGAAGAACGGGGGTTCCGTGATAAACTAAGGGCGGGTGAGCTCGATATAGCTCTCCAATGCATTGGGTAACGCGAAGGAGTGAAACGTTAAGGTTTCTCCGAAGAGATTTAGGGAATATACTGTGATGGGTATTCCAAACGTAACCAAGAGGGTTACTCCCTACGTAAGAATGTTATGAATGCCTCAAGTTACCTTTATGTCTTATGTTTTCTATGATTTATTCATGATTTGATATGCCTATGTTTTATGGGTAAAGTATGATTTCATTCTTATGTATTTCTGAACTCATGTTTCCTTTCCATATTTTTATAACCCTTACTGAGCTTTTTATGCTCATCCCAAGTTTTTGAAATGTTTTTCACAGGTCAAGGGAAGGGTACATGATGTGATGATAGTGTCAAGGATGTGTCAAGAAAGAACCCGTGTTTTATTTTAAATAGGTTTCTGTTGATGGGAAGAATGAATATTGTCTTTTATGTAACCACTTTGTTTAAATGTGGAATGTAATGCAAGTTTCATGATCTAATTCTCTAAAACTCTAAACCTGAAAAGATCCTCAATGTGTAATCTTGTAATAACTCAAGATTAAGTAAGGTTTAAGGCTGGGGCCTTATAAACTGGATAGTTGATCTTATGTTTTATTACTAAAAATAAAGAGGACTTTCCAATGTTGAATACAATGCTCTATTTTTTTATGCAAAAATAGAAACCTTGTAACCAAAATTTTAAGTGAATTCAAGAGTTTATTTAAAGATAAACCAAAAGAAGAATAATATAATTTCTGATCATATCAAGATGATCATAGAAATAGAACCACATAATTAATTCTACAATATTTCACACTTATTTTCTATTTTATTTAATTTTGAGTTTTTATTATTGTACTTATATATTTCTTGAGAAAAATATCCTTCACTAAACTGGAGAGTACTCAAATAATATCTTCATTGTTTTTGCATATAATAACCCATAAATAACTATGTAAGTGGTTGTGTGTATCCTAAAATTACTTATATACAGTTTTATATAAAAATTAATCCAGGTTTTGTATTATTTTATTATTTAATAAACATTCTTAGCAGTGGGTGACATTCAAGTGGAGAGTATTGGGTATCAAATTCATACAGAACCTCTTATATTTATTTATACTATGTGATATTTATCTTTTTCTTATAGTGTATTAAAATTAACTTAAAATTTAAAAACTCTTTATAAAAATAATACATTGGTAGTTATATTTAATCAGTGTCTAAAATATTGGGTTTAATATTATTATATTTGTTTCAAAAGGTAAAAGTGATCCTAAATTTGTTTCAACTAGTTTGTGATTGATCCCTTGAGAAACCTTTTGAAAATATCCAATTATATATTTCTAATATTTTAGTTAATTGGGTTGTTTTCTAAATTAGGTGAATTTTTTTTAAAGTCTCAAAATAGAAATTTTTATTGGATATTCAATTCACCCCCCCCCCCTGAGTACTTCACTCTGACCAACGTAGAACTTATCGAAAAATGCTTTTTTTGATTGTTTTTGGAGAAACCTATGATATTTTTGATAATTTTACATAGATTTAATATAATAAAAGAGGTTTTATGGTAAAACTATCATTATTTAAATTTTGATTCATGAAGAGGAAATTAGATTCATGAAATTGAAGTTATGGTTTTTGTTGAGATCAGAGTTGCATAATAGTGGCATGGCAGTTAATTCCCTTGGAGGGAATTATATGTTTGGTTAAAGGAGGATTTGCTTGAATATATAGGCTTGAATTAATTAATTCATATTTATTGAGGGAGATATTTCTCTCATTTGATGGATCGTGGTGGGCTCATACCCTTTTTATGAGGAAGGTCATGGTGGTTATCTTGATTTAGTGGCCTAAAATGACAAATTTTCACTAGTGATGGACCTGAATTGTTTTACTGAGGGTGTGAAGCACATAATCCATATCATCAGGTGGATAGTGTATTCCCTTGGTGTTTTTATTAAATGTGACAATGGAAATTGTAATTTGGGACCTTCTTAGTGGGGTGTATCCCTTAGTGTAGTGTGCCTAGGGGATAATTGTGTATATTATCACCTTATGATAGCTCTTTATAAGAAATAAAGGAGAAATATTTCTCAAGAGGATATGGATTTTGGTTGTTCTTATTTTTTTGAGTGTTATCCAAAGCTCTAAATTTATAGGGTCGGGTCATTTGAATTCTCAGGAAATTTTTCTTCAAATTATGGTGAATTAGTTCACTGATAGGAAGGGTGTCATTGGGAATTTAATGGAGGTTGGTGTTATTTCTTAATGTTATATTTAGTAGATTTCCCAAGGAATTGAAAATGGAATGTATGGGTTTTCTTATATAGTAGGTGTAAACCTATTGTAGATTGATTTGTGGATAAAATGTTCTTATGAATTCTTATGAAGAAGTTATGTAATAAGTTCAGTTTTTACTTACACCTTGATAAAACAACTTTAATACATACACATTAGTGGGAATAGATGATAAAAAAGATGGCATGAACTCTAAGAGTATGATAAATTATAACACCTTTTGAGTTAGTGTAGAATCTTTATGATGTTCTTAGAATTATATTTTTAAATGGTTTTCAGATATTTTCTATATAATGAAAACTATCATTGAGGTTCATTGGGTCATTTAAGATTTTTCATAGGGTGTTTGTGGTTTTTTATCACCAAGTGTTTCCCCCATAGTTATAAAAGGTTATCAATATCTTACATATGTTTTAGCTAATGATATATATTCATAAACCACCATACATCATTGATTGGGGAAAGATTCACATGTGAGCTTAGTACCCTCACCCATTTGAGTGGGTAGTGTCTTTCATGGTGAAAATACATGAAGGTGGAGAGGATGTAAGGACCTAGATTTTTGACTTTGAATATTTTATTTTATTTTTTAATTGAAAAGTATACTTAGAGTGTGTTGATATAAATTATGTCATTGTAGTGTTTTTAGTGGCATGATATTGTGATCAAGATAATTTCCTTATGTTATTGGATTTTTGAAGTTTATCAGTTACACCATAGTGTTTTTGGTTACAACATGAGGATTTGAGTGCCTTTGTTTTTTTCATATGTAGGATCATGATGTGTGAGTGTATCCCTTTGTTTAATATCAAGTAAAAGCATTGTGTTATGGTGGTTGGTTTATTCTGTGACAGTTTTGAAGGTTAAGGGATTTTACCTTGACCACCTATGTCACATCGTAATGGATCTAGATTTGAAAATTTAAGAGAGTTAATGGGATTTTATAGAGAGTTATGATGGTATTTGATCATGTAATAATTTTTAGATCTTGTATTAATCACGGGTTGTTATGGTATAGAACTCATAATTATTTCATGAGATGGGCCCAATTTTTTGACATTGTGGCATGACATGAAGGGTCATGTCATAAAGTGGTTTACCTAGGGTTTCTTTGTAAATAGTGATTGAAATCTCTCTCCCTTAAATTTTTCTTTTCTTCCCACAGCCTATTATCATTTGATGGTGTGGTTTTGGATCCCTAGGTACCCTAGATGATCCTTCAACTAATAGTGATCATATTGTGGTCCCTTAACACTCTTGGAGGATGAATTCATGTATCATTGATTAATGAGATTAGAGGTTGGTCTCTTTTCTCATATCTTCTCTGTTATCTCATGATTTTTATTGTGAATCTATCTATTATTGTCTATATTGTTCATTATGATGCATCTATTACGATGCCTTATTTATCCCTATGATAATCCCCTTCAGATTGAAAACTTGTTGGTGTCTTTTCTATATATAATATTGTATTACCGAATCATTCTCTAGAATCCCTTATTTTTCCCATAGTTCACTAGAGTGGAATCTAATGGTCCTTTAGATAACAGTACATGAAATAGGTGACCAAAAATTTAGGCATATCGCATATGCTATAGTGAATGATAGAAGTGATTATAGGGGCAAGACTATGTTTCATGGTGTCTAATTGTAGCATGGAAATCATTTTCCTATCCTAATTTCATAGAATAATAAAGGATCATGCCACAACACAATGTGTTACACCCTGAACAGCCCATACTAGTGGTGCATGAGATTATATTTGATATATTCTTATATGAAGGCCATAAATTTTGACCTTAATCCTATGTTAGGTGAGCCACTATGTAATGGTTTTGGATAGAGCATGAATGTGGTAGTTGTGACATGAATATGTAGATTGAGGAATGGGGAGGATGATGGTATATGATGACAGTAGCATGAGGATTTTCTATTACAGCATGGATCTAGTGGGTAAATAATTGTTTCATGATAATATAGTTCACACTATGACTATGGAAAACCCTATAGAGAAAGACCCAGAACAATCCCTTCATATAAATTTGTGTATCCTTTCATCCATATATTAGATTAGGATAACAAAATAGCATATATCAATATATTTTTTCCATTTATAATGATGTTGAAATCATTTAGTCTACTTGAGGCTATCAACATCATGTATCAGGTTGGTTCAGGGTTTATCACCATATGACCAACATCTGGGTTTTGACGAGATGATCAAAGTGAATAAGTGGCTAGGTAGTCCCCTGGTGGCATGTAAAATAGGGTGTGGGACCCCCATATACTTCCTAGAGTTCAATAATCCACCACATACTTAGGGTGTGGGTCCTCTAGATCAACATAGTATTGGTAATCCCTCAGCACTAATGAGGTGTGGGTCCCCCACACATAAATTATTAAGTTTAGTACTCTCATATATCATGGGGTATGGATCCTCTATCTATGGAATTTCGTACTCCTCGTTTGATGTATACTACTTGGAGAGGTGTGGGTCCTCCATCAAATTTTTTTTCTCCCTTTACTGATATATTTACCTCTTTTAGGTGTGGTTTAACATCCTGAACTAAATCACTAGGTCTGAGATGGAGTGCCACATTACCTCATATGTGCCTCCTCATATGAAAGAGGTTTCCAACTTGTAGTGAGGTTATAAGACCATAAATGGGGATATTTTACCCTCAGTATCATGTCATTGCATCAATAAATAAATAATAATATAATATAATTGAAATATGAAAATACCTAATCAAAGTTAACATGCGGAGAACTAAATAACCATGATTTCAGATGAAAAACATGTCATAAAATAACAAATAAATGGGCTCCCAAAGTGGTAAGTGAAACTAGAGTAAATCAAGTGTGGAAACGTAAAAAGATAGTAATAAACCAAATAGGACACCACCAATGCATCCTTAATATATGTGAAATATATATATATATAATATTGTATGACATGACATAAGTAAATAATCAATAAACATAAAATCAGACATGTGTGAAGTCATCGTATTCTAACCAAGCCTTTATGAACCATGACCCCACCTTCTTTATCTCATTTCTTGTAAGGATGTCAGGGTAAGTCAAACCAAGTTCTACCTTTAAGGAAAACACTACACACCCCACCCCAATGGTAGTCATTATCAGTAACACTACATTCCCCACCTTGATGGTGGTCGTTATCCAGACCATTTAACACCCCACCCCTATTAGTTGTCTTTATCCTCAAAATTAAATTCTCAATAAACATACAATCACACATGTTTTAAGTAATCATGCACTAATCAAGACATCACGAACCCTATCCCTAACTTATTTTGATCGTTTTGTAGTAAGGATGTCAGGGTAAGTCAAACTAAGTATGGCCTTTAAGGAAGAAAAAACACACCCCACCCCACAGATCTTCTTATTTTCTTTTTGGAATAACCTAGGATATGGTAGAAAGGATATAATTGTATGGGACTTGGGTAGGATATTTTCCATGTGCCTGGCCATGACATGTGTAACATACCTCTGGGTTACCATGGAAGGTATTTTTATGACTTTTTTTATGAGATTTAAAGTTCATTGATACATCATAATTAGGAACATAAGATAACATTCCATATATATAACTATTTTTGTGCTACATATGAGTTCATTAATTTAATGTCTCGATTTGTGTTATCTGTTTAGGATAAATTAAACGTTGTGTGATATATCTCTTATCTTTATTGTGTGATATTTCTCTATTATAATTAATTATATAAATTGAACATGCTATCATGTTATAGTATATATATTATTATTGTGACTAATGTAAATGGAGACTTTGGTAAGTGTTAGGAGGGTTATACCTTGGGTTGAGGTTAGACTTCTAGGAAACATTTTTCTGATCCCATTCACCAGTTAGGGCCACTCATAAATGTTCAAATTGTTTTCTTCATTAAAAAGATTCCAATTCAGAGATTTTTTACTATACCACTAGCTGAGGCATCCTAAGATTCTCCTATTCCACCACCCATGGTATAAAAGGATGTACCCCAACACAATCCTTCACCAGAACAGGTGATCCAGGATACAGAGCCCATTCATCCGAGACTCTTTTGGAATATTCCCATCAGAGGTAGAACTATTCAAAAGACCATGACTAATCATGATCATTATTTCTGGCTCCGACATCCTCCATCATTATAGGGTATTGGTGGAATGTGGGGTGTAGAGGACTAACTAACCCTTATTGAGATAATTTTTGAGTTGTTATAGACTTCTAAGGAGGGTAGAGTGATTCTAATGACTTTCATATTCCAAGTACCCACTTAGAGATGTTATACTACCATGAGTCAAGATAAGATATGAGAGGGTCTTACTTGGGTGACCTTCAAGGAGTTTTTTCTCAAGTAGTAATTTCCTAAAATGATGAATCTAGACCATTCCAAAAAGTTCATAATGTTCTGGAATGGTTCTATGATTGTCACTAAATATTATTCTTATTTTATAGAGTTACTTTTCTTTTCTCCTTTATTGGATGGGGATGAGATGAAAAAGGATAAAAAGTTTGAGATAGGCCTATGACCAAAGCTCAGACATTAGGTTAGAGGATTTGATCTGATAGAATATACATATGTGATTTGTAAGGACTTGGAATTGGAGTAGGGGCTAGAGGATTACAAGATGGCATGTTTGCTTCTAGCCCATACCAGTCCAGTGACTAAACTTTTTCTCATTAGTATGGGAGTTTCTTCTAGAAATAGTAAGAGGAAGGTGGACTAGGAGAATCATGTAAGAAGATGTTCGGGACTGAGCAAGACTTCTTTAGTATCCTCTATGATATAACATTCCATTAGGCAATTCAATTATGAGAAAAGGTTGGATTATACCAGTTCTTGAAGGAAGTAATCTATGGAGTGCCACCATTGTGGAAAGGATAGTCATCTTTGAAATTTTTTCTCAAGATTTTATTGGAGGGGTATTGGAAGATAAGGGAAAGTTGTGATTGTAGGACCTCAGTAGAGGAGGTAGGCTTCTTAGTCAACACTAACATAGAGATAATGACATATAGTAGAGATTGGACTAGTTTATACAGTGGACCATACTCCACTACTATTTAAGGTAAACATTTTATCATATCTACATTATCTACTACCTTTTATATATAATTTATTTCTATTCCTTCATATATTCACAAGTAGTTACTGAAATTGACTTACCAGTCGAGGTATCCACTGAGTTACGTTCCCTTGATACACTATTGGAAACAAAAGTGGGCCATATTCAATGATGCCCATATTTTCATATAATCATCACTATATATGGACATGTATGAAACTTATTGATTCTATATTGATTATTTTTTATTTGATTCTTGGTATAGACTAGATAATCATTTTCTGAGATCACATTGATTGTTATTGGAGAATGGTTTCATTTTATTTATCGAAGGGAGAGAGGTATATGCTAGACATAGAATGGGGACTAGGAATAGGAAGAGTTGGTCTAGAATTGAATTATAATAGGAAAATAAAGGAATAGATAATTATCTTGTATCTTTTGGAAATATTAGTGACAAACCCCTCGACTTTTACTCCAAACATGGATCTCTATTAGGAAGTCTTTTTGGATGAATTCTTAGGAATTCCTACTGATATATGAGTTGAATTTGAGATAGAGATCATGCCAGGTGTGCATCCCATTTCAATACCCCCTTATCATATGTAGTTATATGATCTAAATAAGATCAAGTTGAAACTTTATGACTTGGATCGTAATGGATTAATCAAGGTGAGTACTTCATTATGGGTGAACTTGTATTGTTCTTTAATAATAAATATAGTATTCATTGACTCTAAATTGATTATAAAAATCTAAAATTGGTGGTGGTGAAGAAAAGACATCCCTTTACCAAGATCGAAGATCCTTTTGACTAGTTATGGCTATCCCAATGGTTATCAAAGATTGATATTTAGTTGAGCTATCATTGGTTGTGGGTTAGAGTGGAGGAAATCCTAGAGAGGGAATTTTGATTTAGGTTTGGGATATATGATTACTTACTAATACTTTTTGGACTGATGAGTTCTCTAGAAGTTTTTATGGATATCATGAAAAAGATATTCCACCCTTACATAGACTCATTCATCATAGAGTTTGTTGATTACATCCTCGTCTACTCTTCAAAATCAGAGCAGTATGCTAGATATATTGAGATAGTCCTAGTTATAATTTGAGCACATCAGTTTTACATCATGTTTTTGAAGTGTATCTTTTTTATTAAGGAGGAGAATTACTTAGAGAATGTGGGTTCTAAGACAGTTATATCAATTGGAATATATAAGGTGGAGGTAGTGATGTATTGTACACATCCCCATAATGTGTTTAAGATCAATAGATCTATGGTCTTAGCAAGATATTACCAATATTTTATTTAGGCTTTCTCTTGACTAACTTCACCTATGAATGCAATGAAAAATAAGGTAGTGAAGCTCTAATGGTTAGATCAGTGTGAAGAGGAATTTATTATACTCAAGATGGGGTTGACTATAGATCTAGTATTGAAACTTCCTGGGCCAAGTTTCGGCTATGATGTATATTGTGAGGCATCTGGAATTAGGCTGGGAGTGATGATGATATAGAAGGAATAGGTAGTGTATTATGGTTTACATCAGTTATGACCCCATGATTAGAACTACCATAATCAATACTTAGAGTTGGTATTCATGTTTAATTATTTGAATTATTTGTGACACTATCTCTTCAGTGAGAGAATTATACTCTACAATAATAAAAATATCCTCCATTATATCTTCATAGAATGAGACTTGAACCTAAGGAAGAGGCACTGGGTAGATTATCTTCAGATATTTGACTTCATGATGTATTGTACACTTGGTAAATGTAACATAATATTGGATTATATTATTCATAAGATGTAGGTTGAATAGATGTTTAGTGAGTTTATTTATAAGGATAATTGGAGCCTAATGATCTTATTTTCTGATTAGAGTATGGATGCTTATAAGGATAAATAATTGATGACATGTGATCCATTAGGGGTCAAAATTTTTCTAGAATATTAGGTCAATTATAGGTAAATTACAGATAAAATACTGACCCAAGGTGTGTTGTGATTCATGAATAACTAGATGGAGTTGACTCGATACCTGGATGGTCATTAGGAGACAATGATGTGATTTTTGTACATTGTAGAGTAGCATTTCCCAATTACATCATACAGGATATGATTAGGGATTTCCATACCTCAATGTAGTTTGTACATCATGGTGTAAAAAATATGTAACGTGACTTCATGAGATAGTTATTGTGGCAAGTGATGAAGAGGGACATTGATAATTTTGTCTCTAGATGCCTTACCTACTAGAGGATAAAGGTCGGGAACCAACATCTTGGTGGTTTTATCAAATCACTTTCATTTACCATGTGGGAGTGGGATAACATCATGATAGAATTTGTAATATAGTTTCCCAAGACCCTGAGGAGTCTGGATGTTTTATGGGTTATTTTCACTCAGCTGACAAACATTTCTCACTTCATACCAATCCAAGAGACTCACTTAATCTTCAAGATAGTAAAGTTGTATATCCATGAGATAGTACACTTATATGGATTTACCATGATAATTATATATAACATAGATGTATGTTTAATATCATGGTTTTGGAGGGTCTTGCATAAACCCCTAGGAACTCAACTATGATTAAGCATAGTGTATCATCCTCAAATAGACATATAGTCAGAGTGGATGATTTTTATGAAATATGATATTATTCGATATTGAATTCTATACTTTGGTGGATCTTGGTATTATAATCGAGCCTTGGTAAAGTTTTAATACAAAAAACATCTAGGATTATTTACAGATGGTATCGTTTGAGGATCTCTATAGACGTTCATGTCACTCACCATTGAATGGAATAAGGTGAGTGAGGTAGAAGTTTTTGGGCCTAGTATGGTACAAGAGACCTCAAAGAGGGTGTAGTTGATCAGGAAGATGTTGGTTACCACTCAAATAAGGAATTGATCATATGAAAACTAGAAGAGATGACCTTTGGAGTTTGTTGTCGATGACTAGTTTTTCTTGTGAGTGTCACCTCAATTGGGGAATCATCATTTGTGGAAGTAGGGGAAGTTGGTACCAAGGTTTTTTTGACTATAGATATGACCAAATGGGTTGGGATAGTGTCGTACCATCTGGACTTTCCCCCGTTTTATCAAGGCATGCATGATGTGTTCCACATTTCTCAGCTTCATAGGTACATACCGGATCCTATGCATGTTATAGACTATGAGGAAATTGAGATGGATCCATATCCATATTATGAGGAGAATCTAGTGTGGATTATAGTCTGGAGTGAGAAGTTATTATAGGGAAATATAGTACCACCTGTCTGGATCTTGTGGAAGCACGGAAGGATCCAGAAGGATATGTGGGAGTGAGAGTCTGATTTTTGAGCTCAGTGGCCTATGTTTTTTAAGAAATACAACTAGATACACTTCTTGGGTATGATAAGTAATTATAGGGGGATAATTTTAATATTATCAATTTTTAAATGTTCTTAAATCCCTTTTTGATTATAATTTACAAATATTTTATTATGTAAATCTCTCTTTTTAATAAAATCCATCCTATTTTTGGTTTTATGGAGTTGTGTAAAGGTAACCCTTGATTTAGAAGGGTTATATAAGGATAAAATGGATTTCCAAGACTCTACATAAGGTTAAGGTAGTATTTAATTTTTTATTTAAGGGAAAGAGGAGTTTTACATAGGTTGTGTAAGGGAAAATCTCTTGTCCCATGCACTAGATATGGGTAAAACTGCTTTTCTATGGGATGTATACGGGTAAGTCCCTGTGTATATGAACTACATAAAGGTAAGGTATGAACTGAGTAAGAGTATAATGTTAATTACAATGGTTTCATAACCTTGGAGTTGCGTAAGGTTACCTAGGTGCTATGTAAGGGTAATACAGGATTTCTAAAGGTCGTGTAGGGGTAACCAGAGTGCTACATAATGGTAAGACAAGGTTTATAAACGTTTTGTACTGGTAAACAAATAATTATGTAATAGATAAAATATTTATAAAGTATTTTTAATTGTAATATTCCACTATGTATGGGTAACTACAATTTCTTAAAGGATAGGTCAGGGTAAAGAGGAGTTGTGTAAGGGTGGTTCCTATGTTGTGTAAGGGTAACGCCTAAATTTAAGGGTTACATGAGGGTAACTCATATTTTACATAGGGTATGAGAGGATAATTCCTTACCCTTATGTGTAACTTAAGAGTTATGTGTGGGTAAAAATATATTACCCATGTGTATTTCCCTTTTCTGGAGAAATTGGTTTAAAACCCCTTTTTAAGCTCCTTCACTAGAATGCTTCTACAATGGGTTTTTATTATTATAATATCCTAAAACCATGGAAATAAAATATTTGAATCATGTAAAATTATTTACTCATATTATTGAATAATTTAAACACCCATAATTACAGATTCACTTAAAAAAAATTAATGATAAATTTAATTTTTGGGTTTTAATATTGTAGATTTGTGTGTGTATTACTTTCCTAAAAATATATGAACCCTTACAGCTTCATTTTTTGTTATTCTCTTGAGTTTGTTCAATATGGGTTTTACTCTATACAAGGTTTTTTAAACCTTCTTTAATTAATTTTAACCATTCTTTTGGTTCAAAGAATGGTAGAACCTCGCCTCTCTCCTCTATTTTGGGTGTTGTGTTTACAAAAGATAAAACCTAGGTAATTCTTCTATAAAACCTTTTCATGGTCAGTTTTTGAATTTTTTATTTTTAATATTTTTGGAAAAATGATAAATAGATATTAATCTAATAATAACCATGAATTATAGAAAATAAAAATAAGAATTATTCTTCTTTATCTTGGATTATTCTAGAGAGAGGGATTATCATCTCATGTAGATATCTAATCTTTCTCTAAGAAATAATATGGAATTTATCAGTAAGTATAATATGAAATTATCATGGTTATTCTAGATTATTTGGGAGTTGGAATCTATATTTAATGTGATATTTTATTTATTTTGGAAATATAATGGTTGTATTTGGTTTTAGGAATCCTTGGTGAGTGTTTTGATCCAATGAGTGCATGAATGTGATTCAGTTGGTGTTTCCTTGATGAATCTTAAATTTCTTCACCAATGACTTTGAGGTATGAAGTTCTTTACCATTGTTTCCCTTATGTATTTGCATTTACATGAAATTTTTATTTATGGTTATTAACATGGGCTTGTTATATGTTTTCATGTGCGTGTATATGTGGCCACAAGACCTTGTTGACTGTGATCATATGGTTATGTGTATCCTGTTGAGATTTATTCTAGATATGACTTGTGGTTCCTTGATATGACATATATTTATCATTGTGTTTCATAACATTTGGAATTTTTCTTCAAGTATAAAAATTGATAGGATGCTTAGTCTTGGTTATACATCCCCTTTATGGGGAATCATAATTATTTGATGAGGGCTATAGACTATGGCTTATGGTGGTATAGGTCAGATAATACACATGCTTCTGGATGTGGGAGTAGACCATTCATGGGATGATAATCTAGTGGCTTTTTTCAACGTGGTAGAATTTCATGCTTGGGTTTTTTGAGTTATCCATTTATGTCAAACATGTCAAGTGGGACCTAGCATCATTCGAGGATAATAACAATCGACAATGTGCGGCATGTGGAGTTTTGGATAATGACCACCATTGGGGTGGGGTGTGTATTGTTTTTTATAATTAGCACCATTAGGGTGGGAAATGTGGTATTTTCTTTAAAGGAAGTACTTGTTTTTAATTACCTTGAAATCCTTACCAGTAAGAAGCTGAAGCAGGTGGGGCCAGGGTTCATAGTGGCTTGGTTAGTGTATGATGACTCAACACATGATTAATTGTATGTTTATTGAGAATTTATTTATGTCACGTCATGCACTTATATATATATATTCACTTCTGTTAAGGATTAATTGGTGGTTTCCTACTGGGATTATTACTCACACCATGAATGGGAATCTCGGTGTTCATAAAGACTTTATTGATTGGTATCTAGTAAAGGGAAAGGAACTTATGATGGATATTTGAGGATATGGTGTTTTGGAGATGTAGGAAATGCTTTTACATACTCTATCTATTTATATTTCATTTACTTTGCTGTACTTTATATACTCTTGTTTGGATTTACACTTTGGGGTATAATTTATTAATTATTTTATGAAATGTATGGAATCTGACATTATGGTTATTTAGTTTTTCTCATGTTAACTATGATTATTTTTTATTCATATTTTTGTTATATTATTTTATTATCTATTTATTTGTCATATGAAATGATACCAAGGGTATAATATCCCCATTGATGGACTTAGACCCACACTGCTAGACGAAAGCCTCTTGCATATGAGGTAGCATGCATGAGGTCATGTGGTGCTCTACCTTGGACCCAGTGGTTCTGGTCGGGATGTTACATGTGGATCCCCTATTTTGTACTCAGTGAGATAAGTTGGGTGGTTTAGTTGGGTATCATATATTTTTGTCCTACTCGAGGTGCAGGTATCCTATATATAGAGTTAAGTACTCTCTCATTTGATGTTCATTACTCAATGAGGTAAATGTCCTTTATTATTGTTCGGCACTCATTCGATTAGATTGTATACTTTAGTGAGGCAAGAGTCCCCTATTATTATTTCTATTAGGTGGAATTATGTAGATTTCTAGATATGGTTCATATTTAGTCGGGTTATTGATGTTATTAATATTTTCATGACTTATTATATACTCCCTTTACAGATTTTGTAACCCCCTAACCCCAGAATCCCAGATCCGGTGCATTATTACGTATCATCGGCATGATCACAAAAAGATCAAGTCTCGAAAGACTGATTAGTTTAGTATCCTTGTAAGTACTAGATATATTCATAAGGTTTACATTACATCATAAAATGAAAACCCACAATAACATTGTTTCCATATACAAAACTAATATCCTATAGACTATCCTTGTAGGTCATTCATAATATACTTCTTTGAATCCTAGGAAAAATAAAACAAATAAAGGGGTGATCTCAAATGCTCAGTAAGGATAACAATATAGAGGAAACTTTCATAAATAAGCATAAACATTTAAGGAAATGTATAAAACTAAAAAAATTCCTTTTCAATATAAACTTCATCATAATATGGAAAATATAAATCAAAATAATGCCATTTACTTACTCACATAGATATTCTACTAGTCGAATAATCACATGCATATCAATATCCACTTTCATAATGATAGAATGCATAATTCCAGACATCATAACCACATATTCAAGGCCTTTTGCCAAGACTAAAAATAAGATTTTTTCAAGGCCTTGTTCTAAGACACTAGTTTGTCTCATGAAACCTACCTATGCATCGAGGAGCTATAGCGGGCTCCACCAGTCACTTACTAAGTCCAATGCATTCCTCATATGAAAAGGTTTAGACATAACATAAACATTCGTATTAAAACTAACATACGAAATGTCAATACTTTATCCATAAACCATGAATGGTGTGAAAATAACACATCCACAGTCAAACATATAACAAAACCTTCAATAAAATATGGAAGTTTTGTATCATAATAAATTAACTTCAATTAAGCTTAAAATCTATCAAAGGATGTTGACATAGATGAAATCAAAACATTTTTTAGAGAAATATATCTTTATATTTTGAAATCATTTAAAATTCATATAAGTATAAAAGAAAACATTTATTTTGAAAATATTCTTATAAGCTTGTAAGGGAATCTTCGATGATGTTATAACGGCAGAAAATAGCTTCACCCTCCGTATAAGTTAGAAAAACATTCTTACCTTAATTTTATCGAAAAGGTCATTAGGTACCTTGTTTGGAAAACGAAGGAAATATTCCTCTCAAACCATTTTATAAAAATTCAAACAACGGTATAAAGTACTTTAACCCATAGTCTAGTAAATATTAAAAATGTTTTGGAATACATTTTTAAGAAACATGGATGTGGATGATAAAGAGGTCCCAGTAGATACTTACATAAACACAACCTCAGATAATAAAGAGATTGTGAAATTAACCCTTACCTTGTACTTTTCCTTGGTCGAGGGTAGGTTAACCTCCTCTATAGTGGTGAAATAATATTTGTTAA
Source organism: Viscum album (assembly GCA_963277665.1). Classification (NCBI taxonomy): domain Eukaryota; kingdom Viridiplantae; phylum Streptophyta; class Magnoliopsida; order Santalales; family Viscaceae; genus Viscum; species Viscum album. The sequence continues at coordinate 1,489,845,130 of OY728153.1, read as the reverse complement.
ATTATTAAATAATCATATACATTAATATCATATCATATATGATCTTTTAATATTTCTTTGTTTATAATATTTTAGTATTATCGTCGTTTCGGGTGTTAACTGAATCATTTTCCTTTATATGATTTGTTACATGAGTAATGTTTGTTATGGATAGGATGTATATTATTCAAATTCATAATGATATTAAGTATTTAAACATTGTTTTTAATCTTCAAATGAAAATTACACTTGAATGGATACGATGGGGAATGAATCTCATCGTGTTCGTGAAGACGGTAATTCGTACGTACGCACGAGCGACAATATCATTATTTTGATATTAAAATAATATATAATTGGATGGTATATCTTATATACAAAATCACTATCATGTTATATTTATTATTTACATCAATTACATGTCATTATTATACCCATCCAAATAATAATGTATTGAATAACAATTACACCACGATGTGGAGACGGTAAGCCGTACGTACGCACGTATAGAGACATGTCATTCAAAGGATGGATAGAATAATGAATATTGTTGTATCATATTTATGATCACATCACAGTATATAAAAATACTGGAGTTATTATTTTAGAATGGAAACAACAAAGAAATATAAATTGGAAGAATAAAGGAACTTGAAAGAGGTGATGAAATAGTTACCTCTTCTTCGGGTTCTTCCTTTTGATTTGATCAAAAGGGATCCTTAGGTTGGCTTTATGACTAAAGTAAGGCCTATAGGATGAAGGTAGGACATTTTAGAGGGTATTTGGGTAGGTTTTTTCTGATCCAAATGGCTTTGAATGTGTGAATTAGAGGGAAGGGGTAGTGCCCTTTTATAAGAGGGGTGATGGGAACCTTAGGAAAAGCAAGAAATATTATTTTATAATAAAATAATTTTTAGTTTATAATGGATATGAAATGAATTATTTAAAGTCTAAGGTGGGGATGGGTAAAAAAAACACTCAACCAATAGGTTTTAGACAGGTTTGGGTCACTATATTAAGTTTATCTTTTTTATTTAACTCTTAGTTAAATAGTTTTACATTTACCATGTCTCTTTGTATTTTTATATTATATGGTTAATAAACTTACTATAAACTTCAAAGAGAACCCCAAGTGGTTCATTAATGATACACCTATCATTATGTAAGTCTTTTATCTGATACTTAGATTTTTATAAATAGAATATCAATTAATAATATAATATTTTTTTTAAAAACTCTTTTATATCAATTTTGACACTATTTGGTATTTTGTTTTTTCTAAATTAATAACAACATTATTACTTAAAACAATTCATCTAACCAACCCTAACATGTCATATTAACCTATAAAATTAGTGTAATTCATAAAAAGTCTCAAATTACATTTATTTGTATGTTTATAATATCAATTATTTTAATATTTTATTAATTAGGTAATTACTGCATCATCATTGTGTCATAAATAAATTAAATTATTTAATGTCTAAAAATTATATATATAATACCATTATGAAGGAAATATTTTTATATTTATAATGAATATTTATAGTCGAATTTATCTTATGTGTAACCCTATATTAAAAATGGTTTAGTTATTAAACATTGATTTCAACTCTTTTAACTCTTCTTTAAATAAAATAATAATAAATGTTCTAATCTAATCCAAGTGAACCAAAGAGGTTCATATTTCATTCCTATGGGTTTTTTGGTCAAATTAAACTTATCCAATAGAATTAGGACATGTGTTAGGGTAATAATAATATCATTTTTACCTTTAATTGCCCTATTTACTTTTAACCGTGGTAAATAAAAGCAAAAAGTTACTATTCACCAAAAATTATTTTCATATTATTGAACCACATTTTACGTACTAATATCAACTGTGTCTCTTGGATTTTTGAAATTCAACTCACAGAAGCGGTAAAATTAAGTTTTATGTAAATTTGCAAATGCTTCTTGGAGGTGGGTAAAAGACGGTAAAAAGTTCAATAAATTTTTTATATATCTAAAATTATTATAAATTGACTCCAATGAATTAAATTGAACTTATATAGGTATTATGTATCTATTTTGACCTAAAATAAATTTAAATAAAATAAATAATTATTTAAATAAGAAGTCGATTTTAAACAATTACTAAGTGTTTTTCACTATTCATCAAAAATTGAAAGTTTTCAGAAAAATATCAAAAATTCACCCTAAGATAATTTCGATATTCCGAATCCAAAAATGAAGTCTATTTTAAAAGATAAAATTTATAAAATTTCAAAAAGTGGGTATTACTATTCATAACGGCTAGTTTGATTGGTTGTGTTGTGTTAGAACTCAAAGTTGCGTACAACACACGCTATTGTATTATTCAAAGAGAAGCATACCATGGGATATTGGGGTGTTATAGATTTTATATCAAATGTGCATAATTTGTGTGAAATATTAATGTTTAAATATTAAATATAATTTTATAGCACTATTTGAATTCATCCATATTCAAGCCTGTTTAATGTTTTACTAATAACTATCACTATACTAATCCAAATTGTGTTTTTATTATTTTTTAGGATTCCATATTCAATTTCCTACATATCATTGTAAGGCTTCATTGGCTAATTCTTCCATTTGAATGGTCATATGGACCACACAAGAAGGCCCACAAAATCTATGAAGAAATTGGGCCATCCTTGAAGATTGAATTATTGGGATCAATCCAGAAGTGAAAATTCATTAATTCTCCTCAAACATTCTTATAATAGTTCAAGGAGTCGTGAATAAAAATTTCAAGGCCCAAATCCAAAAACAAAGGTCCCAAATGAATCTTTTAAGTCCATCCCACCATTCTGAACATGAATTTTAATTAGGACACTATTCATGCATTTTCTCCTGATTTAATCATCAAATAAAGATGGTATTTTTCAGTTTGAAAGCTAGGATATGAGTGGAAATCTTGTTAGAAGAAATTATTTTTATTTTATGGCATATTCCTATTCAAAAATTCATTCACATTTTAGAAATCGAAAAAGAATGGATTGAAATGGACAGTTTATCATTGTTTATTAAAAATGCCATAACATTGGCTACAGAAGTACAACGAAAGCCAAATTTTTAAGGATTATAGTAAACATAAATATATTAAAATTTAAATAGTATATAATATCTATATTAAGCTATATTTATGGCCAAATTAGTAATGCAAGTGGAGGGGAAGATTAGGAATGCAAACTGGCCACCTCCTTGGGCTATAAATACAACCCCCTCTTCTCCTTGCATGTGGATGGAATTTCAGAAGATAGGAGCATATATTGGCACAACCAAAGCCTTACCAAAGGGTTTGTAGGACCTTAAATACTCAATTTTTCACTTGAGAGACATTTCCTCCTCCCTTTGTTTTAATTTACTTTTGTAGTTTTCTTTGTTTGTAATTTCACAAGTGTTTGTCTTTGTAATTCTGTTTTAATGAAAGTTTCTTCTTCAATATCTCTTATTCTCATCCACCTTATTTAGTTTAATATTAATGTTCTTAAAATATTTTAAATCAAGTTAAAGCTCTTTTTCTTATTTTTCTTCCTAAATCGAAATTCTTTTTTTAACTCTCTAATGATCGTGTGTGTTCGACGCACTACTCTTTTCTTATCCTGTTCTTTTTGTTATATTTATAATTCATCACCATATTCATATATTACTAGATTAATAAACATATTAATGCATGAGTAAATATACCATTGGTTTTATTCATTATTTATATATGTTAATCGATTAAAAGCTTTTACTTGATGAGTAGTTTTTAATTTAACATTGTGTATGTTGGACTTAACGTGTCATGGATTAATGACTTGTTTTGTTTAACGTGTAGTTTCCATGGATTCTTAAAACCATAAATACACTACCATAAACAATCAATTATTGAGATTAGAACCCCAAGTTATGTTAATTCTTGGATTAAATCCTTAACACTTAGTAATTCCAATCAACGTTATCTTGTCAAGTGGGTGTTAATTTAAATGAAATATAAAGCAAAGCTCAAGGATATCACAAGCTTAACTCCTTAGAAATAAACTCACCCCAATATTTATAAAATTTATAAATCAAACACTAATCGTTAATCACATAATTTAATATCTTTAAACAAACCCCCCCAATCAAAATACAATCAACTAAAAACAATCGACTATTAAAAAGGATCATCACCAAGGATTTGACCTGAGTGATGTTATACACATTAGCTGAGCATCAGAAATTTGAACGGTTGATAGGCAACAATCGGTTGCACTTTTAGGTATATATATTAGAACTATCTTATATATATTGAATCACTTAGCATGTTATTATATTAAAGTAAATGTGGCTATAGATGTTGGGGTGTTATACTCCCTCAACTGAAATGCATACTTTATCAAGGAACTAGTCCCCCTTTTATAGATTTTAGTGTTAATATGGATATTATAATGGTTGGTCTATTATGACACTTTAATTCCTTTTTAGTTTTGAGTAATCCTACTAAATATATTTATACTCACCTCTACATGAGAATTATTCCCACACATGTTGTGTCTATTCAGATATCTTACAGTTTATATATGGTCTTAGTGAGAGAGGAGTTGGTGTGAATTTTTCAAGGTTGACACATGGAGAAACTTAGTGATTCTTAATGGATCATGGTTGTTTGGGATGATGGAGGTAAATTTTTTTGTTGGATATTGATCCATAAATTATTATATATCACACCTATTATATTTGGATAATTTTTCATTTGTAAAATTTTGATGGTGTTTTTCCTATGTAGCATTTTACTTTCTATATGATCTCTCATGCATGAATTGTATATAGTTTAGTTGTTTATGTATATAATACTGAAATTTATGGTTATTTTATATATGTATATATGTGTTTATTTTAGGTTTATGTTAGATAATGCCTCTCGTTTTTTTTTGTTATGCCTCCTTGGTGTTATTCATCAGCCCCTGACACATTGGAGATAGGCTTAGGGTGGCACACTCAAGTCATTATTTCCCCAAGAAGGGCCCCAATGGGTTGGCTCATGTCTATAACAACTCTAATTAGAAAATTTTAAATATTTAAATTAATTAGTTTTAGATCAATTAACCTTTGATGGTCTTATTTCAGAAAGGTGACGCTAACCTATATTGATTCCTAGGGGTAAGCCTTTGGGTTGACATGAGTATGGTCATACGAGGTAGGGGTAACAGTGGGAACATAAGAGTGATATAACATAGAACCACATCATGTTTTCAGACTCAATAATTTATGAGTGTGAGATATATAGATAATAATAAGTTCCATGATCCTTATGTATTGAACTATTAACCACTAATAGTTATGTTTCCTAAGGAAGTGACTTGATAATTAGGGAATGAAACCGTAAGGGGTGTCCAAAACCCTAGAAATAGTGGTGAGCCTTGTATTATTCCATTATGTGTTCCATGATGGGGAAACTCAAATATTTTTTAATTTAGGTGTGGATCTATCTTTATGATGAGACTTTAAAATTTTGGTTTTCTAGGATAGAAGGGCCATTATGAGATGGGTATTGGTATGTAATTCTTAAGTCATGTTGAGTGAGCTTGAACTTGATGTATGTTTCCTCGGTATACGTAATCATGGATATGGATTTTCTATTGACTACTTTTATTTTAGTTAAATTAGAGCTTATAGTTATGATCTATTTACCATGGTTATATTGATGTGTATGCTATAGTGATAACTAATTTACCCTTATTATTGTATTTATTTTCATGATAGTTCAGTCACCCTATGTTTAATTGTGTATTGATATATCATTCACCTAAGTTGTTATGTCAGTGGAAAATTTTCCACTTCAGATAGTGTTGATTTTGATGCATCATTCACCTTGTTGTTGTGTGGTGATACATTTTTCACTGTGTGATTCATCATTCACCCTATTGTTGTGTGGTGATACATCATTCATTAATAAATGCATCATTTTCCTAGCAGTTTTGTAGTGATAAATCACTCACCCCACGATACATCATTCTTTATGATTGCGATGAGTGACACAATACAATATTCACCATGTTGTTTTGTGTTGATATATTGTTCAATTGCAGATACATTATCTTCCATGTTAGTTTTGATGGTGCATCATCCACCTTTATTGATGAAAGTTGGTGCATTTTTTACCCTCTTATTGTGATACAGTGATAGATAATTCACCTTAACTAATGGAAGAATTAGTGATGGGATGTTCACTCTCGTATTGTGTTCAGACTATGTGGACATCGTCCCATTATTTTACAATTCGGAGAAGGTATGTTTCATCCATCCAGGTGACTCCTTAAGTACTAAACAATGAATTTAGTGTATACCTATAATGTTTATGGATTAATGTAATTCAATATATGCATGCACATATTTTTTGGTTGTTATTAAGGATATATTTAGAGGTTTCCAACTGAGTTGTATGCTCAGACTATGAATAAGAACTATATTACATGTATAGATCTTATGGTTTTCATGATTTTTTGAGTGATGGTCTTAGTACTGGTTTATGAGCTTGGGGGTCTTAGTGGGGTTATGGATATAGGTTTTAGGTGAGGTAGAGGATAGTGGTTGAGCCTCTATTTATTTTTTATCTATTATTCTTATATTATATATGATTATCCTATTGAGCAATATAGTTTTTTGTATGACTGTGTCACATGCATGTACACTTTGTTATAGCATGATATGTTATTGTTGCTATTATGGTATGTTTTCCATTGTGAATCCATTTGATATACTTTGATGTTATTTTTTTGTGGATGATCATTTATTTACCTATTATTTTTTTATGATACTGGATAGTAAGTCTCTCCATGTGGTTCATCAGACCCTCACTATTAGTAGCCTCCCACATATGAGAAGGTGCACCTAAGGTCATGTAGAACTATTGTTTTGGTCTCTATTTGAATTATCCAAAATGGTATATTACAAAGTGTTATTAGAGATTTATTTTTTAACTTACTATTCAGTATATGGTAAATAGAGATAGTATATATTGGGGCTTAGGATAAACACTATGTGTGTGTCTAGATAGCACCTGCATGAGTTGAAGTGGGAGTTTTTGGGGAGTTAGGAATTTTTTTCATTGTTATAGTGAGTTTTATTTCACTAAGGATGATATTTGGTTCATTGATTTATATTTTTCTCTTATCCTGGGTAGCAATTGGTGTTATTTCATGCATCATATTTGGCCCATAGGATTTACATGATGTTTATATGCTTGTATGTGATCAACTATTTGATTATGATGAGAGCTAGGTTGTTTAAAGTGAAAATAATAATTTATTTGATGTATTACCATATAACTTATTTGTGTCATTTTACTTAATTGAACCATGTATTTGACTCTTGTTTTGGTTATGATAACTAGTTATGTGGATATAAGTATATTTGATACTTGGACCCAAGAGAGAGAGGGTAGGTTGGGCCAGATTCGCGGTTGAGTTATGTGGAACCCTTATAATGTAGAGTGTGTATGGAGGGGAAAGGCTTGTTTTTTTTTGCTTCCTTTCCTTTATTTTGTGAGAATATGAGTTTTATGATGACCCTAGAGTGGGAAGTTTAGTATGGGTATATGTGTAAATTCCTATACCCAGTTCACTCATAATTAGCCGAACATGGTTGGCCACATGGCCTTAAGTGCGCGTCCCTAATTGCCAAAGGTTGCTAACTATCAGTGAGGGTCTAAGATGGTTTGGTGGGGGTGACTATACCCTCATGATTATATTGCAGCACAACAGTATAAAATAATAATAAATGGAGGAATAATAAAATATATAACCAACATAAGAATAATAAAACATCAAGATAAAATAAATAGGCATAAGCGGAATCAATATCATATAAAAAAATATTTCATGGTTGTATGCTATACAAAAAGGGAATACAGGAAATCAGAGAAGTAGGAATATACAACAAGCTATAAAAAAGTACAAAATCTATCTCTAATAATATCATGATCATAAGCTCAATCCTCTACTCTCATACACCATCCTAGGTGGACAACAAGGTATCCAAAGCTAGATGCTTCGCTTTTTCCCTACCCGCATCCATAAAGTCTATTCAAGTAAAAATAGTGACCCAAACAAGGTGTGAGGTATACTCAATAGGTCACCACCAATAGTGTCTAGTATAGTCTAGTCAATGTATATAAAATGGTAGTTTTCATATATAATAGTGTAAAATAGACATGTAAACTATAAATGAGTCGACTCTAGTTCTTAAGGGATGCTAGGATGAAACTACCTACTATGGTATGGGATGAGAATTCACTGAACATGTGTCACTATACATACATACATACATACATACATACATACATACATGCATGCATACATACATACATACATACATACATACATACATACATACATACATACATAGATACATACATACATACATACATACATAGATACATACATACATACATACATACATACATACATACATACATACATACATACATACATACATACATACATACATACATACATACATACATCCATACATACATACATACATACATACATACATACATACATCCATCCATGCATACATACATACATCCATGCATACATGCATACATACATGCATACATGCATACATGCATACATGCATACATGCATGCATACATGCATGCATACATGCATGTATGTATGTATGTATGCATGTATGTATGTTTTGATGTATGGATGTATGTATGTATGGATGTATGTATGTATGTATGTATGTATGTATGTATGTATGTATGTATGTATGTATGTATGTATGTATGTATGTATGTATGTATGTATGTATGTATGTATGTATGTATGTATGTATGTATGTATGTATGTATGTATGTATGTATGTATGTATGTATGTATGTATGTATGTATGTATGTATGTATGTATGTATGTATGTATGTATGTATGTATGTATGTATGTATGTATGTATGTATGTATGTATGTATGTATGTATGTATGTATGTATGTATGTATGTATGTATGTATGGATGTATGTATGTATGTATGTATGTATGTATGTATGCATGTATGCATGTATGCATGTATGCATGTATGCATGTATGCATGTATGTATGTATGCATGGATGTATGCATGTATGCATGTATGCATGTATGCATGGATGCATGTATGCATGTATGCATGTATGCATGTATGCATGTATGCATGTATGCATGTATGTATGTATGGATGTATGGATGTATGTATGTATGTATGTATGTATGAATGTATGTATGTATGTATGTATGAATGTATGTATGTATGTATGTATGAATGTATGTATGAATGTATGTATGTATGTATGTATGCATGTATGGATGTATGCATGTATGTATGTATGGATGTATGGATGTATGTATGTATGTATGTATGTATGAATGTATGTATGTATGTATGTATGAATGTATGTATGTATGTATGTATGTATGTATGTATGTATGTATGTATGTATGAATGTATGTATGTATGTATGTATGTATGTATGTATGTATGTATGTATGTATGTATGTATGTATGTATGTATGTATGTATGTATGTATGTATGTATGTATGTATGTATGTATGTATGTATGTATGTATGTATGTATGTATGTATGTATGTATGTATGTATGTATGTATGTATGTATGTATGTATGTATGTATGTATGTATGTATGTATGTATGTATGTATGTATGTATGTATGTATGTATGTATGTATGTATGTATGTATGTATGTATGTATGTATGTATGTATGTATGTATGTATGTATGTATGTATGTATGTATGTATGTATGTATGTATGTATGTATGTATGTATGTATGTATGTATGTATGTATGTATGTATGTATGTATGTATGTATGTATGTATGTATGTATGTATGTATGGATGTATGTATGTATGTATGTATGTATGTATGTATGTATGCATGTATGCATGTATGCATGTATGCATGTATGCATGTATGCATGTATGTATGTATGCATGGATGTATGCATGTATGCATGTATGCATGTATGCATGGATGCATGTATGCATGTATGCATGTATGCATGGATGCATGTATGCATGTATGCATGTATGTATGTATGGATGTATGGATGTATGTATGTATGTATGTATGTATGAATGTATGTATGTATGTATGTATGAATGTATGTATGTATGTATGTATGAATGTATGTATGAATGTATGTATGTATGTATGTATGCATGTATGGATGTATGTATGTATGTATGTATGTATGTATGTATGTATGTATGTATGTATGTATGTATGTATGTATGTATGTATGTATGTATGTATGTATGTATGTATGTATGTATGTATGTATGTATGTATGTATGTATGTATGTATGTATGTATGTATGTATGTATGTATGTATGTATCTGAACTATATGCGTAGTAATATATATAGCCATATATGTAGATATGTAGTGCTTGAAAGGACTTGAGGTGTAACTTTATCATCCATACATAGTCACAAAACTCTATAGGGTAATAAAGGACACCATGCTTGAGTATCATAGATCATAAGGGTCTCCATGCCTGAGTAACACAAGTATATGGGACTTCATGCCCATGTGTCACATGTGTATGGGATGCCTTTCCCTATTATCATAAATATATGGGATGTCATACCTGTGCATCACAAGTTTATGAGATGCCATTCCTGGGTATCACAAGTATAAGGGACGTCATGCCTGATTATCACAAATATATGGGATGCCAAGCCCAACTTCATAAATAATAAATAATTCTGGTGTAAATTAATTTAACATGCTATTTAATCAAGAACATAATCATTGTTCATATAGTATCAATGTGACGCAGTCATGCCACTCACGTTCCATTTAATTGGAATAATTCATTCAACTAGGTGGCCACTAATAGAACATAGAAGGTGGTGTAGACACATTAACATTTATGAAATCAAGGTAATGTATTGTACACACCCAAAGGGGTGGAAATTATCAAGGTGGGAAACCTCTGAAAATAAAAAAGGTTCTATGAAAGTTCCACTAACCAGGATAACAATTTATGTAAGGAGATTTTTGTAAGGAAATGCTCGGAAGGTCTGATGTGTGGTGCGATGGTGCATGATATAAAGAAACATGACTTTATGGGAAAATTACTAGACCAACTTCCTTAGCTTGGTAGTACTCTCCTTATTTTTTTCATCCATTAATTTGGGTTGTAATGGGATAAATTGAAGAAATATATGAATTCCCTAAAAATAGGGCATAATAGCTCACCTAGAAATATCATTCTTAAGGGTGAGATAAACAAGGAAAACAAGTAAAAATGAAGCTCTTACCATTAGCTATCCAATGTAATAGACGATGGAAGAAAAGGTGTCTGGATGAGGAACCTAGTTCAAAACTTAGGTGAAGGGGGGGATGTAACAACCTTGAATCCGTACTTCCAGATCCAATTCTAAACACATAAAATTTACAAATGTGACAAAAATTATCCATCAAAACATATAACATCAAAAGGAAGTATTGGATCACTTACATACCCATGTATATCTTAGGTTTAGAGTTTTATAAAATTAGTATAAACTCTTACATATCTTCTAAAAATAAACAAATGGAACATTAAAATATATATTATCTCCTAAAAAATTATTCTCATATAGAACCCTTCTTATATGTATCCTACTAAAAACATTTCTTCACAACCTGAGGAAATGGAAACATAAGAAAGGGTGAGCTCATATTCTCACTAAGTGTAACCATAAGAGATATCAAGGGTTATGTAAGCATAACATGAGAATAAGGGTATAATAACATAAATATAACAATTGAAAATTATACCTTTCATATCAAATGTCATAATATTGGGTCATGGAATAGATATTTGTAGTTCATAAGACATGAATCATAAGTATTTCAAATAAAATGAGGCATAAAAATATAATATTGTCATAATACATTGAGTTTATGGCATAACCATAAGCATATAAAATAATTTCATTAGTAGTCACGTATCTTTTAGAAGACTATCATAGTGGAATGGGTTCACTCCCCAAACCATTGTAGTATTCAAGGTTCACTCCCATGACTATCATGGTGGAAAAATTTCCTTACATAACCGAATTCACTCCCCATTTCAATCATGTCTATCTCATGAGATATAAATCATTACCCAATGCATTGGAGGGAAATTTTTTTAGATTTTTATTGATGGAAAATATGATTTTAGGGTGGTGAATATTCATTATTTTTAATTTAAAGACAAAAACAATCAGACTTTATAAAATATTAAACTGTAGTGGGTGAAGTGTTCTTGAGTTATGATGCAATGAAAATAAAAATTAAAAGAACGCAAGATTTATAGTGGTTTAGATAACAAATATCCTATTACACTCCTAAATATCCTATAATCCTATAGGAGACTCATACCCACTAAGAAACTCACTTTTAAAGGTTTGATAACCTTAATAAAGAGCCTACCTTTTGAAAAACCTAGAGGCACAACCTAGTCTTTGATACAAGAGACCAACCTGATCTGGTAAACCGGAATTTTTATTGGAAGTCACAAACCTAAATTTATTTTATGAGGTGGAATAACTAGAGAAAAATAAATACTTCATTTTGATGAGAAATTTATAAACCATACATAAGAAATTAAAAATATAAAGAAACAAGATTACATAAATAATGAAAATAAATTAAATATAGAAGATGGTTAGAATTTTGATAAAGTTTAAACATGATGACCATTTATCACTTGAAGGAACAAATGTCAAAGATGGAGTCCTTTGGTGATCACAACAATAATAAATAATTCAAATAAGTTCGTAAACAATTCAGAACAGAAGAATCTTGAAGAAGTATTGTAAGTAATCTCCAATAATTGATCTACACAGTTTTATGTTTTTATTACATAAATAAATCTCCCAATCATTAAAAATGAGATATATAAGAGAATTTCCATGTCCATTATATGCATGACACATGTTAATACAAAACAATATAATAATATGATCGTTACTTATAATTATTTAAATCCCCACTAGATTAATATAAAAATATAATTAGGATTTACATTTATTAATGAATTATTAATATAAAACAATTATTATATTAAAAAAACTATTTTAATCAATTTATAGTTATAAAATAATTGAAATAAAAATAAAATCATTTAAATTATACTTGCATCAAAAGTGATATAAAATAGAGCATAGTATAAAAATTAATCTGCCTTTATAAATGATCATACAAATAATATTATAATTAATTTTTAATACTCTACAAATTTTTTTCATCATAAAATAATAATACTTTTATCAAAAAAATTATATTAATAACAACAATTGAAATAAGAAATAAAATTTTAGAAAAATAAAATTTTAACTAACGTTGAGTTATTAACCTACCTTTGGAATAGAGAACGGTGACTCATGACCCACCACTGGGTTCCAATGGTGGATAAATAGAGTATATCCTACCATTGTAATTTTAATTAAAAAATGAGTTAAAAAACTAAAATCATTTCAATCATTTATGTAGTGAAAGCCTTATTATGAAGCAATAAAAATTTTATCACCATTGGAAGTCCAACAGTGACTCATTACCCGTTGTTGGGTTCCAATGGTGGATTATTGAAAAAACAAGAATAATTTTTTATCAAAGAAGTATAAAATAATGGAATTGATCAGAATGAAATAACATATGAAGAATATTTACTAATAAAACATAAGATCACTTAAAACAGTAAGAAAAAATCTTCTACAAGTTATATAATAAAAAAATTAAAAAGAATAAATAACTACTGATTACAATAAAAAAAATAATTACTAACAAATAAATGAAAACAATTTATGACATAAAAAAAATAACTACAATATCTGAGACAAGTACTCCTGATAAACTTTGAAGAGATTATTCTAATACACATAACAGAAATAATGAAATAACCAATCAAATTAACTAAATAAAATTTAAAACAAAAATACATAATACATCATCTCGAAGAAGAATATATAAGCACTTATAGGTGCTTTAAGAAGCACCTGTTATTGGTGGTATAATAAGGGTAAGACACCAACGGGGGTAAAAATTTACCTACCATTAATGTATAATGGTGAGAAAAAAATTAATGCCTATTGATTGGTAAAATTACCCATCATTGAGGTATGGTGGTGGTTCATTGACCCATCATTGGGTTCCAATGGTGGGTTAAATCACCCACCATTGGTAATATTCCAATGGTGGATTGACACCCACTATTGGTGTCTCACATTAGAACGTTGAGAAACCAATAGATAAAACATCAAAAAATCATAAAAAAACCGATATGAAGAAGAATAATAACTCATTTTTAAAACTCAAAGAAACAAATGGTAGTGAAGAAACCAAAGGAAATAAAAATAAAATCTTTAAATAGAAGTCAAACCAAAAAATTGAGATTAAGATGAACACACAAAATAAGAAATTATAGTGGAACTATAAGGTAAGAGGACACATGACTTCCACTGGTGTAGATTCCTACAGACTATAGGTCAAGAAGATATCAAGGAAGATGAATGAAACTCAAAAAGAAGAGCATGTGGTATTTCAAAAGAGAAAGCATATGGTATTTCAAAGATACAGAACGACTAAGATTAAACGGAATATATCGGATGGCTGAGAAATCAACCCAGTCTTAAAGGATTAATAGTACTTAAAAAACTCTATCCCAAATTGATTTGAAGGAAAGGGGGGATCAGTATATCAACCAAGAATCACTAAACTCACTTTATATTAAAACAGAATAACATAGCAGGTTACCAATCCATACACTGCAACTATGGGCATGCTCTAGTGGGCTTATACGTAGGCCCCACACACCTAAGTCATGGACTACGCACACATAAAATCAAAGGCTCCTTATGGGGATACCTTTAGATAGCCTTCCCATAGGGTTAACCCCAAGGGGTCCCCTATTTGGTTGACGGCTAGCTGTGTATTCACTAAGGATGTCACAACTTTTTTATTTAAACACAATTAAACTTAACAAAAAATAACATTAAAATTTTAATAGTAATAGATAACATGTAAAAAATAATTTCAATACTATTTTTTGAATTATAAATAACATATTTATTTAATAAAAACTATTGAATATAAAAGATTTTACAATTTAATAAAAAGTTAAGAAAGGGTAATTTATCAAAACAATTTGAAGTGATAATTTATTTAAATCACTTTTAAATACAAATAAACGCCCCCTATTTTTAAATTACAAAAAAATATATTTATTATATTTTCAACAAAATTTTCCCCCTTTTGAAATTTATCAAAAAGTACATTACAAAAATATGTAAAATATATTCCCTTTTAATAAAAATCAATTGATGTAAAGAGAGTAAATATAACCAATTAAAATACTATTAGTGATTAACAAAGTATTTATAAATAGTATGAACTAAATATTATTTAATGAGAGAATAAAATGAAATTTTTAATTACAAAACATATGTAAAAACATTTTAAAGAATAGTAATCACACTAAAAAATATTTTAATCTTCTAACATACCCAATTCAAATTTAAAATTTTTATATTTAAATTAATATGAGGGTTTTATAAATATTTCAGCTAACTATTTCTCAGTGGGGACAAATTCCATGCATATATCACCTTTATTGACATGATCACCTAGAAAGTTAAATTTTACATCTATGTGTTTAATTATAGAGTGTTGAAGAGGGTTTTTATAAATTGAAATATCACTTGAGAAGAATTTTATCAAAATTGATATTTAAATCATATACTGTATGTTTTATCTATATGCTATGTGAATAGAAACTAGCAGTAACATGTTAAACCTCATCTATTGATAATGCTACTAATAATTACTTCTTAGAGATACATGAAATTAAACTTTTTTCTAAAAAGTTACACATGCCCGTGTTGCTTTTTCGGTCAAGTATGCAACTTATAAATTCATATTCATAGTAAGATAATAAATCAAAACAGTTCTCATTAGAATATAATAGTATACTACAAATAATCTCCTTGATATATCTAAATACTCTTTTAAAATATTTAAGGAAACTTTATTTTGGGTTTGACAGAAACCTAGCACACAAGAAAACTAAGAACATGATGTATGGTCTAGATGTAGTGAGATACAAAAGGCTGCATATCCTGCCTCTATATAGTCTAATTTCAACTCACTCATATTCATATAAATCCAATTTATAATTAGTGCTCATATTAATTTTTATAGTTTTACTAGAATCAAGTACAAATATTTTTACAATTTCTTTAGCATATTTGGCTTGATTTAAGAAAATATCATCTTTTCATTTATTTATTTGTAAACCAAGGAAATTTTTCAGATCTCCCATTAAGTTCATATAAAATTAACTTTTCATAAGCTTAGAAAAATCATTACATAGAGAATCATTTGTTGAACCAAAAAATATATCATCAACATATATTTTTATAATCATTATATCATTTAAAAATCTTTTTATAAATAAGGTTGGATCAACCTTACCTTAAAAAATCATTTTATAATAAAAACATGTTTAATTATTTCATACCAAGATCATGGAGCTTTTTTAAGACCATATAAATATTTATTAATTTTAAAAACATGTCCTAGAAAATTATCATTTTCAATGATAGTGGGTTGTCTAACACAAACATCCTCTAAAATAATTCCTTTTAAAAAGGAACACTATACGTCCATTTGAAATAAGTTTATGTTTTAAAAACAATTCTAGGTTAATATAACTCTAATGGATTCCATTATTTCAATAGGATAAAAATAATCACAAAATCTAATTCCTTCTTCCTGGGAATAACCTTGAGCTTCTAGTCTTCCTTTATTTTTAACTATGTGTCTCACTTCATTGAGTTTATTATGAAAAATCCATTTAGTTACTATAATAGGTTTATCTTTTATAAAAGAAAATAAAAACCATAATTTATTCCTTTGATATTTATTTAATTCATAATTCATATCATTATTATAATTTGAATCAATTAAATCATTTTCAACATTGATAGGAACAAAGTTAGCAATAAAAGCAGAATTCACACAGTAAAGTAAAACATATTTTCTGGTTTGAATTATAGATTTTACATTACCAATTACTTTTTCAATATGGTGATCTTTAAGAGCTTTCCATTATTTTTGGATTAGTTTGAGAAGGGATATTCTCCCCCTCAACTAATGCATTATCATTATCTTGGTCATTATCTTGACCAAAGTTAAATTCTGTAAACTCATCATTTTCTTTAAATGATTTAGAATCCTTCTTATTATAATTGCTTTCATTAAACTTAACATGAACATATTCTTTAATAACAAAAATTTTTATTATTGAAAACACTATAAACTTTACTTACATTGGAATATCCTAAGAATATACCTTCATATGATTTAGAGTCAAATTTTTCTTAATTATATTTTGTGTTTAAGATGAACACTTTTTAGACAAAGACTCTTAAATAACAAACATTAGGTTTATATCCTTTTAAAAGTTAGTAAGGGGTCTTATTTAGAAAATTATAATTAAAAAACTATTTAAAACATATGAAGATATATTTACATCCTCTACCCAAAAATATTTAGAAACACTATATTCCATTATCATTGACCTAGACATTTCTTTAATAGACATGTTCTTTCTTTCAACAACACCACTTTATTGTGGTGTCTTAAGAGATGAGAAAAAGGTTTTATATGAATTTCATTCAAAAAAATTAACAAAATAAAAATTTAAAAATTCAAAACCTATATCACTTCAAATAGAGATGATTGAATTATTTTTGAAATTCTGAATAAGCTTATTTAAGTCACCAAATTTTAATAAAATCTCATTTTTATGAGATAGAAAATAAATCCATAAAAATATAATGTAATCATCTAAAATTAAAAAAGTATACCTCTTACCACAAAAGTTAAAAAAATTTATAGGTCTAAAAAATTTAATATGTAGTAATTATAAACATCTAGCAGTAATGAAATAATTTCTAGATTTAAATCTTTCTTTTTATTGTTTCCTTTTAAATAGAAATCACACATTAAATACATACTTGTATGAAACTTAGGCAGTTACATAACCAATTCATGTTTTTGCAGTTTTTGAAAAATTAATAATATTTCATGCCCAAGCCTCTTATTCTGCAAAATTTAATCTACTTATATATCATTAAGACACTTAACCTTTTGTTTGGTTAAATCAGAATCAATAGTATATACATTTTATTTTCTATTTCCAGAAAATAAAACTAATTTATTTTTTAGAATAGAAAATTTATCATTTTCAAATAAAACATTCAATCCATCATCACATAGATGTGATATGCTTATGAGATTATTTTTTAAACCAAGTGAATATAATACTTTTTAAATAATAATAGTTTTGGAAAAACCAACCTCACCAATACCTTTAATCATACTCTTAGAGTTGTCTCCAAATGTGACAGGTCCGCCATCACATGAGTTAAATGATGTAAACTATGAAATGTAACATGTATTGTTCCTAGATAAGACATTTTCTAAGTACCATGATTCATTGATACTTCTAAGTCATATATCTTGAAATTAAGAAATCAAGCAGATTGTTTTGTTTCCCATAAGAACTTCGGTCCAACTGGATTAGTAGCAAAAAACATTACCACCCAAATAGATTTGAATAATTTACTAGTGGGATGATTTGAAATTGAATCATTAGTAATTAAAGTTATAGTATGCCTAAAATATTTTGAAAATATTATTGAATGATCATTGTCATAATCTCCTTTCATTCTTTATTTAAAACATGTTACACTTGAAATTCTTCCTTTTGAGATTTTGACAAAGATAGTTTTATTTAAACTTGGAGTTGTAATATTATACCCATGACCATTATTATTGGTGTTTAATATCACTAGATACATCATATTATAATTTTATTTCTTTTATAAAAGTATACAATTCCTATTTAAGGTTAAAAACTTCATTTTTCATAACCATATTCACCTTTTGAATAGTTTCTAAATCGATAAAGACTTTTTTATTAGTTCCAAAAGGTTTGTTTATTAATTTTTTATTTTATTGTTTTTATTTTTTAAAATCAATTTATAATTTAGTTAGATCATAAAAAACTAAATTAAATCTCTTATATTTATCTTTATTATTTTAAGCTATAGTTTTTTTAATCATTTCATTTTCATATTTTAGTTTTAGCAATTCAGAATTATAATATTCTTTAGGTTTATCATTCTATAAAATATATATTTTTATATTATTATATTTCCCTTTGAATTTTTTATTTTATTTGATAAAAATTTATTATTAATTTTGAATTCATTATACTTTTCAATAATTCTGGCTCCACAATTCTTTAATTCTTCACCCTCTTTAAGCAATCGCTTAACTTTATATTTTTTCAAATCAGAGTCAAAACCTGAATAAAAATAAATCATTCTCATTTCCAAATATATCATTGTGACCTTCATTTTAAGGAGTTATTAACTGATTAAAAATGGAATCATTTAACTCACATGTAATACCCATCAAAGAAGGATTACTTGTCTCCTTTTCACTTCCATAATCATCACTTTAGTTGGAACTATCTGAATAGTCCCAACCTCCAAACAAAGCTTTTTTTCCTTTAATATTTTATTTTTGTCTCTATTTAGATGTTTTATTTTAGTGATATTAGTCCTTATATGACCTTTCTCCCTACACTCCTAATAGTTTAATTCTAAAACATCATTATTATTATTATTATTACCTTTCTTATAGTCATTTCTATACTTCCTCTTGAATTGCCTCTTTCTGACTTTTTTTCATAAACTTGTAAAACATATTAGTGAAGTGGTCCATCCCCTTGTCACATTCCTAACACTCAGATTCAGATTCATTGCAGGTATCAATAAAATTTTATTTAAATGAAATGCCTTTTCTTTTAGTAGTCTCCTCATCTACAATATTCTTCATCTTTAATTCATTCTGCAGTAGAGATCCTATGAGTTCATCTAAACTATAATGCTTGAAATTCTTACTCTCATTAAAGGAAACCATCTCTACATGCCATATATTTGGAAGATATCTCAGTACTCTTTCCACCTAAGTAGTGTATTCCAAGACCTCTCAAAGATCACTCATACCATTGGTGATACTTGTGAACTAATACAACATCTGGTTAAAATATTCTTCTTCTCCCATATTTAAGTCTTGGTATTATACTCTCAGAATTCCAAGTTTCATTCTCTTTAGCTTTTTAGTGCCATAATGAGTCACTTTCTGTATCCTCTATATGTCATGGGTTATCTTAAAAGCTGAAAAATTTCTATATACGTTTCTACTAATAACACAATATAAAATATTTTTAACTTTGTAATTTAAAACATATTTTACCATTTCAATTCTAACCAATGTCTATGGATAAGTTTTAGGAATCTCGTATGGATTTTACATGATTTTCTAGTGATCTATATTAATATTTTTCAAGTAATCTTCCATTATATCTTTCTATTATCCATAGTCAATCCCATCAAAAAATGGGATTTTTGTGTAATCCGTCCATCATTAGAATTGACACCTGTCATCATAAAAGTATACCTTTATTTTGTTCCTTAGACTACCAAGTCTAGGATACAGGTCATCATAAAGTTGTAAAATAAGCAACAAAAATACTAAAATATCATATACCTACCCTCTGATACAAATTTTTGGATCATTATTGATGGAAAATATGACTAGGGGTGAATAATTATTGTTAAAAAAATTTAAATATAAAAACAATCAGATTTTATAAAATATTAACTATAGTGAGTATCGTGTTATTGAGTTATGATGCATCATAAATAAAAGTTAAAAGAACACAAAATTTATAGTGGTTTAGATCATAAATATCCTAGTACATTCCTCAATCTTCTATACACATTGAGTATACTAGTACCCACTAATAAACTCAATTTTAAAGGTGTGATAACCTTAATACAGACCCTGCCTTTTGAACAACCCAGAGGTACAACGTAATCATTGACACAAGAGACCAAACTGATCTGTTAAACCTTACTTTTGATCATGATTCACAACCCTAAATTTCTTTTAGGAGGTGGAATAACTAGAGATAAATAATGACTTGCTTTTGATGGGAAAATCATAATCTAGACATGAGACATTACAAACATAAAGAAACAAGATTAAACGAATAAAATAAATACAAGAAATACAATATATGATCATAATTTGAATGAAGTTTAAGCATTATTATCATTGATCACTTGAATGAAAAAAAATTTGAAGATAGATTCCTTCTATGATCACAGCATGAGTGTAGAAGTAGTATAAGATCCTGAACAATTCAGAACAAAAGAATGTCGAAGAAGTATTTCAAGTAATATATAAGAATTTATCTTAATAAATTTATGTTTTTATTGCTTGAATCAATCTCCTAGATAATTAAAACTGAGATATACAGGATCATTTCCATGTATAATATCTACATGACACATGTTGATGCATAAAAATATAATAATATGATCGTTACATGTAGTTTTCTAAATCCTCATTGTATTAATATAAATATATAATTTGGATTTATATTTATTCATGAAATATTAATATAAAACAATTAATATATTAAAAAATATATTATAATCAATTTAAAGATATAAAACAATTAAAATAACAATATAAACATTAGATTACAAATGCAGCAAAAGTGAAGTAAAACATAGCATCGTATAAAAATTAATATTCATGTATAAATTGTCATAAAAATAATATTACAATTAATTTTTAATACACTAAAAATTTATTTCAAAATAAAATAATAACAATTTTATCAAAATAATTATTTTAATAACAAAAATAGAAATATGAAATAAAATTTTATAAAAATAAAATTTTAACTAATGGCGGGTTATTGACCTACCATTGGAAAAAAGAGTGGTGAATCAGGACCCACTGTTGGGTTCCAACAGTGGATAAATAGAGTATGAACTACCATTGAAATTTTAAGAAAAGATAAAATGAGTTAAACAAAAATAAATTCATTCCAAGAATTTAAGAAGTGAAAGTATTCTTATGAATCAATAAAAATTTTCTCACCGTTGGAAGTCCAATGGTGACTCATGACCCATCGCTAGGTTCTAATGGTGGATCATTGAAAAAACAATAATTATTATTTTTCAAGGAAGCATAAAATAATGAAAGTGAATAGAATGAAATAAAATATGGATAACACCTAGTAATAAAATATAAGATCACTTCAAGCAGTAAGAACAAATATTATACAAGTTATATAATAAAAAAATTAAATAGATAAAAATAACTACTGATAACAATAAGAAAATAATTAATGCCAACTAAATGAAAACAAATTATAACATAAGGAAAATAACTACTATAGTCAATATAAGAACTCCTATTAAACATTGAATATATTCTACCAATACATAGTAAATTAATAATGAAATAAATAATCAAATTAATTGGAAACAATTTAAAATAGAAATAGATGCCACAACATATCAAAGAAGAATAGATGAGATCATGTAGAACCTTGAAGAAACACATGCTACTGGTTGTATAGAAAGGTTAATACACCAAAAGTGGGTAAAAATTTACCTACCATTGATGTCCAATAATGGGTAAAAATCACCAATTGTTAAAGCCCAATTGTGGGTAAAATTACCCACTGTTGAGGTCTTGCGGTTGGTCATTGACCCACCGTTGGGTTCCAATAGAAGGTAAAATCACCCACGGTTGGTAATATTTAAATGGTGACTCAAAACCCACCATTGGTTTCCAATGGTTACTTGTCGAGAAACCAATAGATAAAGAATCAAGTAACTAGAAAAAAAACTAAGATGAAGAAGAAGAAGAACTCACTGTTAAAACTAGAAGAAACAAACGGTAGTGAAGAAACTAGAGGAAAAAAAGTGAAATCTTTGAAGAGAAGTCAAACAAAAAAATTAGATCAAGATGATAACATAGAAGAATAAATTATAGTGGAACTAAAAGGGAAGAAAATTCATGACGACCGCTGGTGCATACACCTACAACCCAGAGGTGGAGCAGACACCGAGGAAGATGAGTGAAACTCGAACAGAAGAGCGTGCGGGATTTCAAAAGAGGAGGTGCGTGGAATTTTAAAGTTATAAAATGGATAAGATGAAACAGAAAATATTTAATGGTAGATAAATTGACTAAGTCTTAAAGGATGAATAGTACTAAGAAAACTCTATCCTGCATCAATTTCAAGGAAAGGGGAGCACACAATATATCAACCAGGATGCGCTGAACTCGCATTAGACTAAAACACAACCATATAGTTGGTGACCATCCCATAAATTGTACCTACGGTCACGATCTATGGGCTTTATACATGGGCCTCGCACACTTAAAACATGAACTATTCATATATAAAATCAAATCCTCTTTGTGGGGATACCTCCAACTGACCTTCCAAAGGGTTTGACCCTAAGGGATCCCCTATGTGGTTGAGGGCTAGATAGGTCTCCACCAAGGTTGTCAAGTATTTTTTATTTAAACTAAATTAAACATAACAAAAAAATAACATTAAAATATTAATAATAATAAGTAACATGTAAAAACAATTACAAAACTATTTTTGGAATTATAAACAAAAGACTAATTTAATAAAAACACTTTAATATAAAAGATTTAATAATGTAATAAAAATTTAATAAAGGGTAATTTATCAAAACAATTAGAAGTGATGAAATATTTAAATTGATTTTAAATACTAACATATATAGGTCACACTCATCATATAATGAGACCATACATATACATGTCATATGAACATAAATCATTCATCATATTATAACCCATGAAAAAAAAGGGTTTCATAAATATTATTCCATCATAAATATAAGACAACCATAGAAAGAATAGGGATTTTATCCTTAAATCATAATCCCAATAAATCATAAGTAACATAAAATAATTTTATCTTAGATGGAAAAATGGTTTCCAACGATCAATTGAAATAACTCTGAGAAAAATATCATTCCAATTTTGAAAAAATTGTCATTAAAAGCCACATAATTACAAGAGAAAACATTTTTGTTGAAAATAACCATGTAAAATTGTAAATTAATCTTCAATTAATTAAGAATTCATGAAAGCAGCAAAATATGTTCCTATTGTGTATGTTAAAAAACATTCTTTTCATATTGTTTCCATAAAATTCACAAAGTACCTTGTTTGGAAAATGAAAAAAAAATCTTGTCAAACTATTTAGTAAAAATTCACACAAGGGTAAAAATGAATTTAAAAAATTTTAGAAGAATAGTAAAAAAAATTGAATTTTTTTTTAGGAAATATAAACATAGAAGAAAAATATTCCCTAGAAGATACTTACATATAAGCATTCCTGAATGATAATGAGATTGTGAAATTAACCCTTACTAGTTTGTAATAAGTCGAATTGTATGCCGCATGAATGAATAACATTTAACAAAACATTAAATATCTTGATAATAAATAAATTCATGATATATCATGTAAAGGGACATTATATATACCTTGTAAAATAATATATTTTTATAAAATCAAAATATGTCTCAATGAAAGAAAATTTAGATGAAGTCCTTTACAAAGATCATATCATTGAAGTGAGTATTAATCAAAAGAATAGATTATGTGTATTCACTATATATCCACATAAAATAAGTGGAAATAAAACATAATATAATTAAATTCCATTTCACACATAATCTTATAATTACATAATCAATGAAGTAGATGTTTAACCCAAGGTATGGAAATTGAGTTAATAATTCTCTTACATCAAGTATTATCTTTATTTGTTCATGTACAAACATTATTTATAATAAATATGTATTTTATTATACATTTATTCCATGAATTTAAGTATATCATACCATTTGTTATTTATAACATAATATCACCCATTTACTAATAATTGGTTATTAAAATCATTTTTTTGGGTGATAATTGCTCCATTTTCCTAGCATGTTACGGTTCGGTAGTCTTGGTCTTTATAATTTGATCTTGGTCTAATCATTTCCAAATTTTTTATCATGGTATAAAAATAATATATAATAATTATATACTTATTTATATTAATTTATATAAAGTAGAAAATTAATTACACAATTTACAAAGATTGTAGGACGTACGTATGCATAAATGTTATTTTCATTTTTCGATTTATGAAATAAAAGAAAGGTAAATAATAATTCATTTTTACATAATAATTATTATATCATATAGATCATTTATATTCATTAAACCCATAAAAATACTGATAGATATAATATTTTCACAATTATTCATGTGTTTTAGATGATTTAAACCCTATAAATTAATCAATGTGATCTTATTTGTATCATTTTATGATTTTTTGGTGAGTTTTAAGATTACATGTCAAAGCTGGTTAAATTTATAAATTTAACAGTTTTATTTCACCTTTGTATTTCATGCATAAATTTTAAAATATAGACCAAATATGTGTGGTTATTTTTTATAGGATTCCTTGGTTCTTGGGATACAACTTATTCTCCTGGACTATGATCCCATTAGAACTCCAATAAACCCAAAAAAATCAAAGAATGTGAACACTTATTCTGGCCGGTAGAATGGACCTTACCTCATTCAAAGAATCTTATCTCGAGCTACCAACCACCAAAGGGGGTGATTCTATATTTTTTAGAAATAAAACTTGATGAGGATGTTTCAAGTTAAATTTTAGGGAGAAATTATTTCATTAAGGCATCCATTGAACCGGTCAAAGTTGGGTTGGTGGAATAGTGTTTTCTAGCCATAAAAAGTCATATCTAGTATTTTGGGCATAAATTCTTTCACACTACTCCAATTTCTCTAAAATTTCAAATTTTTCTAGAAAAAAACATTCCTCAAATATTACAAAAGGGACATCATCCTGATTAGACAATCTTCAGGGTGAACCGAAGCTATCATTATGGTAGACAGATTCTAAAGGAGAAAATTTTTGTTCTTTATTTTCACTCTTTTATTCTTCTTATTTTTATAATGAATTCATCTTACCCATTATTAAAAATTACCCTTACCATGGTGGGGTAAAAATATAATATTATTTTTAAAGGGTAGGTTTTCTATTTTTTTTTTAATTCTTTAGTTCTTGTTGATTTAATAAAAAACTCTCTCTTCTACGAAGTTGATTTCATATTCTAATAACAGTATTTATTATCTTATATGATCGTATTCGATTTTATATTATGTTGTTATTATTTCATTGATAAATGATCATTTTTATCCCTCACTAGGTTCTGGTATATATTCAATAGAATAAGATCATGGATTAGTGGTGAAGTACTTGGTGATTATTAGTACGTGTGGGAGGGGTGGTGAACATTCTTGATTATTTGGGATAAACAATACCCGATTGGGAATTACCTAAGTCAATTGGGTGTATTCATTACAAATCTATCACAAAATGGAAGGAGTTTAGACCAAAATAGAATTTTGTTAAGGTATATTCTTATCATAACCATTTGACCAAAGAATTGAGTTGAAGCAGTTGTGGAGTCTCACTTAAATCGACTTAGCAGAAGAGGATTGAATAAAATGAACCAAGAAAAACATTTAATTAGAAAATTTCCCCCAAATTGATCACCCATATCATATAAATGTTTTTAATCACTTGTGTTGAAAAATTTTCTTTAATCCATTTCTTAATTTATTTGTTTTTTCTTTTTCTATCATTTTTAAAACCAAAAAAACAAAAACATCCAATTCTTCCTTAAATTAAAAAGTGAAAAACGTAATTGTTGTGCACTCCTCTCTAGAGAAAAACTAGGTTAACCTATTTAATAAAATTTAACTTATTAAATAAAAAAAATTTCCACACCCCATGATAGGAACGTGTCAAAAATTAACACCATTATTGGAGAGTCAGTGCCTCAAAACACAAAAAACTAATAAAAAATTTCTTGAATGACACGTAGTTCAAATAACAATTTAATTGAATTCAATAATGAAATTGAAATAGAAATAATCCAATTGAGAAAAAAAAATTAAAAGATATTTTTAGTAAATACACCTCACAGATTCAAGTGATACTTTCAGTGATCACTCTAAACCTACAATAATGACTGAAAATCTCAACCAAACTATGTGTGATCTCTACACACCTCAATTTGATAATCAAAATAACCAACTCACTATCCCTGCAATAGAAAATGGCTTTGAAATGTGCATTAATATGATCCAAGTGCTAAAAAATCATGGCCTTGCAGGTGAAGACCCAAATCGATACATCCATGATTTCACCTATGTCTACTTCAACTTAAAACCTTGAGAAGTTGTAGAAGAGCAAGTAAAGTGTAGGTAATTACCCTTCTCGCTTGAGGGAGCACCAAAATAGTGGTGTTACAATCTTCAATTAGGGGAGATAAATTATTGGGAAGATCTCAAAATAATATTCTTTCAAATATTCTTCCCTATATCTAGGGGAACCACAATAAAAAAATATCTTTACATTATACATCAATTGACATGAGAGACTCTATATGAATACTGGAAATGTTTCAAGAAACTCTGTTCAAGCTGACCACACCAAGAAATGGAAGAGAACCAATTCCTTGTGTTCTTCTACCATGTATTTCTTGAAAATGATCAAAAAATTTTGGACGCCTCATCTAGAGGATCCTTGATTGACAATTCGCATGCTGATATTATAGGTCTCATTGAAAATATTGTGAAAAACTCACAGTAATTCAGAACTAGAGATACGAGCACTAAAGGAATCTATGAGGTAAGGATTTCTGATTCTTACTCACCCTTACATGAGTCAACACTTAAGGAAATATCTAGTTTTATGAGACAACTTTCTGTGAACCAAGTAAAGGAACAGAAAGGCCCGAATCAGGTATGTGGTTTATGCTCCTCTACTTATCATTACACTGATCAATTTTCAGATGTGCAGGGGGCCAAAATTTGTGATGCAACCTATAAACAAAGGCAATTTCAACCAAATCAGCCACATCAACCCCAAACCCAACCAGGATACAGATTTCAACAAAACCAAGATAGACCTTCTTTTCAACAGCAATACCATAACCCCCATCTATTTCAACAATCCTATAAACATCCCTTCTAGAAATAACAAGCCTTTTAGCCCCCACCATTCCAATAAAATACTTATGATCATCCTTTTAAAAGTACACCAACTACTGAAGAGTAGAATCTATGAACCAAATTTGTAGGTTTAGAAGATAATATTGACAAGCTAACTGATTAGTTTGGAAGTTTTATGGAAATTATGACAAAGAATCAAGGTAATCTACCATCCCATACAATCCCAAACCTAAAGGATAAAGTAAACATGATAAAAAAGAAGTAGAAAGGATCTCACACCACCTAAACAAAGTGAGAATAATTATTCTAAGAAACCTTCAAAAGCTCAAACCATTAATCCAGAAGAAGGGGATCAGAAAAACATAGGATAAAGAACCAAGTTTATGAAGGAAAGTCTAGAAACACCTTTACAAAAACAAGAAATAGAGAAAAGGGATATCCAATAACTATTCTCATCCTCATTAGTTAAATAAAAGAAAGTTGAAGAATAAATAATTCAAAATAAAATTAAAGAAACTTTTAAGAATTTTGAAATAAACATACTACTACTAGATGCAATAAAACAAATCCATAAGTATACAAAATTTCTGAAGGATCTATGCACAAAAAGAAGAAAGTTTGATGAAAATGAGATAATCAGCTTAGGAATAAGTGTATAAGTATTTATCACACCAAAAAAACAAAACAAATTCAAGATCCAAGGACATTCTCTATTCCCTACACCATTGGGTCTTTAAATTTTACTAACGATCTATGTGATCTAGGAGCTTCAATAAATGTTATGCCTCACTTGGTATTTTCATCCTTGCAGATTGGGGAACTAAAACCAAATTGAGTGGTTGTTAAATTAGAAAACATATTTATAATTTTCCCAACTAGATTTCTAGAGGATGTACTCATGGGGGTAATAGGATTGATCTTTCTAGTAGACTGTTATGTCCTTACCATGGAAGAAGACAGAGCACCAAGATAATCTCCCTTTATCCTAGGGAGACCCTTCCTAAAAACAGTAAGGACTATCATCAATGTCTATGAAGGAACACTCAGAATGGAACTTGGAGAAAGTATATTGCACTTAAATATTCTTGATGCAATGAAACATTCATCTAGTAAAAATTAACTTTATGAAATCTCCCATGAAGAAGGTATAGAACCAATTGAATATTCAAGTATGCTTCATGAATTTTTATATTTAGGAGAACATTTTTCATTTGAAAATTCCAATTCCCAAGAACCTGATAATCCTGATATCATGTTACATGGGGAGGTAAAATGTTACTTTCTCAATGATTTATTAAAATAAAATGATATGATACCAGAGATTCCATCCTTTGAAGTAGGAAACCTAAATTCAATATCATCTCTTAAAAAAACCCCATTTCTTGAACTTAAGACATTTACAAGTGATTTAAAGTATGCTTACCTAATTGAAGGTGAGAAATTTCTGGTAATAATTTCCAATAACCTATCACATTCACAAGAACAAACTCTGATTGACCTACTCAAAGGAAATGTCTAAGTTGTAGGATGGATTTTATGTGATATACCCAAA
The DNA here is from genome assembly GCA_963277665.1 of Viscum album. Taxonomy (NCBI): domain Eukaryota; kingdom Viridiplantae; phylum Streptophyta; class Magnoliopsida; order Santalales; family Viscaceae; genus Viscum; species Viscum album. The sequence continues at coordinate 1,489,815,541 of OY728153.1, read as the reverse complement.
ATCAGTCCCAAGGTCTGATCTCATAGAATATTTTTAGAAGGTGATGCTTGACCAGTTAGACAACCTCAAAGAAGAATCAATCCCACCATCATGGAGTTTATTAAGAAAGATATAGAGAAATCGCTAGGAGAAGACATCATTTACACAATTCTACTTCTCAGTGGGTCAGCCCCATTCTTGTAGTCCCAAAGAAAACTGGCATGACCACTGTTACAAATGATAGAAATTAATTGATCCCATTGAGAATAAAAAATATCTGGGGAGTGTGTATATATTATAGGAAACTAAATCAAGTTACCTGAAAAGAACACTCCCATTCCATTCATCGATCAGATACTAGAAAGTTTAGTGGGAAAAACTCATTACTGTTTTTTAGATGGATTCTTAGGATACTTTAAGGTTCTGATCGAACCAGAAGACCAGGAGACGACAAACTACACCTATCCATTTAGAACATTTTCCAAAAAAATGATTCCTTTTGGGCTATGCAATTCCCCAGGAAAATTTCAATGTTGTAGGGTGATTAATTTATTATATCATATTGAGGAATGCTTGGAGGTATTTCTAGATGATTTGATAGTTTTTGGTAATTCATTTGATCATTTATTAGGAAATTTGGAAAAAAAATTAAAAACATGCATTGATGATAATCTTTTCTTAAATTTCAAAAAAAAATCATTTTATGGTTTAAAATTAAACAGTGTTGGGGCACATAATTTCACAAAAAGGGATTGAGGTTTATAAATTGAAAGTTGAAGTAATAAATTCTTTTCTATATCCAACTTGTTAAAAACATGTTATATCCTTTTTAGGACATGTAGGATTTTACAGAAGATTCATCAAAGATTTTAGTAATATTTATCTTCATCTATCAAGATTACTACTAAAAGAAGCAGACTTTAATATTGATTATTCATGTATGAAGTCATTTTTTGAACTAAAAAAAGTTTTATCACACCTCCAACAATGAAACCACCCAACTGGGAGTACCCTTTTGAGTTTCTTTGCAATACATCCAACCAAGCAGTCAGATCCACTTTATCACAAAGAATTGAAAACAAGCCTCAAGTAATATCCTATGAATTGAGGACCTTGTATGATACAAAAATCAATTACACAATGCCTGAGAAGGAGTTCCTTGTAGTTGTCTTTGCACTAGATAAATTCCCATCATATCTTTTTATCACTAAAGTTTTTGTTTTTTCTGATCATGCAACACTTAGGTATTTAATGAAAATTGTGGATGAAAAGCTGAGGATAGTGATATAGATGATACTTTTACAAGAGTTAAATTGGGAAATTAAAGATAAAAAGGGGAACTAAGAATCAGGTTGTTGATCATCTAAGTTGACTACCCCAAACCGCAAAAGATGAAATTCTAAACCCTAACCCACTTAATGATGAGATTCTTGGAGAAAAAATATACATCATCAACATTGAAGTTCCATGGTATGCCAATATGGTAAATTATATGGTAATATATCATGTCCCATCTCATTTAAATTCCCACAAAACTCAAAAGATGAAATCTGAATCTAAATATTATAAATGAGATGATCCATTTTTTGGAAGATTTGTAATGGCCAAGTAATAAGAAGATGTTTTCCTAAATGTGAAATTGATTCTGTCTTTGATTTTTGTCATAATTTAGCTTATGGATCCCACTTTGGATCACAAAGGATAGAAAGAAAGGTTTTAGAATCTAGACTTTATTGGCCCACCCTTTTTATAGATTCTCATAAAATTTTCAAAAGGGGTGAAAAATGTCAGTTTTCTGGAAATATTTCAAAGAGAAAGGAAATGCCCCAAAAACCACTTATTTTTTGTTAAATTATTTAAGTATGCCGGATTGATTTTATGGGCCATTTCCCAATGCCTTTTGTAAATTATTATATCCTACTTTTAGTTGATTATGTTTCCAAATGGGTGGAAGAAAAATCCACCAGGACTGACGATGCTAAAGTTGTGTGTGATTTTGCCAGGGATAACATATTTTGTAAGTTTGTAGTTCCTAGAGCCATCATCAGTGATCAGGGGATTCACTTTTTCAATAGGAAAATGGAGGCAGTACTGAAGAAGTATAGGGTGCATTATAAACATCAACTTTCTATCATGCACAAGCTAATGGTTAAGCTGAAGTATCCAATAGGGAAATTAAAGGAATTTTGGAAAATACTGTTAATCCAAACAAGAAGGATTGGAGCCAAAGGTTGGATAACACATTATGGAATTATATGAAATCTTATAAAACTCTAATTAGAATGAGTCCATATAGACTAATTTATGGGAAAAGTTTTCACATACCTGTGGAATTGGAACATAAGGCATACTGGTTGTGAGGAAGATAAATTTGGATCTTGAAAGTGTTGGGAATGAGAGCCATGAACACTGCTGGAGCATTGGTTATGCAGAAGGGAATAACCAAGAACTCATAGTGGCCATACCGACATCTGAAGGCCGTCTTCTGTATGTCCTCGTCTCGAACTCTGAGCTGGTGATAGCCTGACATGAGGTCTATCTTCAAGAACCATTGTGCTCCCTTGAGCTGATCAAAGAGGTCATCAATCCTCGGTAGCGGATACTTGTTCCTCACTGTCACCTGGTTCAGGCGACGATAGTCAACACAAAGTCGCAAGCTCCCGTCTGCCTTCTTGGTGAACAAAATCAGGGAAGCCCAGGGTGAAACACTGGGTCGGATGAACCCCTTGCTCTGCAAGTCCTCCAACTGTACCCGTAGCTCTCGAAGCTCGGCGGGGGCCATTCGATATGCTGGAGTCGATATCGGGGTTGTCCCGGGGCACAGGTCAATATAAAAGTCTACCTCTCTGGGAGGAGGTAACCCTGGAACGTCGTCGGGAAAGGCGTCCGCAAACTGATCCACCACTGCAGGAAAACCAGGACTCCGCACGTCAACTGATCCTATGATGAGTCTAGCCAACTGATGAGTGATGGGTTGTCCTCTCCTCCGCGGAAGTCCATCATGTACTTCAAAGGCTCCCTTCTCGCCGGTGAAGGTGAACCTGCTCCCGTCGGTGCGTACACATCGCACCTTGCGCCTAAAACAGTCAATTTGTGCATAGACCGTAGATAACCAATCCATGCCCAAGATGACGTCGTAAGGCCTCGACGCTGCTACAAGAAGATCCTAGCCGAAGCTCTCGCCTCCTAGAGTAAGCTCACACTGTCATCACCAGTGCGTAATCGTCGAGTCTGCTCCCGTAGGAGTCTCTAGCCGTAAGGATCGAGCCAACGGCTCTGTCGGAATCTCCGAGCTCCGAACAAGGGTAGCGGCTATGAAAGAGTGACTCGCTCCTATGTCTATAAGTACTGCAGCAAGGGTGGAATAGACATATATAGTACCTCGAATCATCTCGGGCGCGCCGTGGTCATAGGCCTCTGCTGCCTGGAGTTGTGCCTGTCTCTACCCGCCAGCTCCCTATGGTCGGGGTGGACCTCCTGATGGTGGTGGTGGCAGAGTCTCAAAGCGTCTCCCAACACCTGCTGCTCGGCCAACTCCTCTGCCTCATCCACCTCCTCCCTGCGGACCACCACGGTGGACCCTCTGCCTCTGCCTCGGTGGTCCCTCAACCGTCTGCTGCTCCTCGGCACGGCGGGTCGGGCAGTCACAAGCCATGTGGCCCTGCCCGCCGCACAAGTAACACTGTCTGCCTCTCGAAAGACTGGCTCTGTGCTGTGTGCCCCGCACTGCTGAGCCAGTGTCCTGAGGTCGTCTGCCTGAGGGTCTGGTCTGCCTGGACCCCTGAGTCATCCGTCGACTGCCTGCTGCAAAAGACTCTGCCACGTGCCGCCCTGCGGTGGGTCGCGGCGCTGGTGTAGACTCAGCAAGAAAGCTCTCGATCAAAAGGGCCCGCTCCAGTACTCCTGTCTGAGTCGGAATACTGAGGGAGATCAGCGATGCCTTGATCTCGTGTCTCAATCTCTGCTCGAAGTCCGGGCCTGGAATAATGGGTCTCGTACCATGTCGTTCGAGTAGCGCGAGAGATCGGTAAATCTCTCCGAGTACTGAGCGACCGTCATGCTGCCCTGCCGCAGCTGAAGAAACTCCTGAATACGCACCGCACGGAGGGTGGTTGGGACGAACTCCGAGCGGAAGAGGCTCTCAAAGTACGTCCAAATTAGAGATGCCTCATCGTGCACCTGGAGCATCAAGCTCCACCATCGGCTCGCTGCTGCGTGCAGTAGGCTCGCAGCGAGGATCACCATGAGGTCTACTAGTGTCCTCACTAGCCTAAAAACTCGTACGACTGCCTCCAGCCAGTCCTTGGTTGCCTGGGGGTCCGTCTCCCCACGAAACTTGGGCGGTCGCTGGCGCTGAAACTCATGCAGTGTGCTGAGGCGACGTGCATCGTCAGTGGCTGGTGCTGGAAGCATCGGTGGCTCGGCGGTTAGTGCTACCGCCGGTGCCACTGCTGACAAAGGGCCCTACACCGAGGCCTCGTCGCTCGGTGGGATGTCGTCACGCTCGACTCTCGGAGCCCTAGCTGGCTGCCGTCGTGGGGCCATCCTGAAAAGGAAACAGGTGCGCCACGGTCAGAACAGTATACCTGTTGAGCTGATACAAAGTAATCACAAAGAAAACTTGAAACACACACGCAATCAATGTTTTCGTGCATTAAGTCGGAAATCAGAAGTCAGGGTCCTGGTGTACGGATATGTCGGCCGCCACACCAACAATAGACTCCCTGGACTGATAACCACACTCAATACGCTAAACACTATTGCTTCACATAGAAAAGATCAGAGTTTGAGGTAGAACCGAACTCCTTTGATACCAATTTGTCACGACTCGTCCTCGGGGCCCATGCTGTGACTACCCCAAGCCTTCCTTCCATAGGCCAGGAGATGGTGACTAGCACCAAGGCGTAAATCCCAGTAAAAAGGGAACGCATTGCCTTTGTAAATTAAACAAGCACCAAAGAGTAAGCAAGCGGAAAAGTAAACACTAAGTAAAAGAGAGTACAACTGTAAGTGCGGAAAAGTAAGTGGGCCAGTATACAAACCCAAAACTGAAAGTAAAGTACAACTCGAAAGGGAAAAAAGAAACTGAAAAGTAAAAGCTGCTATGCCGAACTGTCCACTGGAAATCCCACCTGAAGGGTGGGTATAGATAGCTCCTCTGCTCCTCGGGTCCCGTCGTCCGCTCCGAGTATGTCCCGCCCAGTGGTCCACCTCCAGGTATCGTCCTGCTCTGTGAGCCTCAACCACGATCAACGTTGTCCGTCGTCTGCAACCAACACAACGTAGTGCGGGCATAGCCCGTGCAGGGGTGAGTATAAGCTACTCAGTAGGGACCCTGAGACCCCCGAAGGTCTCCCAAAATCCACAAAGGATAAACCACAAAAGAAAGATACAATCACGAAGTAACAACCGACACTGCTTAGGTATATGCCCATACATATACCTAAGTCATCAATTCCAATACGCTCCAACCTCCAAGCCCAAGTACAACTCAGTCCACACAGGAAAGTATACGTATTCCACACAGGAAAGCAAAACGTAATCCACATAGGATAGTACAACACAATCCACACAGGAAAGCAAACAGGATTCAGCTCACACAGGTATACTTCTTCGAGGACAAAAGAGATGATTATTGATCTATCTAAGTCGTCGGACCCACAAAGGATCGTTAGGTACTAACCCCCGTAAAGACCCACACAGGATCGGACCCACACAGGATCTGTAGGCGCTGGTTCACAAAGGACCGATGAGCGCTGACCTACACAGGATCAGTAGCACGGATCCACACAGGATCGCTGATTGTTGTAGTCGTCGTCGTCGAATCCACTGAGGATCTCTGCACAGTCGTCGTCGCAGTCACATTAGCAATCGCAGCCAGCTCTAGGGTAACCGCACACAGTAAGCTCGTATAGGAGGGTCCGCTCCACGAGCCGAGAGGCTGATACATAAACTGTCACATAGTCCATAGTTGATGTATCCAAAAGTTCCGTATCGTCAACAGGAACTCAACGCAACAGATGGCGCGTCAATCGGACGCCCGGTCTGAGAGTTATTGGCTTTTTCGTCCCAGGGGCCCGGTTGGTTTTTAAGGAAAAACCAACCCGATCATACTCCACCTATGTCCAAACCTCAGGCGGAGTATACCAAAAGATCCGTCTCACTAAGAGGAACTCAACAAAGCTGACGGCACGTCAATCGGACGTCCGTAGCTCAAGATATGAGTGTTTCTGCTCCGAGGGCCCGGTTGGTTTCGTGTACGAACCAACCCGGCCGAACTCAAAGTATTCTGAAACCTTGAGTGTGATATATCGAAACGATCGTCTCGATCCAAGGATCTTATCGCCGCTGACATTGCGTCGTTTAGAGGTCCGTAGCCTGAGTTATGGGCATTTAAATCCAAACCGTTCGGTAAAGGGGGTTTCGGGCCCGGGCCGACCCAGCCCGAGACCCCCCGGTTGGCCCGAACCGGGTCGACCCGCCCCGGACAGGGTCGTCCCGGCCCGGCACGGCCCGGCCTGGCCGACCGGCCAGGCGCCGGTCCGGCTGGGGGCAGCACGCCCAGCGCGCTGCCAGCTCGGCTTTGGCCGAGCTAATTGAAAAGAGGGGGGCGCCTGCCCCCCCCCCCCTGTGTAACCGCGGCCCCCCCTCATTATGGGGGGCCATTCAACTAGCCGGGGGAATTTAATTCCCCCAGGTTTCTCCACTCCGGTCCGCCCGACCTGGCCGGCCGGCTCCCTCTCAATGGGACTGGCGGTGGCTGGTCCCCTTTCCGGCTCGGACACCGGCGGCCCGGCTGGCCGCCGGTCACCAAGCTCCGCCACGGCCCGGTACCGGCCGCGGCCCTTGTCATCCGGCGCGGTGCGACGGCACAACGCCCCCTCCACCGCGGCCCCGCTCAGGCCGTGGCGCCTCCGATTTCATTCGACGCGACGCGACAGCATCGCGTTCTTGAATTTCATTCCACGGCGCGGCGCGACGGCGCCACGCAATACTTGCCGAGTGATTCCCGCGTGGTGTGACGGCACCACGCCATCCCATTCCATCCGCAAGGAAACAAACATGAACATGGGAGGGGGTTCAGCCGTGTTTGTGCGGTACGGCCCCCCTCTCGTTAAATGATAACATTTAGTCATTTATCCTCGAAGTTTGACATTCTAGAATCAAAAATGGAAATTAATTAAATAAAATAACAATAATCCCCTACCTCAGCTTCAAGAGCGGTGTTCGTCAACAACCCGCGAAAGATGAGCGTCGCGGAGGTCGGGCATCGCGGGGAAAGGACGTCGACGTCGTGAAGCGAGGATTCAAAGTTCTTTGACGGCGATTTCGTCGCGTAAAACCATTGCAGAAGAGACGACGCTGAAGAAGTACATCACGTCGCGGAAGGACCGTGTTCTTCGGCGGAGAATTTCTTCGTTGAAGAACGGTGTTCTTCGCGTTATTCATTGAGCTTGAAGAAGATGAAGAAGACTTCCCAACTCTCTCAAGGTGGAAAAAGAAAATTAACCAAAATAAAATAAGTCTAAGGCTTATTTTATTTACACATCTAAACCACTTTGAAATTCGAAAGTTTGAAATTCAATAACTCTTCTCAATTAATAACTCAAGTTGTCAAAATTAAAAGAAGAGGAGTTATTGGGAGTTTAAAGGGGAGTTCAGGAGTTAGGGTTCATGTGGGCCCCACCAAACTTAATCCTCTCAAGGGAGGTTAAGTGGATGTGGGTCCCACCTCTAACTCCCTTTGGGAGGATATAACCAACATGGATAAAAATAAATTGTGTTTCCACAATTTATTTAACTTTATTTAATTTCCCCCAAAACTAACTCTCAACCCGCATAAAACGCAACCTCGGAAAAGGTTTCCTTAAGTGAAAATCAGCGATGCGAGTTCATCGGTGCCCTCGGAATTTGATTCCGGGCAACAGTTCAAAAGTTAGAAATTCCCGCTCATTCGTTCACTGAACGTACCCGAGCCAAACTTCGGAAATTGATTCCGGGCACACCGGGCCTCAGAATCAGGTGCCGTCAGAAACTGCGCTCTTGTAAAATTCCAAAGAAAATTAATAAAAAATTTCCCTTGAATTTTACGGGTCTTTACATTACTCCCACCTCAGGGCTTTACGTCCCCGTAAAGATACATCAAAACTAGGGAAACAAATGAGGGTACTGAGCACGCATCTGAGCCTCCCGCTCCCAAGTGCTTTCCTGGAGGTTCCCGTGCTGCCATCTGATGCGCACTAGAGGAATCGACCGTCCACGTAGGACCTGCTCTTGTCGATCCTCGATCTCCACCAAGACCTCCGTAAAATTCGCCCCATCGTCAACGTCAATCTCCCCATGGTCAATGATGTGTGTCGGGTCGTGCACGTATCTCCTCAGCTGAGATACGTGGAAGACGTCGTGCACCCGGTGCAACTGAGGTGGTAGAGCCAGGGGATAAGCCACCTTGCCAATCCTGCTGAGGACCTGGAAGGGTCCGATGAAGCACGTAGATAACTTGCCGCCTTGGCCAAATCTCTGTATACCACGCCGAGGTGAGACCCGCAAGAAGACGTGGTCGCCATCCTCGAACTCTAGTGGCCTCCTTCTCCTGTCAGCATATGACTTCTGCCGGCTCTGAGCTGTCCTCATCTGCTCCTGGATGACCTGGACCTTCTCTGTCGTGGCCTGGACCATCTCCGGTCCCACAAGTGCTGACTCCCCAGGGTCTGTCCAGCACAAAGGAGATCTACAAGGTTGGTCGTACAACGCCTCGTATGGTGCCATCCCGATGGTGGAGTGGTAGCTGTTGTTGTACGCAAACTCCACCAAGGGTAGGTGGTCCTCCCAGCTACGACCAAAGTCGAGGACACATGCGCGGAGCATGTCCTTGAGAGTCTGAATGGTCCTCTCCGTCTGACCATCCGTCTGAGGGTGAAAGGCTGTGCTCAGACGTAGTTGCGTCCCGAACGCCTCCTCCAACCCCTTCCAAAGCCGGGAAGTAAAGCGAGCATCTCTATCAGAGATGATAGATGATGGCACACCGTGAAGCCGCACAATCTCCTTAACGTAAAGTCATTCCAAGCTCTCCACTGAGCCCTGCTCTCTGATGGGTAAGAAATGAGCCGACTTGGTGAGTCGGTCGACAATCACCCAGATGGAGTCATGACCTCTGTAAGTGCTTGGAAGTCCAATCATGAAGTCCATAGATATCCCGTCCCACTTCCACTCTGGAACCTCCAAGGGATGTACCAGGCCTACTGGTACCTGATGCTCTGCCTTCACCTACTAGTAGGTGAGGCATCGAGAAACGAACTCTACCACAGCCTTCTTCATGACCGGCCACCAGTGCTGTCGTCTGAGATCCGGGTACATCTTCTCCACTCCAGGATGTACCGCCAAAGTAGAAGTGTGAAACTCTCTCAGCACCTCCTCGTGTAAAGCGACTGGTACCATGGTACGTCCTCTGAAAAGGGTTTCGTGCTCTGCTCCAAAGGAGAAACCATCAGGTTCATGTCCTGAGGATATCTGTGCACGCCGCATCTCACAGTCAGCGTCCCCACGCTGTGCCTCTCTGACTCACTGCAGTAGTGGAGGAGTGACTGTGATAGACTGAAGGAAGGCTGCTCCATCTCTATCCATAAAGGATATCTGCAAAGAGGCTATCTGCTCTGTCACCTCCTCAAGCAGCTGAATGCCCGTCCTCCTGCTGAGGGCATCGGCTACTACGTTCCCCTTCCCAGGAGTATAGACTATCTCAAATTCATAGTCCTGGAGGAACTCGAGCCATCGCCGCTGTCTCGGGTTCAGGTCCTTCTGCGAGAAGATATACCTGAGACTCTGATGATCAGAAAAGAATGTAAAGTGCTCGCCCATTAGGTAGTGTCGCCATGTCTTCAGAGCGAAAACCACTGCTGCTAACTCCAGGTCGTGGGTAGCGTAGTTCTGCTCATGCGGCCTCAACTGTCGTGATCCATAGGCGATCACTGCCCGCTCCTGCATCAGAACACAATCGAGTATGGTCCCTGATGCATCTCAGTAGACTACGTACCCTACTCCCTCCTCAGGCAACCTCAAGATAGGTGCGCTGGTCAACCTCTGTCTCAGCTCCTGGAAGCTCTACTGACAACTGTCTGACCACACAAAGGGTTTCCCCTTCTTTGTCAAAGCTGAGAGTGGTGTCGTAACTCTATAGAAGTCTGGAACGAATCTCCGGTAGTATCCAGCTAGTACCAAGAAACTCCAAACCTCTGTCACGCTCCTGGGTGGCTCCCAAGCTAACACTGCCTCGATCTTTGCAGGATCCACTGCAACTCCCGCCTCAGAGATAACGTGTCCCAAGAAGTGGACCTCACGTATCCAGAACTGGCACTTCGAGAGCTTACCATAAAGCTGGTTCTCTTGGAGTGTGTCTAGTACAACTCGCAAGTGGTAGGCGTGCTCCTCCTCAGTCGTCGAGTAGATGAAAATGTCGTCGATGAAGACCACGACAAATCGATCGAGGTATGGCTGAAAGATCCTGTTCATGAGGGCCATGAACACTACTGGAGCATTGGTTACACCAAAAGGCATAACCAAGAACTCATAGTGGCCATACTGACATCTGAAGGTCGTCTTCTGCACGTCCTCATCTCTAACTCTGAGCTGATGATAGCCTGACCTGAGGTCTATCTTCGAGAACCACCGTGCTCCCTTGAGCTGATCAAAGAGGTCATCAATCCTCAGTAGCTGATACTTGTTCCTCATTGTCACCTGGTTCAGGCGACGATAGTCAACACAAAGTCGCAAGCTCCCTTCCGACTTCTTGGCGAACAATATCGGGGAAGCCTAGGGTGAAACACTGGGTCGGATGAATCCCTTGCCCTGCAAGTCCTCCAACTGTACTCGCAGCTCTCGAAGCTCAGCGGGGGCCATCCAATATGCTGGAGTGGATATCGGGGCTGTCCCAGGGTACAGATCAATATAAAAGTCTACCTCTCTGCGAGGACGTAACCCTGGAACGTCGTCAGGAAAATGTCTGCAAACTGATCCACCACTGCAGGAAAACCAGGACTCCGCATGTCAACTGCTCCTAGGATGAGGCTAGCCAACTAATGAGTGATGGGATGTCCTCTCCTCCGCAAAATTCCATCCTGTGCTGCAAAGGCTCCCTTCTCGCCAGTGAAGGTGAACCTGCTCCCGTCGGTGCGTACACATCGCACCTTGCGCCTAAAACAGTCAATCTGTGCATGGACCGTAGATAACCAATCCATGCCCAAGATGACGTCGTAAGGCCTCGACGCTGCTACAATAAGATCTCAGTCGAAGCTCTCGCCTCCTAGAGTAAGCTCACACTGCCGGCACTAGTGCGTAATCGTCGAGTCTGCTCCCATAGGAGTCTCTAGCCGTAAGGATCGAGCCAACGGCTCTGTCGGAATCTCCGAGCTCCGAACAAGGGTAGCGACTATGAAAGAGTGACTCACTCCTGTTTCTATAAGTACTGTATCAAGGGTGGAATAGACACAGATAGTACCTCGAATCATCTCGGGCGCGCTGTGGCCATAGGTCTCTGCTGCCTGGAGTTGTTTCTATCTCTGCCCGCCAGCTCCCTGTGGTCGGGGTGGACCTCCTGGTGGTGGTGGTGGCAGAGTCTCAAAGCGTCGCCCACCACCTGCTGCTCGGCCAGCTCCTCTTCCTCGTCCGCCTCCTCCCTGCGGACCGCCACGGTCGACCCTCTGCCTCTGCCTCGGTGGTCCCTCAACCGTCTGCTGCTCCTCAGCACAGCGGGTCGGGCAGTCATGAGCCATCTGGCCCTGCCTGCCTCACGAGTAACACTGTCTGCCTCTCGAAAGACTGGCTCCGTGCTGTGTTCCCCGCACTACTGAGCCAGTGTCCTGAGGTCGTCTGCCTGAGGGTCTGGTCTGCCTGGACCCCTGAGTCATCCGTCGACTGCCTGCTGTAAAAGACTCTGCCACGTGCCGCCCTGCGGTGGGTCGTTGCACTGGTGTAGACTCAGAAAGAAAGCTCTCAATCAAAAGGGCTCGCTCCAGTACTCCTGTCTGATTTGGAATGCAGAGGGAGATCAGCGATGCCCTGATCTTGTGTCTCAATCCCTGCTCGAAGGTTCGGGCCTGGAAGAATGGGTCCCGTACCATGTCGGCCGAGTAGCGCGAGAGATCGGTAAATCTCGCCGAGTACTGAGCGACCATCATGCTGCCCTGCCACAGCTGAAGAAGCTCCTGAATACGCACCGCACGGAGGGTGGCTGGGACGAACTCCGATATGAAGAGGCTCTCAAAGTCCGTCCAAAGTAGAGATGCCTCATCGTGCACCTAGAGCATCAAGCTCCACCAACAGCCCGCTGCTGCGTGCAGTAGGCTCGCAGTGAGGATCACCATGAGGTCTGTTGGTGTCCTCACTAGCCTGAAAACTCGTACGACTGCCTCCAGCCAGTCCTCGGATGCCTGGGGGTCCGTCTCCCCACGAAAGCTGGGTGGTCGCTAGCGCTGAAACTCATGCAGTGCGCTGAGGCGACATGCATCGTCAGCGGCTGGTGCTGGAAGCATCGGTGGCTCGGCGGGTAGTGCTACCACTGGTGCCACTACTGACAAAGGGCCCTGCACCGAGGCCTCGTCGCTCGGTGGGCTATCGTCATGCTCGAATATCGGAACCCTAGCTGGCTGCCATCGTGGGGCCATCCTAAAAAGAAAACAGGTGCGCCACGGTCAGAACAGTATACCTGTTGAGCTGATACAAAGTAATCACAAAGAAAACTTGAAACACACACGCAATCAATGTTTTCGTGCATTAAGTCGGAAATCAGAAGTCAGGGTCCTGGTGTATGGATACGTCGGCCGCCGCACCAACACTGGACTCCCGGGACTGATAACCACACTCAATACGCTAAACACTATTGCTTCACATAGAAAAGATCAGAGTTCGAGGTAGAACCGAACTCCTCTGATACCAATTTGTCATGACCCGTCCTCGAGGCCCGTGTCGTGACTACCCCAAGCCTGCCTTCCATAGGCCAGGGGCTGGAGACTAGCACCAAGACGTAAATCCTGGTAAAAAGGGAACGCATTGCCTTTGTAAAGTAAACAAGCACCACAAAGTAAGCAAGCGGAAAATTAAACACTAAGTAAAACAGAGTACAACTGTAAGTGCGGAAAAGTAAGTGGGCCAGTATACAAACCCAAAACTGAAAGTAAAGTATAACTCAAAAGGGAAAACAACAACTGAAAAGTAAAAGCTGCTACGCCGAACTGTCCACTGGAAATCCCACCTGAAGGGTGGGTACAAATAGCTCCTCTGCTCCTCGGGTCCCGCCGTCCGCTCAGAGTATGTCCCGCCCAGTGGTCCACCTCCAGGTACCGTCCTGTTCTGCGAGCCTCAACCACGATCAACGTTGTCCGTCGTCTACAACCAACAAAACGTAGTGCGGGCATAGCCCGTGTAGGGGTGAGTATAATCTACTCAGTAGGGACCCCGAGACCCCCGAAGGTCTCCCAAAATCCACAAAGGATAAACCACAAAAGAAAGATACAATCACGAAGTAACAACTGACACTGCTTAGGTATATGCCCATACATATACCTAAGTCATCAATTCCAATACGCTCCAACCTCCGAGCCTAAGTACAACTCAGTCCACACAGGAAAGTATACGTATTCCACACGGGAAAGAAAAACGTAATCCACACAGGATAGTACAACACAATCCACACAGGAAAGCAAATAGGATTCAGCTCACACAGGTATACTTCTTCGAGGACGAAAGAGATGATCACTGATCCATCTAAGTCGTCGGACCCACAAAGGATCGTTAGGTACTAACCCCCGCAAAGACCCACACAGGATCGGACCCACACAGGATCTGTAGGCGCTGGTTCACACAGGACCGCTGAGCGCTGACCCACACAGGATCGGACCCACACAGGATCGGTAGCACTGATCCACACAGGATCGCTGAGTGATGTAGTCGTCGTCATCGAATCCACTGAGGATCTATGCACAGTCGTCGTCGCAGTCACAGTAGCAGTCGCAGCCAGCTCTAGGGTTCCCGCACATAGCAAGCTCGTTCAGGAGGGTCCGCTCCACGAGCCGAGAGGCTGATACATCAACTATCACATAGTCCAGAGTTGATGTATCCAAAAGTTCCGTATCGTCAACAGGAACTCAACGCAACATACGGCACGTCAATAGGACGCCCGGTCTGAGAGTTATTGGATTTTTCGTCCCAGGGGCCCGGTTGGTTTTTAAGGAAAAACCAACCCGACCATACTCCACCTGCGTCCAAACCTCGGGCGTAGTATACCAAAAGATCTGTCTCACTAAGAGGAACTCAACAAAGCTAGCAGCACATCAATCGGACATCCGTAGCTCAAGATATGAGCGGTTCCGCTCCGAGGGCCCGGTTGGTTTCGTGTACGAACCAACCCGGCCGAACTCAAAGTATTCTGAAACCTTAAGTGTGATATACCAAAACGACCGTTTTGATACAAGGATCGCATCGCCACTGACGGCGCATCGTTTGGAGGTCTGTAGCCCGAGTTATGAGCATTTGAATCCAAACCGTTCGGTAACGGGGGTTTCCGGCCCGGGCCGACCCGGCCCGAGACCCCCCGGTTGGCCCGAACCGGGTCGACCCGCCCCGGACAGGGTCGGCCCGGACCAGCGCGGCCCGGCCTGGTGCGGCCCGGCCTGGCAGACCAGCCAGGCGCCGGTCCGGATGGGGGCAGCGCGCCCAGCGCGCTGCCAGCTCGGCTTCGGCCGAGCTGATTGAAAAGAGGGGGGCACCTGCCCCCCCCCCCTTGTGTAACCACGACCCCCCCTCATTATGGGGGGTCGTTCAACTAGCCGGGGGAATTTAATTCTCCCGGGTTTCTCCACTCTGGTCGGCCCGACCTGGCCGGCCGGCTCCCTCTCAACGGGACCGGCGGTGGCCGGTCACCTTTCCGGCTCCGACACCGGCGGCCCGGCTGGCCGCCGGTCACCAAGCTCCGCCGCGGCCCGGAACCGGCCGCGGCCCTTGTCATCCGGTGCGGTGTGACGGCACCGCGCCCCCTCCGCCGCGGCCCCGCTTCGGCCGCCGCGCCTTCGATTTCATTAGATGCGGCGCGACGGCGTCGCGTTCTTGAATTTCATTCCACGGCGCGGCGCGACGGCGCCGCGCAATACTTGCCGAGTGATTCCCGCGTGGTGTGACGGCACCACACCATCCCGTTCCATCCGCAAGGAAACAAACATGAACATAAGAGGGGGTTCGACCTTGTTTGTGCGGTCTGGCCCCCCTCTCGTTAAATGATAACATTTAGTCGTTTATCCTCGAAGTTCGACATTCTAGAATCAAAAATGGAAATTAATTAAATAAAATAACAATAATCCCCTACCTCAGCTTCAAGAGTGGTGTTCGTCAACGACCCGTGGAAGACGAGCGTCGCGGAGGTCGGGCATCGCGGGGAAAGGACGTCGACGTCGTGAAGAGAGGATTCAAAGTTCTTTGACGGCGATTTCGTCACGGAAAACCGTCGCGAAAGAGACGACGCGGAAGAAGTACGTCGCGTCGCGGAAGGTCCGTGTTCTTCGGCGGAGAAGTTCTTCGTTGAAGAACGGTGTTCTTCGCGTTCTTTGTTGAGCTTGAAGAAGATGAAGAAGACTTCCCAACTCTCTCAAGGTGGCAAAAGAAAATTAACCAAAATAAAATAAGTCTAAGGCTTATTTTATTTACACAACTAAACCACTTTGAAATTCGAAAGTTTGAAATTCAATAACTCTTCTCAATTAATAACTCAAGTTGTCAAAATTAAAAGAAGAGGAGTTATTGGGAGTTTAAAGGGGAGTTCAGGAGTTAGGGTTCGTGTGGGCCCCACCACACTTAATCCTCTCAAGGGAGGTTAAGTGGATGTGGGTCCCACCTCTAACTCCCTTTGGGAGGATATAACCAACATGGATAAAAATAAATTGTGTTTCCACAATTTATTTAACTTTATTTAATTTCCCCTAAAAATAACTCTCAACCCGCATAAAACGCAACCTCGGAAAAGGTCTCCTTAAGCGAAAATCGGCGCTGCGAGTTCATCGGTGCCATCAGAATTTGATTTCGGGCACCGGTTCAAAAGTTAGAAATTCTCGTTCATTCGTTCACTGAACGTACCCGAGCCAAACTTTGGAAATTGATTCCGGGCACACCGGGCCTCGGAATCAGTTGCCGTCAGAAACCACACTGTTGTAAAATTCCAAAGAAAATTAAAAAAAATCCCTTGAATTTTACGGGTCTTTACAAGGACTTCCATCCTAGAGACATAGTGCTATTATTCAACTCAGGACTCAAGCGGATGCCAGGTAAACATTGTTCCCGATAGGAAGGTCCATTTATAGTTACTCATGTATATCCTTTCAGTGATGTGCAGATTGTTAAGGATGGAGAACAAAATCCATTCATTGTTAAAGGGAATTGGCTAAATAAATTCCTTGGGACTATGAAATCAGAGCCAGTGGAGTATATCACACTCCTCCAACCCGTTTATCCATAAATCCATCAGGTCTTACCTCTCCTTAACACTTTCTTGTTTGTTGTGATTTAATTTCAAAACTTCTTACATATTAAATCTAATTGAATGCATTGAGAACACTGTATCATTTAAGTGTGGGGGAGGGAACCTTTATAGTTTACAATTTTTATTTATTGTTTCCTTTTCTATTTTTAAGAAAAAAAATTGTTTTTAAAATTTTTGTGTGTTTCTGAATCTTTTGAGCAAAAATGATTATCAATTAAATTTTTGAAACCCATGTCTATGAGTGAAACAATTTATTCCATAAAATTGAGCTTAAATGAATGCTGAAATTGAATTTATTACATGTTCAAATCTTTAAAATTTTAATGAAAAGTACTTGTAATTTTTCAATCCCATGCCACATATCATTTTCTTTATCATTAAAATTGCTTACATATGTGGCTTCTGAAGAATTTCTTTCATATTATTTACACTCACAAAACTTATTGAGAGAACCAAACCATGCTTTATTTAACCAAAATTTGATTTATTTTTATCAAAACTTGAGGGCTTGAGATACTTTTTTTTAAATCGATGAGTCATTTCTTTGATTTTTAAATCCCCCTTTTTAAGATAATCCTTTTTATTATGGAATGCCTTTCACATTTAATCCTTGTAGCCCTTAGAATCCATGAACAAATTGTTAGGTTACCCACATTACAAGAAAATTTTCCCTATCCAACCTAATATCGAAGTTGACTGAAAATTAAATTTTTATTTCAAAAGCACTTTTGAGGAGAAAGTGGGAAACCAGAATGACATCAAAGACATAAAGAACAAACATGCCTCCACAAACAAGATCATAAATACCAAATATAATCCACTTCAAAAGCAAGTAAAAGCTCCACCTAAGAAATAAAAATAATATGATCAGTGTCCACCTTCCCATCGCTGCTCGGCTAGCTATCCCATGCAAAAATACATGGGCCCAGTACCGATGGTAAAAGCCATACCCTCTCAAAACTTCCAAATCCGAATAGCGATGAAAATGAGAATTCTCTCTGCTCTTAACATCTTCTGAAACAGTCCATTGAAAATAAATTGGATGTAATTTTTCCTGAACTAAAGCCGTAGTGCCACAAGAAAACACACAAAATTCAAACCACAAAAACCTTATCAATGCACAGAAACATAAACCAAATCCAACAGATTCACTCCAAACTGTAATCCTCTTAAACTGAACCAAAAATTATCCTGAATCATAAACTACACAGATCATCCCTACCTCTTCCATAGCTCCACATCCAATCTGAATCACGTCACAAACCCTCACAATAACTTCAAAATTGCAAAACCGTGAAAACCGGATTCAAACCGAGCAAGGCCCCAAGGTTGAGATGAAAAAATGACCCACCAGCCGGCTTCAAAACTCCATAATGCCGGAATAAAAGTACCATCATCGCAAAACACAAGTTAAGGAGATCCCCGTAGTAGATTCATCCACAGGATTACAAAACAAAAACTAGAAACTGAAAGAACACGCGAGCAGCAACAGACAAATCCAAACACAAACCAGCAAATAGATCCCATCACCGCCTTCAAAAACTCAAAGACCGTAGTGGACCACCCAGCGAAAACACTGACGATGAGGTTGGAGCCCTCAATCACAGCAATTGGAAACCAATCACGGTGCCTACATTGTGCCACTGAAATAATCCCTATCCAGCGAAGGGGAGTGAGGCAGGAGGCTGGCCAGCGTCAATGAGGAAAGCCGAGGAAGAAGGTTCCATGAGTTCGCACGACATCGCTGCGAGAGAGAGAGACGCCGCAAGCCCATCGATCAATACAGAGGTGGTGAGCCAAGCCGATCCGAGGCATGGGGCGGTGGAAACAGGTAATCTTTGGGTGAAGTACCTCATTTGGTGAGGGAAGCTTCCCTATATTGTAATACCTCATTTGGAGAAACTTTTGGTGGAAAATAAAATGTTTAAGAGATGTGTGTGATACTAAAAAAAATAATTTTGTTGAAAGATGTTACTTATCTGGAGATTTCATGTATGAGAATTTGTGCCTTTCTGGAGCTTCTAATGAAAAAAAGGAAAAAAATTCCTTATCTGGATCTTTCATGTATGAGCAGTTGTGCCTTTATGGAGCTTCCAATGAAAAAAAATTGTTTGTATCTGGATCCTTCAAGAAAAATAATGTTTGAGATGATTGAAACTTTTTCTGCTGAAATGATGAATGGTGTGAAATTTCATTTAGGAGGAGACCATACTTGATTAAAAATTAGAATAATGCAATTTTTATTCAAAACGAACCAAGTCCTCCTCATTTAGCTTCATAATTTTTCACATCTAAATCCTGCCAACCTAAAGCCATAGAATAACCTTGACAATTCCTCATGATAAACATATGACCTTGACTCACATGAGGTAGAGATTTAGAAATTCATTAAGCCTATGGTAACCCTTGTTTGAGTTTGGATAAGAAATGCATTGCTTAAATAATTGAAATTTGTGTGATGAAAGATAATTCAAGTTAGGTAAGTGTTTTGTGTGCATGGGAGGAGAAATAAAAATGAAATATATTTAAGGATATTAAATTGAGAACTTTTAATAATAGTTTTTGATGAGGCGTTATATCTTTTTTTTCTTGGTGTTAAATTTGTGGATCTCGTGGATCTGTGTTTTAAATTTTCTTAGATTTGATTTTGATGTTTATTTGTCTAGGATACCAAATGATAAGTGTCCTGGAATTAATAGATATAATATTTTCACCATTATTCATGTGTTTTTAGATGATTTAATCCCTTTAAATTAATCAACGTGATCTTATTTGTATCATTTTATGATTTTTAATGAGTTTTGAGCTTAAATTTCAAAACTGGTTAATTCTATAAATTTAACAGTTTTCTTTCACCTGTGTATTGGATGCATAACTTTTAAAATATGGATCTAATTTGTGTGATTAATTTTTTTAGGATTACATGGTTTTTGGGATATAACTTATTCTCATGGACCATGATCCCACTCAAAATACTACAAACCCAAAAAAATAAAACAATGTGAAAGCTTATTATAGCTAGTAGAATAGACCTTACCTCATTCAAAGAGTCATATATTGGGATACCAACCAAAAAATGGGGTGATTATAGTTTTGTTAGAAAACCAACTCAACAGGTCCATTTCACATTAAATTTTAAGGAGAAATGATTTCATTAAGTCTTCCCCTGAATCATTCAAAGTTGGGTTGGTGGAATAGAATTTGGCATATAGAAAAAGTCAGGTCTAGTATTTCATCCATAACTTTTTCACACTATTCTAATTGTTCTGAAATTTCAAAGGTATCTGGACAACCTCATTAATTACACCTTATAATATGGAACCTCAAACTAATTATACCATATTTTTGGAGAACCAAATTTATCATTCTGGAGGACATATTCTGAAGGATAAAATTTCTATTCTTTATTTTCACTCTTTTCATCTTCTTATTTTTATAATTACTTCATATTCCCCATTATTTTAAATTACCCTTAACATGGTTGGGTAAATATCTGAGGTGATTTGGAAAGGGTATGTTTTCTATTTTTTTAACGCTTTATTTCTTGTAGTTTATTGAATAAAAACACTCTCCCTTCTGTGAAGTTGATTTCATATTCTAATAATAGTATTTATTATCATATGTGATCGTATTCGATTTTATATTCTATTTTTATTGTTGATTTGATAAATGATAATTTTTATCCCTCACTAGGTTCTAGTCTATATTCTATAGAATAAGATCAGGTCTTATTAGTGAATTACTTGGCGATTTCTATAACGTGAGGGAGGGGTGGTGAACATTCTTGATTATTTGGGATAAACAATACCTTATTGGGAATTACCTAAGTCAATTGGGGGTATTCACTACAAATCTATCACACACCAGATGAAGTGTAGACCAAAATATAATTTTTTTTAAGGTCTGTTATTCTCATAACAATTGGACCAAAGAAGTGTGTTGAAGTTATTGTGGAATCTCACTTAAATCGATTTATCAGAAGATGATTGAATAACATGGAATAAGGATATCATTGTAATTAGAAAATTAAACCCAACTTGGTAATTCATATCATATAATAGATTTTAATCACTTGTGTATAAAATTTTTCTTGAATCTTTTCCTTAATTTCTTCTTTTGTTTTGTTTCTATCATTTTCAAAACCAAAAGAAATCAAAAATAGCCAATTCTTCCTCAAATTAAAAAGTGAAAAACGTGATTTTTGTTCACTCATATCTGTAGAAAACCTAGGTTAACCTATTTAATACATGTTAACTTTGTAAATAAATGTTTTTTCCACACCCCACAACAAGAACATATCAAGTACCCATCCATAAATTATGGTGATGAAAAATGTATTGTATCGCTACGTGGAGATGTTAAGTTTTACATATGCACGAGTGATACTTTCACATCTTATTTGATTGGAAAGAGGGTGTATAATGGTATTTTCATAATAATAATAAAATTTAATCATATTTAGGATACTTAAGTTATTATTTTATGATAAACATAATATATTTAGAGGAGTTAAGGATGAGTATGAAAAAAGTGATTAGTTAGAGCCATTATCTCTTCTTCGAAACGTTTCCATTAGATCTCCTCTAAAGGGCTATAGGGTTTGTCTTTAGAGAAGACCAGAACTTATAAAAGATATATAGATAAGTTTAGAAGATAAATTTATAGGTTATGGTAGATATATAATGGTCAAAGTGATGTTAAGTAGTGAGGGAGGAGGTTCCCTTTTATAATTGAGGTGAGGGGCACTTTTGAAATTTTTCAAAAGATTTAATTATAATAAATTGATTTTCTATACAAATACCACAAAATAGAAATTTATTCAAATATAAGATAAAATGAGGTTGTAATATCATTAACTAATATATTTTAGATAATTTTTACAATTATTTTAAATCTTATCATTTTGATTAACCCTTAGTTAACCCATTTTAATTTTAACTATGGTAACAACTTTATTAATATTAAACGATTTTAATTTTTACTTATATAGTGTAAATTGTCCATAAATGGTCAATTTATAAAATTTTATAACTTATCATAATTAATTTTTATTTTTTTAATATTTTTTATGATTTTTAAATAATTTAATAAAATAGTATTTTGATAAATTATCATTAATGTCAATTTTGATAATATTCATTTACATTGACTTCAAATACATCTATAAAAAAGTGTAAATTAGAATATAATGATTTAATAAATCTTTAATATGTCATATAGATCTATAAAAATAATTTCAAACATTCAATCATTAAAATTATACCAAAAGTAATATTTTCTATGTAATTTATTTTATTTTTCTGTTAATTAAATAAATATTGTATTAGCATTTCACAATAACTTTAGGTAATTATATAATTTATAAAAAATAAAAATAATTTATATAATGAAGATAATTAAATTAAGATAAAAAGGGTATTTTTTAATTCACATCTTACTTTTTTCCCTATATGGAAACATAAAATATATATTATACTAAGAGAGTGACATTTTGTAACTATGTTTGATTTAAATAATATATAAGTCATTTTCATGGACAGGTGTTCATTAAACCACTCATATTAGAGACTAAGGTGATATATTTTGGATCCTAATCATTTAATATTTTTTTTGGATAAGTTTAGTTGATGGTTATACCCTTATCTTTTTTATTTTAACCTTTATTTAATCCATTTAACTCTTATAATGACAACATGAATTTTTACTCATTGAGGGTTCATATAGTTACTATAAAATTTTAAAATACCACTAAATGGATCATTTAAAACATTTTAAACATTTTACCAATAATTTGGATGAATTTAATTTTTTTATTAATTTAATATTATTATTAAAATATTATTTACTATTAAATATTCATAATGTCAATTTTAAGGACTATTCATTACTTTGAATTTTATAATGTCAAGATAACTATTTTAATTTGAAAAAAAATATTTTATTGTGTCTATAAAATTTTAATTTCATCTATTAAACTCTTGTATGACATTTATTATAAAAAACTACATTTATTTAAATATATTAATATCATTTATTTGATATTTTTATTAATAAAATAATTTTTATATCGGCATTGTGTGAGCCTTTTAGGTAATTATTTCTTCACTAAAAATTAAAATTAAATTACCATAATCTGGATAGATATTTTATATTTAAAATAAATATTTATAGTTGAATATATATTCTTCATAACCCTATATTAATAATGGTATATTTATTAAAAATATGAGTATGACATCTTTGACTTTTCTTTAAATAAAATATTATAAATGTCACAATATCATCCAAATGGAACTCAGTGGTAATAATTTATACCCATGGATGGTTATTTTATAATATAACTCCTGAAATAAAATTTTAGTAAGAGTTAGGATCATTTTCTAGTCCTTATTGTTTTATTTTTACCCTTAATTACCCCATTTACCATTTAACATAGTAATAAAAATTACCAACGATAATATTTGTATTGACCAAAATTAAAGGAAAATATTTAATAAATTTTAACCTTATGATTTAAAATATGGTATTCATTGTTTAAAATTCAAAATATAGAAGTTTCATAATTTAATTTAAAATTAAACTAGAAAAACCCAGTAAAAATTAGTTTTCCAGAAAAATTTCCTTATAAAATCTATTTATGCTAAATTAAATTATAAAATTCATTTAAAAACCCATAATTGGGATAATAATGATCAATTTTAACTAATTAAAATTTAAATATAATTTTAAAATATAATTTTACCTTGTAAATACTTGAAAAGATAATAAAAATTGGTATTTCTCACTATTCATTGAAAAAACAAACTTTTCGAAAAATTATCAAAATTTCACCATAGAAAAATTTTTATATGATGATTTAAAAACTGAGTTTAATTTTAAAAAATAAATTTTATAAATTCTTTAGAAATTAATTATATTTTTATTATATTTTTTTACATAAAAATCAATAAAAGTCATTTTTAAAGAAAATATATCTTTTTGATGAATAAAATGTCCACTAAAAATTTAGTACTTATTTAAAAATAATTAAATAATATACTATAAATTACTATGACCATTATATATTTCATAAATCCATTAATACTATTCATTGCCATCAATTTAGCATCTAGTTTATAATGGTCACATAATAATATTTCTTTGTTCGTTTAAGCTCGGTGTTGTGTATCTCGTAAACTATCAAACATAGTATTTATTTACTAAATCTAGAGATATTAAATTATCCAAACTTTAGTAAATTTTCTCTCACAATATGAACTTGTTCTCTATAACCAATGTTTTGGATTTTCAAGACACCTTGGTTAAAATCCAACATCAAAAAAAGGGTCAATAAAACATTCATTTGAAAAGAGATAAAGAAAAGTGTGAAGGTAACCTAAGATAACACAAACTAGGATTCTATATAGGAAAACATAGACATGGAATAGAAAACTTACTATCAAGTTTTGATGGAGAGTAATAACTAAAATGGTCATTATAAAGTTAACCATCACAAAAGCATAAATTTTTTATGGGTTAAAAGGCTATTGATTTCTTAGTAATAAAAGTAAACGAATAACTTTTTTATTTATCATTTTTATTTAAATATTATTTTTATAGATTTGAGGATTTAATTTACCATATATACTAAGAAAATAAGGAAACATACTTACTTGAAAAATATAGTTTCATCTTTTAATCAATTCCCACCACAAACTCATCTTTTTCTCCAAATGATGAGTATTAAAGATGATTTTTTCATGTTTGAAGCACTATAATTAACTTCTAATGAATCACATGACCCGAAAAATATTTAATATTTATTTCTCCTATCTTGAAACATTAACCAAAACCTAAATTTTTAACATAAGATAAAATAATTCCCCAAAAATAATAAATCTTTTATTAATGAAAAACTATTTTAATCTCCAAAATTAAATAGTAATACCCAATGTTCAACTTAGACCATTAAACAAATAACTCACCTTAAAATTACATAAAAATATTATAAGATAATATTGAAACCTAAAAATCATAAGTATTTTATCACATAGACTTCCAAGATAAATTTTAACATTTATCTCCAAATAACATCAGTCACTGTTAATGTCTCATACCAAAAGTAATTGCCCTAAATACCTTACTGGATCGAGTTCACTCCCTATTTCACTCCCCAAATTGTCGTAGTAGTCAAGGTAAAATTACTGTCATGGTAGAAAAAATAAAATAATCACCTAATGTTATCTACCAAAAATAATATCATGGTAGAAAAAATACCTTACTGGATCGAGTTCACTCCCTATTTCAGTCTTGTCTATCTCATGAGATATAAATAATCACCTAAATAATTTTAAGAAGATATATGTCCCAACCATCGCATATTGATAACCATATATATGTGTTCCACTTGAACATAAATCATTCATCATATCATAACCCATAAAAATGGGCTTCATATATATAATTCCATCATAAATATAAACCAACCATAAAAATAATAAGGATAGTATCCTTTAATAGTAACCCCAATAAATAGTAAGTAAAATAAAATAATGTTATCTTATATGGGAAAATAGTTTTTAAATATCACTTGAAATAACTCTTTGAGAAAAATATCCTTTTTATTTTGAAAACTTTTTTTTTGAAAAGCTGCGTAATTAAAAAAACATTTTAATTTAAAAAAAACTGTGTAAAATTTTAAATAATGCTTAAATTAATTAAGGAATTATGAAATTAGAAAAGTTCATTCATGTTGTATAAGTTAGAAAAACATTTTTTTCCCAAAAATTCACAAAGTACCTCGTTTGGAAAATGAAAAAAAAAAAGATTCCTTTCAAACTATTTATTAAAAAACCACACAAGAATAAAAATGAAATTAAAAAATTGAATAATAATTGTAAAAATATTTTTGAAAAAAAATATCAAACATGGGCATAGAAGATAAATATTCCCCAGTGTATACTTATATATAAACATTACCAAATAATAATGAGATTGTGAAATTAACCCTTACTAGTTTGTAATCAGTTAAATTGTATGTCGCATGAATCAATAACATTTAACAAAAATTTATTTATCATGAGAATAAATAAATTCATGATATACCATGTAAAATGGGTGTTATATACACCTCATAAAAGAATATATGTTTATAGCATCAAAATATGTCTCAATGATAGAAAATTGAGAGGAAGTCTTTTACAAAGATTATATCATTGAAGTGAGTATTAATAAACATAATCGATTATGTGTATTCCTTGTAAATAAAAATAAAAAAATAGAAATACAATATAAGATAATGAAAATTAATTTCACAAATAATCTTATCATGACATAATAAATGAGGTAGAAGTTTAACCAAGGTATGGAAATTGAGTTAGAAATTCCCTTACCTCAAGTCTTGTCTTTATTTTTTCATATTCAAACATCCTTTATAATAAATATGGATTTATTATATATTTGTTCCATGAAATTTATTATATCATACCGTGTATTATTTATTTATAATATCTTATCACCTGTTTACTAATAATTGGTTATTAAAAACACATTTCTTAGTGATAACTGCTTCATTTTCCAATCATGTTTCGGTTCGGTAGTCTTGGTCCTATATTTTGATTTTGGTATAATCATTTACATATTTTTAATAATGGTATAAAAATAATATATAATAATTATATACTTATATATATATTCATTCATATAAATTAGAAAATAAATTACACTGTTTATGGAAACGGTAGGTCATACGTACGCATAAAAGTTGTTTTCATTTTTAGATTTAAGGAATAAAATAAAGGTAAATAATAATTCATATTTATAGAACCATATTATATCCTTTAGATCATATATATTAATTAAAATAATCATAATACCCATCCATAAATGATGGTGATGAAAAATTTATTGTATCAATATGTGGAGAAGGTAAGTCGTACGTACGTACGAGCGATACTTCTACATCTTATTTGATGGGAAATATGGTGTATAATGGTGTTTTCATGATCATAATAAAATTTAAGAAAATTTAGGATACTTAATTTATTGTTTTATGATAAACATAATATATTTATAGGATGTAAGTATGAGTATAAAAAGAAAGAAATTGGTTAGAGCGATAACCTTTTCTTCGAAATGATTCTAAAGGGCTCTAGGGTTTTTAAGAATACTAGAACTTCAATAAGGTGTCTAGAGAAGTTTATAAGATAATTTGGTAGAGAAATATTTATATATAAGGATAAAATTGATGTGAATAAGTGATTGAGGATGTTCAATTTTATAATTGAGGTGAGGGGCACAACTGAAATTTTTCAAAATATTAAATTATAATAAATTCATATTCTATTAAAATACCATAAAAGGTACCTTTATTATAATATAAGATAATATAATTTTGTAATCTCATAAAAATATATATTTCAGACAAGTTTTGGTATTATTATAAATCTTATCATTTTGATTAACCCTTAGTTAACCCGTTTCAATTTTAACTACGGTAATAAACTTTTTAATATTAAATGATTTTAATTTTTACTTATATGGTGTAAATTTTTCAAAATTGGTCAATTTAGGACATTATAGACATTATCATAATAAATTAATATTTTTTAAATATTTTTATGTTTTTTAAATAATTTAATAATATATTATTTTGATAAATTATCATTAATGTCAATTTTGATACTATTCATTTACATTGACTTCAAATACATCTATAAAACAGGAAAATTAAAATATAGTTATTTAAAAACTATTTAATATTTCATATAGACCTATGAAATTAATTTCACACATTAAATCATTCAAATTATACCAAAATTGATATTTTCAAATTAATTTATTTAATTTTTATGTTAATTAAATAAATAATATATTAGTATTTTACAAACAATTAAGGTAATTATATAATTTATAAAAAATAAAAAAATATATAATGAACATAATTACATTAATATAAAAATAGATATTTTTTCATTTATATCTTCATTTTTTCCCTATCTGGACACATAAAAGATATTAAATACAAAGAGAGTGACATTTTGCAACTATATTTGATTTAAATATTATATAAGTCATTTTTATAGATAGGTTCCCATTAAACCACTCATATTTGAGCCTAAGGTAATAATATTAGGATTATATTCATTTAATAATTTTTTTTTGGAAAAGTTTAGGTGATGGATATACCGTTATCATTTCATTTTAACATTTATTTAATCTCTTTAACTCTCACTGTGACAACATGTATTTTTATTCTTTGAGGGTTCATATAGTTACTATAAAATGAAAAAATGCCCCTAAATTAATCATTGATGAAATTTTAAAACTTTTCCCAATAATTTGGATAAATTTATGTTTTTTATAAATTTAATATTATTTAATAAAATATTATTTACTATTAAATATTCACAATGTTAATTTTAAGGACTATTCATTACATTGACTTTAAAAATATCAAAATAACACTTATAATTAGAAAAACCTATTTCAGGGTATCTATAACATGTCAATTTAATCTATAAAATTATTTTATGATATTAATTATCTCAAATTATATTTATTTTAATATTTTTAATATCATTTATTTGATATTTTCCTTAATAAAATAATTATTGCATTAGTGTTGTGAGAGCATTTAAGGAAATTATTTCCTCACTAAAAATTAAAATTAAATTACCATGATGTAGATAAATATTTTTTAATTAAAATTACTATTTATAGTCAAATATATATTCTGAATAACCCTATATTAAAAATATTATAGTTATTAAAAATATGAGTATGGAATATTTGAGTTTTCTTTAAATAAAATATTATAATGTCATAACCTCTTCCAAATGGTTATAATTTATACACTTTGATGATTATGTTCTAAACTAACTCATCCAATAAAATTTTATCAAGTGTTGGAGTCATTTTATATTCCTTATCATTTTATTTTTATCCTTAATTACCCGATTTTCCTTTTACTCTAGTAACAAAAATTACTAAGGTTATTATTCATATTGACCAAAAAAGGAAATTATTTATTAAATTTGAAACTTATTAATCAAAATATTTTATTCATTTTCAAAAATTTAAAACATATATTTTTTAGAATTTAATGTAAAATTAAACTGGAAAAACGTAATTAAAAACAGTTTTTCAGAAAAATGTCCTTATAAAAAAAATTTATACTAAATTCAAGTATGAAATACAATTCAAATACCATAATTAAAATATGATAAATCAATTTTAACTAATAAAAATTTCAAACTAATTTCAAATATAATTTTTCCTTTGAATACTTAAAAAAATATAATAAAAATATGTATTTTTCATTATTCATTGAAAAATCAAACTTTTCAAAAAATTATCAAAATTTCACCATCGGTAAATTTTAATATGATAATTTAAAAAATTAATTTAATTTTAAAAAAATTATTTTCCTACTACTCTATAAATTAATTATATTATTATTATATTTTTTACATGAAAAGTAGTAAAAAACATTTTAAAAAATATATTTTTTTATAAATAAAATGACTTTACTAAGAAATATAGTAATTATTTACAAAGAATTAGTTAATAAATTATAACCATTATATATTTCATAAATCCATTAATATTATACATTCCCAACAATTTTCCATCTAGGTTATAATTGTCACATAATAATATTTCTTTGTTCGTTTAAGCTCAGTGTTGTGTATATCATACACTGTCGAACATAGTCTTTCCTTCCTGAATCTTGTGATATTATAAAGGAGGATATTTAGTAGCTGTAAGAGGTTCTCTACATGAAATAGGAGAAAAAATAAGGAATTAATCTTAAAATTTATTGATGGAAAATGGGAATATCACAAACTTTTAAGAGTCGCATGATTTGTCCGCATGGTTTGTCAAATTGTGTGTTTAACCCATGAGGTACTATTGGTTAAGTGTCACTAGGTGTTTGGGGTGGGTGTGTGGTTTTAAAACCCATGGATAGCCTATACTCCCCCCTCTACAGTTTTCTACAGCTCCCTCGCAAGACTGTATGGTTCCCCTTTCATGGTTTAAACAAACCATGAATCACTCTTCCGGGCCAGCATGGTTGAGTCACATAGTTAGCATTAACCATGAGCTAACCATAAAACTTATCATGGATTTCCAAAATATTGAGATTTGGGCTTCAAATGAGCCCTGAACACCCCCAGACCACTCCTTTTCCTCATAAGAAAATTTCAAGTATAAAACAGGAGGTTTGAATATAAATTTAAAGTATATATTCCTCTTGGAAAAGCAGGTACATTACAAACACCCATCCTTAAGACAAATCATCCATGAGTTCCCTTCTAAGGGTGGTAAAACATCATCTGAGAAACTTCCTAGCCACTAATTTTATATTTCTTCCACTTTATCCTAGGTCTCATCTTATACATGGTCGTTCTTCCATAGCACCCAAACTATAGGAACTAAGCTACCTTGTAGAGCCTTTATGATCTAAGAAATGATATATATAGGATACTCTTCAAAATAAGCATTAAAATATATGTATATATCCCCAAGGTCAAAATAATAATATGGGTCTGAATAATAATGGTGAATTTGTGATACATGGAAGACATCCGGCATGTATTAGTACGTCTTAGGTAAAGCCAATCAATTGGCGACTGACCTGACTCTCTCAAATTTCTCAAAAGGTCTGAAATAACATAGTGATAGTTTTCCCTATATCTGAATAAATTTATGACGCAATCTTTGAAAAACTCATAGAAATACCTAATTTCCTACCTCGAACCCCAATGGTCGACAGCGAATATTGATATAAAACTTATTTCTATACTAATATATCTCCATGTGCTTCTAGATAAGTTATACCTACTCTAATGTCTCTTAAATGAGACAAGGTCCCAATAGTTCTACCTCACCCACCTCTAACCATCATAGAGGTTAACAGAATTTTATACCATATAGGTCCTTATATGGATTCGTCTATATAGTTTCCTAAAATCTATTATTGTAGGAAAATTTAGTGAGAGGTATGTGTTTCTCCCATGAACCACTGAAATCAAGGATTCATGATCTAAGAATATCTTATAACACATGTATCATATATTTGGATTGACCTTTGGTCTGAGGGTGATATGTTATACTCAAAATCAATGGTGAACCCACTACCCTCTACAAACCCAAATAAAACTGTGATGTAAACAGAGCATCCATGTATGATAATCAGCCATACTACATCACTTCTTTATGGAGATATCATAAATACTATCACAAAATCTATAGTGATGTTATCCCATTTCCATTCCAAAATGGACAGGGGATTTAAAAGTACAGCAGGACACTAGTGATCCACCCCCACCTATTAAAAGTTGGAACACAATGTGATGAATCATGTGATCTACCTCTTCATACCTAGCCACCAAATCAGGTGGTGTATATCACAGTATGCCTTGGTGATTCCAGGATGTACTACCCAAACTGAGGCATGAGACTCTCGCATCAACTATTCTCTTATGTATATAGGCACCCATACATTCCCATGAATGTGTAGAATATATTTCTTCAAAAATAACCCAACTAGATGGTGGGTAATCACCAGAGACACTCTCCCTCAACACCAAGCCCTAGGTATCAGAAAGTTGTCTCATATTCCTTCATTCTAGAATAGAACACTTCACTACCAAATCTACTAAAATATGATTTCTGTGATACTCTTAAACTTCATGATGCATCTCAAAAAACCATGCAATAAACTTCCACTAACTACTGGCATCCTGAAATTCCTATGTATGATTATTCCAACTTAGATAATTGACAATTGAATTTCATTTTCAGTCATATAAGCAATCCCAAAGTAAAATGACTATAGGTATTCAACCCGACTTCACTATCTGATATTTAATTAACACTAGGTAAAGATGTATTCGATGCTTTTTTTTGCAGGTATACAATGAACCATTATCCCAATAGATAATTAATCCAAATATTTAAGGCATAAACCACAGTGGTTATCACAAGATCATGTGTTGGGTAATTTCTCTCATGAGGTCCCAAATGACATGACCTATATGCCATGAATCGATCATCCTACATCAAAACTACTTCCAACTTGATACCTAATGCCGCACAATTAACCTTATAACCACCACTAAGGTTTGTTAGGATCGGTATTGGTTATGAATTCAATCTTCCTTTTTACTCTTTAAAGGATTCTTTACAAGATTCTGGCCATATAAAATTTACACCTTTCTCTTTCATTCCTATAATATGTGCTTTAAGGTGTGAGAAATCTTAAATAAAGTGTCTATAATAGTTATTTATCCCCATGAAACTCTATATGTCAAAAAAATTCTTGGTATTCTCCCAAGAAACTAGAACTCTCACCTTATCTAGGTCCACATATACTACTAAATTAGGTATAATGTGACCTTATAAGTAAACTTTATCGATCCAAAGGTGGAATTTAGTTATCTTAGCATACATATGGTTCTCTCTTAGTGTACTCAATATGATATTAAGGTACTTGTCATGATTGTGTCTATTTCACGTTAACACCAGTATTTCTTCCATGAAAACTACCACAAATGAATTTAAATATGTGTGGATAAAGTGAAATATTAGAGCCATATAAAATGAGGGTGTTTTAGTGAAACTGAATGGCATGACCAAATACTCATGAAATTTATATCTAATATAGATTATTTTATGTGGTATGTGTGATGATCACACATGCACCCGGTGATAGCTCAACCTCAAATCAATATTTATGAAAATAAAATCTCTTAAAATCTAGTCAAAGAAGTTTTATATACATGGTAAAGGATATTAGTTCTTCACTATAAGTTGAATCTACCTCGAGTAATCCACAACAATATAGAGGGTACCATCTTACTTCTTGGTGAAAATGGCAGGTGAACCCAATGGTGAATTAATGGGTCATAGGAAACCCTTATATTCCAAATCCTCTAGCTTCTTCTTGAGTTAATGAAGATTAGTATGTGTAATCCTATAAAGAGGAATGGACACTGGTGATGCTCCTAGAACTATCTCAATAGTGAACTCAACCTCTCTCATAGGAGGTAAACTAGAAAATTCATTGGGGAAGACATCTGTAAAATGATTCACTATGTGAGGGAAATTTGTAAATCATGTACCTTGATCACTCATAAAAAGAATAGAAATATATGTTGTCACTCTACCTAGACCATAATTATATGGTCCATCTTGACTCACCTAGACATCCCATTTTCTTTTATGAATAAAATTACCACCCTTGGGTCATGTGAAGGAAAACCTCTTATTCTAACATGATCATGAAAAGATAATAACCAATCCATTATAAAAATGGTGTTTAAACCCATCATTTCGAGGAAAAAGGGTTTCATATGAAGTGATAACCACCTATCTCAATGGGGAATTCCTTACATTGGTGTACTCTCTCGAATCAGATTCCAAACAGTGTGTGGAGAGTCATTAATCCACGAAGGTACTCTATCTCTAGTCCCATAATTTCCATAATTTCAACAGATATAAAAGAATGTGAAGAACCAGTGTCAAATAAAGTAGAAAATAAAGTAGAGGTAATTATAATAGTACCTAAAACTATAGAAGGCTCATACCTATTCTCCCCAAGGGTAGGATGCATTGTATAGATATGACTAGACCCATAACCCTGAGATACAATCCGACAAACCTAATAAGGTCCACTCTGATGGAATTGTTTATCTAAAGCATGGATACCTCATCTATGACCACATATTAAACATTAACAACCATTAGTACTCTAGCTACCTATCTGGCGAGGTGTTACATTTCCTACTCTTGAAGGAGGGGCTGATATGGATCTTCTCCTATTAGGTACAGATGATAATTTCCTAAAAAAATACTAAAGATTCCCCAACCTTTTTTACCCTCCATATTCAATGGGGTCTTCGGGACATCGAGGATTCTTATTCCCTATCTTTCTACACTAGTGACACATCATGTAAATATCAATGGGTGTTATCTTACTGCCTTTATCCCCTCGAGTAGACTCAAATTGATATTTCTTCCTGCTAGTAAAACTACTTCTATGTATCGGTGCTAAAACACCCTATCCGACATTTCTAGCTTACCATAGGTTCTTCTCAATAATGAGGTCATAGTTCACTATCTCTGAAATGGTGTTAAAAAAAGAAACATTCACATGTGATCAGATGGTGTACACAAGCCCATCCTTAATATTTACCACTGTCGTTAACTCATCACCTGTAAGTGTTGATGAAAGGTGTTGAAGCTCAGTGAAACAAGATAAATACTCCATCATATAAATATAACCCTATAATAGGTGCATAAACTCCCATCATGGTCCACTCTCAGAGTCTATGGAAATAAATAATCATATAAGGATGTATAAAAGTCCACTCATACCATTCCATGATGATGATTAGCTTGGGTGATAACATCCCACCATGTCTTAGCAGAATCAAATATCATATAGGTTGTGATATTGACCCACCACTATGGAGGTGTCTCCAAATGATCAAAGATAAATATAATGGACTCTATCCATGAATTCCTAGCTTGGGGGGGAACTATCCCCTGAGAAAGTAGTTGGATTTTGCTACTATAATTCTCACATAAACTCTATCATACTAGGGGCAGGTTGTAGAACTCCCTGCATAGACAACATAAATTGTAGTAATCTCTATTAGAACTGGGTACTAGTTCCCCAATTAGAAACAATAGAAGATGCATCATGTTACACCATAGAAGGTAACATTGTTGGCTCAGGTCCCGCTACATCGCGATCATGTTCATTTCCACCTTCTTAGAACATGACTCGAGGACGTCATGGTAGCATAGCTCTACAATTTCCAATCACACATTCCAAATAAGATTCAACAGCAGATATGATCATAGATAACATAATTTGTTATTTATACACCTTCCTATATAGGAGTCACATCCCTTAACCCACTCCTAAATATAGGTATGGGTGATTTAATTTTAAAAATAAACATAAGAGACATTTCACATATCCTACTACTATGTTTGGGTCTGGTCTAAGGTCTCACATCATATAACAGGAGTCCTAGTATATGGAGTGTCATTTGAAAGGTATATATGAAAACATCCTTTACATTTCAATTGGTATCCTCATTTAATGATAACAATTTCATTTGATAATTTAAATTCATTTAAGTTCATACTCATTTATGTGTATATACATGTCACATACCAGTTATATGATTCACATTTTCTATATTATGAAGGCATAATCTTTATAAGGTTCAATTAGCATATCATGTAACTATGATCTAACCCTTACATATAGTATCTAGATATAAAAGTTCACATAAATGATTTTATTAGATGGATCATCATTCCCAATTTATTGAATTACACACTTCAAAAATTATATTTTTCATTCTTGTAATCTAATCAGCTAATGATTTATCCCAAGTGACCAGTGTTCCATGGATCAAAAATGGAATAATTGATCATTTAAGGATCCATCATCAAGATATATGGGAAAAATCCATTTAGGTGGATGCATACACTTTAAGTAACCAATTATTTATCTCCCTACAAGAAACTTTAGTTTAATTTAGATATAACTATTAAGTAACTAGTAACATACAACAGGAAATGCATGCATTAATATAGATTTTGCATGGCATATACATGACATGTGAATTCTGAGGTGCCTTTTAAAATGCATGATCAATTCCCCCTTGCCTACAAGTCTAAGGGAAAAGGGAATATATAATAATAATAACAATATTAGTTCTACAAAACATGTGTGTCACACAAAGGTAAAATCCGTACAATCATAAAAGGTAAAAATAGAACATAAATATCCCATCCTAAGTAATTTTTGATTTTCCCTATACATGGGTTAGCTACTCCCAAGCACAGGCACATTACCAAATCCTAACATATTTCTAATCTACTATATATCAACCCGAAATATTAATACAAAAGGAAAAAATGGATCGGATACCACTTGTAACATCTGATACTTGGTTCACTCACAAGTAACTGAACTCAATTGGCCACATTGCCTCAAGCACATATCCTTGTACGCTAGAAGCTACCAACTAGCAGTGAGGGTCTAAGATGGTATGGTGGGGAGACTATACCCTTATGATCAGAGTGTAACACATTGTTATAAAATAATAATAAATATAAAAATTATAAAATATATATCCAACAATGGAATAATAAAACATCCATATGAAATAAATAGGAAGAATAATAATCAATATCGTATACAAAAACATTTCATGTATGTACGCTATACAAAAAATAGATATATGGAAGCAGATTAGAAAGAATATACAATATGTTAAACAAAATAATAGAAATACCAAAATCTATCTCCATTAGCATCATGAGTATAAGCTTGGTCCTCTACTCCCATACTCTATCCAATGTATAAAATTAGGCATCCAAAGTTGGATGCTTCCATTTTCTCCTACCTACATCCATAAAGTTTGTTTGGGTACCAACTAGTGGCTTGAATAGGGTGCGTGATATACATAATAGGAACCAATATCCTCTAGTATAGTCTAGTCAGTGCATATAAAATTGAAATGTGAAAATATAACAGTGTAAAGAAGACATTAAAACAATAAATGAGTTATATCTGGTTCATAAGGGACACTAGGATGACACTACCTACTTCGACATAATATGGTATTTCTATGAAAAAGTTTTTCCATATAAAAATACATATATGTATAAGTATATATATATATAGATATGTATGCACAAATATTCACTATATACGTATTAATATATATATCCATATATATAGATACATAGTTATAGCAAAGACCCAAGGCAACTCAGTCGTACATGCATAGTCACAAAAGTCTATAGGGAAGTAAGGTTCATCATGCCAGAGTATCATGAATCATAAGGGTCTCCATGCCCTAGTATAACAAGTATATGGGATTTCATTCCTAATTATCACAATTGTATGAGATTCCATTCCCTAGTATCACAAATATATGGGAATCCATTCCTGGGTATCACAATTTTATGAGATCTCATTCCCAAGTATCATAAGGATAAGGGATTCCATGCTTGAGTATCACATATATATATGGGACACCATTCCTAGTTTTATAAAAAAATAAATAGTTTTGGTTTATAATTCATTTAACATGCCATTTAATCAAATTAATAACCATTATTTATAAAAGAGTCATGTGACGTGGTCATACCACTAACTTTCCATTTAATTAGAATAATCCATTCAAATGGGTATCCACTAACCCTACTTAGAAGGTGGTGTGTCCACATTAAGATTTATTAAATCAATGGTGTTTAATGTGCACACCCAAAGGGGTTTAACTTTTCAATGTGTGTGACATATGACAATAAATAAAGGTTTACGAGGGGACCACTAACAAGGATAAATTTTTAAATAAGAATATTTTTATTTTTAAGGAAATTCTTGAAAGGTCTAGAAAACAACCTGATGTTTCATTATATAAATAAACATTCCTTTAATGAAAAATTAATATATCACCTACCTTAGATTGTAAGTACTTTCCTCGTCCATTTTCATCCTTTAATTCATGATGAAACATGAGAAAATAATGACATAGAAAAAAGACCTAAAAATAGGGAATATTAGCTCTCCTAGAAATATAATTCTTAAGGGATATATAAACAATGTAAATAAGGGATATGAATTAATATCTTACCATTATCTATACAATGAAACTGATAGTGGAAGAAACAGAGTCTGTATGAGGAACTTAACTCAAATCCTATGTGAGGGGGGGGGGCTCGAACAGTTGTAGGAGGTGATTCATTTTCAAGAGGAGGAAAAATAATTAAGGAAATTTAAAATGGATCAAGATAAAAATAGTAATTTTACACACTTTTAATATTCTCATGGTTTGGATGCACGGTTTTCTAAATCGTGTTCTTAAACCATGTGTCACTACTAGTTATGTGGCACTAAGTGTGTGGGATGGGATCACAGTTTTAAAAAATATGTGCATCTCATGAACCCCATATAGTTTTCTGAAACTCCCTCACATAGCCTCATGGTACCCCTTTTATTTTTTAAATAAACCTTACATCACCTTTCACGTCCCGCGCAGTTGAGTTTCACAGTTAGCCCAAATTATACGCTAACTCTGCAGCTCAGTCTGCCTTTTCAAAATCCATAGATCTGGGTTCTAAATATAACTTGGACACTCCTAAACCTCCACCTTTCCTCTTAAGAACATTTAAATTATAAAACATGAGGTTTTAATATAAATTTCGTGTATCCATGCCTCTTGGGAAAGTCGAGATGTTACAACAGGGATTCTCGATATTGATAAGATCCATGGGATAAGGTGATGGATTGTGAGTTACATTAAGATAATTGATGTTGAAGAATGTAAGATAGTTCATGGAGTGTGACCTATATGATATAGGGTCCATAGACTA
The DNA here is from genome assembly GCA_963277665.1 of Viscum album. Lineage (NCBI taxonomy): Eukaryota > Viridiplantae > Streptophyta > Magnoliopsida > Santalales > Viscaceae > Viscum > Viscum album. Next base: position 1,489,777,653 of record OY728153.1, on the reverse strand, counting down.
GGTTGTAGAGACTAGTGATGGTGATTATGACTCAAGATCATAGTAAATTGAGTATTAGCCTGCAGTGGGATGTTTTCCCCTAATTAGGTTCAAAATTGTTCATGATATAAAAGGGTAGCCTTTGAGAGTAAATTACTAAATCAGGATTATAGATTTATTATAGATTTAATAATGGGAAGATGATTGATTTTATGGATTTATTCATGGTAGGTGAAATCGAGTATACAATATAAGCATATAAGGGGAGCCTTGGTAGTGTATATAGGAGTGAAACTACGGATAGAGAGTTATGTGAGGAATTTATCTAAAATGCATGAGAAGAATGGTCATATGTTTAATTTGGATTTTGATCCTAGGATTAATGGGATATGAATCATTATGGCATGAGTCAAGTGATTTTGTAGGGTAGTGTTGAGATATACATCTCTATGGATATGGAATGGTCATGTAATGGGTGCAATTATACATTATTGTAAGTGGTCCATTGAATACTCTCATAAATTGAGAACAAGTGAGTTAGTGTTTTATCAACATATGAGGTGTGTGAGATCATCTAACCAAGTATCAACCATGTGATGGTGATCTAGTGAGTATTTTGGGTTTTATCGTTCTATAATAGCATCTTGGACGTGTTGAATGGGAAGATTTGGAAAACCTAAAAGGTATTGAGATTAGAGAGGTGGGTGCCATCTGGATTTGTGGGAAAAGTAATGATGCCATATATTAATTCATGATAATTTTAAGAGAGGTATAAAAATTTGGAAAAACTAGAACGTTTTTTTGTTCTTTTGATATCTTTATGGGGTGTAGGACCTTGAGAGGTACCTATATTTTATGATGGGATTTAAGACTCCTTAGTTCCTTGACTATTCAAAGCTAGACCATTGGATTTTTGTGTGACTCAATGGATAATCACACTTGTGTGTGATCGGGTATGAGATTCACCATGGGTAGGTGTGGGACACCTTATTCAGATTGAGGAATGGATCACAAATATAGCCATTATAGCGTTATGTAAAGAATAAGGATATAAGGGGATGATCTAGAACTATTATAGTGTATACTAACCAATGAGGACCAATGGATCGAGGTATACCCATTGTAAGGGATGGGGTATCTATGTTTCAATGATAAAATGAACAAAGGGTTATGAGATTTATAATGAAATTAAGATGTCCAACTCATGTGAGTGATGACCTCTTGATGGTTTTCACATGTAGTGGGGAAACCTCTAGGTATTATGAAACATCTAGGGGATGAGTGGCTCAGTGTAGCCACTGTGTAATTGGAATATTTCTTCAACTATAGTTATTTGGGAACCAATGAGATGAATATTCAATATAAGGATTTGTGTGTGGTTTGTGGATAGTTGGAACATGAGTTTTGTATGGTGGTGAGAAAGGTTATATGCCTTGAGTTGTTTCTATTGAGACTAGGTTTTTTGGAAGTATATTAGTAGTGTGATATGGAAATGGTGTAATGAAGCATCATGATTTCATAGACCCCAGAGCGAGGCTCATGGGATAGGTATATCTATATATAATGACCTGGGCTCATGAGTTTCAGTTCTCATCTCACCTGATAGTGGATTTCAAGAAAGATCATGTTTGTTGATCGAGAGTAAGAGCACATCATATATAGTTTAATCAAGAAATGCTCATTTCAGATGAATCTTGGTAAATGTTGGAGATGATTTGTTAGTAGACCTGACCCCAAGGGTTGTTGTGGTTTTTCCTCGATGCCTGGTTTCAAGAAACCTAGTTATGTTCGGTAAATGTAAAATATCTAGATATGGGTAGTGATCTATGATGATTGAGTAAAGTTAGTATGTTTAATAAATTTCAGGTATGAGTTGTGGTTTATCGTTTTGTAGAATAAACAGATATAAATTTTGGAAAATATACTAGTAGGGTGACCATTTATATGGAATTTTGATGATTCTCAAGAAGTATAGCAGTTGGTGAAATGGAGTGAGGCTTTGTGTTATGAGTGTAGTACCAAGTGTGAGACTGCAGTTTCTAATGGGAATTATCAGGAGGCACATGGGTGTATCATAGAGTGATCAATGACCTAGTTTAAACTAATGGTTTCAAACACTAGTGTATGACATTGGTGAATTGAGAATTCATAGATTTCACTAGAATTGGGAAATCATTATAGAGTTGGTGAAAGTAGTTGGTGCCACGATGTGTGGGTCATGGGTTTTTAGTGGTTGTCATTGTGATGGGGTTTCGACTTGTGAATTTCATGAATGATTGAGCATGGTTACTTAGATAAGGATAAATACTTGTTGTTCAAGTGATGGATAGTGATTATGATGGGTATGAGTATGAGGCATCAAATATTCAGGTGTTTTCTAGTTAGGGCGCAATATCAATATAATCATAACCAATGGGAGATAAAAAAAATTGAGTGCACTTCTGATATCAGTGATTGAGGCAGTTCATAGGACATGAATGAGGTGGATTATATAATATGAGAAGTTTTATGGTAGAAAAGTTATAATATATCGTACTAATATTTGTTGGTGGAATAAAAAATTATATAGGTTTAAATGGAAGTAAAACAAAGGTATGATTTAAATTCTTGGATTCAAATCAAGAATTGGTGTTTTTAAATGAATTTTAAATGTTGGAGATGATATTTTTGAGGTGGAAACTCAATTGATAAATATTGGAAGTATAATTAAGGTTTTTTTTTGGACTTAAATAATGCATTCTGGTAGTTTTAGTGTGCCATTGGGTACCTGGTTAGGTGTGACTAGTTAAAAAGGGGACCTGCTTCCTAGATGGGTACATCGGGTGGTTGAGGATTTGCATTGGGTACTTGGTGGAACACTGGGTGGATGGTGTTAGTGAACCAGGTATATAGTGCTACCCAAAATCATTTTTTAATCAGAGGGTATTTTCTTCATTTAAGGTTTTATTTTTAAAATCTCTCTCAGGGTTCATTTGTTCCAGACAGTCAAATCAAGGGGAGAGGCTCCCCTCTTCTCCTTCATTTACTCCCTATTCAACCTCCTTCGGTGTATATCATATAAGGTTGGTTTTATTAATTAAATGATGTTAGTTTATATTATATCTTCCTCTATTTATCTAAATTTTACTTTTTATTTAATTAAATTGGATTTGAATTAGGTTTTGGGTGTTGATTCCACCATATCATGGTGGAATCATCTTTTATCAATGGAGCTTTGGTATAGGTTAACTATAGGAAGCTCTATGAGTAAAAACACACATGGTTGTCTATTATTTTTATTTAAATAAGATAATTACATATAATTTCATTGTATATTTACCAAATTATAATTTAATTTGTTGATAATTGGAGTCAGGCCTTAGTATTTTCGTTTGTAATGATCTTAGGGGTGTACTGTGAGTGAACCGCATCTCATTTCTTGAGGTATTGGTGTTATAATGTCATCTGGTGAGTTACCCCTCATTTATTACCAATTTTGTTTTTATGGGTAACTTTATTAAATTAATTATAATTATTTTATCATTAATTTACAATCCATTTGGATATGTTAGGGGACTGAGGTTGGTGATGGTGTTCAGAAAAGGATCGGTCAAGGATGGAGTGTGCCTTCTTAAGGGGATAAATTTGGTTTGTGGTAGGTGTTAACTAATATTAATATATTATATGGTCATGAATATATTATATGAATTATATTCATGAGTAAGTAGATGTAGGATACCTAAATAGAAACTATGAGTGGATTCCCTTATGAGAGGCAAGGACATGGGGTTATGTCAGACTCATAGGATATCCTCTAGTGGTGTATATTGTTATATAGTAATTGATGGATATGTCACCCATGTGATGGGAATTATATGTGAAATTGGAAATTAAAAATGATCCTTCATGGAGCTATGGATAAAGTGGCCAATTGGGGTCTCATTACTGATAACCTGCACTCACCTTAAGTGATTCCTAGGGGTGATACTTCGGTATTATCTGAGTATGGTCATATAAGTTATGGGTATTGATGGGAATGAAAGAGTGGCCCAACATGGAACCAGATTAGTCTCTACCACATGAGGAGTGATAGTTATGATATGTATAGATCTTAATAAGTTCTATAATAATTACATGTTGAACAAGTGGCCATCAATGGTCACGTTTCATAGGGAAGTGACCTGATAATTTGGGAATGAAACTATGAGGGGTTTCTATGACCCTAAAAAAGAGTGGTGAGCCTTGTATGATTCTTTTTTGAGTTCATTGGAGGGGGTAAATAGCATAATGGTTAGTCTAGGTGGTGATATATCCTTGTGATGGTACATTAACAAAGTGAGTGTTAGAGTTGGTTCCCTAGAACCAACTTCTATATACTTTATGATTACCTTTATTCATTATTTTGAATATTAATAATGTTTTTATCACATCATGATTATTATTTGGCATGATGTAGTATATGATAATGTTCTAAGAGTAATTTTCACATAGAAAGGTTGTATAGGTTCACTACTATGATGATAACCTAGGAGTTCTATGATGATGTTCTTAAATATATATTTTGTAGTAAAAAAATATAATTTTATAGGATACAAATGATACAGTCTATTAGGGGTGGAAACTCATAATACTTTAAGACACTATCTCATAGTGTATGTTCTTGGTAATTTTCAGAGAAAGAGATTATGATAACATAACCCACCAGTAGGAAATCCACATTTATATATGTAATTGGATGTTTTTATATGTGGATATCTATATTAATCCCTATAATTTAATATTATTATTAATTCATATCATGAGTCACATGCTTTGATATAGTTACAAAAACTATGATGACATATTCTCTCCATGAAGTAGGATATGTTGGGTGTGTCAGGATTGATATTATATTAATGAATAATATAAGAAAGGATTTATCCCTGATGTTCCTTAATGGAAGTTGATATATCAGGCCTTTTATGGGAATTGAACAACCTAATTAAATCTATGTTCATAGTGTTCTATGGAAAAGTTTATTTTCAAAAATGAAAATAAAGAGACATCAAACACATTGGTTTATGGTACTATCATGTAACCTAATTTATTAGAGATATTGAGATAAATGGATTATATTATACATTAAGAATTTTTATGAGGTTTTATGTATTTTTTAAATTTAATTATTTCTCTATGGGTGTCCTTATGTGTTATAAGATTCTAACCTTAGACTGCAGGCAGTTCCTCCTAATACCACTACGAAAGGGTCCTAGAGGGTTACACAGTAAGTGTATCTAAAATCTTAGTTTAATTATATTTTGAATTTAATAAGTTAGAATAAATATCATTCCAACTTTGTGGTTTAACAATTATTTAGGGTTGGTTGATCCCTAAGATTTAATCATGAGTTATTTATAAGAATAAATATGTGGGTTAAATAATAATAAATATTTATTCACAAGATTTAGTAAATATAATATTTATTATATTTTATTTAAAATAATATAAATAAATAGTCATTATTCAAGGTTTGTTAAATACTAAGGATGATAAATAGACAAAGTTTACTGGCCAAACTAGAAATGAAATATCATATATCATTTAAATAAATATTAATTTATTTACATAACAAATGATATATTTATTTATCTATGGGAATTTCACATTTCAACCAAATAGTAATATTATTTATATTATTATTATACATGGGGTTCACTAAATAATAAGGAATTGGATAAGGGCCTATATTCAATTATTAACCCAAACCTAGTTTTATAAATACCTAGTTATATCTATTTCTTGGGTGATCCACTGGTTGTGAACAACAAACCTAAAGAGAATTATCTTAATCCAAAGAGTCAAACATATCAATAACGCACTTAAGAACTATTGTTATGATTATCATACACTTTATAAAGACTTTTTGAGAACCTAAATAATCCTTTATCCATGAAGTGATTCTTACTATAATCAATGATAGATGATGCGTTCAATCAGGATCAATCACACCAGCACCAGATGATTCTTCGGTGACATTCTAAGATTTCAGAGTACATGTGGATCATTGTTAGAGAGATTCTACCCTAGAGTCCTACAATAAAATAAATGTATGATATAATAGTAAAATGCATCATAAATGAAGAAATAATTAAAAGTTAATTTAATTCAATATATATATATATAAATTAATTATAAGTTATATGTGATGATCATGACTTCTTGGTTTTGGCATGCATATGTTAATTAAACTTTGAATTAATTCCATTGGTCTTGATATTATTCATCATTTCCATCCCAAATTATTCATTGATTGTGAAACAAAATACAATTTTATTTTTGCACAAATGGTGTTTTCACTATTCTTGGAACCTTTAAGTGGTATCAGAGTGGTTATATAATTAATTTATAATTATTTATTAATATTTGATCAATGTGTTCATTTGAAATTAGTTTTCATTTCAGGATTATTTTTTATTTAAATCTAAACATTCATTTCTTATATTATTCTTCTTCATTATCAATTGTATAACTAATAAAATGTTAAATAAACATGAAAAAAATTCAAATAATCCATCCGGAAGTGTCAAGGGTTCTGTACAAATAATATGATATTACACGACGTTTTTCCCATTAGTACACGCTTTGTACCCATGTTAATTTCACTAGGAAAAACCTTGATAAATTATGATCATCATGAAATAACCACATGTAGAAATAATTTAACACATTCCATGTGTTGATCAATCTAGGTTGGAACATGGTCTTTTAGATTACATGTTGTGTAACCTCCTTACATGACATGTATTTCATGTGTTTTCTTGACATAAAACATGGGGTCCAAGCCATGTCATGCATTTATTAAATGAAATGGGGATAGACAATACATTCCATGTTATGTTCACATGACATGTATCTAGTGTATTCTCCAAGTTACTTATACACATCCACGACTGATAAACATGCCATGTCCCAAGGCATGTGTCACAAACATGGGTAGAAGAGATTACATATCATGTAGCCCATGTCCATGTCGTGTAATCTATTGTACCTTGTGTGATTAATTTTACTTGTAAATAAAATTTTATGATATAATAAAACCTTATATACATGTATTTCTGAATAATTTATTATAAATACACACCATGTGATAGGATTATTAATTATATATTAAATTAATTTTCATGTTAAATTCTGAATTTCAAGTTATGTATGGTATTTACTTATACTTTACTCCATCTGCATTAAAATAATCACATATCATGTAATTTACATATTACCTTGCATCATTTATTAATAATATGATCCTTGTAATTATGTTTCATAATATGTATGGTGGATTCAATGTGATTACATAGTATAAGGACCATGATGAGTAGTTTAGATGAGAACATGTCATTTCTTCCAAAGTAAATGTGAGAAATTTATTAATTTTAAATAAAACTAATTTTTTTTTCAAATTATAGATGATAGAAATTTACAAGTCAATTTTGATAGATTTGGTAAATTAAATTAATTAATTAATCATATAATTAGTGGGATTTATTCAATTTGTTTTATATTAATTAAATAATTAATTTAAGTTTATGCTAGCCAAATTGAAAATGTTTATTTATTACAAGTTCATGGGTGATCATAATATTAGAACATACCTATATATGTAATTGATTTCCATTTAATTTATTATTATTATTAAATTATATGATATTCTTTATATTATCTCGTCTTATCATTGTGTAAAGGTATGTGTTCCCATTATTTCTTTTATGTATACCCCTAAACTAATCATTTGGTTCTCTTAACTTTCATGTGAGTAAATATTATGTAATGGATGGATCTCCCATTCTAGTAAATATGGTTAAATTTTGTATCTAAGGAAACATCAATCTATGAGGTTTACAAGAGGATAGGTAGGATACTATAACACAAACAAAGTTACAGTTCAAGGTTTTTCCCTTGGGTTTGAGGGTTATTTTATCATACGCTAGATAAACTAACCATTATAAATGTTCATGATCATATCACTTTTATTATTTCATTTATAACAAGTTTCATGGTAGATTTCATTATAGATTATTTATCATGATCATATAAATTAATGAATTAATAATAATGAAAGATGAAATTAAAATAAATTGTATTATGCATAATTTAATTGAGACTTTGATAATAAATTAAGTAAATACGCTTAATATTAATAAGCAAGTAATAAATATAAAAACAAGAAATTTATACATAAATAAAAAATATCTCAAATAAATATTAAATTGGTATATCCTTATAATAATTAAGGTAAAATCAAACGATAGTTCAAAGTGTTTGACCGACCTGATTTGGGGTGCTTTCAATTGTCAAGGAATTTTATATTGAGTTTTTGGGTTAACTTAATCTCAATTCACATCGAGGGTCTCCAAGAAAGAATTGGTGTAACTCAGAGACAAAAGTTGATTAAATTCTTATCTAGGATTTAAAGATTGGGTAATCCACTTAGTATATCAAGGAACAAGGATTTAATTTTGTTGGAAGTTATGCCTACCTAAAATTATTTAAATAACTTTTCAAGACCAAATTCAGGTTATGAGAAGGGTAATATCAATCCTCACCACTAAAATATCCATGATTTAAGTTATTATGAATATAATGGTGAGGGATATTGGTTTTTTGAAAATTAATGGGAGATTAATAAATTTAAAACTTATTATCTAATTTTTTTAATATAGATAAAGTAATAATATTATACTCTTATTTAATTGTAGATTTAAAAAAACCACACGGCTTAAACTATATCACTATGATCTATACTATATAAGGATAACCATACCAAAAAATTGAATTTCAGTGAATTTTATAGATGCTTACATGTTATACTATTCCATAAAATGAAAATATAAATACTAAAAAACCCAATTATTAAGTAGTTTTCATAAGGGGCAAGTGATGAAGAAGTATCTCACTACCTAAAACATGTGATGATCCCATAGATGTACAATGTTTCATGTTATCCTCCTTGTCAAGTGAGATTTTAAAGAATAATGAGGATATGGTTGTGTATATAGTCATGTCTTACCTTCATGAACTTTATGAAGAGAAGGTGAGATATGAGAGATATGAGATCTCTATTTCACTATTCATGTGCAAGCTTAGAGAGTTGATATTGACTATGCCTCATGTAGTTAAGATGATTGACAACATGGAATGCTCATGTATCTTAAGATTTATGATCTCTAATTATTTATGAATATATCTTATTTTATCCTCATAGAATAAGAGCATCTTTAGTTTCAATTTGAGTTATCACATGATTCTCTGAATAAATAACTTGTGAGACCTCTACCCTATGTGAAACTAGATTGAAATCCCAGGTGTTGTAACACTTGATCTTATGGTTGGTGAAGTACATAAAGTCACTTGGTGTTGGGTGATGGATCACCAATACCTTTTAACCCCCTGGGCTTTAAAACCCTGTGAACTTTTAATGGGAGGGCTCTCGGCTTCAATCGAGAGCTCTCCGCTAGGGTTTCACACCCTTATTCTTTAGCTTCCTCGGTGGAGATTCCCCATGGCACGACAACTTGAATATATTTGTTCTCAATAATATTCATCCATCAGTCCCTTGACAGTGATGGTCGATTGGTGTGAATCCTTCTTCAGTGGATTTGAGTTAGTGGAGACTCAGGCGGTGGTGAATCCTTCAGATCTGGCATCTCCCATTAATACTTGATGATGGTGTCATCATTAGATTCATATCAGTGAGGGTGTGAGTTCTATGGCTACGCAATGATAGTCTTGGAAGGTGTTGGTCTGTAGGTTGGAATCCATGGGTAGATCTATGGTGGAAGTGGTTCATTTAGACAGCGACATGAAGGCTACGGCAGCAAGATTTTGATCTGACGGTGCAGGCTCTACAACAGTGATTTCTGGTTGTGGAGTGATGGGGTGATGATGGCTCAGGATGACGAGTAGGAACAGTAGGTCATGGGAGGATTCGGTCATCAATGGACTCAATGGTGGGGTGGACCTAGCTATGGTGCACTGCTACATCAATTGTGTGTATGGAATGGTGGTGGTGATTTCTAATCATGGATTAGGGTTTTTTACTTTTAATGGGATTTGTACTAATGGGATTTTTCCAATCAAATATAAGGTTGTATGCCTCTGGCCTTTGGGCATGTAAAGTGTTCTCCCTGACCCTATTCAAAAGGTATCTCTATTTTTATTTTTATGTTTCAATAAAGTGGATGGTCCCCAACTTGTTTGGCATAACATGATCAATAATGAGAATACTCTTTAAGAACTTTTTACTTTTATTCTCCAAGTTAACTAGGGAATAGGGCATGAAAATTATGTGGTCTTTATATTGAATAATAAATGTAAAAATAGGTAAAAGTTTCATAAGACTCATTAAAAGTCTAATAAACTTTATCTCTATCCTTCTAATAATAATAATATCCAGCAATAAAAAAAGAAACAAAATATAGTATGTTTTTCATGTGGAGAGTTAGGACACTGGAAGAATAGATTCACCCTATTGAAGAAGTAGGGGAAAACTTTATGTGAATTTTTTATCAATTTAAATATTTCTATATCCACATATTAAGTATTAGATATATATTTTGGTGATCACATCTATATTTTAATATAAAAACCAAGTAGATTAATGAAGATTTATAGAGGAGAGGTGTATCTTCAAGAACCCAATAGAGAACAACTTGTTTCTTTGGCTATAAGATACTGCCACTTTTTGTTTCCAATATGGATTATTTTGGTTTTACAAGATTTCTATTATGTACCAAATGTTACCAAGAATATAATTTCTATATCCATCCTAGATAAAAAAAAATTATTTTTAAGTTTGGAAATAAGATACGTTTCTTTTATAATGATAACATATTTTATGGTACTGAATATTTAAATAATGGTCTTTATGTATTAAATTTTGATAAGCAAGTATTGGAAATTTATAAAAAAATCAAGTTCTCACAAATCATTTTGCTTCCAATTTTGGCATCACCATCTTGGTTATATAAATGAGAAGTATTTGAAAAAGTTATATAAAGATGGTTAGTTGGACTCATTTGATCTAAAACCACTTTAAATATTTCATTCTTTTTTATAATGAAAAATGAAGAAAATAAAATTTGGTGGATAGGGTAAAATAGACATAGAGTTTCTAGAATTGGTAAACACTAATGTGAGTAGAACATTTACCGTAAAATCTAGATTTGGGTATTCTTACTTCATAACTTTTACTGGTGAATTTATTATATGTGGTTATATTTTCTTGATGAGGTATAAGTTCAAGACCTTTTTGAAAATCAAATAGGTTAGGAATTAAGTAGAGAATAAACTTGGTAAAAAAATAAGATTTGATCTAACTATGGTGGTGGATATCTAAAATAAAACTTTATCAACTTTTTATGGGAGTATGTGATTCTATCTCAACTCACACCACCTTATAAACTATAGTGGGATGGTATTAATTAAAGGAGGAAGCATACATATCTTGACATGTTAAGTTCAGTTATGATTCATGAAAATATTTTATTAACATTTTGAGGATATACATTACACATTATAGCATACAGACTAAATCTTATACCAACTAAATTAAAAAAATGGTATTCCCTTCGAGTTATAGAGTGGAAAGGAACTCATTTTGTCACATACTCATGCATGGGTATGTGAGGAATTTTTTAAGGCCAAATAAAGAAACAAAATAACACCTCTGAGAACAAAGTGTATCTTTATAGGGTATCCCAAGGAAACAAGGGGGTATTATTTATAAAACCCCTTAAAAGGAAGGTGAATTTCATTAGAGAATTTTTTTTTTTGAGATAAATTTTATCCTCAAGAATAATAGTGGGAACAAGATTAACTTTGATAAATTTGGTGATCAAGATACACAAGATTTGTTATAAGAACACAATCATAGGTATCCATGTAATATGTTTTTCCCATAACAAAAGTAATGAATTGGAGTACTATAGTGTCTAAAGAACTATAAAATATGGTTTCTAGTCACCAAGGATGGTGACTCGTTATTGGTTGATAATGATGATTCGCTTTTCTAAAATATGAAATTATAGATATTAAAAATTATTATAAATATGATATGAATTTTGAGATGGATTCCATATATTAGAACTAAGTTTTGATTTTGGTTGATCCACCGATTGATGTAAATATTGTTAGGTGAAAATGTTTATTGAAGATAAAATTGGACATGGAAGATAAATTGAATACCTATAAATCACATATAGTGGATAAAGTGTTTTAATATAATTAAGGAATAGAGTATAATGAAACCATTTATTTAATATACATGTTTAAATTCATCATAATTCTACTTGTTATAGTAGCTTACCATGATAATGATATTTTGTATATAGATGTGAAAACAACTTTCCTTAACAAGAACAATCCAAAATATGTCTATATAACACAACTAGAAGGGTTTGTGACTCTGGGTAATTCCAAAAATGTATACAAGTTGTTGATATCCATTTATGGATCAAATTAAGAATTTAGGTCATGGAACATATGGTTTTATGAAGTTATAAAAGAATTTGGTTTCATTAAGAATGAATTTGATTTAGGTGTTTATTAAAAAATTAAGTGAAAATTTGGTTATTATCTAACTATTATATGTTGATTAAATATTACTTATTTGAAATGAATACTATTCTTATAGTAAATTAAGTACTGGATGAATAAATAATACTATGTTAAGGACTTTTTTAAAGTATCCTACATTCTAGGTGAAAGATCATTCATTGTATATCCAAGATGATTATTGGGATAATTCAAGGTACACACATTGACCACATAATAAGTAGATTTAGTATTTTGAATCCAAGAACGGATTAGTTTTAATGTCACATGGTATACATATTTCCAAGAAAATGTGTCCTCAGACACAATATTAAAGAGATATATGATGATTTTAATCCCATACACTTCTAAAACATGATCAATCATGTATGTTATGTTATCTACTAGGATTTATGTTTAATACAACTTGATCATGGTAGGAAGATATCAAGTTATTCAAAGTGAAAAACAATGGTCTTATTTAATACAACTTGATGGTTTTTTCTTAGAGGGGTGAAGTTACAGTGAGAATAGTTTCTAATGAAGAAAATTTGGTAAAACCCTTTACTAAAGAATTATCTCATAAAAATCATGAATATCATGTGATAGCTAGCAGACTGAATGGTTTTAGCATTTGACTCTAGTGAAAGTGGTAGTTTATTGGTTTTGATTCCCTAGAACAAACTTCTATATACTTTATGTTTGTCTATATTATTTATTTTTAATATTAATAAAGATATTATCACATCTGGATTATTCTTCTATATGACATATAATGTGATAATTACCTAAGAGTGATTATTAAACTAAAAGTTCATAGTCATTCTCCACTATGATGATAACCTAGAAGTTTTGAAATGGTGTTCTTAAATATATGTTATATTTCCATAAGGTGTCATTTTATGGAACACAAATGATATAAGCTATCATGGGTAGATACTCATAGTACTTTGAGATGTTATCTCATGGTGTACGCCCTTATTAATTTTCTAAGAATAATATTATGATAACATGATCCTCCAATAAGAAATTTATGTCTATATATGTCATTGGATGTTCCTATCTATTAAAATGTGTATTAATCATTAGAAATTAAGATTATTTTTAATGAATATTGTGATTTATGCAATTTAATGTATTGTTGAAAACCATGACATCACGTGCTCATGAAAAATTAGTATACGTTGGATGTGTCATGAATTATATTTCATTAATGAATAATGAGAGAAAGGATTTTCTCATTCTGTTCTTTAATGGAATTTGATATCTTAGGCCCTTTGATAAGAATGGAATGGCCCAATAAAATTTGTGTCCATGGTGTTCTAGGGGAAAGTTCATTTTCAAAAAATCATATAAATAGACATTAATCACATAGATTGATGACACCCACATTCAACATGCTTAATTAGAGATATTGGGATAAACAAATTATATTACATAGTGAGCATTCGTATTAGGTTTTATGACATTACAACATTTACTTATTTCTATATGGGTGTCTTGGCATGTTTCTAGACAATAACCTTGGACTTTAAGTGGTTCCACTTAATGCCAATAAGAAAGAGTCTTAGATGGTTACACACTAAATATATATGGAATCTCAGTTAAATTCTATTTTAAATTTAATAATTTAGAATATATATTATTTTTTCTTTGTGGCTTAATAATTTTTTGGGGTTGGTTGATTGATAAGATTTAATCATGAGTTATTTAGAAATATATATATATATATATATATATATATATATAATTTAAATAATAATAATCATTTATTCATAAGATTTATTGAATATAATATTTATTATATTTATCGGTGAGTGATGTAGTAATATTTTTTATTAAATAAATAGACATTATTCAGGAATTGGTAAATACCAAGGATGAAAAACAGACCAAGTTTAATGGTCTGGATGAAAATGTTGTATTAAATATCATTTAAATAAATGTCTATTTATTTATTTAACAAATGATATATTTATTTATCCATAGTTATTTCACATGTAAATAAAATAATAATAATATTTATATTATTATTAGATATGGGGTTTGACAAGGAATGAGGAATTGGATAAAGGCCTATGTGTGATTATCAATCCTAATCTTTCTTTATAAATACCCAGTTATATCTCTTTATAGGGAAAGTCTCTAGTTGTGAACAACAAACCTAGCGATAATTTTCTCAAACCAAAAATACAATTCTCTCAATTTGAGGAGAGAACCCTCTTAAGAACATGTTCCAAAACTAGAGCACCAATCCACCTCTTCTCTCTTAATCCTTAGAGATAACTTGAATAATATTCCATCTATGAATATATTCCTTTTGTGGTCAATGATGGATGGTGAAAGTGGTGAGGATCAACCATGCTATCACCCAACGATTCTATAGTTATGTTTCATGGTTTTGGAGAATGTGTGGATCACTATTAGAGGGATTATACCATTGGATCCTACAACATAATGAGGGTATGACAGAGTAATCAATCACATCATTAACCAAGAAATAATTAAAATATAATGTAATTATAAAACTATATATAAATTAACTATAAATTATATGTGATAATCCTTCCTTCTTGGTTCTAGTATTCATATATCAATTAAACTTTGAATTAATTCTATTGTTCATGAAATTCTCCATCATGTATATCTCAGATTATTCATTGATCACATTGGATATGCCTAATAGGTACTTCCAATGCAATAATAACCTTTAGTGGGTGTGTGTAATGGTATGAACATTATGATATGGGAACTTATATGGAGTTACTAATTTATTTTGAGGGATATCAAACTTTACACACATGTCTTGGGTATACATCATCATGGAAGTGGGTTTCCAAGTGAGTAAATTTAGATCAGTTGAACCAAATCTTAGAGTTATGACCCATTCACCATGTTTATATTGATGTTTATGTTATATTGATAATTCATTCTCCCTCATTATTATATTTCTTATAGTGATAATTAACTCACCCAATGTTTAATTATGTGTTAATATATCATGCACCTTTTTGGTATGTTAGTGGTCGATCATCCACCTTGGATAGTATTGACGGTGATAACTCGTTCACCTAGAGATATATTATCCACCACATTATTATGTAGTGATATATTTTTCACTTAGTGATACATAATTCAACTTGTTATTGTGTATTGATACATCATTCACCTTGTTTTTTATGGTGATACATCATTCATCTAGTGATACCTCATTCTCCATGATTATCATGAGTGATTCAATATATCATTCACTCTATTATTGTGTTGTGATACACCATTCACTTGGTGATACATAATTTTCCATGTTGGTTTTAGTAGTTCATCGTCTACCTTTGTTAATAATATTTGATGCATCATTCACGCTTTAGTTGTGGTATAATGATAAATTTTTCACCTTAACTGCTGGAATGAGTGGTGTTGGATCATTTTCCATCTTATGATGTTCAGACTATGGGAACATCATCCTATTTCAGTATTTTATGAAGTAGGTGTGTGTTGACTATTCCGGTGATTCCTCGATTATCAATGGTGTGACTGGTGTATGCACATAATGTTTATGTGTTATTGTCATTAAGTATATAAATTCAGGTGTATTTTTATTTTTATTAGGTACATCTTTTCTAGTAGCCTATTGATTTTTATGATCACATCCTACATATTCACTTTGGTGTGCGTACAGATCTTATGGTTGTTATGTAGGTTTTTTTTGGAAATGGTTCTAGTATTGGTATATGAGCTTGAGGATCTTAATGGGGTTATAGAGATAGGTTTGAGGAAAGGTAGAGGACAATGGTTGAGTCTTTTTTATTTCTTTTATCAATTATTCTTATACTTCATATGATCAACCCATTGAAATACCATGTTCTATTATATGATTTTGTGACTTTCATAATAAATTTTTTATAGAATGGTTATGTTACTATTATTATATTTTTTCCACAATAAATCCATTTGATATACCCTAATGTTATCTACTTTATGGATTCTTTATTATTTACCTCTTATTATTATAATGACACTTGAGGGTATATTCTTTCCATGTGGTTCATCAAACACTCACTACTAGTCAACAACCTCTGGAATGTGAAGATGTATGCCTAAGTTCACATGATGTGTAATTACCCACTTATTATCATTGGCTTGAGAGGTCAGTGAGCCATTGTTAGGCCTTAAGTGACATCCCCAAGACGCCAAAGTCTATAAATAAATGTTGAAGGGTTTCAATACAATTGGGGAATGATTTAACCTTTAAGAATAAAAACACAACCAAAAACCATAACCAAAAAAACCATTTTATGATGCATGACTAATTAAAAGACATCTCGACAACATCCATTATAACAAAACCAAACAAAGTGTGCAATAGAGTAATACAAACTAATCATAAAATTAAACATCGGAAAATAACTATAGACTCAAATATGATCACAAGACTCCATTATCCACAAGCTCTATGCTCCAACACCACCAAACAAACCAAGTATACCACGAGGTAGTGCTAAATACATGTGATACTTTGCCTTTTCCCATCTCCCAAAAGATAGCATCTGAAAAAGAACCAAAGTTCCAAAGCAGGGTTGAGTATAAAACTCATTAGGTTTTTTCCAATTACTTCCTTACTTGTGACACTAGTATATAAAAGTTAGTAACATTTATATAAAACCATTTATATAAAACAATTCTTTAAAACTATTTGTAACAAAATATAAAAAAGTTATAAAAACCATTTATAACCAAGAGTAAATATGTTATATTTTAACCTTTTTTTCTAAAAGTCACATTTCTAGAAAAACAACCAAACAAGGATTTAAACCCATTTATCAATATTATTTTGGCATAACCATTCCATTCCACTTTTTCACACACCCAACCATGCATGCAACTTGGTCCTCCCTATACTCGTGAGTGGTGAGCTATCCTTTCACTAAATCGTCACTTAGTGTACCACTTTGATGGGAGTACTTCACACCAATATTCTTCCCAAAATTTTGATGGGGGTCCTTCATTACCTTATCCATCCCAATTTATATGAACACACACCACAACATATGACAAACCCATGACAAAACAAAGTGTGTTCAACCAATTCAACCAATTTCAATAAAACCATTATTTTATTGAAAAACATTAAAAAAATCAGTTACAAACACCCATTACATTTCAATAAAATCATTCATTTTATTGAAAACCAATTAATCAAATCCATTTACCCTAATTCCAGAAAAATTCCATTTTAAAATATTCATTTTAAAATAAAGAATAAATCACTTTATTCAAGAACACCAATTTTCCATATTTCTATAAACCGCTATTCAAGAGGGTTTATAATAATCAACAATATCCAATTAATCATAATTTCGTCACAAGGTAATCAATTTGAAATAATTCCAGTTAGTTTACTAAGAGGAGTCAAGATTGAAGCCACTTACCTCGGCTGTTTTGATGAAAACTAAAAATGAACGAAGAACGCTCATGAAACCATGTACGAATTTTACGAAAATGCCTTAGATATCTTCCCCTATAAAGACCAAGATAAATCCAATCATAAATGGAATCCAAAATATTATATCTTCTCGTAGTAGGATTATATCTAAGAAACCAAGAAGATGGGTGAAGTAGATCTCAAAAAATATGACAATAATGGTGAAGAACACACACTTACCACAAGAATTGGCCTTCTAAACGCCAAGGAAAGGATCTGTATCGGTTAAAATTTTCATGGGATAGGTTATCCAACCTTCAAGAGAGATAAGTCCAGAGTTAGGGATGTATAGGAGGAAAAAAAATCCACTTAGAGTTAAAAACGTGTGAGATCCACTTTTTTTGGATCTCACTTTGACCTTGTGCATGGTTTAGTCACACAGTTAGAAAAATTGTGTGTTAATCGTGCATTAGCTACTGCCTGGGAAGACCCTCACACAACCTCCTTGCATGGTATCCCTAACTGTGCACACATCGTGCTGAGGCTACTGCCTCAAATTTCCCAAACCACTTTTCAAAGTGCACGGTCACTAATAGGCTCCTGCACGTTTTGGACAACCTGTACGCATCCCATGTGCCTCCCCTTTAGCCTCAAAAAACTTTCCAAACATTCTCCAAACTCTCCCAACCTTCACCCTTAAAATTTATATACCTGAAAGTAATAAATAAAGGGTTACATACCAGAAACAAGGGGTGTTCAATTCTCCCCACCATTGGTATTTTCTTCCCTAGAAAGTATCAAACCATCCTTTCCCTGAAAGAGTTCCGGCCACTACTCTTTCATTTCCTTATTATATTCCCAAGTCTGTTCCAAAATCTCACCATGTTTCTATAAAATCCTCACTATACTGATTATTTTTTCAGGAAATAATTTCTCTTTCCTATACACAATCTGCACTGGGATATGTACCAACAAAGCATCTGCCTCTAGGTCAATGTGATCCTATCTGATCACATGGTCTGAATCAGGTTGATACTTTTTCAATTGAGATACATGGAACACATTTTGCACTGAACTGAACTATGGTGGTAACACCAACCGATATTTCACCTCTCCAACCTATTCAGGTATCTCAAAAGGGATAATATAACGAGTAGATTACTTTCCCTACATCCCAAAATGATGATGTCCAAGCCTTAGAGAGATCCTTAAGAACACATGATCACTCACCACGAATGAATATGGTCTTCAACTTGATCTTTATATGATTTTTGATGACTCTGAGCCGTCTTCATCCTATTTATGATCAATTGTATATTCTATGTCATTTCGTGGGAAATTCTTGGATCAACTAATAAAGTCTCACCCATTTCCACCCAACAAAGTGGAGAATGGTAAGGACACCCATATAATGCTTCAAATGGATCCATATGTATTTAGGCATGATTGTTGTTATTATATGAGAACTTCACTAAGTGTATATGCTCCTCCCATGAGCCACCTAAATTCATTACACAAGTTCGCAGCATGTCTTCCAACATTTGTATCATCCTTTAATATTTCCCATCCATCTTAAGATGATACGCCATACTCATACTCAACTGAGTCCTAAGGGATTTATTTAAGGATTTCTAGAAACAAGATGTGAACCTTAGATCTCTGTTTTACATGATCAAAAATGGTATGTTGTGCCTCTTTACCACTTCTTGGATATAGATTTTGAATAGACCCTCCACCACATGAGTTTCATGAATATGGATGAAATTGTATGATTTTGTGAGCCGGTCTATTATCACCCACATGGAATCGTGTTTTCGAAACATTCTTGGGAGATGTATAATAAAATCCATCATTATCTGCTTCCATTTCCACACTAGAATACGTAAATACTGTAACATAACCACTAGTTTTTAATACTCTACCTTAAATTATTGACAAGTTAAGGACTTTGAAACGAACTCAACCTCCTTCTATTTCATGCTGATCCACCAAAACTATGCCTTCAACACCTTATACATATTCTGTATTTTCATATGTAAATCCTATCTCGAATGGTGTTTAGCATGAAGAAGTAATTTCTAACAATCCATATATACAATCATTCGATCTATGAACCACAAAACCAAATTCCCATCAAGTTTTCATCCCTCAATGGTCTCTCGTCCATTGAGTTTTGAACTCATAATCAAGCATTATGCATTATATGTTTGTGCCTCTTTAACCATATTTACTAAATCATGAATCACATAAACTAAAAATAAAACTGCAACATCACCTCATTTTTTACATTCAACATGAATTTTAGCTAGGAATGACGTCAGATTCTATTCATATGAAGCTTTTTTTCCAACTAAGTATATGACTTTATGTTTAATGCATCAGCCACTGAATTACCTATTCCCAGTGTATACATCAAGTTAAAGTCAAACAACTAAAGATACTACATCCATATACTTTGCCTCAGATTTAAATCCCATTGTGATAAAATATTTTTCAAGCTCTTATGATCTTTGAACACAGTAAATTTCTTACTAAATAGATAATGATGCCAAATATTCAAGGAATGGATGACTACAGCTAACTCCAAATCTTTTTTTGGGTAATTCTTCTCATGCATTATCAACTTCCTTGAATCATAAGCAACCACGTGGTCTACTTGCATGAGAAAACATCCCAACATAGATCCCAAATAATCATAATGAACCGCATATCCCTGTCCTGATTCTAGAAAAATAAAGATAGGTGCAGATCTAAGATGAAATTTTAGCTCTTAAAAAGAATTTTAGAATTCCTCAGTCTATTGGAAAGAAACATTCTTCTTTGTAAAAGCTATCATTAGAGAAGCTAGTTGTGAGAATTCATGAAAAAAGAATCAATAGTAACCAATGATATTAAGAAATATTTGTATCTAGAAGATATTTTTCAACAGTTACCAAGAGATAATAGCTTCTATATTCTCCATATCTACATAAGCACGTTTTTAAGAAATTACATGGCCAATAAAGTGTACCTCTATATCCAAAAATAACACTTAGACAATTTGGAATACAACCGATGATCTCTCAAGATTCCCAACACTATCTTTAAGTGTTGATCATGCTCATCCCTTGTCCTTGAATACACCAATATGTCATCCATAAACACCACCATAGAAGAATCCACATATCTCTAAAATATCATATTCATCAAAGCCATGAAGACTGCCAGTGCATTCATAAGACTGAAAGGAATGACTACATATTCACAATGACCATATCGGCTTCTAAAAGTTGTCTTCGTAATATCCTCCTTCTAAACTCTCAATTGGTGATATTCTGGTCGCAAGTCAGTTTTAGAGAACCATTAAGCTCCACTCGATTGATCAAACATGTCATCAATGCATGGGGGTGGATATCTGTTATTTATTATAACTTGGTTAATCTTATGATAATCCACACACAACCTTAGAGTTCCATTGTCTTTCTTCACGAACAAGACTAGTGTTGCCCGTGGTTATGTGCTCGTCTGAATGAAACCTATGTTTTCCATCTCTTTCAATTTCACTTTCAATTCCCTTAACTCTGTTGGTGTCATCTTGTAAGCCATAATTTAAATAGGATTGGTCCTCATGAGATCAATCACAAATTACACATCCCTTATAGGTGGTAACCCTGAGAATTTATTGGAAAATACATCTAGAAATTGATCCAAAACTACTAGAAAACTGGTATCCTTGATCTCTTCTATCGATTCCAAGTTCAATGCTACCAAATATAAAGAAATCATTCTCACTGTTGGTACAACAAGCCAGCTTCACCTATCTTTACTACCCTTTCTATTCTAAAGAGATTCTCAATGTCGTCCTCATTTGTAAAACTAACCATTATGATATAACAGTCGATGTAATCCTTGAACATTTTCAATCAATTCATACCCTGGATTACATCAAATACATGGATTTCCAACAGAAATAAATCCCATATTTGCTCAGCTCCATCAATAGTTATAGAACATTCTATACACACAAAGGCTCAATATTATCTTTTACTGAGAGGAGTTTGAAGTTTTAACATGGAGTGAATCATCTCAAGTTTTAAAATTTGGAAATAAATAGCTTGATAAGCAATGAAGGAATGTGATTCACTGGTATCAAACAACACTTGCATAAGGGTAGAATTCAATAGAATTGCACCACTCACCATAGATGGTCCAGCCTGATTATCCACAATCATCTTCTCATATCCATATAATTGATTCATCACTATAGGTTTCTCCTTATTCCCTTGATGATTTTTCCCTTATTGAGGAGTCATGGTGTTCTTATAATCAACATGGTTATCTATTCTCTGCTTATGAGATTGATTATGCATCCCTCATCCTATAGAAGCATGAGATGCCTACGACACCTAAGAAGTGTCTTGAGCACCTAAACTTGGAGAACTAAAATAATAGTGCTAAAAATTTCCCATCTTCTTTCAATTATTTCATGCTCTAGGTTGTGTTTTACACTCTCCTTTATGTGGTCAAGAGAACCACATTGGAAACAACCCACTTTTCACTTGGGTCATGGTGGAAGGTTCACTGATCCAACCATCTGATTTTGAGTCCCACTCCCACCTTGGAAATAGGTTTCTTGTAACACCCCAAGCGTCCATGGTACGCTTCTCTTTGAATAATACAATAGTGTGTGTTGTACGCAACTTCGAGTTCTAACACACCACAACCAATCAAACTAGTTGTTATGAATAGTAATATCCAAATTTTAAAAATTTATAAATTTTATCTTTCAAAATGGACTTCATTTTTTGGATTCATAATATCAAAATTATCTTAGGGTCAATTTTTGGTATTTTTCTGAAAACTTTCAATTTTTGATGAATAGTGAAAATCCTGAGTTATTGGTTAAAACCAAATTTTTATTTAAATAATTAGTTATTTTATTTAAATTTATTTTAGGTCAAAATAGATACATAATACCAATATAATTTCAATGTAATTCATTGGATTTATTTTATAATAAGTTTAGATATATAAAAATTTTATTGAACTTTTCACCGTCTTTTACCCACCTCCTAGGAGAATTTTCAAATTCACATAAAACTTAATTTTACTACTTTTGTGAGTGTAATTTAAAAAATACAAGAGATACGATTGATATCAGTAAGTAAAATTTGGTTCAATAAGATGAAAAATAATTTTTCGTGAATAGTAACTTTTTACTTTTATTTACCACGGTTAAAAGTGAATAGGGCAATTAAGGGTAAAAATGATATTATTATTACCCTAACACATGTACTAATTCTATTGGATAAGTATAATTTAACCAAAAACAAAATTATTAATAAAATATGAACCTCTTTGGTCTACTTGGATTAGATTAGGACACTTATTATTATTTTATTTAAAGAAGAGTTAAAAGAGTTAAAATCAAAGTTTAATAACTAAAAAAATTTTAATATAGGGTTATACATAAGCTAAATTCGACAATAAATATTCATTATAAATCTAAAAATATTTACTACATAATGGTATTTTATTTATATTTTTTAGACATTAAATAATTTAAATAATTTATGACACAATGATGATGCAGTAATTACCTAATTAATGAAATATTAAAATAATTGACATTATAAATTTCAAAATAAATGTACTTTGAGACTTTTTATGACTTAGAATAATTTTCTAGGTTAATATGACATTTTATGGTTGGTTAGATGAATTTTATTTGAATTAATAATTCTATTATGAATTTAACAAAAACAAAATACCAAATAGCGTCAAAATTGAAATAAAAGAGTTTTTAAAACAAATATTATATTATTAATTGATATTATATTGATAAAAATATATTGTTCATACAAATGACTTATATAATGATAGCTTTATCATTAATGAACCACTTGGGGTTTCTTGTAAGTATATAGTAAGTTTATTAACCATATAATATAAAAATACAAAGAGACATGGTAAATGTCAAACTATTTAACTAAGAGTTAAATCTAAAACATAAAGTTAATATAGTAACCCAAACCTGTCTAAAACGTATTTTTTGAGTGGTTTTAGACACATCCCCACCTTATCCTTTAAATAATACATTTTTGATCCACTAGGAACCGAAAATGATTTTATTATAAAATGATATTTCTAGCTTTTCCAAAGGTGCCCCTCACCCCTCTTATAAAAGGGAACTCCCCCTTCTCTCTAGTTCACACCTTCAAATCCATTTGGATCTACCAAACTCTGCCCAAATACCCTCTAAACTATCCTAAATTCATCCTAGAGGCCTTAATTTAGTCATAAATCCAACCTAAGGAGCCCTTTTGATCAAATCAAAAGGAAGAACCCGAAGAAGAGGTAAATATTTCATCACCTCTTTTAGGTTCCTTTCTTCTTCCCCTTCCTTTTTATTTGATGTTTACATTATAAAATAATAACTCTAGTATCTTCTATAGACAGTGATGTTATTATAAATATGGTACAACCAAATTCATTATTCTATCTATCCTTTGAATTAAATATCACCATACGTGCGTACGTATGACTTTCCTGTTGGATCGAATAGTAGATATATATGTTTATTAAATGGAACAATACAAGAGGGGGGGTGAATTGTAGGTTTAAAAACCTTTGAGTTTTTGCAACAAAGATATTAGTTTAAATGATCTTAAACTAATACAAATATAAACACCCACAATTGTATTGAATATAAAAGGTATGATGTAATGTAATACTAATGTAAAGTAAAACAATTGTATTCAAGGTGAACACAAGAATCAGAGCAATACAAAGATGAATGATTCTACCTTAAAGCGTATAGAATCAATCAATACAAAAAGTAATAGAATGATTGTAATTGAAACAATTACAATTGAAAATGTAAAGAAGAAAGGAAAAAATACAAATCCCTTTCTAATACAAGTAACAGCGGAAATGTAAAAGTATTACAATTCTTTTGACCCAAAGAGAAGGGTTATACTTTCACCTAGGATAAAAGGTCTGTCTCACCAATACCTTGGTGAGCCCTCGATACGATGATCGGCACGTCTGTCTGCCTATCCCTGGCAGCCCTCGATACAATGATCGGCACGTCTGTCTGCCTATCCCCGGCAGCCCTCGATACGATGATCGGACGCACAAGGCTGATGAGAGAAGTCACAGTGTCTCTCTCTAGAATCTTGGTAGTTCACAGAGTCTCTTCATTTGTTCTCTTCGTTCATCATTGTTCTCTCAACTTCAAATGACCTCCTATTTATAGGCTTTGGGTTCCAACGGTCATATTGCCTCCAACGGTCATATTGAAACAGAAAGCACGACATCGTTTTGATTAGTTTGTAACTAACTCAACGACATCGTTTTGTTAGGACAAGAGATATATAGAAATGAAAAACATGAGTACGATTCATATGTAGAGAGAGTTTTTGACAAAGTACCAAAACAAATAATGATCATCTGAATAGCAGAGTCAGTACGATACGATTGACAGAGTCAGTACGATACGATTGACAGAGTCAATACGATACAATTGACAGAGTCAGTACGATACGATTTGGTCGATACGATCAACATCGTACGATACGATAAACATGATAAAAGACAATTGTAATTTACAAACATATGATAGAATACATTTGTGATTTCCAAAATATGATATAGAATTCAAAAGAAGACTTTTGACTTAACAATCTCCCCCTTTTTGGAAATCACAACACACAAAGTAAATGTAACAAGAAATACTTATCTCCCCCTGAGTTATTGAAAACTCTTCTAAATAAGAAATTGAATACAACTAACTCCCCCTTAGGTATGGACTTTCCTAAGGATTGTATTCGTAGATTTTCCTTAAGATCATTGTAAAGCATTCTCCCCCTTTATAAAACATTCTCCCCCTTTATAAAACATTCTCCCCTTTGTAAACATTCTCCCCCTTTGTGATTTACAAAAAGAAAGGAGTAATCTTGAATTGTCTGAAAGAGTTAGTGAAGCAATACAAGACAAAAGATAAAATAAAAGGATCATAATAGTTATTACAAAACAAAGACAAGTTCCTAAAGAAACAAATACAACAATCATTTTTTTTCTCTTTCCTTCTCCTTCTTTATAAGATCATGAAGAACAGCTTTCATCTTCTTGATCTCCTTCTTGTCTTCAGAAATTGATTCACCCTGAGTTTTGAGAAGCTCTTGTTGATCCGCAAAAATCTGATCTTGATTTCTGATGGTCTCCTCCTGGACACTGATTACTTCTTCAAGGATATCAATCCTGTTTTGAAAATTCTTGTTGTCTTTGGATAACACAGAATTTTGATTCTTCAGTAAAACCATTTCATCTTTGAAAGATGAAACCTTCAAGAATTCAGATTGGAAAACATTCATTCTTTCTTGCAAGTCTTTCACTGAAGGAACATCGGCTCTTTGAGAAGACAAAAGATTCAGCCTTTCAACCGTTTCTCTATCAAGCTTGTTGAAAGCAATTGCAAGCTCATTTGATAACCTCCTTATATCTTCAATATCTATTTCATGATCATTGATTGAGCTCTCTGTTTTGTACGACCACTTAGTCATCTTATTGCAAGCCTTCTTATGAGAAACCGAGCTTTCTGAAAGAACTTTCAAATCGGATTCTACTGACAAAACTTTCTTCCTCAATTCTTTTACAGAGCCAAACTTCTTCCTTTGATTTTCAGTAATAAAATCAATCTTCCCTTCCAGCCTCGGGAAATAAGGAATGGTTTTCTCCACCCTTCTCAAAACATGAACAATGTAATCACCCTTCTTAAGAGAGATTGTATGCTCTGAATCAGTATCCTCATCATACGATGGTAGTTCATACGATTTGCTTGAGTCAACAACTGGCTGTTTCCCTTTCGCTTTTTCTTTCTGTTTTCTTTCTTCTTCCACTTTGTCACTAATGACAACAACTTTATCAGAATGAGAATATTGATTACCTTGCCTTTATTGAAAATACATTCTGTCCGGAGATTGTGCTTGATCGGCATGAAGGATTTTTTGAACACCTTCACTCGGCTTTTGAACCGATTCCTCTCTACTCTTCTTTGAGTTTTGAAGAAATTATAAAAGAAAGTATCCTTCTTCTTCTTCTTCTATTTCTTCCATCACTTGTTTTCCTTTTTCTTTCTTAGGAAGACTCTGTACGATGGGCTCTTGGTGCACTTCTTCAGTTAGTTGAGCACTAGCATCTTCAACTTCTTTCAAGACTTTAGAGACATCAAAGTCCTGAGCCTTCCTTTTCAAAAGAACCTTATTTTTCTTTTCAGCCTGAAGGGTTTCTTCTACCCTTATTCTTTCTGCAAAAGCCTCAGCAGGGTCAAGACCAAACTTCGAATCACCTTCTTTTCTCTGTTCCTTATCTTTTCTCCATTTTTCTACAACCTCCTTACTGTACCTTGGCTTCTTCTTCGGCTTTGAACTGGTTTGCGGATCAGACTTTTGAGTAACACCGGTGGATTGAATTTCCTTGGATGGCAGAGGTGCCGATTGATTCTGAGCCAATTCAGCTTATACATCTCTGACAAAAAGTGTTGAATTTGAATCAAAACAAACATTCAGCTTTTTCATCGTACTCTTACTAATCCAAGATGGCCTCAAATCCATGGGTTTTCCTTTCAAAGGAATGTTACAAAACTTCATACCTTCAAAAATGAACTTCGTAAGGATGGCTGGATACATAATCATCTGGGACTTAATCCCTCCTGTCTTGACATTCTTGATGGTTTCAAAAATATACCCCATGAGATTTACTTTTCTCATATTTACAAGATAGTCGAGCATGAATATATCAGAAACTTTAAGAGTTTCTCTATCCCCTTTCCTTGGGATAAGAAAACCTTGCATCCATAAAGTGACAAAACGATTGTCCGGTGAAAGATGAGACACTTTCCTCTTTTCCTCATTAATAAGAAACAAATACTTTTCAGAATTTTCTCTATTAAACGTACCAACTTCCTCTGGTAGTTTGTGAGATGGACAAAAAGAATCTCCTTCTACAGAAACATTCAGAAAATGTGCCACTTGTTTCACAGACATAGATAATTTTCTATCGTACACAGCGAAGTTTATAGTCATATCTTTGTCGAAAGAAACGGTTTTGTAAAACTGACAAACTTCATCAAAAAGAACTGGATCTTGAATATCAGGCTTTTCAACACACATATGTTCCCATCCTTGAAACAAAATGATCCTCCTGATTGTAGAATCGTACGTATCGAAAAAATCTCGGGATACTAACATTTCTCTATTAAATTCTTTCTCTGTAAATGTCTTTGAAGACATTTCGGTGGGAGTTTTAGCAGAGGATTGAGACATAAAGGTTCTGCTGATGAGAAGATCGTACGATGGTTTATAGTTAGTGGAGCAGAGCTGCGCCTGAAATCCTGAAAAACCAATGTGGGTTTGGGGAGGGGAGGGGGGTATTTATAGGCGATAAAGAGATGACCGTTGATCTTCTACGGTCGAAAAATGGTGACCGTTGATCTTCTACGGTCAAGATTAGATAAATCCAGATCAATGGTTAGGATTAAAACAAAGAAAGAAAATTTTAAAAAAATGAGAAAAAAAAAACCTGTCGGAGAACATAAGGTGATTGTTGGTTTTGGTAAAAATCAAAAGAAAATAAAATCGTAAAAAAAATATCATGATGCCGATGGAAAACAAAGTCATTACTATGATCGGATTGTACGATGGAAAATAATATTGTTACCATGAACTGACAGTACGATGGAAAACAATCTCAATACCATCATCAGTCGATACAAAACTATTGAATGATACGATGGAAAAGAAATTCAATACTATCATCGGTCGATACAATAATATTGATTGATTGGTACGATGGAAAAGAATTTTAATACCATCATCGGTCGATTCAAAACTATTGAATGGTACGATGGAAAAGAATTTCAATACTATCATCAGTCGATTCAAAACTATTGAATGATACGATGGAAAAGAATTTCAATACTATCATCGGTCGATACAATACCAAGATTGATTGGTACGATGGAAAAGAAATTCAATACCATCATCAGTCGATACGATGGAAAAGAATTTGAATACCATCATCGGTCGATAGTAAATGAAACGATAAAACTGTCAATACGATAAACAGAAAAACTAAAATTGTCAATACGATAAACAGAAAACTAAAATTGTCAATACGATAAACAGAAAACTAAAATTGTCAATACGATAAATAGAAAACTAAAATATACATATTAAGAGAGTAAATAGTTAAAGATCATACAATAAACATAAAAACATAGATAGAAATGTCCTCCCCCTTTCTACGAGGAATTTCTTACTATTAGGAGAGATGTAAAACAGGAAGTAGATATGAATGATTATTTTAATGTAATCATTCCTAGCTTCTGTTTTATGTACCAAATGTTCTTATTGATACACTTCTCATTTTCCTGAAAAAGAAACAATTAGATTTTCGGAATCCAAACTTGTTTGGATCCAGAAGGGTTAGATAAAAGAATTTTAGGAATCCACATTTGTTTTGAAAAATGAGCTTTATGAAATCCTAAGGATTGAGTTTTGTTAAGAGAACAATCTCTTCTCCAATGTCCACCACATTGACACTTGGAACAGAAAATGGTTTTTTGAGGAACAAAATAGTTATTACTAAAAACAGGTTTGGAATAAGTATAACCAAGACCAGAACGATTTCTCAAAGGTCTAATTTGAGAATACATCCTATCAAAGTTTTCTTTTCCCTAAGTAAAGTTTGACAAACACTTTTTCAAGGATAAAATCTCTGACTTTAGTTTTAAAACCAAATTCTTTTTTTCTAAAACATTTGAATTTGAACTAGAGTTAGACTCTAAAATATTTTTCTTTGAAATTACAGTTTCAAGATCCTTAGAAAGTTTATCCTTATCAGATTTGACTTTCTCAAGGGTTTTTAAAATACTTTCAAAATCAGAAGTTTTCTCATCAAGATCTTTAGAAAGATATGATACTTCTTTAGTCAAAATAGAAATTCTAGAATTTGCTTTATCAAATCTCTTTTTGAGTTTAGAATTTTCATTTTCAAGTAACTTAGCAAATCTAGAGACCTCTTCAAAAGAAGGTAATGTATCATCCTCTGATGATGAGGATTCATCATTTGAAGATTCATAATATCTATTATCAACATAATTTGCATTTAAAGATACATTTGTAACAGCTTCAGCATTATGTACCTTAGCCATGAGACAATGATCTTCGATTGGTAGTCTGGCTAGAAGTCCAATATTTCTTTGTCCTGATGTCTCATATTCTGAAGAATCATTTGAGGAATCACTACCACTTGCACTCCACGTATCATTTGCTTTCAAGCCTTTCTTTCAGAGTGTTTCTCTTTTCTATCTTTCCTCTTCAGTAAAGGACAATCAGGCCTTATATGTCCTGCTTTCTTGCATTCATAACAAGTTACCTATGAATCTTTCCTATCTTTCCTGTCTTTATTTTTGAATATATATTGAAAATCTTTCTTTCCCACAATCTTGTTCATCCTCCGAGCAAGATTGGCTAACTCATTATCCGAAAGATTACAATCACTTGAATCAGATATAACAACTTTCTTGGATTTAGACTTTGTAAGCCTTTCAGGTGTTTTAGCTTTAGATGCAAAAGCTACAATTCCATTCCCATTCTTCTTCTTATTAAAATCAGCATCTCTCTTCATTCTTGTCTCATGCTGTAGAAGAGTTCCAAAGAGTTCATCAAGAGTAATCTGGGAAACTTTTCTATTTTCATCAATAGCTGTCCTTTTTGACTCCCATTCATTTGGCATAATATCTATAATCTTGTCAACAAGAGCTTCATCATCAATTCCTTTTTCTCCCATAGATTGTAATCTGTTGACAATTTTCATAAACCTTTGTTGCACTTTACATACAGGTTCTCCATAAGGAAAAACAAATTCATGATACTCTGCTCGAAGCACTGCTCTCCTTGTTTCTATAACTTTGGATGTACCAAAATGAGTGACTTCTAATTTCTTCCAAATACAGTTGGCTGCTTCACATGAAGATATCTGACTATATATATTCCTGGTCATAGAGCATAATAAAGTATTGTGTACCTTGTAATTTAGTTGATATTCTTGCTTCTCTTGGTTGGTGAAAGTGCTAACTTCTTTGTCAGGAATTTTGTAACCCCCAGTAAGCATAATAAAATTGTCTACACCAGTATTGATGACGAAAGTCTTCATACAATCTCTCCAATACTCATAATCATTCCCATCAAAGATTGGTGGTCTAGAAGGATTCAGATTATCTATTGATCCAATATTCATTCCTGCCATCCAATACAACAAAAACAACTTTTCCACTCCACACATTAGTGTAGTAAGTATTCAAGATAGTAATAAGAAGTAAAGCTAGTAATACAAATCAGTGGAAAACCTCCTCTGATACCAATTGTTGGATCGAATAGTAGATATATATGTCTATTAAATGGAACAATACAAGAGGGGTGGTGAATTGTAGGTTTAAAAACCTTTGAGTTTTTGCAACAAAGAGATTAGTTTAAATGATCTTAAACTAATACAAATATAAACACCCACAATTGTATTGAATATAAAAGGTATGATGTAATGTAATACTAATGTAAAGTAAAACAATTGTATTCAAGGTGAACACAAGAATCAGAGCAATACAAAGATGAATGATTCTACCTTAAAGCGTATAGAATCAATCAGTACAAAAATTAATAGAATGATTGTAATTGAAACAATTTCAATTGAAAATGTAAAGAAGAAAGGAAACAATACAAATCCCTTTCTAATACAAGTAATAGTGGAAATGTAAAATTATTACAATTCTTTTGACCCAAAGAGAAGGGTTATCCTTTCACCTAGGATAAAAGGTCTGTCTCGCCAATACCTTGGTGAGCCCTCGATACGATGATCGGCACGTCTGTCTGCCTATCCCTGGCAGCCCTCGATACGATGATCGGCACGTCTGTCTGCCTATCCCCGGCAGCCCTCGATACGATGATCGGACACACAAGGCTGATGAGAGAAGTCACAGTGTCTCTCTCTAGAATCTTGGTAGTTCACAGAGTCTCTTCATTCATTCTCTTCGTTCATCGTTGTTCTCTCAGCTTCAAATGACCTCCTATTTATAGGCTTTGGGTTCCAACGGTCATATTGCCTCCAACGGTCATATTGAAACAGAAAGCACGACATCGTTTTGATTAGTTTGTAACTAACTCAACGACATTGTTTTGTTAGGACAAGAGATATATAGAAATGAAAAACATGAGTACGATTCATATGCAGAGAGAGTTTTTGACAAAGTACCAAAACAAATAATGATCATCTGAATAGCAGAGTCAGTACGATACGATTGATAGAGTCAGTACGATACGATTGACAGAGTCAATACGATACAATTGACAGAGTCAGTACGATACGATTTGGTCGGTACGATCAACATCGTACGATATGATAAACATGATAAAAGACAATTGTAATTTACAAACATATGATAGAATACATTTGTGATTTCCAAAATATGATATAGAAGTCAAAAGAAGACTTTTGACTTAACATTTCCGTCTCCACGTCATGGTGTAATTATTATTCAATACATTATTATTTGGATGGGTATAATAATGATGTGAAATTGATGTAAATAATAAATATAACATGATAATGATTCTGTATATATTATATACCATCCAATTATATATTATTTTAATACCAAGAGAATGTTATTGTCACTCGTGCGTACGTACGGATTACCGTCTCCACGAACACAATGAGATTCATTCCCCATCGTATCCATTCAAGACTAATTTTCATTACATGATTAAAAATAA
This sequence comes from Viscum album, assembly GCA_963277665.1. Classification (NCBI taxonomy): domain Eukaryota; kingdom Viridiplantae; phylum Streptophyta; class Magnoliopsida; order Santalales; family Viscaceae; genus Viscum; species Viscum album. The sequence goes on along the minus strand of OY728153.1, from coordinate 1,489,744,896 downwards.
TGTTTAAAGACTTGATATAATTCTGGATATGAATAATATACATCCCATCCACAACAAATATGACTCACATAACAAATAATATAAAGGAAAACGAATCCATTAACACCCGAAACAATGATAATACTAAGATATTATTAATAAAACAATGTTAAAAGATCATATATGATATCATATTAATGTATATGATTCTTGTATAATTTAATAAAAATTATTTCACCATTATACAGGAGGTTAAGCTACCCTCTACCAAGGAAAAGTACAAGTTAAGGGTTTATTTCACAATCTCTTCATTATCTGAGATTTTTAATACGTAATTATCTACTGGGACCTCTTTATCATCCACATCCATGTTTCTTAAAAATGTATTTCAAAAAATTATTACTATTTTATATACTATGGGTTAAAGTAATTTATACCCTTGTATGAATTTTATAAGATGTTTATAAATTCATCTTTCCGTCGTTTTCCAAACAAGGTCCTTTTTAACCTTTTCGACAAAATTAAGGTAAGAATGTATTTTTTTTAACTTATACGGCGGGTGCGGCTATTTCCTGCCATTATAAAATTGTCAAAGCTTCCCTTTCAAGCTTATAAGAATATTTTCAAATTAAATGTTTTCTTTTATAATTATGTGACTTTTAAATTATTTTAAAAAATAGATATTTCTCTCAAATAGTTTTGATTTCATCTATGTCAACATCCTTTCATGGATTTTAAGTTTATTTGAAGTTTATTTATTAGGATACAAAACTTCCATATTGTATTGAAGGTTTGGTGATATGTTTGATTGTGGATGTGTTATTTTTATACCATTCATGTTTTATTGAGAAAGTATTGACATTTCGTATGCTATTTTTAATAGGAATGTTTATGTTATGTTTAAACTTGTTCATATGAGGAATTCATTGGACTTAGTAAGTGACGGGTGGAGCTCGCTATAGCTCCTCGATGCATCAGTAGCTCTCATGAGACAAACTAGTGTCTTGTCACAAGACCTTAACAAAATCTTATTTGTATTCTTGTCACAAGGCCTTGACTATGTGGTTATGATAGTCTAGCATTATGCATTCCATCATTATGAAAGTGGTTGTTAATATTGCATGTGATTATTTGACGAGTAGAATATCTATGTGAATAAGTAAATGGAATTATTTCATTTTATTTTTTCAATATTATGCTGAAGTTCAAGTTTAAAAGGATTTTATTTTAGTTATACATTGCCTTAAAATTTTAAGCTTATTTATGAAATTTTTCGCTATATTGTTATCCTTACTGAGCATCTGAACTCACCCCTTTCTATGTTTTATTTTTCCCAAGATGTGAAGAAGTATTTTATGACTGACCTATAGGGATATTCTGAGGGGATATGAGTGTGGACTATGGAGACTATGTTGTTGTAGTTTTTCACTTTATCATGTAATGTAAGACTTATGAATGTATCTAGTGTTTCCAAGGATACTAAATTAATCGGTATTTAGAGACTTGATCTTTTGTGATCATGATAATTTTATGTAATAATGCACCGACTCTAGGAAACTGGGGTTGGGGCGTTACATTTCCCTCTTTTTCTTTCTCCCAACATTCGAGTTCCCACCATTTCCCATAAGTATCATCATACTTCCTCCTTCCATAGTTCTTGATATATCACATTAATCTATTGTCGCTCTGTTCACCATCTCTATTTAATCCATAATATAGAGCACCATAATCTTTGATTGAATATATTTCTTTATCCTTGATTCGAAGATGTGTGCCATCTAGGCCACACTCCCTGCAAATTCTGGTGCAAGCCGCACTAAATTCATGAATTTAGCCACACATTCTGTGATATAGAGACTATCTTGCTTCTGGATGAAGAAGTTAATCATTCTATGGATCATAAACATGTGAGGATAGGATTTTTTTTTTTTTGAAAAATTCCTCAAAATCCTCTCAAACAAGGACTATATCTAGTTTAGCCTAGACTGCTAGGTCCCACCATGGGCGTGCAAGATCCTCGAGCATATAAGTTTCCAGTTTTATTTTCAACTCCACCACTGTGCCGATGAAATTGAAGATATGATTCATCCTATTTAGCCACACCTCCACATTTTTTGGTTCAGAATCACCCCAGAAGATGGGTGTATTATACTTTTGTAACTGGACGGAATGGTTCACTTGTCTTGGATCATCCCTCCAGTTTTCTGTGCCCACAACCTAAAATTCTTGGATGATACTTTGAACCAAATGTTGGTTCACCTGTAGCTTAGGTGAAACCACATTCTCTACAGCTTCTTCCGGTTGGTTTCTTTGAAGCCTACCATGTGCCATTTCTAAACCAACAAAAAACTATGTAGGTCTCACTCTCTCGAAATTTGTGGCTTAGCATTTCAAATTCCTCTACATAAACTATCACAACATTGCTTTCCAAAAATAAAAAAAATTCCACTTTCAACCGCTTTTGAAAACTTTCAACTTGCTATTGAAGATCAAACAATTTTCAAAATACACCAACTATGTTCTTTTCAAAGTATTTCATTTTAAAATAAATGCAACATTTTTCAAAGATCAACACAGTGTATAAAATCATATATCATTACTCAAAATAAAATTTGAAATCCTAGTGGGAATTCATTCCACTAATGCATGTCATTCTCATATCCTTGGATAAACCCATGACAATGAGATTCCAATATCCTACTAGTGTCTTTATAAACACTTATCTACCCAACTCCCTAGTAACTTGAAGTTAAGCATAAAAAGGTTATCTATGCCTTTTTATGTTGTACATTTCAAGTCCTAAAAATCCTACTCCTTTCTAATATTCCTACCCAAGGAATAGATAATACTGAATTCAACTCCAAGACCAAGAAACTAAAGACCAATTTCTAGTAATGGATCAAACAATATTATACCATTTTTAATGACCCACTTATTCTCATTGGCTTGAGAGGGATTTGAGCCATTACAAGGACTTAAGTGACATCCCCAAGATGTCAAAGGCTATAAATAAATTATGAAGGTTTTAAATACAAGTGGGGGATAGTTTACCCTTTTAAGAATAAAACAAAAACCAACAACCATAACCAAAAAACAACCACATGATTCATGACAAATTAAAATACAACTCAATAGAGTCCTTTATAACAAAACCAACCAAATTTTGCAATAACGGAAGACAAACTAATCATCAAAGTAAATAGAAAAAAAATGTCTAAAGACTCCAATATGACCACAAGACTCCATGCTCCACAAGATTCAGGCTCCAACATCACCAAATAGGCCATTTATCATGTGTTGGTTCCAAATACATGTGATAATTTACCTTTACCTATGTCCTGGAAGATAGCATCTACAAAATCACTAAAGTTTCAAAGCAGGGGTGAGTATAAAACTCGGTAGGTTTTCCAAAATAACTTCCCTAATCATGACACTAGGTTAAAAAAGTTAGCAACATTTATATAAAACCATTTATATAAAACAATTCTGAAAAGTAGTTTATGACCAAATATAAACAAGTTTCAAAAACCATTTATAACCAAGAGTAAACAAGTGCTATTTTAACCAATTTTTTCATCAAGTCATATTTCTAGAAAAACAACCAAACAAGGATTTAAAACCATTTTTCAATATTATTTTTTCATAACCATTCCTTCTAATTTTTCACACACCCAACCATGCATGCAACCTAGACCTCCCTATACTCACGAGCGATGAGTTATCCTTCAACTAAGATGTTACTTAGTGGACCACTTTGACCGGGGTACTTCACACCCATATTAATCCCAACCTTTTGATGGGGGTCCTTCATTCCCTTATCTATCCTGATGCATATGAACACACACCACAAGCCATTCCAAACCTATGCCAAAACCAAGTGTGTTCAACCAATTCAACCCATTTCAATAAAACTGTTATTTTATTGAAAACCATTAAACAAAAAAATTACAAACACCCATTACATTTAAATAAAATCATTCCTTTTATGGAAAACCCATTAATCAAATATATTTACCATAATTCTAGAAAATTCCCATTTTAAAATCTCCATTTTAAAATCAAGAATCAAACACTTTATTTAAGAACTCCGATTTTCTATATTTCCACAAACCGACATTCAAGAAGGTTTCTAACAATAAAAAATAGCCAATTAATCATAATTTAATCACAATTTAATCAAATTGAAATCATTATAATTAGTTATACTAAGAGTAGTTGAGATTGAAGCCACCTACCTTCACTGTTTTGAAAAAAACTAAAAACTGATGAAGAACACTCATGAAACCGAGTAAGGATTCCACAAAACCACCTTAGATATCTTCCCTATCAATACATAAGACAAATAAAATCATAAATGGAATAAAAAATCTTAGATATGACCATAGAAAGTTTATATATAATAAACCAAGAATTAGGGAGAAGTATATCTAATAAATTGTGATAGGAACAGTGAAGAACAAACACTTACCGCAAGAATCGAACTTCCAAACGCCAAGGAAAGGCTCCAGATCGATTCCAATCTGCTTGGGAGAGGTTCTCCAACCATAAAGAGAGAAGAATCCTAAGTTATGGATGCATAAGAGAAAAAAACAAGACATGTAGAGTCAAAAATATGTGAGATCCACTTTTTTAGGATCTCACTTTGACCCCGTGCATGGTTTAGTCACACAGTTAGACAAACCATGCGCTAAATTTGCATTAGCTACTACCTAGGAAGACCCTCACATGGACTCCTTGCACGGTCTCCCTAACTGTGTTCACACCTTGCTAAGGCTACTGCCTCAAATTTTCTAAGACCACTTTTCAAAATACACTATTACTACTAGGCTCCTGCATGTTTTGGACAACCCATGCACAGCTTGTGCGCCTCCCCTTTAGCTCCAAAAAACATTCCAAACATTATCTAAACTCTCTCAAGCTTCACCCTTAAACTTTATATACATTAAAATCATAAATAAAGGGTTACATATTAAAAATTGAGGGTGATACATGATGCCACCAGTTTGACCACTATTCAAGTTTTCCAGAAAAGAACATTTTAGTAGTGACTATAGTTCATAAAACCCTTTTGAACCCTTTTATTTATAATGATGAATCATAGGTATTTATGTTTTGTAAATAGTTCATATTCTATTATATTTTATGAAATTACTATAGTTCTTCCCTTATTCCTCAAATATAGTTCATACCTTTGTCAATGTAATGAATTAAGAAATTATAATCTATTATATTTTTTTATGTAATTAAAACATCCGTTTTCACATATGTGCTCAATTTTCCATCTATAATTTTAAAGAAAAAATAAAAATATTAAGACTATTTTTTTTAAAAAAATATCCCAATATTTTTAACATATAGAAAATTATTATTTTAAGAAACAGGTTCAACTAATAAGTAGAATCACACTAAAAACATGTAGCATAAATTATGAATGAAAGTATATCTTTCACGATTCTTAATTGATAATTTGGATTAATAGTTAATCATATTTTGTGATAGTTTGGGTTAGGAAAATAAAATATTTTATTTTATAAATTATTTTAATACATTTAATACCTATAATTTGAATACCTATCATACCTATAGTTTTAAAAATATATTATTATGTTTTATAAATATTTGTTTTCATGTTTCAAAAATATGTAGTTTAAATTTTTATATAGTTCATACCTGTTAATTTTATACACTTATATGTGATTAAAATAATGTTTTTAAAAAAATTATAACTAAACTGCATTAAATATGTATGAATTTTTAATATAAGTTTAATATATTCAAATCAGGGTAGATATAACATCAAGACTATTATATTCAGGCATCAAAGGAATTAATCATTTTTAATATGGGTATCATGAGCAATTATAATAATATATTATATATTACAAAGTTCCATTCTCATGTATTAGATGAGAAACATAACCTTTATTGATTTTTTATTTACACATAATTTTTTTTTCAAAGATATTTTCATACACCTTAGTCAATATCAACTTATGAAACATTGGGGAAATACTTACAAGAGAATAAAAATCTTTATATTGGAAAAAATATTATTTAACTTGTATATTGTATTGAATATACATGCACATTTTAAAGACCTCGACCCCAATTACCCAAATTCGGTGCCTTATATAATTACATTGGAATATAAACAAGGAAGATGAATCCCTAAGGACCTAATAGTTTAGTAGATTTCTAAAAGAAGATACATACATAAGTTCAACATTGAAACTTGAAAGGAAAAACAATATATAAATTCCTTTGAAAATTTCCACAACTCCTAAATTATCCCTACCGGTCATTCATAATATACTTCTTCACATCCTATGAAAAATAAAACATAATAAGGAGTGATATTAGATTCTTAGTAAGGGTAAGAGATATATCATAATATATCATATACATAAACATTAGGCATGGTTAATAACTAAAAACACATTCCTTTAAAAATAAACTTGATCATCATATGGAAGGAATAAAAGATGAATAAATAATTCCATAATAAAACATAACCATAGATATTATACTAGTCAAATAATCTCTTGGACTATCAATTACTAGTTTTATAATGAGAAAATTCATAATTTAAAAAATCTGAATCATTTCATCAAGTCCTCGACCAAGACAACTAAAAATTATTAAGGCTTCAACCAAAACCATATCTGAAAATGGGAAAGGCCTCGGCCAAGTCCATATATGTTTTATCTCATGAGACATAATGATGCACCAAGGGGTTATAGAAGACCCAAAACATCAATTACTATTTAAAATTCATTCCTAATATGAATTTTGTTGAATATAAACAATTTATACATACAAAATGTAAATAAATTTCTCCAGTCTATAAACATAATCGCTAACCATTCTGAGTAATAAGGTGAATGGTATAAAAATAGTACATCCATAGTCAAACTGATTATAAAACATTTGATAAAATATTGTGGATGTTAAACATAATATATAAACCTCAATAAATAATAAAAAACAATATAAGTGTTGAAATATATTAAAATACTGTAATAAAATCATCGAGGAATTCTTGAGAGAAATACGTTGTTACTTTGCAAAGAAGAGTTCTTTTAAAAAATTAATTTTTATCTGTTATGATTGTTTGCATAAAACCAGTAATAAACAAATATATTTTTTAATGAAAAAATTATTGATTTTATAAAAATAATGGTTTCCTAAAATAGATTATGGATGGTACTAAAAAATGGGTAAGAAATTGAGATGTTCTCTTTAATCGGGTTTGCTTATTCGAAAAGGGAACCTTATAAAACATGTATTTACCGTAAAATAAAGATAAAATGATCTGGATATATGATTTTGGAACATATAAATAGTAAATAAAATAATTATAAAAAAATAAATAATCATTTTATTAGGGTAATGATAGTGAAATAATAACCCAATGGTAAAAATGAAGGTTCGGGTAGGATCCCTTACCTTATGTTTGAATGAGTTTTGAAATTGAACTTAACTTCCTGAAAAATAAAATTAAATCCTTTAATTAATTAATTAAGAAACATATATACATTTATTATATTTATTTTAATTTTATTAAGTTCATTTATGGCCTTTTTTATGAGTTATAAGATATAATTTTATCATCTGGGGGAATTTGTTTCCTTGGTTTTCACGATCGGTATACTTGTATATGAGTACAGAAGTTCATGTGAAATGGGTATAATTCTCCAGAATTGAATTTATATTATATTAATGAACATAAATAAGATTAAATTGTTATATAATTCATTTTATTATATGGTATTAATATGAGTTATTAGATAAAATATTAGTGATAATCGTTTATATTATTACAGCGATATTCTGGTCATCTCGAACTAGTTTTGTCGTATGAATTTATATTATGTATATATACTAGTTATAGAAAATTAAGTAGGTTATAATAAATATATTATAGTATTTTTTGTATAATAAATATGGTTTAATGACCATCCTTGAAGGATAAATTGAAGAACGAAGGTTCGTTGTCTGTGAAGGTTGAAATCGGCACCTCCCAGACGATGACTCCGTTTTTTAAATAAAAGAGAGAGATAGTAAGGATATTTATAATCAATAGACCATTAATAGGATATAATTATAGTATATATATGATAATATAGTTATCATGATCATTTTTAAAGATTATTTGAGGAGATTATAATAAGATAAATAACTTGAAAAGAAATTAAAAGGAAAATGAAGAGGATTTTACCTCTTAAATACTCCTCCTTGAGAACCTTCTTAAGGGGGTTTTTTTGGGTCTTTTCGAAATACCATGAGCTCCTGGAAGTGGGAAGAGACTAGGTAATAATATTTGGATATAAATTTTAAAATCTTCAAGTATTATATGAGTGAGGATAATAGGGAGTGAGGGTTGTATTTATAGTGGAGGAGAGGGGTGACTTCTCATTATTTTATTCATTGTTTTATTATTTTTCTCAAGACAAGAAATAGTGTTGATTCTTATGACTAAATATAGTAATAAGTGAATGTGAGTTCAAAACAAGGTTTCTTAAATCATTCATAAATCAAGTAATAGTGTATTTATCTTATAATGTATTTATACTTCAAATTACTGTATTTCACTATTCACTAAAAATTCAAGTATTTCATAAAAATACCAAAAATTCACCCTAACCATTTTTTGATGTGTAGAATTAAAAAATTAACTCCATTTTATGAAAGTAATTTTCTAAATATGATAAATTTAATTTTTAATTAAAATCATTATTTACTCGAAAAATACAGTTTTAAATTTATAACTTATTTTATAACACTAATGTCTCAAAAAATTATCTTAAAATCACAAGACAAAAAAATATGAATTTATGAAAAAAAATTGAAAATTAATTTTCTTTTAAATCTTTATATTAATTTTAGTATTTTAATTAAATATTTATAATTTACCAAAATACTAACACTTAAATATTAATTTTTAAAATATTAATTTACATACACTATGATATAATTATATCATAATTTCATTTATAATATGGTTAAATTTTATTTATACTTTCATTGGTGAGGTTACTATTATATTGGTCGGTTTACTATTTATAAGGGTCACATTACTATTTCTAAGGGCATGTTACTATTTAATCTGTATATGTTCCTTAACTTCTATAAATATCTCTTATTTAATTCAATATCCATTTATGATGTTTGTATTGTGTTTTATAAGTGATTTTATATGATCTATACTATATGAAATAAACATAATAGGGGAAACTTCATTGATGGAGTTCTGGTTCATTAAATTCTCCCCTCCTACAAAAATGTTATCCTTGAAATTTCCATATTTTTATCTCATAAAAAGATTTGGGTAGTTCTTCATCCTAACAACCTCAGGCTTCCGCATTTCCTATTCAATTTTATGATTTTTCCAAAGTACATTTATAATCTGAGTCAGTTGATTTCCCAACACTTGTTCTTTAGAATCCAAATTCTGGATAGGCTCTTCATGATAAGATTAGTCAGGTTCCAATTCTATTCCTTTAGAAGTTAGTACATGTGTTGGGTATGAAATGTACTTCCTTAAAAATGAGATATAGAATACATTGTGTAATTTAGAAAGGCTAGTTGGAATCTCCAAACAATAAGCTACAGCTCCAACTCTCCCTATAATTTCAAAAGGACCAACATACATGGGGCTCAGTTTCCCTTTCTTCCCAAATATTATAACAACCTTCCAAAGGGATAATTTCAAGAAAATATAATCTCCCACTTGAAATTACAAATCCTTCCTTAGATTGTTGGCATATATCTTTTTCCTACTTTGAGCCGCTTTGATATGGGTTTGAATAGTCTTTACCTTCACTGTTGTTTCCACCAAAAGATATAGCCCCACAAGCTTCCTTTCACCAATTTCGTCCCAACAAGTTGGTGTATGACATATCTTTCTATAAAATGCTTCATATGGTTCCATTTAAATACTTTAATTCAAACTATTATTGTAAGAAAACTCTACCAACGGTAAATAATAATCCCACAAAACTTTAAAATCAAGTGAAAACAATCTCAACATGTATTATAAAGTTTGGATTATCCATTTTGATTGACCTTCAGTTTGAGGGTCATAAGAAGTACTCAAATGAATCCCAATATCCGAATATTTTTGAAGATTTTTTCAGAATTTTGATTTAAATCATGGTTCATGATCATAAAAAATTGATAAAGGTGCTCCATAAAGTCTTAAAACTTCAATAATATAGATCTGTGAAATGAGATCCAGTGGAAAATCCCCCCTTATAATGAGGAAATGTGCAGATTTGTTAAGTTGATAAAAAATTACCCATATTTCATCATTCTTTATTAGAGTTTTTGTTAATCCAGTGAAAAAAATCCATAGTGATGTCATCACATTTCCATGTAGGAATAAGAAGAGGTTTCAAGACTTATCTAGGATATTGTCTTTCATCCTTCACATATTGACAAACTAAACATCTTGATACATAATCAGTATTTCCCTCTTCATGTTATCCCACCAGAAATTTTCCTTCAGATCTCAATACATCTTAATGCTACCAGGGTGTATAGAAAAATTCAAGTTGTGGGAATCATCCAATAACTCCATTTTTATCTTGTTTATAGAGGGAACACATATCCTCCCAAATTTCAGAATTTCATCCTCACACACGAAGCCTGGAAAATTCCCATTATTCACAGCTTTAATTTTCTTTTGAAGATTCTCATCATTACACTGAGAAATTTTAATTCTTTATAATAAATATGGTTGGGAAACGAATTGAAAAATTAATTATGTTTCACCTTACTTGATAATTATCATATCCATATTTCCTAGATCCATGTATAGGGTCTTTTTAAATCCTCATTTTGTTTAAAACTACATTATCCTTTCTACTCAAACCATTTACTACCTTATTTTCCTTCCCTAATTGGTAGTGTATTGAATAATCATAATCCTTGAGTAGCTTGAGTTATCCCCTTTTCCTCATGTTGAGTTCTTTCTGTGATAAGATATATTTCAAGATCCTGTGATCCTTATATATCTCACATATTTCAACATAGAGATAATGTATCCATATCTTCATATTAAAGATTACAGCTTCTAACTCAAGATCGTGAGTTGGATATTTCTATTCATGAGTTTTTAACTACCATAATTCATAATAAATAACTCTATCGTTTTTCATAGGGACACAGCCAAGTCCTTTCTTTGATTCATCACTATAAATCACAAATCCACCATTTCTTGATGGTAGATTCAAGATTGGATAATTCACTAACCTCATCTTTAATTCTTCAAAAAACTATTCACATTCTTTTATCCATAAAAACTTAACCCCTTTATGAGTAAGCTTGGTTAACAGGTTATCTAATCGAGCAAAGTTCTAAATGAAATTCTGATAATAACCTACTAAACCAATAAAACTACATACCTCAGTTATGTTCATTGGAACAGGCCATTCCTAAACTGCCTTTGTCTTTTCAGGATCAACTAAGATTCCATATTTATAGGAAATATGGCCAAGAAAAAGAAGATGTTTGAATCCCGAATTCACACTTTATAAACTTCCCATATAACACATTTCTTCTAAGAGTCTTCAGAATAATGTGCAAGTGATTTTTCATGATCTTTGTATCTTTTGTAGTATAATAAGATATCATCAATAAATACCATAAAAAATCATCAACATATTCCTTAAAAACTCTATTCATTAGATCCATGAAAACAGAGGGTTCATTAGTCATACCAAAAGGAATTATTGGAAAATCATAATTCCCATAACTTGTTTAAAATTTTTTCTTTGGAATATCTTCCTTCCTCACATGCAATTGATGATATCCATATCGAAGGTCAATATTCGAAAAATATTGGGCTCCATGAAGTTGATAAAATAAATCATCAATGAAAGGAAGAGGAAACTTTTTCTTTATCATAATAGCATTGATTTTCCTATAGTTAATTCATATCATCAGAGATCTATCTTTCTTCTTAATGAAAAGAATAAGATCTCCCTCTAGGGAAACACTATGGAAAACCCTTTATCACTCAATTCCTCTAGTTGTTTCTTTAGTTATACTAATTCAAAAATGTCCATTCTATAAGTAGACTTTGATATAGGCCTTTCACCAAGAACTAAATCAATAGAAAACTCAATTTCCCTCTCTGTAGGATGTCTAGGTTAATCCTATGGAAACACATCAATATATTCTTGCACAATAGGCACATCCTAAATTTGAATATTTCTTTCCTCACCCATAGATTTTAAATTTTCATAATCCCCAATAATTTCATTCAGTTGATCTACTGGGGGTGAATCCATATAAGAATTAGATTATGATGTTTATACTTTAAATATAAGGTACTCTAAATCATTCACAAAAATGGTAACTTCCTTCTTCTTTCAATATATTTTCGCATCATAATTTGAAAGTAAATACATATCGAGGATTCTATCAAAGTAAATCATGGGTATAATGATAAGGTTAGAAACTACTAAAGTACTATTATGTGTCATAAAGGGGAATGACCGACACATATTTTTCACAATGATACTTCCCTTAAGAGTTTTTTCTAACAAATCCTTTATTAAATCAAATTGGAAATTTATAATTTTCTTAGAAAACTGGGAAGAGATAAAAGAATGCGATGATCCAGAATTAAATAAATTATTTTCTAAGTTTGAGGAAACGATAAGTACATTCCACCACATCATTAGGAATTTTATCCTCAGCTGTTGTGATTGTGTAAGCTTGGCCCTGCTCCCTTGGCCTTTTCAGAGGCATATTTCCTTAAATTTTGGACAATAATTAGCATAGTGTCCCATCTCCCTACAACTATAGAATTAAACATTGATAACTAATTTCTTTCCATTGTAATCTCCAGAATGATGGTCTTTTTTTCTACACTTTTATCACACTCTTTTTCCTTTTAAGTAGTCACCAGGGTGTTTCCTTCCACAAGTATCGCATGTTGGAAAGTTCCCCTTTTTATTATTCCCTTTAACTATTATATCCTCCTCCACCCTCTTATTATATTTTTTCCCTTAAAGTCATAAGACTTAAATAATTATTTCTCTATATTGATAAAACATGAGACAATATCTTCATATGATGAGAAACTTTGGGAGACTGGTACCCTTTGAAGGAATGGTTTTAAACCATCAAAGAATCAATCATTCTTTCTCTTTGGATTACGTATGTATTTCACAGCATGCCATGATAACCTTGTAATGTTGTATTTATACTTTGAAACATTTTCATACTATTTTTGTCTAAGACTCAAGTATATTATCTCCATATATTCTCATTGTTCATCAGGAAAATATTTTTCTTAGAAAATTTCCTTAAAATCCCTCCATTCCATATTTTTAATATCCTAATCCTCCTTTGTGTTTTGAATCAACGACCACCACTGATCCACATCTCCCGAGAGACAATAAACTACCATGATAACCTTATATCTTTTATTACATCCCAATGTGATAAATATCTTCTCTAAAGAACTTATCCACTGCTCTGATATAAATAGGTTTTTATTCCCATTGAATGATGGAGGTTGTTGTCGTATAAAGTAGTCTAACATTACTCCTCCAAGTTGTGGATTAGGATGCTTCATATGGGTGAGGTTATTATTTATAACTTGGGTAATCTATCCTAGTATAGTTATAAGTTGTTTAACACCATTCGTATATCCAATACCAACATCATTATCTTTCATATGAGGAAAATACCTACATGGGATACGCGTGTTCAAGTGCTTTTCATTCCATCCACTAGGAACCATTTCTAAATAATGTCATACACTAAATTAGGTTATGAGTCATAATGTGTAATATCAACTTAACATAAATTGAAATCATATTCACATCAAATCCCATAATCATAAACATGGTTTCTTTGAGGAAAATTTTACTTTTAAATCCTTCATAATGGATTGTAATGAAAATGTGGATTATCCTAAGCATATCCCCTATGGGTGTCATACTAGGTGTGCAGTAAGGCATATTTTCATGTAACAGGTTACCCCGAGTCAGGCCTGGGACACCTTGTCAAAGTTATTACCCCTAGGTACATCTATTCCAGAACCACTTCCACTTGTATAATTTAGACAGTGATGTATTGCTAGGAATATCCACATAATCTCTTACTTACCAAAATTCTAGGATGTTCTTATATCCTTATCCTAAAATTATATCTAATATTTTTGTTCCCTAAGATATGTTTTCTAGATCTAGTTTCCATGTTTTCTATTAAACTTCCTTTGATACCAACTATAAAGACCCTAACACTAGTTGTCACAAACCAACCCGGGTCTACCCTAAACCGATCACCTGAACCGGTCCGCGACATGGCCTGAGGGTCATTTTTTATCCCCACATGTTGTTTACTAGTTTTGGTCATCACAATTTAACCACTGTGAATGATTTGGCCCATAAATATAAATAAATAAACAATAAAAAACATAATAAAAAACTGAAATCTAGCATCAGAAATTAAATAAACAGAGCGACTCAACATAACTCCATGTGACCCTCTAGGTCACCACCCAACCAAAATCTGACCTTGCTCTAATAATGAGCAATCTAGCCAAGATAACCTGCAACTGAAAAGATAAAATAGGTGTCATAATTAAAAATACTTAATACGGTTTCCCAAATAAACCACATAATCCAACGTCTCATTTCCCAAAACAATCCACTAACACAAGTTTGAAATAAAAATAAAAAAGTAAGGTTTTCAAATTTTAAAATAAGAAACATGATTTTCTCATTTAAAAATCCAACACACATGACAGAGCATTTCCAAAATAATTTTTCATTTTATAAACTAAACTCAAAATAAAGGATACCAAAGCAGGGCTAAAGCAGGACAGGTAAACAATGAAAGATGGAAATAAACCGGTATAAAATAAAGTAAACAAACAATAAAAATAATCCAGTAACCATGGGTTATCTGAAACATCCCAAGAAGACTCCTAGACGTACTTGGTTTCAGAACCATCATCTGGTGTATGGTGAATCTCTTAAGTCTATAACCAATTGTCTTCCCTATAACTGACCGATCCAATGGCAAATCCCGCCTAGCCTAACAACCAATATAGGGGGTACCAACCTGTCTAATTGGGTTTGATCAGCAACAATCACTCGATCATCCAAAAGACACCCAGGAATCCATGGTGGTTATAATAATACATTGTAAGTAGGAAAACCCTCGCACGTGTGACTCATCTCATAGCACTTTCCTTCCCCAAACACGGACACTTATTATACACACACCCATAAAGGGTTACCCTAGACAAGAGCACCCCCAAATACACATTCAATCATTTCACATTAACAAAGTGCCAACCGGGCCATCACACCATTTAACATTTAAACCATTTCATAAAATGTTAAAAGTTTCTAATTGGGATTACCCTTTTTCCAAAACACAATCTCCTTTCAAAGTTAGTAAAAACATTATTCTTAGATTAAAAGTGCCAAATAGGCCTTCATGTCACAACATGTCGAAACCATATTTTTACAAAAACATTTTAAAGCTCCAACCAGACACATAAAAATTTCCAAACCACATCCCTTAATAAAATATTATTCAACAATCAACTTTCAAGTTCAAAGTTCCAAACAGGCCCTTATCCTTTCCAGACACACAAGAAATAATTTCTCAAGGCCCTATGGGAAAAATCCTTGAAAAGAACCTTTACAATAATTTAAGGGAAACACACCAAAGACCAAACCTAATTTAGGAAAACATGAATTATTTGGAAAACCAAGGATTTAAAGAAACACTATTTCAAATGTGCCATTATCATTTGTGATCACATCCAATGGCACAATAAAATCCAAAGAGAAAATTTGAAAATCAAACCCAAATGCACATTGAAACACATTGAGCCCAAGATTTTTATTTCAAAAATCATTTACTAAATCATTTACTAATTTAAGAAAACCTTTTCAAAATAACACAATAAAGGCTTACATCATGATTCTATCAACTTCCCATGAAAATTCTATTTAAACATTTAATTCATATCCAAACATTTAAAAAACTATTTTCTCACCTTTCAAAACAAGACTTGAACCACTTGCACAACCAAAAGAACTACTTGCACACTATATGAAAACTAAAATATAGTTCAAAATAGGTTTTCACCAAAACAAACTTCATGATATACAAACATACTATCAAAATAAAATGAAAACAAGTTTTATCTTCTTAAAAACTATGTTTTCATCAAAAAAATTAATTTAAGAACTTGCTAAGTTAATTAGACATGTAAAACAATTTATCAAGTCATGCTTTTCACAAAAATACCTAAAACAAATTAGATAATTCATCCAGAAACTATTTTTTACAATCTTAACTAACCCAGAAACACTATAATAAATTAACTATAATATCAATGATTCTTAGAACGACATATAAAGACTAATTCAAACCATGCAAGTTTCTATGGGTTATGCGGAAAAGAAAAAAGTCGGAAATGCTTACCTCAAACCAAGTGCGGACATGACGAAACTCCGATGAAAGGTAGAGCAATCCCTCGTGGACTAACCATGCACATTTAACATCGATATAAACACATGACACAAAACCCGCAATGGTATTAAGACTTATCCAAATTAAATAAAAACACCATTGATGAAATGAAAGGAAAAAAAGATAAATAAATAAATAAAAGAATAAATAGATATACTGGAGGAGGCCACTGCTAGCCAGAGTAGGAGAGGAAGTCGGGTTGGCCGGAGTATGGAGAGAAGGGGGTGCAGTTTCGGTTTTCCAGAACGCTATAGGTCGATGACCAAGATGGAGTGCAATGCGCATGAGAAGTGGGATAGGGGGATTCGGTTGCACGAGGGTAACCAGGAAGGGGGCTCGCATTGTAGCTTGAAGGTCGGTACAAGGATTGGAATAGGGCGAGACCGGAACTGGAAACGGAGGGAAGCAAGGGGGAAACGATAGGTGTGCGGAGGGGGAAAATAGGAAGGTAAGGAGGCGAGGTGATAGGGGGAGGTTTTTGGGGCACTGAGGTGTTGAGGTCGTGGGGCGACACTGTGAGGCGGGAGCATAAAGTGTGGAAGCAAGGGAGGAGCGAAGGGCAAGGCGGCTGGGGCGAGCGCGAAGGGCCAGCGTGAGGCTGGGAGAGGGAAGGCTAGAACACCAGGGGTGAGAGGAGGAGGTTCAGAATGTGCCAAGGGCACTGTGTGATGGCTCATGCAGGAGGAGGGTAAAATGGGGGAGACATTCCACGTTGCACCGCTGGAAGGAGGACTCGCACCACTGGGAGGAGAAACGGAGGGCGCCTCACACCGTAGGGGAGGAGGGGTAGTGCTGGTGCACAAAAGCCACACAAGGGGGAGGCGTGATCCATAGGGAGGAAGACAGCAGTGCCCCTAGGGTTTTCTCCCCCCAAAAAAATAAAAAAAATAAAATCAAATTAAAATAAAAACTTAATAAAAGGTTAATATAAATTTTGTTAGAAATAATTGTAGTAATAGTAATAATAACAAAGATTTTAATAATACTAATAATAATAATAATAATCAAATAATAATAATATTAAAAATAATTAAAATAATATTAATATTAATATTAATAAAAACTTATTAATAATTATATTAACAACAAATTTTAAATAATAAAAATATTATTATCAATTATTATCAACGCAATAATAACATAATTATTACGTTTTAAATATTTAACAAATATTACTCACATAAAACTTTATTTATTTCAACCATTAGACATCTGTGCGGGCACTCGGGCTGACCATGCAGCTACCACCCACCATGTGGTGACCACGCATGGGTTCGAAACCAGCTAGAATTGTTAAGAAAAAAAATTAAACTAGGACCCCACCTGAACCTTGGCACGGGAACCCGGATCCAAGAAATATAAAAATAAAAATTAATTTAAAAAGACAGTTGTGACAATTCTTCCCACCACAGACATGTTATTCCCCCAGAAAGTCACCCAGTCAAATGATAGAGAAAAACTAAATCTATGCCCAGTTGAAATCAAAAGAAACCATAACACAAGAGAATAGGAGAACACAAGAGGGTTCTACCCACCACAAGAACTCAACTAGCATAGAAATTTACCCCCCAAAAATAATACCCCGGGAAGGTGCGATGCGGGAACTCCCAACCGAAACAATCTAACTTCTATATCACGAGCGAAACAACACCTCCAATGGAACTTGGAACCCTCAACCCATACCAAAAACTCCCAACACTAGGAGAAAATATCTAAGCAAAACTTACCCCAAGTAGTGAATCCTAGCATAACCAAAAACACCTATTCTACCACAAGCACTTACACCTCCAAAAAAACACAGCTAAATAGAGATCAACTCATACAAGGTCCAAAAACACTTTTATGAAAAATGCATGATTTGGAAAACCATAATCAGACAAACAAAACTGTTTGGATTACTATAGAACAAGTCTATCATAACTTCATGACAAAAAAATGGACTCACAACCACATCAAAGCATTAATAGTGGAAAACAATAATTAAAAGACATTAAATACTCTACTACCAACATGGAACACAAAACCCGAACTGAGCCTCCACACCTCCAGCAACTCCTGACTGTGCGCAAGCTTCACCCCAAGACCTATGGATGGGACTCTGATAGCTGAAGCATATCCTGCCTCACATTTAGGCACTGGAATTCCTTGGTCACAACGTCTTCTTTAGTCGATGCTGCCTATAAAACTTCTCCAAGTGACCCGGATAGCTGCAACGATGACAGGTCTTTGGAGGGATGCGACATGACGGCTTCACGTGCCCAAACCGGCCACATTGGTGACACACCAATGAATGGTCAAATTAATTGGAATCCAGAACCATTGCATAAGACTCTTTAGAAATAGGTCTCTCTGGCACACCCTGCTCACCAGATGGGGAACCTTCACGAGCTACTGGATACTCTGGATTTCCAATCATCTGCGCTCTGGGGACCAACTTAGCTAATAACACCTCATCCACAAGCTTCTCAAAATGATGGTCCCTAGAAGGGAGTACCCACTCCTTGATCTCTAGATGAATACCCTTGATGAAGATAGAAGTCTTCATTAAATCCTATGATGCTACCTCTGGAGAAAAGGACACAAGTGTTGGATCTGAATCTACGGATTACACACAAGAGGGGGGTGAATTGTGTCTTTTCAAAATTATTATAATCTCTTCAATTTAGACAAATTCTGTCCACTATGCTTTTGCTCGATTAAATATGCAGCGGAAAAAGTAAAAGCATGAACACACTGATGTATAGTGGTTCGGGGAACAGAAGGCCCCTAGTCCACTCCACCAACGCTCAAATCCACGAGCTTGGCGATTTTCACTATCTGGTCCTCGTTTCCACAGACCTGTTCACAACTGAGTACAGGCAGTTGACACCTTTACAAGATTCAGGCAAACACAGCCTTCCTGGTTCAAACACGAACCCACACAGCTTAGAACGAGAAGCTGATCACTCAAAAATAAAAAGGGTTTCGATAAAGAAAACACTTCTCCAGTTGTTCTTCACAATTGCAACAGAAAGAAATTGACAGTAGATAGATCGTTGTCTTCAGAAAATAAAGATCTGTAATCAAAACAGTTCTGAGTCGATCCAGTTGCAATAGATATTACCAGAAACTTCACAACTTCAGCAGCAGTAGATTCACAACAGATAGTCGATGTAGAACACGTGAATCTGCTATCAAGATCTTCCTTCGTTAATAAAGGTTTTACACTTCTTCTCGATCACCAGAAAAGAACGCCTTTACACAGTCTCTGTTACTTGCTCGTTAAAAAGATCAATCTATATCTTTCACACACTTTTCTGTGTATATATATAAAATCCGAAGTTTCCAAGATAGAACATATATATTCAAATCTGAGAAATTCTTCCGCATAAATAGATCCATAAAAATCTCCTTTAGATTCGCGATATTAAATGAAATAACAGAGCCGTTGTAACTCCCCTGAAGAATCGGCACAAAAAGCTCCGTTTAAATCAATCATTAATCCGTTGTAAATCGTCTTTGATTCAGTCAAAGTCGTACTTAAGAATCGGCTCGAAATCCTCTTAATAAACCGCTTGTTTGACCAATGCAAAAGGAAACATCGTCTGTCAAAAATATCCCGACGCCAAACGTAGGGTTGATGACGTGGCTCCAAACGTAGGGTTCACAAACGTAAGGTTCACAAACGTAAGGTTCACAAATGTAAGGTTCACAAACGTAAGGTTGAACATACATACTTTCTCTTCAGCATTCAAACGTAGGGTTGATCATCCATACTTTGTCTTGCTTCAACTCTCCAAAGAACGTACGGTTGATTATAAAAGTAAGGTTGATGATCCATACTTTTGAGAAACAAACTCAACACTGAAAACTAACGTACGGTTTCTCTTCCATACTTGTCCAACAACGAAAACGTAAGGTTCCTTCCAAACGTAATGTTCTTCTTCAATACTTTTCAACAACGTAAGGTTCATTAACCATACGTTTCAAAATAACATAAAAGGTAAACTTTTCATCCATACGTTACGTTCATCAACGTAGGGTATGAACAGTGATTCCAGTACGCGCTAAAATTGATCTCGTGCTACAGTGATTCCAGAACACGCTAAAATTGATCTCGGAATAAATGAAGTATGTCATCTCATTGTATGAAATAAATAAATAAAATAAATTCCTGCAAAATACTCAACGAAATAATTAGTAAATAATTAAGGGTATTTGTGAGCATCAAAATCATCATAAAGAGACAGAGTATTATTTAAAATAATCTCCCCCTTTAAAAAACATTATTTTGAATTGTTTGAAAACAATACATTGCTCAACAATCTCCCCCTTTTTGATGATCAAAAAACCCATAAAATAATAGAACTAATTTAATTGCAATCTTTAAAATTTTATAATTCTGAAAGGATTAAAACAATATTTAACTATAATAAAATTTCTCCCCCATAAAAAAAAATTTTCAGCTAAAAAATAGATAAAAGATAAATGTCGTATATATCCAAATTCCTTCATAGGAAACAAATGAATTTAAATGTTGTGTTTATCCAAATTCTCCCCCTTTTTGTGATATCAAAAAGAATGAAAAATTACGGATTTGAACACATTCAATATTGCACTGAACTATAAGTAAATGCTATAATTAACTGTGTATGAATAAGTGAATTTGTTATACTGGATAACTTAGTCATAAATCAATAAACAAAAAAACAAAAAAGATAAGAAAAGAATTTTCATTCACAAGCTGTTATATATATAAACGATTGTGATATACAGAGGAATCAAGGTTCATGGATAAGACAGGGGGAAAAAAAGGTGTCTATCTCCTTTGAATCACGGTCTTGATCTCTGTAAACTGTTCTCTGAGCCTCTTCATCATCCCATCTCCTAACTTGATGATAAGATCTCTGTTCTCTTGAGTCATATGAATATCTTCAATCAAATTAACTCTGAAAAACTCATGCATTCTTTCTTCTTTTTCAACAAAAAGAGCCAGCTTTTCTGATAACTGATTCAAAAGAATCCTAATCGGTTGCTCTCCAGATGTCAACTGATCCACTAAAAATTTCTGATTATCTAGAAAAACTGACAAAGGGGCACTATTACAATGAAGATCGTGTAATCTGTCACTCATATTGCTTAGTGCTCCTGTAATTGCTTGAAATCTCCGAATCAAATCAGGTGAAGAGCCTGATCCACTCACAGCACTGTTTGCAACAGACTCAAATTTATTCTCCATGTAAATCTTCAACTCAGACATATCATCTTTCTTTACCATCTCTGATTTTAACTGATCAACAGCATGCAACATATCAGTCTTAAACAAATCTACTTCCTGTCTTGAAACAGTACATTCTTTCAGCTTCTGAAACTTCAACTGCTCTAAGTTCAGAGAATTTCTGAGACTAACATTCTCATATTCTAACTGAGAGATACGCTTGTACAGCTCAACAACTTCTTCTTTTCTCGAATCAGGGGCACCCTGTGCTCTATTCTCATGTCCAGAAATAGGTTGATGAGGCAGGGCAAGTGGTAAAGAATCTGCATCTGACTGTTCTTTGTCCTTGTCCTGACAAGGTTGATCCACTGAACTAGCTTTTGAAGCCTGAAACTCTTCCACTGAAAAATCTTCCTGAAGTACTTCTGTATTAGCTTCAGAAGTATGTTCATCACGAACAGTAGTCTCTCTGACTTCTACTGATTGGTCAAGAACAATATTTTCATGTAAATCTTGAGGTCGGGCCACTTCTTCACCAGGCACTGCCTCCATAGGTTGTTCTTGTTGTATTACATTTTCAACAGCCACAGCAGCAGATTGAGGTTCTTTTTGGATTTCCGGTTGAGCTGCTGGTTCCTCTATCGGTGCAGTCTGCTCCACAACAGCTTCTCTCACAAATGAATAAGAAATTACCGGTTCAGAGGATTTCAAGGCAGGAGAGATAATTTCTTCATCAATTGACCTCTTCCTTTTAGATTGAAGTCCTTCTTGACTTCTCTCTTCCTCAACTTCCTCCATCTCAAAACGAATTCTCCTTTCCACTGTACTAACCCTTGATTCTTCTTGTCCCTCCTTGGACTTAGCCGGTTGAGCCTGAGCACTCTCCGAGTCTTCCTCAGCTCCAACAGGTAAGAGTTTTCCTTTAATTGTGCTCCAGAAGTATCCTACTTTCCTCAAGGTTCCAGCATTAAAAACATTACTGTGGTGACATTTCACCCCAGCATCTACCAATCTGATCATTCCTCTTTTAAACAAAAACAAAGAAATGAACCTTCCATAAGGGAAAAAGGTCATTCTTGCTTCACTCTGACAGCAGTAATTCAAATATCTTATCATAAACTGAGGAAAATTAAACTTAATATCACACATCAGAAGATACATTATGTACATGTCAGGGTATAGGATTTTCTCCATCTCAGCCATCCTTGGTGCTAAACCAGTCTGAACAAATTTTACCAAGATTTTCTGATCGGGCTCCAAATCTTTAATAAACATTTTCTTTATCACTCTGGTTCCAAACAGAAAAGACATAATGTCTTCAGACTTATGTACAGAATCTCCAATATTCCGTAAATCGAAATGAAAAACTCCTTCATGAGGGCAGTTAAGAATTTGACTTATCTCTGCAGATGATATGGAAAAGTCCTTATCCTCTATTTGAGCCAATAAACTATCCTCCGTATCTCCAAGGCTAAACTGAACAGTTCTAAAGAAATGTCTCATTTCTGCCTCATAAAGAAACTCAGAATTTTCACTATTAAAAGATTGCTCAAGGCTTTGAAACGACAACGCTTGCTTCAACAGTAAATTAGTTTCAAACAGCCATTCTAAATCGATGACTTTACCTTGCAGTATTTTCCGACCAACTACTTTAGGTTTCTTTGCAGCACTGCTCTCAGCTTCATCTGGACGCTTAGTCTTTGCCATTTCAACAACGATTTCTGAAGGTTCGTAAGTTTAGGGTTTGAAGATTCAGAAAAGGGTTTTGGAGCAGATGTGTGGTTCTAGGTTTTCGAAAGGGTTTCCGAAAAAGGTGAAACAGTTTAGAAGGTGAAACGGTTCTGACAGCCTTGATTCCCGTGTAATCACTAATCATTACTTTTATTTAAAACAAAATAAAATTACTTATAGCGGGAAACAAAAATTAAGCATAATTCGAAAACAAAATAAGATTTAAAAAAAAAACTATTTAAAATTAAATAAACCTAACTCCCCCTTAATAAATTCAAACCTTGTCGTGGGAAGTGGTTTAGTAAAAATATCTGCTAATTGATTTTCTGTATTTACAAATTCTAAAAATATATCCTTTTTAAACACATGATCTCTTAAAAAGTGATGTCTTATATCAATGTGCTTAGTTCTAGAATGACTAATAGGATTTTTTTGAAATATTAATTGCACTAGTATTATCACATAAAATAGGTGTATTATTGAAATTTAATCCAAAGTCCATAAGAGTGTTTTTCATCCACAACACCTGTGCACAGCAACTACCTGCAGACACATATTCTGCCTTGGCTGTTGACAGGGCAACTGAGTGTTGTTTCTTACTAGACCATGATACTAAAGACTTTCCTAAAAAGTGACATGTTCCTGAAGTACTCTTCCTATCTAATCTACAGCTTCCAAAGTCAGCATCTGAATATGAAATTAAATTAAAATCAGAGGTTTTTGGATAAAGCAGAGATTGATAAATAGTACCTTTTAAATATCTAAAAATTCTTTTAACAGCAGTTAAATGGGATTCTTTGGGATTTGATTGAAATCGAGCACAAAGACATACTGAATACATTATATCTGGTCTACTAGCAGTAAGATATAACAAACTACCAATCATACCTCTATATAACTTGTTGTCCACTGATTTTCCAGTTTCATCCAAATCAAGTTTTATATTAGTACACATAGGAGTTGTAAATGTCTTGCTGTTTTCAAGTCCAAATTTCTTTAGTAAATCAGTAATGTATTTGCATTGATTTAAAATATTTCCAAAATCTTTTTGAAATATTTTAAGACCCAAAAAGAAATTTAATTCTCCCATCATACTCATTTCAAATTCTTTTTTCATTAATTCTGAAAATTCATGACAAAGAATTTTATTGGTCGATCCAAAAATTATATCATCAACATAAATTTGAACCAACAAAACATTATTTTTCACAGTTTTCTTAAAGAGTGTTGGATCTGCTAGTCCAACAGTAAAATCATTTTTCAAAAGAAAAGAACTTAGTCTTTCATACTAAGCTCTAGTTGCTTGTTTAAGGCCATAAAGAGCTTTAGTAAGTTTGAAAACAGAATCTGGTTTTTGAGAATTTTCAAAACCAGGAGGTTGCTCAACATAAACTTCCTCCATTAAATAACCATTTAAAAAGGCAGATTTAACATCCATCTGAAATAATTTAAAATTCATATAAGATGCATAGGCTAAAAGAATTCTAATGGCTTCTAACCTGGCTACAGGTGCAAAGGTCTCATCATAATCTATTCCTTCTTCTTGATTATATCCTTTAGCTACTAATCTTGCTTTATTTCTAGTTATTATCCCTTGATCATCCTGTTTATTCCTAAAGACCCATTTAGTTCCTATTACTGGATAATCATGTGGTCTTTCAACTAATTCCCAAACCTTATTTCTCTTGAACTGGTTCAATTCATCCTGCATTGCTATTACCCAGCTCTCATCATCTAAGGCTTCTTCTATGGTCTTAGGTTCTTGTTGGGATAGGAAAGCAGAGAATTCAACTATGTTTCCAAAGTTTCTTCTTGTTTGAATACCAGTCTCTAAGTCACCTATCACAGATTCTAAAGGGTGATTCTTTAAGGTTCTAGACTGTCTAGGCATTACATTCAAAGGTTCTTCAGTATCATGTTCTTCTGAACTGGACTGAATTTCTTTTATATCATTTTCAAAATCATTCTTTAAATTCTCAGGTCTCATGTTTTCATTAGAATCAGGTTCATCTATTTGTTCTATCCTTTTCTCAAAAGGATCAGATTCATCAAATTTCACATGAACTGATTCTTCAACAATCCTTGACTTTTTATTATAGACTCTATAAGCTTTGGAGGTTGCAGAATATCCTAAGAAAATACCTTTATCAGATTTTGGATCAAATTTACCAAGATTATCTTTGGTATTCAAGATGTAAACCTTGCATCCAAAAACTTTAAAGTAATTTACTTTAGGTTTTCTGTTATTCCATAGTTCATAGGGTGTCTTTTTCAAAATAGGTCTTATTAAAATTCTATTTATTATATAACAAGCTGTATTAACAGCTTCTGCCCAGAAATATATAGGTAGGCTATATTCATTTAACATAGTTCTAGCCATTTCTTGAATAGTTCTATTTCTTCTTTCTACAGTCCCATTTTGTTGAGGTGTTCTTGGAGCAGAGAAGGTGTGTTTAATACCCATGTTTGAGCAAAAGGAATTAAATTCCTGGTTCTCAAATTCTCCACCATGATCACTTCTCAATGAGATTATATTAAAACCTTTTTCATTTTGAATAGATTTACAAAAACCTTCAAATAAACAAAAAGCTTCACTTTTATATTTCAAAAAGAAAATCCAAGTAAATCTAGAATAATCATCAACTAATACATAAACATACAATTTACCAGCTAAACTTGCTACTCTTGAAGGTCCAAACAAATCCATATGGATAAGTTCTAGAGGCTTAGTTGTAGCAACTTTATTAACAGATTTGAATGATGATTTGTGTTGCTTGCCAAGCTGACATGCATCACAGAATCTGTCATTTTCAAATTTGAGACTAGGCAAATCAGAAACTAGATGTTTCTTAGATAATTTATGTAAAGCATATATATTGCAATGACCAAGTCTTATATGCCAGATCCAGGATTCACTTATATTAGCAGTTAAGCAGTTTACTTGTTGTTTACACAAGGAATACAAATCCAAAGTATAAACATTATCAGTTCTGGGTGCTCTAAACTTAAACAGTTTATCTTTAGAAACAGTACAACTATTGTTAGTAAAATCAAAAGTGTATCCATCATCACAGAGTTGAGAGATACTTATCAGATTGTGTTTTAACCCTTGTACATAAAGTACTTTGTTGATTGAGACTGTCTCTGGATCTCCAACTGTTCCAATACCAATAATCTTTCCTTTGGCATTGTCACCAAAGGTGACAAGTCCTCCTTCCTTTCGAGTAAGAGAAGAGAAATTAGATGAAGTTCCACTCATGTGTCTTGAGCAGCCACTGTCCATATACCATATTTCTTTCTTTCTTTGGTGACCTGCTACCTGCAAAGACATTTAAACAAATTGCTTTGGTACCCATATTTTGTTGGGTCCAGGAGTGTTAGCAAGCAGTGATCTGGGTATCCAGATTTGCTTTGTTTTCTTAAAATTGATTGAATCATATAGATCATTGGAAATATAAGCTTTCTTAATTCCACATATTTGAGGTTTTCTTAGAAAACAGTTTTTAGCTATATGACCATTTGTTCCACAGTAGTTACAAATAACCTGTTTAGTGCTAGGAACAAAATAATTTTTGTATAACTTAGGTTTTTCTCCTTTACTTCCAATTCCAAACCTTTCCTTTTTAATTACAGTTTTTCCAAGTATCTCATTTAAGACGTTTTCTCCTTTCGTAAAAACTAAAGCAGCCTTTTTATAAGATTCTACTTCATCCTGTAGAGTTTTTATTTTTGATTCAAAATTAATTTTATTTGAGTCAGCAGAGTTGTATTTGTCAATTAATTCCTTATGTTGTTTTAGCAAAGTATTTCTCTCATCTGAAATAGCTTTATGCAAGTTCTTTATAGATTTATATTTTTTAAATAATGAGTCATACCTTTCTTCAAGCATATTGCAGTAAGCTGCAAGTTTTTTATTTGAGAAGCTTGTTTCAGAGTTTGATTCATTATTTGAGTCAGAGGAGTAGTATGAGTGTACCTCATCATTTTCAGCCATGAAACACATATTTTCTTTTAAATTGGCTTCCTCCTTCTCTGAGCTTGATTCAGAAGAATTACTTGGGTCTTCAGAAACACTCCAAGTAGCTTTCATAGCTTTCTTGTCTTTCTGCTCATAATCATCTCTTTTGAAGAATTTCTTCTTCTTTGCATCTTTCAATTTTGGGCAATCCGGTCTGATATGTCCCATCTTTTTGCATTCATAACATCTCACTTCCTTGATATCCTTTTTGAAGGATTTCTTGAAGTCTTTCTTCTTACTATAGAACTTTCTGAATTTTCTGGCTAGCTGAGCCAGTTCTTCATCCGAATTTGAAGAATCAGAGCTTTCTGATTTAGCACTTACTTCTTTGTTCTTCATCTTTCTATCCTTTTGTTGAGAAGTCACTTTCAAAGAAGTATTTTCCCTTTTTATGTAGACTTTATGCTCATTTACCTCATCTTGCATTTCAGCTTCGTACATCATCAATGTACCAATCAGTTCTCTCATAGTTAGATCTTTAACAGAAGTTGATTGTCTGATTGCTGCAGAGATTCCATTCCATCGAGTAGGAAGTACTCTCAGTACCTTCAACGCTTGATCAGCCTGCTTGATTGGTTCTCCTAGAGCTGTTATATTATTGACAATTTCTGTCAATCTTCCATTCATCTGAGTGATGCTCTCTCCTTCAATCATTCTGAAAGTATCGAATTTTAACTTAGCAGTTGCATATCTCATCTGTCTTACATTATCTGTTCCTTCATAAGCAACAGCTATTGTTTACCACATTTCATATGCAGTCGGCCATTGAGATACTCTATTAAATTCATCTGGTCCTAGACCACAGATGATTGCATTCATAGCTTTTGAATTTATGTCATACTCAGCCTCTGTAGCATCACTCCATGTATCGGGATTTTCAGGAATTTCATAGGGAGTCAGAATCTTTGAATAGACTTTGTAACCAAGATTTTTCAGATAAATAATCATACGTGATTTCCAGCAGCCATAATTATCTCCATTAAAGTAAGGTGCTCTGACCATTGACATTCCCTCTCTCATATCAGCCATGATACACTATGTATAATCTTTAAATACTTCTAGCTTGATAAGACTTTAAAAATAAGAAGCTCCTCCTTTGATACCAATTGTTGGATCTGAATCTACGGATTACACACAAGAGGGGGGTGAATTGTGTCTTTTCAAAATTATTATAATCTCTTCAATTTAGACAAATTCTGTCCACTATGCTTTTGCTCGATTAAATATGCAGCGGAAAAAGTAAAAGCATGAACACACGGATGTATAGTGGTTCGGGGAACAGAAGGCCCCTAGTCCACTCCACCAACGCTCAAATCCACGAGCTTGGCGATTTTCACTATCTGGTCCTCATTTCCACAAACCTGTTCACAACTGAGTACAGGCAGTTGACACCTTTACAAGATTCAGGCAAACACAGCCTTCCTGGTTCAAACACGAAACCACACAGCTTAGAACGAGAAGCTGATCACTCAAAAATAAAAAGGGTTTCGATAAAGAAAACACTTCTCCAGTTGTTATTCACAATTGCAACAGAAAGCAATTGACAGTAGATAGATCGTTGTCTTCAGAAAATAAAGATCTGTAATCAAAACAGTTCTGAGTCGATCCAGTTGCAATAGATATTACCAGAAACTTCACAACTTCAGCAGCAGTAGATTCACAACAGATAGTCGATGTAGAACACGTGAATCTGCTATCAAGATCTTCCTTCGGTAATAAAGGTTTTACACTTCTTCTCGATCACCAGAAAAGAACGCCTTTACACAGTCTCTGTTTCTTGCTCGTTAAAAAGATCAATCTATATCTTTCACACACTTTTCTGTGTATATATATAAAATCCGAAGTTTCCAAGATAGAACATATATATTCAAATCTGATAAATTCTTCCGCATAAATAGATCCATAAAAATCTCCTTTAGATTCGCGATATTAAATGAAATAACAGAGCCGTTGTAACTCCCCTGAAGAATCGGCACAAAAAGCTCCGTTTAAATCAATCATTAATCCGTTGTAAATCGTCTTTGATTCAGTCAAAGTCGTACTTAAGAATCGGCTCGAAATCCGCTTAATAAACCGCTTGTTTGACCAATGCAAAAGGAAACATCGTCTGTCAAAAATATCCCGACGCCAAACGTAGGGTTGATGACGTGGCTCCAAACGTAGGGTTCACAAACGTAAGGTTCACAAACGTAAGGTTCACAAACGTAAGGTTGAACATACATACTTTCTCTTCAGCATTCAAACGTAGGGTTGATCATCCATACTTTGTCTTGCTTCAACTCTCCAAAGAACGTACGGTTGATTATAAAAGTAAGGTTGATGATCCATACTTTTGAGAAACAAACTCAACACTGAAAACTAACGTACGGTTTCTCTTCCATACTTGTCCAACAACGAAAACGTAAGGTTCCTTCCAAACGTAATGTTCTTCTTCAATACTTTTCAACAACGTAAGGTTCATTAACCATACGTTTCAAAATAACATAAAAGGTAAACTTTTCATCCATACGTTACGTTCATCAACGTAGGGTATGAACAGTGATTCCAGTACGCGCTAAAATTGATCTCGCGCTACAGTGATTCCAGAACACGCTAAAATTGATCTCGGAATAAATGAAGTATGACATCTCGTTGTATGAAATAAATAAATAAAATAAATTCCTGCAAAATACTCAACGAAATAATTAGTAAATAATTAAGGGTATTTGTGAGCATCAAAATCATCATAAAGAGACAGAGTATTATTTAAAATAATCTCCCCCTTTAAAAAACATTATTTTGAATTGTTTGAAAACAATACATTGCTCAACAACAAGTTCCTTGAAATGGTCAACATATGATTTCATTGTCTTTTGGCCTTGTTGAATACACATTAGCTCTTCCCTTTTCTTCATCTTCACCTCTTCAGGTATAAACCATCGGAAGAATAAGTATTTAAATACATCCCATTTCATCCAAACTTGAATTGATGGAAGGCCGAACAACTCCCATTCGTCCAGAGATGGACCTTCAAACAGACCCAAAACAGTATGAACTCTGACAGCTTCGGGAGTTCCCAATACCCTGAAGACGTGCTCGACCTCTTCAAGCCACTCTATTTCCTCTAACGGACCCTAATCACTATGAAGCATAGGCAACGTCTGAGAAGGACCAAAACTGGTCATGACTTATCAGAAACCTTGGGGACCTTTATAGGTGGAATTTTCGGAACAAAAAATAAAACACAAATCTAAAACAGATATCAAATCAACATATAATTAAAATTAGCATCCTGATCCAAAATGATCATCTCAAGAACCAAAAAAATACAAATACAACCCAAAAAATCCCTTTTCAAAATCCCCTTTTCATTTTAGATTTCAAAGTCTCCTTCTTTTAAGGCCACTTTCCAAATACCAAATCCACTTTTTAAACCAAATTCAATTTCCAAAAATCATTCCCCTTTTTAAAATCACTTTGAAAAACAAGGAAAATCATTTAATTCCAAGTACACACCCCATTAATCCCATGAACTGTTGCACATGCCTTCATCTACTTTCATCCATACGTACCAACACACACTTCTTATAAATTATCTCACATGTGAAAATGTTCATAAAGAATACCCTATATTGCACCCAAACTATATCTCTACTAGTTCCAAGCAAACACCGGATTTTTTTTAACTATGAGATTTCAGTTTTAAAACTCATTTCACAAATTTAAATCCATTTAAAAGAAATTATTCTCATTTCAGAAACATTTTTTCATTTCCAAAAGTACACTTACACCAACCAAAACCAAGAAGACACTCAACTTGATCAAACTACCGGAGTGAGGGACTAGTATTCATGCTTAACCTAGTGACATGATAGTGGGACATGCCCCAAGTAAGCATCAACAACTGGGAGGAACTTAAACCATGTACTTGGACTCCACATGGGTCACTAATCCATGTGAAATATGTTGAAATAGTGGGTGCCCTAGACCTAACTATGTAGTATTTTTGATTACCGTATCATGTTTATAGTTAGATATGCATGATGATATCTTACAATTATAGTGAAGACTTTTCTGTGTCCACTATAATAATGGTAATGTCCAAAGGTTAATTTTCGTGTCAAGAGGTTATAGCAGATCCCAGGATATAATGAGAACCTCGAGTTACATTGACATTGATCTTAAATATTTGTTCTATAGTCTAGATACATCTTCCTGACTGGACACAGTAGATGTCTAACTATCAGGTGTTGGGGGCTCATAAGCATTGAGACTTCTTCTCATAAAGTTCTCACTTGGTGATCTCTAGTAGTGAGATCATGAGGACAGACCCGTCAATAGGAACACCACATGTTTTGGGTGTCATTGGTTGTTCCTATCTACGAAAATGTGTATTAGTCTCCTGACTTGAGACCATTACCAATGTATATCATTTAATTACGTACTTTTATGCAAGGAGAAAACCATGGAAGTAATGTCATGGCGAGGTAGTTTGTGTTGGGTGCGTCATTGGTGGTATGACGTTGGTTGAATGGTCAAGAAAGGATTTGTCGCTTCCAAATTTCGGAAGTTGTATATCTCAGGCCTGGTTGATCAGGATGGTGCCACCTTCATAAGTCTTTGGCCAAAGCAGTAGAAAGGAAAATCCATCCGGATAGATCAACAAATAATAAATCAAGATAAGGATGATGACACAATAGTGTGTCCTACTTTATGAGATATTTAATGACAAAGATATTATAGTACAATGTCAATGTTCGTAGGATGGTAGTCGATGCTATGACTATCCTTATCTCTTTAGGGTCCATGATGAGTTGTTAGACTCTGATCTTGGTCTGTAAATTTTATTCACTACTATCGAGATGAGGGCCTATAGGGTTACACACAATAGCGTATTCAAGAATCTGCCCTATTTAGTTGAATAGATATATGGATATAGTGTGCCCCGCCACAGGGTCCGAGCATTGTCCAAGTTGTCGATCACCAAATGAATTAAATAAATTCATTAATATTCAAGTTATGAATATTTGTGATTGAATTTATTTAATGTATTTAGAATTTAAGTAAATACGAGAAAATATTAATCGAACGAATATTATTTTAATATTCAAGGTTCGTTTAATATTAAGAGGGACAGTGAGTCAAGTTAAATGGCTCGGATTTTATCACGTAATATATTTCATATATATTACAAGTATGTGATAAAACAATAAATAATATTGGAATAGTTAAGTTTGTCAAAAATAATTTTAATGGAAGTTGAAATATACGGGGGTCGGGGAACCCAATCAGGTATTTCTCAACGTCTCTATAAATAAGAGAGGAGGATCTCTCTCTTTGTGTGTGCAATTCACTATTAATTCTTTTGCTTGGAAAGAAAATTGAGAACCTCTATCTACTCCCGCTTCTTAGAGAGAGAATCTCTCGATCCAAGATGCTCGGATCATGATCTATCTTCTGTGTCAAAGGATTCTCGATGTGGTGATCATCGGGACGTTGAAAGCATCTTCGGATTGCCGCGCTAGCACCCGGAGTTTGACGATCGACATTCTAGCAGATTTTGGAGCACGTGTGGACGATCTAGAGGGATCCTGCTTTGGATCCTTCAAGCGACAATCGTCGTCAGCTAGTAGCAGTCGACCGCACCATCATATTTGAAATGGGTACGTTTTTTCATTTTAATTTTTTGCTCATAATAATTTACGCGAGATCCTTGGACCTATCCGGGGCTCAGATCATCGGCGACGACAAGTTCCGTCGTTCTGCCGATGAAAATTTTAAAATCCCCTGCCCATCGGCTTCCACTGTGGGCCCCAGGAACCTAACAAAATCATGATATAACATTGGCTTTCCTTGTCATACCTCAATCCAAAACAAAATAGAACAAGATAAAGATTCAATTACCGAACTACCCCTAGAAACTAGAGGTTTGAAATGGTAGAGGGTTCATGATGTCCTTCCCGTACCTGCCTCTTGAGTCTAGAAAGTCCTATTCTCCATCTACCGGAAATTCCAAATAACAAGAGCCTCCTCTGATACCATTTTGTCATGAACCAACATGGTTCGACCCTGAATTGGTCACCTAAACAAGTCCACGAAATGGCCCGAGGGGTGTTCCCGATCCCCACGAGCTGGAAACAAATATCAGGAATCACAATTTAATCACTTGAAATGATTTGGTCCATAAAGATAAATAAATAAACAAGAATAAACAGAACAATAAAATTGAACTCTAGCAGTGGAAAAGAAATAAATAGAACATCTCAACATACCTCCATGTGACCCTCTAGGTCACCACCCAACCAAAAGCTGACCTTTCTCTAATAATTACCAATCCATCCAAGATAACCTGCAACTGAAAATATAAAATAGGAATGAGCATTATAAATTCTCACTAGGGTTGCTCAGATAAACCACATAATCCAATGTCTCCTTTCCAGAAACAATCCACTAACACAAGTTTGAAATAAAAATATAAAAGTAAGGTTTTCACATTTTAAAACAAGCAACATTATTTTCTCATTTAAAAATCCAACACACACAACATAACATTTCCAAAATTATTTGTCATTTTATAAACTAAACTCAAAACAAAGTATGCCAAAGTTAGGCTAATGTAGAATAGGTAAACAATGCAAGCAGGAAAGAAACTAGTATAACAAAAAGTAAACAAGCAATAAAAATAATTTAATAACCATGGGTTATCCTAAACATCCCTATAAGACCCCTTTACATACTCAGTTTTGGAACCACCTGTCGGCGTATGGTGAAGCTCCTAAGACTATAACCAACTAAATGCCCTCTAACTAACCAATCCAGTGGAAAATCCTGCCTGGCCTAACAACCAATCCAGGGGGTACCAACCTGTCTAATCAGGATTGATCAGTAACTATCACTTGATCATCAAAAAGATGCCTAGGAACCCACGGTGGTTATAATAATACTGTATAAGTAGGAAGACCCTCGGACACATGACTCATCTCCCTACACTTGCCTTCCCCAAACATGGATGTTTCCTATACATACATCTATAAAGGGTTACCCTACACAGGAGCGCCCCCAAATACACATTCAATCATTTCACATTAACAAAGTCCCAATTGTTCCATCACACCATTTAACATTAAAACCATTTCATAACATGTTGAAAGTTATCAATTGGGATTACACTTTCACCAAAACACAATCTTCTTTAAAATTTAGTACAAACATTAGACTTGGATTAAAAGTTCCAAATAGGTCTTCACGTCACATCATGTCGAAACCATTTTTTTCTAAAAACATTTTAAATATCCAACCAAACATATACAACTTTCCAAACCACATCACTTAATAAAATATTAGTCAACAATCACATTTTAATTTCAAAGTTCCAAATGGGCCCTTATCCTTTCTAGACACACACAAAAGAATTTTCCAAGGCCTTATGGGACAAATCCTTGAAAATAACCTTTACAGTCATTTAAGGGAAACACAACAAAGACCAAACCTCATTTAGGAAAATGGGAATTATTTATAAAACCATGGATTTAAAGGAACACCATTCCAATGTTCCATTATCATTTGTGATCACATCTAATGGTACAATAAAATTCAAAGAGAACATTTGAAAATAAAACCCAAATGCACATTGAAACACCTTGAACCCATGTTTTTTATTTCAAATATAATTTACTAAAACATTTACTAATTTAAGAAAACCTTTTCAAAAAAATACAACAAAGGATTACATCATGATTCTATCAACTTCACATGCAAATTCCATTTAAACAACCAATGCATATCCAAACATTTCAAAAACTACTTTCACACCTTTCAAAACTAGACTCACACCACTTTCACAACCAAAATAACTACTTTCACATTTTATGAAACTAACATATAGCTCAAAATAGGTTTTCTCCAAAACACACTTCATTCCATACATACATACTATCAAAATAAAATTAACACAAGTTTTATCTTCTTAAAAACTAATTTCGCACCAACCAATTAAATTTAATAACTTTCTAAGTTAATTAGACATGAAAAATTATTTATCAAGTCATGATTTTTAAAAAACTACCTAAAACAAATCAGATAATTCATCCAGAAACTATTTTCAACAATTTTAAATAACCCAGAAAAACTATAATAATTTAACTCTAATATGAATTTTGGTGAGAATGACATATAAAGACTAATTCAATCCACGCAAGTTTCTATGGGTTATACAGGAAAAAAAATTATCGAAAACACCTACCTCAAACCAAGCACGGATGTGACGAAACTCTGATGGATGGTAGATCAATCCCTCTTGTGCTAACCACACATGCTGAATAGTGATAAAAACACACGACACACAACTTATGACGGTGTTAAGATTTATACAAATTAAATAAAAACACCATTGATGAAATGAAAGGAAAAAAATATAAATAAATAAATAAAATAATAAATAAATATATCAGAGGAGGCCACTTACGGCTAGAGAGGGAGAGGAATTCGGGCTAGCCAAAGTGCGGAGAGCAGGGGGGGTGTGGCTTCTATTTTCTAGTGTGGTATAGTTCGATGGTCGGGCTAGTGTGAAATGCGCATGAGAAGGGGAAGAGGGGGATCCGGTCACATGGGGGTAACTGGGAAGGGGGGTCACGTTGTAGCTTGAAGGTCCGTGCAAGAAGGAGAGGAAGAGGTCTAGGCCGACACTGGTGAGGGAGGGGAGCAAGGGGAGAGGTTGGGTGCGCAGAGGGGGAAACAGGAAGGCAGGGTAGTGGGGTGATAGGGGGAGGTTGTTAGTGCGTAGAGGTACTGAGTTCGGGGGGGCGCTACTGCGAGGCTAGAGCACGGAGTGGGGAAGAAAGGGTGGAGAGAAGGTAAAGGCGGCTGGGGTGAGCATAGAGGGCCAGCATGAGGCTGGGAGAGGGAAGGCTGAAACACTAGGGGCAAGAGGCAGAGGGTCAAGACGTGCTGAGGGCGATGGCTGACGGCTTGCATAGGAGGAGGGGAAAATGGGGAAGACTCCTCGCGTTGCACCACTGGAAGGAGGTCTCGCGCCGTTGGGAGGAGAAACGGAGGGCACCTCACACCATGGGGGAGAAGGAGGGGGTGGTTCTGGTGCGCCAAATCCACACAAGGGGGAGGCGTGATCTGTCGGAAGGAAGGGGGCAGCGCCCCTAGGGTTTTCTCCCCCCCAAAAAATAAAAAAATAATAAAATAAAAAAAAAATAAAAAAAAAATAAAAAAATATCAAATTAAAATAAAAAATTAATAAAAGGCTAATATAAATATTGTTAGAAATAATTTTAGTACTAGTAATAATAACAAATATTTTAATAATACTAATAATAATAATAATAATCAGATAATAAAAAAAATAATAATATTAATATTAATGTTAATATTAATAACAATTTATTAATAATTATATTAACAACAAATTTTAAATAATAAAAATATTATTATCAATTATTATCAATACAATAATAACATTATTATTACATTTTAAATATTTAACTTATCTTACTCACATAAAACTTTATTTATTTCAACCGTTACACATCTGCACGGGCACTTGGGCTGACCGCACAGCTACCTCCCACCGTGCGGTGACCGCGCATGGGTTCGAAACCCACTAGAATTTGTAAACAACAAAAATTTTAAACTGGGACCCCACCTGAACCTTGGTGCAGGAACCCAGAGCCAATAAATAATAAAATAAAAATTAATTTAAAAAGTCAGGTGTGACACTAGTTGCCCAGATTTTGTGCCTTATTTAATTATATTGAAATATAAATAAGGAATAATCATCCCAAAGGACCAAATAGTTAATTATATTTGTAAAAAATTATACCTACATAAGTTCAACATTACAACTTGAAAGGAAAAATAATACAAATATTCCTTTGAAAACAACCACAACTCCTAGATTATCCATGCAAGTCATTCATAATATACTTCTTCACATCCTAGGAAAAATAAAACATAAGAAGGGGTGATATCAGATCCTTAATAAGGGTAATATATATGGAGTAAGATATCATAAACATAAACATTAGTCATGATGAATAACTAAAAACACATGCCTTTAAAAATAAACTTGAGCATAATATGGCAGGAATAAAATATAGTTAAATAATGACATAATAAAACATAAATATGGATATTATACTAGTATAATAATCTCATGGAATATCAATTACTATTTTCATAATGAGGTAATGCATAATGAAGTACATCTGAATCATATTTTCAATTCCTCGGCTAAGAAAACTAAAAATTATTAAGGCCTCATCCAAAACCATATCTGAAAATGGGCATGGCCTCATCCAAGTCCATATCTATTTTTTCCCATGAGACATACCGATGAATATAGGGGAATAGTGGGATCCATATATCAATTAATAAGTCTAATTAATTCCTCATATAAATGGGGTTAAATATAAACAATTTACACATATGAAATGTAATTAACTTTCCCAAATTTGTAAACATAATCACTAACCATTCTGAGTAATAAAGTGAATGGTATCAAAATAGTGCATCCATTGTCAAACTAATCATTAAAAATTTAATAAAATATGTTGGATGTTTAACATAAGATATAAACCTCATTAAAGAATTAAATTCAATATAGGTGTTGAAATAGATGAAAATACTCTAATAAAATCATTGAGGAATTCTTGAGAGAAATACACTTTTACTTTGCAAAGAAGTGTTCTTTCGGAAAATACATTTTTATTTGTCATGATTGTTTGTATAAAACTAGAAATTAACAAATATAGTTTTTAATGAAAAAATTAGTGATTTTATAAAAATAATTTTGTCTTAAAATAGATTATGGATGGTACTCGAAAAGGGGTAAGAAATTGAGATGTTCCCTTTAATCAGGTTTGCTTATTTGAGAAGGGAACCTTATAAAATGTGTATTGACCATAAAATAAAGATAAAATGATCAAGATATATGAGGTTAGAACATATAAAAATTATATATAATAAGTAAATAAAAATAAATAAGTTTTATATTAGGGTAATGATAGTGAAATAATAACTCGAAGGAAAAATTATGGGTTGAGTAGGATCTCTTACCTTATGTCTGAATGAGTTATGAAATTAACCTTAATATCCTTGATAGTAAAATTAAATCCATTAATTAATTATTTAATAGCCTTATATAAATGTATTTGATTTAGTATAATTTTATCAAGTTCATTTATGTACTTTGTGATGAGTTATAAGATAGAATTTTATCGCTCAGGAGAATTCGTTTCCTCGGTTTTCAAAATCAGTATACTTGAATATGAGTATGGAAGTTCATGTGGAATGGGTATAATTCTACAGAATTGAATTTATATGTTATTAATTAAATTAAATAAGATTAAATGGTTATATAATTAATTTTATTATACGTTATTAAGATGAATTATTAGATAAAACATTAGTGATAATCGTTTAGATTACTAAGGTGGTATTCTGATCATCTCAAACTAGTTTTGTCATATGAATTAGTATTATGTACATATATTGGTCCCAGAACATTAAATAGGTTAACATACATATATTATAGTATTTTTAATCTATTAAAATAGTTTCTTGACCATCATTTAAGTATAAATTGAAGAATAAAGGTTCATCATCCACGAAGGTTCTAAATTGGCACCTCCCGGGCGATGATTTTGTTTTTAATATAAAAGAGAGAGAGAGAGAGAGTAAGGAGATTGATAATGAATATACCATTAACATGATATAATTATAGTATATATATGATATTATATTTATCATGGTCATTTGTACATAGGATGTAACACCCCAAACTTCCACTGTACATTTCCCTTCGAATAATGCAATAGCGTGTGTTGTACGCAACCTCGAGCTCTAACAGACACCACAACTAATTAAACTAGCCGTTGTGAATAGTAATACCTAATTTTTGAAATTTTATAAATTTTATTTATCAAAATGGACTTCATTTTTGGATTCGGAATATTGAAATTAGCCTATGTTGAATTTTTGGTATTTTTCTGAGAACTTCTAATTTTTATGAATAGTGAAAAATACTTAAAACAACTTTTTTAATAAAAATAATTTATAGTGATAAATTATAATATTTAGTGGTTTTAAAGTATAATTAGAATATATTTTTAGCATTTTATCCAATGGTGGTCATTAGAATTAATTTAACATTGAAATTGGACATAAACAATTGCCAAACTTTTGATATAAATTGTTTCTTAAAAACACGCTATTTGTTGTAACAGCGGGAATTAATTATGAAATTAATTAATACAACTTATATGTTTGGAATTTTGTAAAATAGACATCATTTTTGAATTCGGAATATCAATTATAGCTTAGGGTGAAATTTTGGCCTTATTCTGAAAAACTTCAATTTTTGATGAATAGTGAAACCACTAAGTGGTTGTTAAAAACTGATTTTTCGTTAAAATGAAATATTACCACTTATGTGATTTGATTTTCAAAAATCCGACATACATGGTTGTCATTAAGAAGTAAAATGTGGTTCAATGAGATTAAAATAATTTTTTGGTGAACAGTAACTTTTAAGTTCTTAATCGCGATTAGAGGTAATTAATGTAGTTTAAGGTACAAATGATGTTTTAATAATATGAGATGAGCATGACACTTGTCATACTCCTATTGGATGAGTCATGGCCGACCAAGACAACCCATGGGTCAACTTGGGGACCCCATGGAGCCACTTTAGTTGGAAAATGACATTAATATATATTTATTTAATGTTAAAATTAAATTGACACAAACATGAGTTATTTTACTAAAACAGTTTTTAAGTGGGGTTACACAAGTCCAAATTTTGACTATAAATATTCATTAGAAAGCTAAAAAGATTTCCTACATCATAGTATTTTTTTATAATTTTTGGACATTAAATAAATTAAATTATTTATGACATTATTATGATGAAGCGATGACCTCATTATTTAACGATTTAAATAAAATGAGAAGATAATGCAAAATCCAAGGCTTACACTTATCCAAAGCCTATTGGATGAGGAGATTTAGAAACCTTATCACCTTAGCCTCGAATTATATAAGTGTGGGACCTTTAGAATCCGAAAAGCATTGTGAAATAATGTAACATTTCAATCTTTCCAAAAGTGCCCCTCCTCTCCTCTTATAAAAGGCCCCCACCTCTACCACCTTATTCACACTTCCAAGCCTTTTGGTTCGGCCAACCCCTACCCAAATACTCTCCCAACTTCCCTCCCTTCATCCTAGAAGCTTTACTTTAGTCAGAAATACATCCTAAGGAGTCCTTTTGATCAAATCAAAAGGAAGAACCCGAAGAAGAGGTAACATTTTCATCACCCTCTTTCAAGTTTCTTTCTTCTTCCACTCCCTCTTTGTTTATTATTTCAATTCTAAAATTATAACTCCAGTATCTTCTATATACTGTGATGTTATTATAAATATGGGACAACCATATTCAGTATTCTACCCATCATTTGAATGACATGTCACCATACGTGCGTACGTACGGCTTACCGTCTCCACGTCGTGGTGTAATTGTTATTCATTATATTATTATTTAGATGGGTATAATAATGGTATGTAATTCATGTAAATAATAAATATAACATGATAATGATTCTGTATATATTATACACTATCCAATTATATATTATTTTAATATCAAAATAATGATATTGTCGCTCGTGCGTACGTACGGACTACCGTCTCCACGAACGCGATGAGATTCATTCTCTGTCGTATCCATTCAAGTATAATTATCATTTTATGATTTAAAAATAATGTTTAAGGACATGATATCATTCTGGATATGAATAATATACAACCTATCCATGAAAAACAAGACTTACATGACAAAACATATAAAAGAAAACGAGTAAGTTAACACCCAAAACAACGATAAATCTAAGATATTGTTAACAAAGCAATGTTAAAAGATCATATATGATATCATATGAATGTATATGATTCTTGTATAATTTAATAACAATTATTTCACCATTATACAGGAGTTTAACCTACCCCAACCAAGGAAAATTACAAGTTAAGGGTTTACTTCACAACCTCTTCATTATCCAAGGTTGTTTATACATAATTATCTACTGGGACCTCGTTATCATCCACATCCATGTTTCTTAAAAATGTCTTTCAAAAAATTTTTACTATTAAATGGAAAATGGTTTAAAGTCATTTATACCCTTATACGTTTTTGAAAGGAATCTTACCGTTGTTTTCCAAACAATGTACTTTTGACCTTTTTGACAAATTTAAGGTAAGAATGTTTTTTTTTACTTATACGGCGGGTGCGGCTATTTTCCGCCATTATAACTTCGTCGAAGCTTCCCTAACAAGCTTATAAGAATATTTTCAAAGTAAATGTATTATTTTATAATTATGGGACTTTTAAATGATTTAAAAAAGGAGAGATATTTCTCTCAAATAGCTTTGATTTCATCCATGTCAACATCCTTTGATGGGTTTTAAGTTTAATTGAAATTGATTTATGATACAAAACTTCCATTGAACATTTTGTGAAATATTTGACTGTGGATGTGTTATTTTATACCATCCATAGTTTATAGAGAAATTTTGACATTTCGTATGCTAGTTTTAATACGAATATTTAGGTTATGTTTAAACCTATTCATATGAGGAATGTATTGGACTTAATATGTGACGGGTGGAGCCCGCTATAGCTCCTCGATGCATCGGTAGGTCTCATGAGACAACTAGACGTGGAATTGGCCGAGGCCCTTTCCCAATTTGATTTATGGTTTTGGCCGAGGCCTTAATCATTTTAGATGTCTTGGCCGAGGCCTTGACAAAATGTTTCAGAATGTCCGGCATTATACATTCCCTCATTATGAAAGTGGTTATTGATATTTCATGTGATTATTCGTCTAGTAGAATATCCATGTGAGTAAGTAATGGCATTATTTTATTTTACTTTTGCCATATTATGCTGAAGTTCAAGTTCAATAAGGCTTTTGTTTTAGTTATACATTGCCTTAAATTATTATGTTTTCTTATAAAAGCTTCCGCAATATTGTTATCCTTACTGAGCATCTGAGCTCACCCCTTTCAATGTTTAAATATTTTCCAGGATGTGAAGAAGTGTATTATGACTGACTTGCAAGGATAGTCAGTGAAGATATGAGTGTGGACTATGAATACCATGTTATTGTAGTTTGTTTAATATTGATGTAATGAAAGACTTATGAATGTATCTAGTGTTTCCAAGGCTACTAAACTAATCGGTCTTTCGAGACTTGATCTTTTGTGATCATGCCAATGTTACGAAGTAATGCACCGACTCTGGGTAGCTGGGGTCGGGGCGTTACAGTTGGTATCAGAGGCAGTTTAGTACTAACCTTGGAAGCTAGATTTAGATAAACTCTGATTAGAGCACATATCCCGAAGATAGACTTTGAGGATTAGTATAGAAGAACTTCCTAGAATTTTGGTATTGTAGAGATGTTGTGAGCTTTCCAAGAAATACATCCCTGTCTGGATACGAGCAGGTAGAGGCGGCTCTGGCACAGATGTACCTAGGGGTAAAACCCGAAAACACCGCTTTGAGCTAGACTCGAACGGGAACTGGTGCACGACAACGGGCCTTGCTGCACTCTTGGTTACGACACTCCCGGGGGATATGCTTTGGATAATTCCCATTTTCTTTACAAACCACTATGAAGGGTTATGAGTATATACTTCCTCAAAGAAAACATTTTTATAATTATGGATTATATCCATAATTAGTTCAATTTATGTTAAGTGTTTTACAAGTATGGAATTATGTATTTTGATTCATGAACTAATCTAGTTTATGCCATTATTTAGAAATGGCGCCTAGTGGAAGGAATGGAAACCGTATCAATGCACGCACTCCGTGTAGGGATTTCCCTCCTGCTCAGGATAATT
This sequence comes from Viscum album, assembly GCA_963277665.1. Taxonomy (NCBI): domain Eukaryota; kingdom Viridiplantae; phylum Streptophyta; class Magnoliopsida; order Santalales; family Viscaceae; genus Viscum; species Viscum album. Next base: position 1,489,701,574 of record OY728153.1, on the reverse strand, counting down.
ATGGTGGAGCTAGTGATACAACTGGTGCTGATCAGCTTCTCACCGTACTGGGACAACTCACGCAGGTTATGAATAACAACCTTACTCGTATGGAGCACCCTGATCCGCAACGTGGAGGATCAATTCTAGACCGTTTCATGAGGCAACAACCGCCAACCTTCAATGGGAGTACAAATCCTATAGTAGCTGAGCAATGGATAAATTCCTTAGAGAAAATATTCCATGCCTTGGGGAGTAGTGAAAGGGAGAATGTTGTCATGGCAGTTTACCGCCTCACTGGAGATGCCGATCAATGGTGGTCACTAATTCAAAACACAGAGGAGGATGATGAATTAACAAACATGGAATGGCAGGAGTTCAAAGAGCTGTTCTTAGAAAAATACTTTCCTCGAGACCATCGAGCGGATATGGAAAGGCAATTTCTGAGTCTGAGGCAGAAGGAGGATGAGAATGTCGCAAAGTATGAGGCTAACTTTATAAGGTTAGCAAGGTATGCTGCAGATTACATACGTAACCCAAGAAGTAAGACTGATCGTTTCTTTGATGGGTTGAAACCATTTCTCCGACGAGCTTTAGTATCACAAACCTTCTCTTCATACGAAGGTATTGTCTCGTGCGCCATCAAGACGGAAAAGGAATTCTCTAAGTCTTATGACTTTAAATCAAAGCAAGATAAGAAGAGATCCGCTGAAAACTCTGGGAAAGGAAATAAGGAAACAGGGAAGAAGGGTAGAAATGAATTTCCACCCTGTGATAATTGTGGTAGGAAGCACCCTGGTGCCTGTCTAAAAGGAAAAGGAGTATGTTACAAGTGTGGTGAAAAAGGCCACCAAGCTCATGAATGCAAGGTAAAGAAAGCGGCTGTCAACGTGGAATGTTATAATTGTAGAGAGAAGGGACATTATGCAAATGAATGTCCTAAGCGTCAGGGGAACTTACCTCAGAAGAGGCCAAGGGATCAAGGCCAGGCTTATGCTATCACTACTGCTGAGGTGGAAGCTCCGAAAGACATGGTGGCAGGTAATTTAATGGTTTCCTCAGGTTTAGCAAATGCATTATTTGATTCTGGATCATCGCATTGTTTCATATCTTCCCAGTTTGCTAAGAAAATTAGATATTTCCAATTTGATTTAACAAGGGAGTTGTCAGTCAAAACCCCTAAGGGAAGTATTGTTGCAACAAAGTTTTGTCGATTAGTTCCCATTTGAGCACCTAAATGTTCTTTACCTGCTGATCTCATCGTCATACCCATGATTGAATTTGATATAATCCTCGGTATGGATTGGCTTTCGGACCATGATGCAAAAATTTATTGTAAGAGGAAAGAGGTTACGATTCTTGATGATGATGATAAGGAACACCTTATCTTTAGAGCAGAATCATCGCCACATAATTCTTATCTAGATCCACCCCCAGTAGCTCAACTAAATTCAATTATTGGGGAGGAAGAGAAGGAAATTACTGAGGATGAGGAAAGGAATATTCAAATAGAGGATGTACCTATTGTGAGAGAATATGTTGATGTGTTTCCGGAAGATTTACCTGGACATCCTCCAGAACGAGAAGTTGAGTTTTCCATTGATTTAATTCCTGGATCAAGGCCCATATCGAAGACCCCTTATAGAATGGCCACTGTGGAATTAGTTGAACTAAAGAAACAACTAGAGGAATTGAGTAATAAGGGATTTATTCGCCCTAGTGTTTCTCCTTGGGGAGCCCCTGTTCTTTTTGTTAATAAGAAAGATGGATCTATGAGGTTGTGCATTGATTATAGGGAGATCAATGCTATAACAATAAAGAATAAGTATCCCCTACCTCGCATTGATGATTTGTTTGACCAACTACATGGAGCTCAATACTTTTCAAAGATTGACCTTCGGTCTGGATACCATCAGTTGTGTGTGAAGAAGGAAGACGTTCCAAAGACAGCATTTCGAACAAGGTACGGGCATTACGAGTTTACAGTAATGCCTTTTGGATTGACTAATGCACCCTCTGTTTTCATGGATCTAATGAATAGAGTTTTCAAGGAATATCTTGATGACTTTGTAGTGGTATTTATTGATGATATCTTGGTATACTCCAAAAGCCACGAAGATCATGAAAATCAATTACGCATTATCCTGAAGACTCTTAGAAGACATGAATTATATGGGAAATTTAGCAAGTGTGAATTCTGGCTTCATGAGATTTCTTTTCTTGGCCATATTGTCTCTAAGGATGGAATTTCCGTTGATCCTTCTAAAACCAAGGCAATCCAAGAATGGCCAGCACCGACAAGTATAACTGAGGTACGCAGTTTTATTGGTTTAGCAGGTTATTATCGACGTTTCGTCCAGAATTTTGCCAGATTGGCTAACCCATTGACAAAGCTCACACGTAAAGGGATTAAATTTGTCTGAAAAAAACAGTGTGAAGAATGTTTTGAAGAACTAAAGAGAAGATTAGTCAATGCCCCTGTATTGACTCTACCATCGGGGAATGATGGGTTTGTTATTTATAGTGATGCATCGAAGAAAGGACTCGGTTGTGTCCTTATGCAGAATGATAAGGTCATTGCCTATGCATCACGACAGCTAAAAATTCATGAGAAAAACTATCCTACTCATGATCTTGAGTTAGCAGCTGTGATCTTTGCTTTAAAGATATGGAGACATTACCTCTATGGTGAAAAATGTGAGATTTATACTGATCACAAGAGTTTGAAGTATATTTTCACACAAAAAGAACTCAACATGAGGCAAAGGCGATGGCTTGAACTACTCAAGGATTATGATTGCACGATACATTACCACCCGGGGAAGGCAAACAAGGTGGCAGATGCTTTGAGTAAAAAAGACCATGGAGTTTTGAATGTGATGAGAATTGAAAGGGATCCAATTTTCTTGGATCTAGTGAATATGGACATGGGAATAACTAGGGAAGGTGAAACATCAATGCTTTTTCAAATGGTTGCCAAACCATCATTACTAGAAAGGATTAAGAGTTCTCAGACCAATGATGAAGAATTTCAGAAGAAGATTAAAGGTGTGAATGATGGAAGATTGAGGGACTTTGTGTATAAGGATGGAATTTTGAAATTCGGGAAGAGACTTTGTGTTCCCGATATACCTGATCTAAAAAGGGAATTGCTGGATGATGCTCATAGTTCCAACTTCTCTATACACCCTGGGAGCACCAAAATGTATAGAGATTTGAAGGAACATTTTTGGTGGGACAATATGAAGAGGGAGATTGCTGATTTTGTGTCAAGGTGTATGGTTTGTCAACAAGTGAAAGCTGGAAGGCAACATCCTGGTGGAGTATTGCAACCTCTTCCCATACCTGAGTGGAAATGGGATAATATTACGATGGACTTTGTCATGGGACTACCAAAGACTCCTAGAAGGAATGATGCAATATGGGTCATTGTTGATCGACTTACTAAGTCAGCACATTTTCTGGCAATACGGGAGGATCTACCACTTGAACGTCTAGCAAGAATATATATTAATGAAGTTGTAAGACTTCATGGAGTACCCCTATCGATTGTTTCTGATCGTGATCCTCGTTTTACTTCAAGATTCTGGAAAAGTCTTCAAAAGGCCTTGGATACTGAACTTCGTTTGAGCACTGCCTATCACCCTCAAACAGATGGACAATCAGAACGGACTATTCAAACCTTAGAAGACATGTTGAGATCATGCTCTCTTGACTTTCAGGGTATGTAGGATCAATATTTACCACTGGTAGAATTTTCCTATAACAATAGCTTCCATTCGAGTATTCAGATGGCACCATATGAAGCGTTATATGGAAAGAGATGTCGTACACCAACCTGTTGGGATGACGTTGGTGAAAGAAAACTTGTAGGCCCAGAACTGGTGGAGGAAACGGTGGAAAAGGTGAAAGTAATCCAAAATCACATCAAAGCAGCTCAAAGTAGGCAGAAGAGCTATGCCGATAATCGAAGGAAGGATTTGGAATTTCAAGTCGGTGATCATGTTTTCCTGAAGGTATCTCCATGGAAGGGAGTCATACGTTTTGGTAAGAAAGGTAAATTGAGTCCCAGGTACATCGGACCTTTCGAAATTCTAGAACGAATTGGGGCTCTAGCTTACCGTTTGGCAATGCCGCCAAGTCTCTCCAAAGTTCACGATGTGTTCCACGTATCTCTGTTGAGGAAATACATGCCTGACCCAACGCATGTACTCACCTATGAGGAATTAGAACTGGAACCCGATCTTTCCTATTGTGAAGAGCCCGTCAGGATTCTTGATGTGAGGGAGCAGGTGCTGAGAAACCGGACGACTCGTCTGGTGAAGGTTTTGTGGAGAAATCATAAAATGGAAGAGGCAACGTGGGAACCTGAGGAATTTATGATGAAAAACCACCCGAGTCTTTTTATGCAGTAATACCCTAGAAATTGCGAGGACGCAATTATTTTAAGGAGGGGAGAATGTAACACCCCAAGCTTCCACTGTACATTTCCCTTCGAATAATGCAATAGCGTGTGTTGTACGCAACCTCGAGCTCTAACAGACACCACAACTAATTAAACTAGCCGTTGTGAATAGTAATACCTAATTTTTGAAATTTTATAAATTTTATTTATCAAAATGGACTTCATTTTTGGATTCGGAATATTGAAATTAGCCTATGTTGAATTTTTGGTATTTTTCTGAGAACTTCTAATTTTTATGAATAGTGAAAAATACTTAAAACAACTTTTTTAATAAAAATAATTTATAGTGATAAATTATAATATTTAGTGGTTTTAAAGTATAATTAGAATATATTTTTAGCATTTTATCCAATGGTGGTCATTAGAATTAATTTAACATTGAAATTGGACATAAATAATTGCCAAACTTTTGATATAAATTGTTTCTTAAAAACACGCTATTTGTTGTAACAGCGGGAATTAATTATGAAATTAATTAATACAACTTATATGTTTGGAATTTTGTAAAATAGACATCATTTTTGAATTCGGAATATCAATTATAGCTTAGGGTGAAATTTTGGCCTTATTCTGAAAAACTTCAATTTTTGATGAATAGTGAAACCACTAAGTGGTTGTTAAAAACTGATTTTTCGTTAAAATGAAATATTACCACTTCTGTGATTTGATTTTCAAAAATCCGACATACATGGTTGTCATTAAGAAGTAAAATGTGGTTCAATGAGATTAAAATAATTTTTTGGTGAATAGTAACTTTTAAGTTCTTAATCGCGATTAGAGGTAATTAATGTAGTTTAAGGTACAAATGATGTTTTAATAATATGAGATGAGCATGACACTTGTCCTACTCCTATTGGATGAGTCATGGCCGACCAATACAACCCATGGGTCAACTTGGGGACCCCATGGAGCCACTTTAGTTGGAAAATGACATTAATATATATTTATTTAATGTTAAAATTAAATTGACACAAACATGAGTTATTTTACTAAAACAGTTTTTAAGTGGGGTTACACAAGTCCACATTTTGACTATAAATATTCATTAGAAAGATAAAAAGATTTCCTACATCATAGTATTTTTTTTATAATTTTTGGACATTAAATAAATTAAATTATTTATGACATCATTATGATGAAGCGATGACCTCATTATTTAACGATTTAAATAAAATGAGAAGATAATGCAAAATCCAAGGCTTACACTTGTCCAAAGCCTATTGGATGAGGATATTTAGAAACCTTATCACCTTAGCCTCGAATTATATAAGTGTGGGACCTTTAGAATCCGAAAAGCATTGTGAAATAATGTAACATTTCAATCTTTCCAAAAGTGCCCCTCCTCTCCTCTTATAAAAGGCCCCCACCTCTACCACCTTATTCACACTTCCAAGCCTTTTGGTTCGGCCAACCCCTGCCCAAATACTCTCCCAACTTCCCTCCCTTCATCCTAGAAGCTTTACTTTAGTCAGAAATACATCCTAAGGAGTCCTTTTGATCAAATCAAAAGGAAGAACCCGAAGAAGAGGTAACATTTTCATCACCCTCTTTCAAGTTTCTTTCTTCTTCCACTCCCTCTTTGTTTATTATTTCAATTCTAAAATTATAACTCCAGTATCTTCTATATAATGTGATGTTATTATAAATATGGGACAACCATATTCAGTATTCTACCCATCATTTGAATGACATGTCACCATACGTGCGTACGTACGGCTTACCGTCTCCACGTCGTGGTGTAATTGTTATTCATTATATTATTATTTAGATGGGTATAATAATGGTATGTAATTCATGTAAATAATAAATATAGCATGATAATGATTCTGTATATATGATACACTATCCAATTATATATTATTTTAATATCAAAATAATGATATTGTCGCTCGTGCGTACGTACGGACTACCGTCTCCACGAACGCGATGAGATTCATTATCCGTCGTATCCATTCAAGTATAATTATCATTTTATGATTTAAAAATAATGTTTAAGGACATGATATCATTCTGGATATGAATAATATACAACCTATCCATGAAAAACAAGACTTACATGACAAAACATATAAAAGAAAACGAGTAAGTTAACACCCAAAACAACGATAAATCTAAGATATTGTTAACAAAGCAATGTTAAAAGATCATATATGATATCATATGAATGTATATGATTCTTGTATAATTTAATAACAATTATTTCACCATTATACAGGAGGTTAACCTACCCCAACCAAGGAAAAGTACAAGGTAAGGGTTTACTTCACAACCTCTTCATTATCCAAGGTTGTTTATACATAATTATCTACTGGGACCTCGTTATCATCCACATCCATGTTTCTTAAAAATGTCTTTCAAAACATTTTTACTATTAAATGGAAAATGGTTTAAAGTCATTTATACCCTTATACGTTTTTGAAAGGAATCTTACCGTTGTTTTCCAAACAATGTACTTTTGACCTTTTTGACAAATTTAAGGTAAGAATGTTTTTTTTTACTTATACGGCGGGTGCGGCTATTTTCCGCCATTATAACTTCGTCGAAGCTTCCCTAACAAGCTTATAAGAATATTTTCAAAGTAAATGTATTATTTTATAATTATGGGACTTTTAAATGATTTAAAAAAGGAGAGATATTTCTCTCAAATAGCTTTGATTTCATCCATGTCAACATCCTTTGATGGGTTTTAAGTTTAATTGAAATTGATTTATGATACAAAACTTCCATTGAACATTTTGTGAAATATTTGACTGTGGATGTGTTATTTTATACCATCCATAGTTTATAGAGAAATTTTGACATTTCGTATGCTAGTTTTAATACGAATATTTAGGTTATGTTTAAACCTATTCATATGAGGAATGTATTGGACTTAATATGTGACGGGTGGAGCCCGCTATAGCTCCTCGATGCATCGGTAGGTCTCATGAGACAACTAGACGTGGAATTGGCCGAGGCCCTTTCCCAATTTGATTTATGGTTTTGGCCGAGGCCTTAATCATTTTAGATGTCTTGGCCGAGGCCTTGACAAAATGTTTCAGAATGTCCGGCATTATACATTCCCTCATTATAAAAGTGGTTATTGATATTTCATGTGATTATTCGTCTAGTAGAATATCCATGTGAGTAAGTAATGGCATTATTTTATTTTACTTTTGCCATATTATGCTGAAGTTCAAGTTCAATAAGGCTTTTGTTTTAGTTATACATTGCCTTAAATGATTATGTTTTCTTATAAAAGCTTCCGCAATATTGTTATCCTTACTGAGCATCTGAGCTCACCCCTTTCAATGTTTAAATATTTTCCAGGATGTGAAGAAGTGTATTATGACTGACTTGCAAGGATAGTCAGTGAAGATATGAGTGTGGACTATGAAGACCATGTTATTGTAGTTTGTTTAATATTGATGTAATGAAAGACTTATGAATGTATCTAGTGTTTCCAAGGCTACTTCGGTCTTTCGAGACTTGATCTTTTGTGATCATGCCAATGTTACGAAGTAATGCACCGACTCTGGGTAGCTAGGGTCGGGGCGTTACATAGGATATGAGTATAGTATAATAAAATAAATAACTTGAAAATAAATTAAAAGGAAAAGGAAGAGGATTTTACCTCTAGAATAGTCTTCCAAGAGAACCAACTTAAAGGGATTGTTTTTGGTCTTTTGCTAAAAAAAGAGCTCATGGACGTGGTGAGAGACTAGGTAAGAGGATATGGGTAGAACTTTTACAATATTTAAGGCCTAGAGGATTGAGGAGAAGAGGGGGTGAGGGTAGTATTTATAGTGGACGAGAGAGGTGATTTCTCATCATTTTATTCATTATTTTATTATTTTTCTCAAGAGAAGTAATAGTATTGATTTTTGTGACTAAATTCAGTAATAAATTCATTTATGTTAAAACCAATGGTTTTTACATCATTCATGACTCAATTAATAGTGTATTTATCTTATAATGTATTTATATAGTAAATTATCGTATTTTACGATTCACTAAATATTCAAGTATTTCAGAAAAATCCCAAAAAATTACCCTAAACATTTTTAAATGTGTATAATTAAAAAATTAACTCCATTTTATTAAAATAATTTTCTAAATATTATAAATTTATTTTTTAATTAAAATCATTATTTACTCAAAAAATATTGTTTTAAATATATCACTGATTTTATAACACTTTAAAAAATTAACTAAGGTCTAATAAAATTATCCTAAAATCATATAAAAAAATGTGGATTTATGAATAATTTTTATTAAAATTAATTTTCTTATAATAATTTTATTAATTATAATATTGTAATTAAATATTTATGACTTACAAAAATACCAACTCTTAAATATTAATTTTTAAAATTTTAATTTTCTTATACTATGATATAATTATGTCATAATTTCATTTATAAGATGGTGAAATTTTATTTATAATTTCATTGGTGAGGTTACTATTCTATTAGTTGGTTTACTATTCATAAGGGTCACATTACTATTCCTAAGAGAATGTTACTATTTCATCGATATAGGTTCTTTAACTTCTAGAAATTCCTATTATTTCATTAATTATTCATTTATGATGTTTTTATTATGTTATATAAGTGATTTTATATGATCTATACTATATGAAATAAACATAATGAGGTAAATTTCATTGATATAGTTCTAGGTTATTACACACATTACTTATAATTTAAACATTATTATTTTTTTATCACAAAAAATTGGCATAGGTGTTATTATAAACTAAAAACCATTAGATTATTTTATTGGGAAATGGAAACTTTTTTTATTGATGTTACACAATAATTAAATATTTTGGTAATACAGATTTTACATGTAAAATAACTAATTAGTAAGTTTTACTTAATATCTAAATTTCATTTATTTACTCCATTTATAATATCATTCATTCTTGTAATTTTTTTATTAATTTCTATGAAAATTATATTATTATGACTTCAATCCTGAATATAAAAAAATTGATGTTCAATCTAAATATTCTATTTGTTGATACATTCAAAACCAGGTGAGTAAATGTGGAAAACTTTTTAAATATGTATAATAAAAATAACCTCTTTTCATGGATGTCTTCCATAACATGAAATCCAAATGATATTCCAAAATTGAACACTAAAAATAAAGAAAAAAAATTAAAAAAATAATGATAAACATGACATAATATAGGATATAATAAAAAAAATACCAATATAATCTTAGTGTGGTTATAATTCATATATTTTAGTTACAAAATTTCATTTTAGGAGATTTTTAGAAACCCCTCTATACTTTAGAAACATCATGTTCTATTTTTTTTACTTGGATACTAGTATTATATTATTTTTAAGAGTACACATTAAATTTTCATGGGTAATGAACAATAATGATTTTAGTTCTTGAAAAAATTTCTCATGTATAAGTGAATTATATTAAAAACTAACCATGAATCCCAGATTATTCAATCCTAAGGATAGTATATCGTACTACTGTAAACATATAAATCATTAAAAAAACTAAATTCCAAACATATAAAATTTATCATTGTGAATAATTAAATAAAATTTTAATAGTACTCAAATGAACACTTAACCCTAGCACTGTTTGTATAATTTTTGAAATGTACACTCTTTAGGAAAAAAACATATATAAAATAAGTAAACATATCACTATATTTTTTTAATCCATTAAAATAAATGTATATATAAATTTAAGTACTCTAGAACTGTATTACTTCAATTGTATTTCAAGTGTTTCAGTAATCGATTTTAAATATCCTTAACAAAAATAGTTATTTAATAATTATTTATCAATTTATTTTTTCGTAATATTTAGTTTCAGGTTGAAAACCTTGAAATATTTTTAAATTATTAGTTTTTTATATACATTATGTGGAACTAAATTTGAAATTCTACTGATTTCAAATAATAAAAATAAATTTTTAAAAATTAGTAGTTATACAGAGGTAACTATAATATTTATACAATTTTAGATTTGTACAAAAACTAAACTCTCTAAAACTATTTTTATTATCATTTTTAACATATATTAATTTTATATCACTTATTTTTTAGGTTATAAGGTTTTCCACCTTATCAGTTATTTAAAAAATTCATAGAAAATATACTTGGTTTTATAATATTGTAACTCATATAAGAAGAAAGTTTAAAACATTAATACTAACATTTGGTGTAATGGTTATAATGTATCTTATTCATACACTAATCCAAGGTACAAATTCATTTATTTTCAAATATTTTTACATTTAATAAAACTATGGATAAATTTTAATTGCAATTTATAAAAGGATGGACGTTTAGGTACTCCTAAAATTAAATGCTTCCAATGTAATGCACAATAATTGGAGATTAGATATCCCAATGTCTATATCATGAACATGATTGGATATTTCTTATAGTATCAGCATGCTCCTCTCATGGTAGGTTATATATAATTATCACCTCATTCAAAATAAGGATATATTGATTTGGTAGCCTTAAAGGCATGTTACTCTCAAATGTAATCTTTTTTACAACTTATATATGGGCATGAATTAGTCTATGTCCTTTGGGTTGAACCACTTCTATAATAATTAGATCTCTCCTTCTTGTTATTTTATTTTATGAATATATACACATAACAAATTTCTAATAGACATCAGTCTCATTGGCATTGGCCTGTACCTCTGAACAATGTGTAGTGCCTATAAGAAAGGACTAGTCTCCATTGGCCTTGTGTAATTTCAATGTCATTTTTCTGAAACTCTATGGAATTTAGTTTCAAATATATTTTAAGTGGGGCCTTTTCATGTTTCAAATCAAAAATCCCTATTTTATTTTTATAGTAATCAATAAGTTTCTTCTCATATGTTAAACCTTATTCAGACTAATATTATTGAATCTTTTCAAATGATTTAGTAGAACAAAAATACCAGTAGGTATGATGAACATTCAATAAAGCTGAACATTTTCATGAGTAATTTATTATATTACATTAGGGATACATCTTTCATTAACTTTTCATGGTTTTGAATCATATCTAGAAATTATCCATCTTTAATAGGTTAGGAATTTGAGGCTGATTTAAAAATTAAAATGAATACATACTTATTATTTGGAAACATCCCATTGCATGATGGATCAATATTAACAAGGATAGTGATAATAAAGTAAATCTAAGTCCTTCTAGGTGTGGTGGAATCTTCAGCGACTATAAAAGAGGACCTCCCTCATGTTTTTAAAAAGACTACAGAATGGATATTGCTTATGAATCTGGAATAGAAGGGGTGATTCTGAAAATTAGGATATTGAGATTCAACCATTGGAATAAAAATTGGATTGATATAGATTCCTTCTTCATTGTGGAGGATATAAAGTTAAATATTTCCACTCCCTCTTAGAGGATCACACTAGCTTGTGAGGATTTCATGGATTATTGTAGGGAGATAATGTTTTTTATGAATCATATCTATAGAGAGGGTAACAGAATTACTGACTTATTATTCAATTTGTATGTTGGTTTGGGAGGATGTAACTAGAATTGGTACATGATGGATTTGATTGAGGAACTATTATTCCTTGACATTTATAAAACTTTTTCTTATTATTTTTTATAAAAAAACTACGAACTAGATTTTTCCTCTCAAGTGGAATATTATTATTATTATTCTAAGTACCACATTTAGAATTTTCATTTCCCATTTGATCAAAATAAATTTATGGATCTATTTATCTCAGAAATTGAGCAACAAATTAGAGAATTATGGATTATTTAATTCAGGTGTATGAATTCTCCAACCGGAACACCAATGGTATGCATTTATACTTTATTTTATAGTATTATTTTAAACAGATCATTATAGTCTTCAAACATTATACATAATTTCTAAATTCTTTATTTTTTTTATAAAAATAATTCAAATTGGGTTGTGTTGTTTCACATGGGGAAGGAAGTTCTATAAAAAATTGAACAAATGAAAAAAATTATAGATAATGAGCTCATGGTCTTATAGAATGAGACATTAATAATCAACCAAGAGAAATTCTTACCAACATAAAAAATTGAAGCACTTTTGAAGCCTTGTAAAATAAAATTCTAATTATTTAAATTATAAGTATGTATATTTATTATCAAAAAGTGGGACATTGGGCGTAAATCACATATATTCTCTTCTAAATGAATATCATGCATTTTTTAAAGTGAATGTTACATTATTTAGTGTACAAAACTTTACATGATATTTTCCTTGATACTTTTTTCACTCATATACACTTTATATTTGTGATATCGATTTTCCCCATTTTAAAAAGTTGTTTATTATAATATTTTGATGAATAACATTATCTAAAATTTTTAAAAAATGTTACTAATTTTGATTCAAACATGTTAGGAAATATTAATAACTCAGATTAATGGTATTATGATTTAAAAAAATTAAGACTATAAAACTAACTAAAAATATGAGTTTTGTTGAACTATTTTCCCCCCATAAGTATAAATTCTTTAAGTACTAACAGTCGTTAAACTTACATTTCATATTTTTAATATTATTTTATCTATTTTTTAGTTTCTTTTACTTATTTTTATTTTAAACTGAATTTTCACTTCTACTCATGTATATAATATGAACCCATCTGATATTCTACCAATGAATTTTTAACAGGATCCTACAAATATTGAATTTAATGGGAATAATTTTAAGAAAACATATTTTTTCCAAACCCTTACTTTGATATTTATTAGGTGGTGGGGGGTTTTGAGGGTGTTTTTTGGTAATTTTAGAGGATGGTAAAGGTCTATGTTTTTTAAAATTAATTTTTAAATAATTTTACATTTTCAAGTTTTAGTATAATACTTAGTTATGTCTGGAAAGACCCTAACATATGAATAAGGGAGTGGAATTTATGTTTATATATTACTATTAATTCCCTTGTATGTTGCCTTTATAGTGGAAATGACCCTTATGTATCACCTTTTTTTTTGTTAAATGGCCCTATGTATCATAATGCATCTAATATTTTGCTAAATTCTCAAAACATAAGAGGTGTGTCCCTGTGATATGTAAAGGAAAATTATTAATATGTAAAATTAATATATTAATATGTAAGAGTTATATATTGATATGTAAGAGTCATTAGTCATACATAAAAGTAAAAATTTTCATACATAAAAGTAAAAATTTCATAATAAAAGTAAAATTTTAATGTGTAAGAGTATTTTTTTCATACATAACAGTAAGTTCCCAAGCATTAAAGTAAATTATCCCCTACATAAGAGTATTTCCATTAGTGAAATTTCTCATTTTTCCTATTTTAACTAGAATCTTATTTTATGATAAAAAATTTCATTTTCAATTATAAAACACTGAAATATTCCCCTTTTGACCTGAATCATATTTTATATTTGATAATGGAGTTATCAATCATAAAATCCTTAAAATCAGGAATTTTGAAATGAAATAAATTATATTTGACCAATATAAAGACTTCTAGGTATTTTTAATGTTTTAATGTAGTGATAATAAATACACTACACCTTCTCATCAAGGTATAATTTTTTAAAAAATAGGAATTTGTATAAATTTCACTTTGAATTTCCATTGATTCGGGATAAATGTCTAACTTTTGGATCTTTGTTCATATTTGTAGTTTATCAAAAACATTATTGATATTTTTTATTTTGTGTGGATTTAATAATTTTGGGATTATTTTGAATCAAGACTATACTGAATGCATCTATTTCATGATTTTCTAGTAACTTCCAAAAAATGGGATAAAGGTCTGAAAATAAGGATGAGTAAAGAAGAAGTTAAATTTCAAAAGTTATTGATTGATAAAAATTGAAATGGACTATCTCCATAGGGAATAAATAAGAATATTAAGTAGCATGAGTAAGGGTCTTGTGCTCTATTTCTAGGAAGATATTAATATTTGGAAAAGTTTTCTAGTGTGTAAAATTAGAACTCTAATGCATGAGGGACATTTACTCTTAAGGAAGAGTAAATCAGAAGCTATAATTTGAAATTAGGCTAGTTCAGCATGTGAATAAGAGTAAATTTGAATTTTTTTAAGGATCGTGGTGAGTGAAAATGGTAAATTAAAAAAGTCCTATGGAACCCTAAGAAGTGGAAATACCCTTCTTCCCAAATGTGAGGGTGATTGTTCCAAGCATAAGGTTCATTCTGTCCAAATGTAATAGTGATCATTCTAAGCATAAGGCTCATACTTTAAAAACATAATATTCATTAATTATAATGAACAATAAAATTTGTAAAGATCACTTCTCCACCTGATTTAAATATAGGAGTAAATACTTTATTTTAGGGAATATAAAACTAGAATTTCTAAAAAAATTACTTCGGGCTAGACTTAAAATCATTTTATTCTTCTAGTCTAGACAAATCAGTAAGTGCTCATCCACCTATTCCATATTGAACCCATACATATTTTAAGGTAGATAATGATCATGGGAAGTAAATCAATCTGATAGGATTCATGGGATAAAATCACATGAAGAAATCCTCATCCTCAGGTTGTACACATGGAAGCGATCTGTAGAAAGGGAGCATGATGTTGAAATTCTAAGAGGAGTAAGAAGAAGATATATTAATGAATTGAGGTAAAAAAACATTCATCAAATCACCTATAATGATTCTAGATTATCCATGTGGGTATATCAATCTAATGAGATTGTAAAAATATCATCCCAGCTATATAGATTCCCAAACAATCATCTTTTCCCAGTAAAAGGGGGTGTAACTCACTGTAAAAGAATAAAGTTGTTTTTTTACAGTTTGTCTTCTTCTTCACTTCTTTGTTTTTCTATATTGAAGGCACACTATACCCTTTATTTTCAATACAAGGAGACTTCACCTCTATTATGTTTATGAATTATGAGCTAATTGTTTAATTATTTCTTTCTCGAACTTACTATAAGTAATTGGTTATTGTGGATAGTAGGATATTTCCACTAATTGTTGTATTTTAATTATTATTTCTCTTATAATTGGATTAAACACACAATCCCTCTATACCTACTTAATTTTCTATAAATTATAGTAAAATTAGGTTGGGTTCATGATAAAAAAAAGATCTATAGTTTCATAATTACGTAAGATCAGGGAGTGTTGTGATCATTACACATCCCTATTTAAACAAAAAATACTGATTTAGGGAAATCGGTTTTGGTTTCAACTGATTATTGGTAGAGAAAGAGATATTAATTTAATTAATAATTATTTAATAGGTAATGTGATGGAATATTTTAGGTAATACCACTATTTAAAAACTAATTTCAAACACAATTTTTCTACATTTTAAATAAAAACAAAGATTTTCTTTATTTTCCATTTCCATATGAACCCACATGCACAACATAATAAATACACTATAAATCATGTATCTTTGGAGAAAATTTGAGTCACACTATACTAAAATTCTTAGGTTCATATTTTTTTTGGGAGTCTCATGAAAGTCATCACATCAATCTAGTATTATTTCCAAGGAGTCAAACATTTTTAGTGTTTTCTTTTTGTGTTTTTATTTTGTTTGACATGTTTTAAAATCATGACCGTATCTTGTTCTAAACACCTTAGTTTTGATCTCGATTTTGAAAGAATATTTCTTTCTAGGGTCTAATTTAATATAATTATTGATAAATTAGATAAGTATGTTTCCACCATTCCATTGACATATTACCCCATCCTCTTCTATTTCATATGGGGTTCTTATAGGCAATGTTAACATGTAAGAAAATTGGTCCCAAATAAAAAAAACCCTTAGATAACTATGTACACTTAATTTCAGTCATCATTAAAATTGGATGTTATGACCAAATAATCAATTTGATTTTGAACTTAATAATGGTTTAATTCAACTACTACCTATGACCCATGGCTAGAAAGGAGAAGACCTAAACAATCACTTGAAAGAGTTTGGAGTTACGTGGAACACCTTTAAACCAAGAAGAGTTTTAGAATCCTAGATTAGTTGGATGGTATTCCCATTTTCCCTAGAAGGATCATCCAAATAATGGATGTAAAACTAGAAGCCTATAGATGTTAAAATCTTGGATGATTTCTATAATTCCTTCCTATAAATTTTTTTCCCTACTTCAAGAAGTATATAGTTAAAGAAGATATTTATGGGATAATACAATAATGTGGAGAGACACTATATGAGTTTTGCGATAGGTTCAAGAATATGATTTCTAGTTTCCCAAATCAACCTCTTAAGAATCACCACTTCTTGGGGTTCCTCTATCAAGTATTATTGGACTATTATTGGAACCTGATAGGTGATTATTCAGGATAATCCCTAATAGAAAAAACTTCAACTGAAGCTAACGATTTAATAAAGAATGTCTCATATAACTCTCAACAGATTGATATCAAAACCACTACTCTAGGTGTTTATAATTTAAAGAGTTTTAACTCTCCTTTTCTTGAAACTATAATTTAAGATTTAACCTCTCATGTGAGACAGTTAGCATTGAATAAGGTTGATAAATAACCTTATACCCCTCAAGAGTCTTCTAGTTGTGCCATTTTTTAGATTAATTTATAGATTTGTGTCTTGGAGTTAAAGAAAAAATAGAAAAAAATATATATATAATAAAGGAAATACCAAAAACCAATAAATATATCAGGATTCAAATAATACTCAATATTCCAATATGGGGTTGGAAGTCAAAAACCTTAGAGGCCACCATTCTAGAATAATTTTCAACAATAATACCAACCACCACTGTTTAAAAGGAAAAAATTCATTTATCTACAAGTTATCAACCACAAGGTTAGACTAAAGATCATTTTATAAAGTATATGATAAAATATATATTATAAAATCAATATAATCAAAAATCTACCTTAAAAACTCATGGATCTAATCATGAAGAGTTAAAATGATGGTATGGATAGATTCTAATGACTATAATTACTTTGGTAAATCAAGTTTTAGGTAAAATATCATCCCAAAAAGTTCATAACCCAAAGATTAATGTGATTTGTATTTCTTTGAGAAGTGGAAGGGAAGTATAGGGTAGTGATGAAATGCCAATGGAATATGAATCTAGAAATGAACACCCCAAGTAAGAGGAACCAAAACCTACTAAGAAACAAGTAGAGATGAATTCTAAGAAACCAATAGTTAATAAGAACAAATTAAAGGTCAATATAAAGGATCTAACTCAACCCCTACCACCATTCCCTATAATAATGACTCCACTAAAGAAAACTTGTGAGGAGGATCTTAAACAAAAAGTTCTTGACACCTTTAATAAGGTAGAAATCAACATTTCTATGTTGGGTAAAATCAAATAGATTACTAGGTATGTAAATTTACTCAAGGAAATGTGTAATAATAATATAATATTGTATGGAGATGAAAAAGTAAGTCTATGTAGGAATGTTCCTCTTTTAATCACCACACAATTTTTTAAAAAAAATTAGGATCCATGTAATTATAATATCATTTTCACTATCGGAAATATCACTTTCACGAATTCATTATTTATTTTCAAAGAATCAATAAATGTAATTTATCACCCAATTTATTCCTCACTATATGTGAGAGAGCTCAATACAACTAGATTTATAGTGTAATTAGCCAAATTAGCTACAAAGTACCTTGTGGGAGTTTTAGAGGATGTGTTGGTAAGGTTAAAAGGTATGTTATACCCTGCTATTTTTTACATTCTAGATATAGAAGTAGAGTGTTTTATTTCTTATTCCCATATAATATTAAGGAGTCCATTTTTGAAAAATAAAAAAAACTATTATAAATGTTCATGAGGGACCCTTTCTATTTCCTTTGGTGAAGATACTGTAAATGTTAATATTCTAGTTTCTAGGAAATTACCTCAAGAAGAACATTCTATTTTACTCTTTCTCATCATGAAACCCATTTCTACTCAAAGGAAGATGTTAAAATTCTGTATAAAATCATAAAATTAGGATAATATTTAAATTCAATAAACCTTTTGGATACTTCTATTTTGGAAAAAAAATTAAATATTAAACTAAACTTGTATAATAAATAGTTATGAGAAAACAATTATGGAGAATTTTTTCAAAATCTACTTAAATATATCACTAAATTTTCTCATTTTCACATATAAATTAAAATTTTGGGGGAGATTGAGTTTACATTATCACTGGAATAACCACCAAGTTTGTAATTAAAACTTCTATCATAAAATCTAAAATATCCATAACTTAATAAATATGAAAATATACCTTTTATGATTTCAAACAAATTTTCACCTAACCAAGAACAAAAAATATTAACCATTTTGAAAAAAAAATGTTAAGGTTATAGGCTAGACACTATGGGATATTCCTATGATTAATCCCACTGTTTTTATGCACTGGATTTTTCTTGAGAATGATTCAAAACATATGAGGTATCCTCAAATGAGGATTGGCCCAAGATTAATGGAATTGGTTAAAAATATATTTAAATAATTTTAGGATATGGAATCATATGCCCAATTTCAAACTCTTAGTGGGTGAGTCCCAACCAGATTGTACCTAAAAAAATAGGATCACCATTATATAGAATGAAAATAATTAATTAGTGCCCACTATAATTCAAAATAGATATAGGGTCAGTATTTATTATAGAAAACTGAAACATGTTACCTATAAGGACCATTTTTTCATTTACTTTTTAGATCAGATGCTGGAAATATTATCTAGGAAGGGTCACTATTGTTTTCTTGACTAATGTTGTGGTTATTTACAAGATACCGTAGCATTGGAATATTAAGAAAAAACTATATTCACTTGTCCATGTGGTTCACTTATATACCAAAGGATTCCTTTTGGTTTATTCAATGACCCGGTTATATTCCAATATTAAATGGTAAGAATATTTTCATAACTTATTGAAGTATTCATAGAGGTATTTCTCAATGAATTTTTAGTTTATGGAACTAATTTTGAACTTTTTCTAAAGAATATGGAAAATTTTTTGAAACAATTTATTGAAAAGAATTTAGTTTTTAATTTTTTTTAAAAATGACACTTTATAGTGGAGAAATGTATCGGTTCATATTATTTCCAAATAAGAGATTGAAATGGGAAAAATCCAATGATTATATCATCTCTACACTGCTATGCCCCATCACTGTAAAAACATGTTACTTAATTTCTAGTGCATGATGGGTTTTATAGAGAATTTATTAGAGATTTTAGAATGAAAGATTTACCTATGATTGGAATAATTAAAATGGATACTGATTTTGTGTTTAGTTAATCATGGAGAAATTATTTTGATAGAATAAAAGAGAACCTGGCCACAAGCCATATCATTAGAACAACAGCCTATGATTTTACCTTTAAAGTACTATGTGATGCTTATAATCAAGTACTAGGAATATTGTCATCCTAGAAATTTGATAAACATCCACAAGTGATAGAATATGCTTCAAAACCCATGGTTTTAGCATAAATTGACTACATTATCACTGAGAAAAGGTTTTTTCTAATGTTATTTCATAGTAAAAAATTTATTCATATCTGTTGGAAGGTAAAATAATATTTTATTATGATCATTTAGGATTAAAATAATTAATAAAGAAAGCTGATGAAAAATCAAGGCTAGTGTAGTGGATGATTCTATGATAAGAAATTAACTTATAAATAAAGAATAAGAATTGAAATGAGAACCTAGTTACAGACCACATGAGAGGACTTCCACACATGGTTAAGGTTAAATTACCTATAGAAATATCCATAAATGATACACTTCCTAGTGAGTTTCTTTATGAAATAACTAGTAAGGTAACATGATGTGCAGATATAGTAAATTACTTGTTCATCTCAAAGGTACCTTATAATTTTTTTAAGCATAAGTTCCTTATGCTGAAATTGGAGTCAAAAATTATTTTTTTGAGGATTTATAATTTTGTAAAAACAAGATTGATCAAGTGGTTAAGATATGTATACCATATGAATATGTAAATTTTGTTCTTCAATTACACACACTTACATATGGTGAACATTTTGGACTTCATGGTTCCATTTCTTATTTCCTTTGTATTTACCTATATCATATTGGAAATGGACTGTGTTTCTAAATGGATTGAGGCCCAAGTTACTAGAATTGGTGATTCAAGAGTTTTTAAGATCACATATTTTTTATATGTTTAGAATAACTTGATAAATAATTAGTGACTAGGATACCCATTTTTGTTATCAAAGTATAGAAGCACTTGTGAAAATTTATAGATTATAACACAGAACCTCCACTACCGACCACTCATAGAAAAAAAGGTTGGTTAAGGTATCCAATAGGGAATAGAATATAATCCTTGTGAATAGATTACAACCCAAATAAAAGGACTATAGTAAAATACTAGATGATTGAATTTGTGTATATTGGGCTACCTTCAAGACCCCCCTGGTATATATCCTTATATAATATTTTATGGTAATTATTTTCAGTTTCCTTTTGAGTGGTATCACAAGGCCCACTAGATTGTTAAGAAGGTGAACCTAAAATTGAATAAAACTAGAGATCTAAGAAAGTTCCAAATGGTGGAGCATGAGTATCTAAATAGAGAATCATATGAAAACTCTATGTTGTATAAGAAAAATACCATATTTATCCATGAATGAATCATTTAGATAAAATTCTTCCAAGTTGGTGATAATATGATGTTGTTCTCCACCATATGAAACTCATGTAAGGTAAGCTTCATTATAAATGTATTGGTCTATTAATAGGAGATAATAAATTTCCATTTAGTGTAGTTGAGATCAAAGGAGTTGAATTATTGAAATTTAAGGTGAATGGGTTTCAACTGGAGATGTATAATGAATATTTTTATAAGGAACCCATATGAAGGATTCTACTCTCCTCTCTTCTACATATGAGTAAACACCTTTCATTGTATTTTCTTTTACATTTTCCTAGAAATTTACATATTATTTATATTATTCATTAATAATTTATTATTTAAATTTATTAAAGGAAATGTATAAGCTATGTTTTGGGGGGTTATGTTAGATTTGGTTGTAAATATTTTTTATTGTCTTCCTTTATTTTTGTATTTTTTGGGATTTGAAATAAAATTGAAAATATAATTTAAATTTTATTCTCCTAACTAAAATGAATAAATAATTCATTGTGGGAACTATAGTTACTTTTATTTTAAAACTAGGAAAATTATTGTTAATAGAAAAGAATTAAGTGGAATCATTATTTTAACATGATGCAACTGTAATTTTGAACTTGAACATAGGTAACCAATCTACATAGAATGAATAACACCTTAGGTAGCCTCCCAAAATAAAATTTGGATAAATCATATAAACTATAGTTAAAAAATAAAATAAGAACTAATCAAAAATTCCTCCTAAGTCAAAAAATCACATCTCTGTGAGAGTTTTTCATTAAATAAGAGTTAGAGAAACTTGAGAGACAGATTCCAATGAATTTATTTAATGTTTTAACTATTAAAATTAGTCTTAAGGTATTAATATTTTATTGGGATGTTTTAGTTCTAGGTTTAGATGAAATAATCTAATAAGTGATTTGTACAAAACATGGATGGGAAAAATATAATAAGTGTTAATTAGAAAATGGTGTAAAAAGGTTTTGTGGAATTTTGAAATTTAATGAATAAGGGTTTAATTATATATATATATATGTGTGTGTGTGTGTGTGTGTGTTATATATGAAGTATAAAGGAAGTTCAAAATGAATCAATGGATATGGGAGCTTAGGGTATAGGGATTAATGAAAGAGTCGCCTATTAAAATTTCAATCCCATTAAATATTATTATGTATAAAATCCTAGAACTATGAATTTTTTTTGAGAAGAAGTGAAACCCTTGTGAACCTATGGAAAAGTTCTTATCTAAGTGTAGGGGAGTGATCATGGGGAAAAATTGATTTTTTTTATGATTTTACAGAATTTTCACTTCGAATTTACTTTAATTTGGAATAAACAAATTACATTTGGATCTTAATTAATCTTTGGAGTTAATCACAAATAAGATTTATTTTTATGATTTTGTGTTAATTTAATGATTTTGAGATTATTTTGAATAAATACTACACTGAATTCATGTGTTTATTATTTTTTAGTAACTTTTTAAAGCTATGATAAAGGACTATAAGTAAGGATGAGTAAAGAATAAGTTAAATTATGAAATTTTCCAACTAATAAAAATAGAAAATGACCAGCTCGAGAGGGAATGTATAAGAGTACTATGTTATAAACATTAAGGTTGTGTGCATTATTGCTGAGAAGATATTGAGATTTAGAAAAGGACTCTAGTGTATAAAATGTAGTGCTCTGATATGTGAGAATAATTTACTTTCATGTAATAGTCATTATAAATATACAAGTTAAAATTAGGTTAAGTCATTGAGTGTATAAGAGTAAATTTTTACTTCTTAAGGGTCACATTGAGTAGAAAAATAAAAATTGAAAAATTCTCACAACACAATTAAAAATAATAAGGAATATTCTTCCTCAACATAAGGGTGATCATTCCAAGTGTAAGGGTTATTTTTCCCAAACATAAGTGTGATTATTCTAAGTATAAAGGTCATCCAGTCAAAATGTAAGAGTCATTACAGTAGAATCTTCCTTGTATAAAATTCATTTCCCTAGATGAGTGAAATATAAGAGTGAAAAAATTTCCATAGGGAACTTAAAATCCAAATTTCCTTAAAATTATTTGGGTATTAACTTAAAATCATTTCATTCTTCTAGTTTGGAAAAATTTAGAAGTGATCCTCTGAGTATTATATGTGACACCCATCCATCTTTGAAGGTATATAATAATCATGATAAGTAAGTCGATCTGAGAGGATTCATGAGATAAGCTCACCAGAAGAAGTCCTCACCCTCAAAATGTACACAATGAAGTGATCTAGAGAGAGATATTAACACTAAAATTCTAGTAAGAAGAGTAAGAAAGGATTTAAAGGCATCAAGGGACTTCAATGTTCAATCAAGCACCTGGAAAGAGTCTATTACATCCATGTGGGGAGATCGATCTGATCAGAGCATGTGAATACCATCCCATTCCAAAACAATCATTTTACCCCTATAAAAGGTAATGTAACTTTTTGTAAAAGGTTCATTTGGTTTTTTTATAGTTTTTCTTATTCTTTCTTTCTTTGTATTTATATAATTATAGAACACTATACCCCCTGTAGTTCATCCAATAAGAGTTCCCCCACCTATTGTTAATGAATTTTGAGCTTAATTTTTAATTATTTCTTGGCTGATCTTATTGGAAGTGATTGTTTGTAGTAGATAGTAAGGTATTTCCATTGCCTATTTCATTTTAATATGTCCTTCTATTCTTTTTAGATTGAACATGCATGATATATCTACCTAGTTTATTTTCCATATGGTGGAGGGGAGTAAGGTTAGGTTTGGTAGTGAATAGAGATATATGATATCTTGTCTAGGTAAGAGTAGGGAGTGAAACTATCATTTCACATCCTTATTTAAACCAAAAATATTGAGTTAGAGGGAATTAGTTGAGGCATTAGAAGGTTAGTGAGAGATAATGGGAGTTTAAATAAATGAATCATGATTTAACAGGTATGGTGATGGAATATATGAGGTAGTACTGCTCTTTAAAAACTAATTTCAAACACTGTTTTTCTTATTTTCAAATACACACAGAATTGTTATCTGTTTTCCATTTCCAACCAAACCCACACACACAACATAAATAATACACTAAAAATTCTACCTCTATAGAGAAAACCTGAGTCATATTATACTTTATATCTTGGATTTATATTTTTTTTATTCTCGCAATAGTTGTTACATCACAATAATTTTATTTTATTGAAATTGGGTGGAATAAATTGAGTTTTTAAGGATGAAAATTTCCAGGTCAGTTATATCCACTCTTCTATGTTTTTATTTTAATATTAAGGGTTGCACTTACCTCTATTTTATCCATTTAATTTTTCATGATTTTAGATGACTATAATTTCATCCTTGAAGAATTATAAGTTCCCTTAAAGCTATCTAGGTCCTCTACTTCAAGCCCCCCCCCCCCGTGAGTTAATGGATTTTGAAAACACATCTCTCTCTCTCTCTATGTTCTTTTATAGATAGCTTATGCAGTAGGGGGTTTAAAACATTTCATATTTATTAATGTGAACATATGATATTATCATGTTTTATTTTATAGTAGGTAAATAGTATAGACTAACCTAAGAAGATAATAATATAAATTTAATGATAAATATGGGAGTAATATCTATATAGAGTTATGATATTCCTCATGATATTGGATGTTATTATTTTCATGATGTTTTATTAGTGTGATTCCCCTAGTTTTTTATTATAATATCATATCTAAATTTTCTAATAAAGTTAAATATGACAATTTGAAAAGAATAATTAACCTTCTAAAGGATAATAATAATTTAGAAATTTTTGATATGAAAGAGAACTACTTTATACATATTAAATTAATGACTATTGTTTATATTTTATGTTTCAATTATAGATTTCCTAGATTATTCGAAATTTATCATAAAAATTGAGTAATCAAGATATTAAATAAATATTTTGATTTCTATAAATATTATTAGAGGTTGAATTATTTTATATGATGTTTTTATTATCTTGTATGCATTTCTTGAAGATGTATTAATTATTTATTAATATTTATTATCATTGAAGTTATTATTTATTGTTTCCATTGATATATATTTTAAATATTAGAATACTTATTGTGATTTTAAATGGAAAACCATGTATGATTGGATAAAATTGTGAGGATTGAGCTATATTGATATTATTTATATTGGAAGCTTAATGCAATTAACGATGGATTGTATGAATGACATGAAAATGTGATGATGTTAATGATAGATAGATAGATCGAGTAGAGCACCTTATTTTTTTTACTTTAAGATTATTACTTGATTTTCACTTGTTTATTGATTTCTATTTATATTTATTCTCTTTTCAAGTATATTCTTCCTAGATATAGGAATAAATGTGTCTTAGTGATCGGAATCATGGATGGTATTAAATGATGAATTAATTAAAAGGGATTGGTTTATAATTAATAAATATATATTAATTCATATTAATGAATATGGATTGAGTAAAACATTAAAAACCATGGATGTGAATATAATATCAAATTTAAGCTCCTAGGTTGTTGATTATTATAGATATTAATCCAGAAAAATGATGGAATGTTATTAAATGGTTGGTAATTTATTAATGACTAATGAAGGAATTGAATCTTAATGATTGTATACTTAGAAATATAATATCTTCCTAGTCTGTAGTAATGGAATTCAGGTTTTCATGTGTGACATTAGCTATAAATTGATTCTAGAGTTAGGTAGTTCCCTTAAGAATGTTATTGTGTAATATATATCATAATGTTCTATTATTTTATATACCCCAACACCTGAGTTGGTCGGGGTAGCTAGTGCCCATATTTTGACTTAGGTTTTAGGTGTTTCCCATCATTTAGGTTGTTAAGGATATGAATGACTGACTACTCTTACTACCCTTCTCTATCTTATAAATTTAGATTGTATATAGGCATATTTAGGCTATGGTGGATTATAGTAATAGTATATGTGCTCATACAAGTTGTAATGGCTCTCGGTTATGACACACACACACATACACACATGTGTGTGTGTGCTTGTTGTGGGGACTTATGGTATAATGTATACATTTACCTAATCTATAATGGATTATGGTTATCATATGTGTATATATGCATGGATTTTAATGGGTTAAGGTATAGTGCGTATTTAGATAAAATGTGATAGATCTTGGTGTTACTATATGATTATGGGGACATAATGTTGATGTGGTTGTGATTACATGGATATGGATATGATATATTTTCATGGGTGTGAAACATGGCTTATAGAGGGGATGGGAGCATTTTAACATAAGTCATTAGGGTATATGGAAACTAGTTCAGTGGGAATGTGGTAGATAGTTACCCTTCTTATATACATACTTCATTATTATGTTACTTACTCTTGTTTTTACTGGGTGAGTGAACCTTGGTCTAGATGGAAATATAATTAATCCTATTTTAATTATGAGTTTATTTCTCTATTTATTCACTAGGGATTTAGTATACTTATTTCAGGGAGGATCCTATTGAGTATACTTGTGTGCTCACCCATATATATGTATGTGTGTATGTGTTTTTGTTTTTTCATGTTTGTAGGAGGGTGTTGGTGATTGAGTTATATGTTACTAGCTCATAGATATTATTCATGAGTTGTGGTTTTTGATAGTTGTTGTCGTAGGAGTTATTGTGGTATATTTACTTTTGGGTTTTCATTGTAAGACATTTAATTTATTGGGATTGGTCAGTTTAATATTACGGAATTGATTAGTAGTTATTTTATCGTTTCTTGGGATTTTTTGGGTAATACCTCCCATAAGTGTGTATTTTATACCCTCGATGCTTGTCAAAAACTTGAGAACTATTAGATGCATGCTTCAAGGGTTACAGGTGTATTCACTATCAGCCCAGGAGGGGTACCGGTGGTGCTAGGTCATGAAAAAGTGGTATCAACGATTTTGGTTGAGAGATAGGATGGATCTTAGAGATAGAAACTAGTGAGGATATCAAGGTTTAGTAGGGAAACAATGTCATATAAACTTAGTATGTGATGTAAGTAATAGAGACTGACTTGGACATAGGATTTTGGTGACCCTTATAATCTAATGTGAGGGACTTAAGTTTATGAAATGTATTAAGTGAAGTTAAATTTATTGCAGGTTAGAAACCTATGTGAGGGCCATGCGTTATAATTGTTTGTGTTTGTGTTTGAATTGGTTAAATAATAGGAATTAGGATAAATATTAATTAGATAACCTTAATTAATCCATGTTTCTAGTTTAGGAAGTCCCTAAAAAAATTATTTTATAGGTATAGATCTAGGAAGAAATACCTATCAGATTTGTGTCAATAATGTTAAGTAGTATGGACCAACAGATCGCTATAGATTTAAATTTGATGGATATGAAACTTAGAGGAAGAACTCTAGGGGTTTTAAAATTAGATCCTACAAAAGTATGATTGTTCTAATTTTGATCTAGAAACTAAGGATTGGTTGGAAGAGGTGTAGATTACATTAGGTATTATTCATGCTAAGGTTGATTACAATATTTCATTGGTCATCAATATGTTTCAGGTAGTTGCCTTTTAGTGGTATATTATTTCCATTGGTGATTTTGAGGAGTCATTTTTTTTGTGGGAGAAGTTCTATGATTAGATCTAGGAAAAGTTTCTTTCTTTAACCATGAAGTAAATGCGTCAGTAGAACACGTCAATGGGATATTATTTACATACAACATTGGAGGTCTACCAAGTGATAGTTCATTATTAAATTTGAGAACCTTCTATATTATACTTTAGATATTATACTCAATGATGAGTCTAGGGAAAGAAATTTTGGGTATGGTTTTCATCTAGAAAACCAGTTCTAGGTCACCCCATTCACATTTATAATATTTCTTGAGGTTTTGGTGAAGGAAAAAGTAATTGAGAGGATGTTATCTTAGACCAAATAATCATAGGAGGTATTTAGTTAGGACTCCCTATAGAGTAGAGATAGGACCAAAGGTTCTCAGTTTCCTAGTCATCCAATGTTTCAGACAAATGGGAGTTGATTTCAGTATTATTCATCTTGTTTCACTGGAGCTAGAAGTTCTCATACCCTTATTGGGGATCAGAAGTTATTTTCTATTCATGAAAAGTTCATTTCCATCAGAATCTCAAGTGACCGACCTTCCTCAACAGTCAACATTGAGTTAGAGACCCACTTCGAGTTTATCCATTATAACAATATCCACCAAGGAAGTAATAGTATCAGGGTGCTTTAGGTATTGGTTAATAGTGAGAATACTGAGTGGGTATAGGAAATCCCTATGATTCCCCTCATCCTCAAGGATAGGGATTCATGCATAATAGTAAAGGTGGTCATCATCAGGATCAAACAGTTCGTGGATTAGGACTCAATCATATTTATTCCCCAGAGTTTCCGGCACTAGGATATCGAGACTTTTGTGAGGTATCATCTATTTATATTCTACTTGGGTGTATACCTTGTTGGATTCAGGATCGATACATTCTTTCATTTCACCCTTCGGTCTAGGACTTGGGACTTGAGGTGTAAAGGCTTCTTGTTCCCTTCGTGTTGATTGTGCTATTTGTAGGATAAGATAGCTTGTATGATATATGTAAATATTATAAGCTATTGTTGGGGAAGGATCGGTCGTCGAGATATTTCCTATTCTTGTGGATACATCCATATGACATCATCCTCAGTATGGACTAGTTCTATTTAGTCTAAACTATTATTGATTGATTTAGGTGATAAGTTATATTCTTTAATTTTGACAGAGAGCATATTGTATTAATTGGTGAGTAGGATCAATGGATAGGTTTGAGGTGTGTCGAGACCTTGTCTTCTATGATGGATGGGTATATGATGAGTTAAGTGGAATTTCAACTCATTTTGTTTCTCAGGGTGATGAAAGAGTACCCCTAATATTTTCCCATAATATATTATAATGCTACCTCCTCAATGTGAAATCAAGTTTGGTATAGAGTTGAAATTGAATGTCTCTCTGATATCAATGTCTTCTTATAAGATGGTGAATTCCAAACTATGAGAGTTGTGAATTCATATTAACATTATTCTATAGAGAGGTTTTATCCAGTCCTATATATCGCTATGGGGTGCTATGGTCTTGTTAATGAAGAATATAGATATAATTCTATGATTGTGTATCAATTATCATCTCTTGAATAAAGTGATAATAGAGAATGATTTACCACTTCTACATATTGATGATATATTCGATCAACTGAAGGGAGTTTTCTAGTTCTCAAAGATCAATCTATGATCATGATATCATCAGATATAGGTGAAGGATGAAGATATTATAAATAATTCATTTATATATTATTATGGGATCTATAATTTTGTGTTCATTCCATTTAGATTCATAAACACACCATTTATGATCCATTTTTGTGGTCCTCCAATGTCATCAATGGATAGAGAAGCTATTAAAGTGTATGTCCTAAGTCCTTATGGTGAATTTATTGGGACATGTTATGTATTAATGAGTAGTAGTTGTGGATCATTTGAATATCAAGGTGTTTTTTTCATAATTATCCCTAAGAATGTTATTGAGGTTCATAGTTTCCTTGGTCTTGTATGATATTATAAAAGATTCATGCCTGATGTTTCTTATATTGTGACTCATTTGAGAATATTGACTAGAAAGGATCAATA
Source organism: Viscum album (assembly GCA_963277665.1). Classification (NCBI taxonomy): domain Eukaryota; kingdom Viridiplantae; phylum Streptophyta; class Magnoliopsida; order Santalales; family Viscaceae; genus Viscum; species Viscum album. Next base: position 1,489,671,853 of record OY728153.1, on the reverse strand, counting down.
TTTGGTGTAGAATGACCAGTGTCAAGATAATTTTGAGTATCTGAAAAATAAGTTGGTCAGTGATCCTATTCTCCACCTTCTAGAGGAAGGAGTTATGTTTGAATTTTATTATAATGATTCGCACATTGAATTGGGATATTCTCTAATGCATCATAGAGTGGTTATATCCTAGGGGTATCAATAGTTACGACCCCATGAATGTAACTATACCACCCATGATATTGATCATTTTACAGTTGTATTTCCCTTGAAGTTATATAAACACTATTACATCGGCGATCACTTTTTGTTCATCATGGATCATAAGAGTTTGAGATATATGTTATCCAAAAAAGATTTGAACCTTTGATGGTCATGGTGTATATAATTCTTATAGGATTATAACTTCATTATTTTTTATACACCAGGTAAGGGGAATTTTATTGTTGATGTTATGGGTAGGAATTCATGTGGATATGTTTTTTGTGAGTTTAGAGATGCTTGAAGAGTTATATAGGGATTTCATTGATACACCTTGATATGGGGGAAGCTTATATTAAAGGGTCTCTCTACTATATGTTTTCACTATTATATTTGGTGTAGTATGTATAGGAATATCAAATGAGATATCCTGATGTGGATGTTTGGAGGTACAATGTTATCTATGGTGATTCCCTTATAGGGTGGTATGAGGATGATCAATATCAGGTGTAGTTCCAAGGGAGGACCTTCTTCCCCTTAATTATATATGAGATAGTTCTTCATGAGTTTCATAGTTCACCCATGGAAATGTATCCTAGTGGGGCTAATATGTATTGTTTCTTGAGGAGATATTCTAGTGGTTTGGTATGAAGAGGTCAGTTACGGAGTTTCTATCTTAGTGTTTGTTCAATTATAAAGTGAAGATTGAACATTATGTTCCTGGTGGGTTGCTTCATCCATCAGAGTTTCCCTAGTGGAAGTGGGGGTTCATTTCAATGGTTTATTTTCATAGGTTTACCTAGAGCTTGAAGTGGATATGATGTTATCTGGTTGATTTTGTACCACTTGATAAATTTAACTCACTTATTAGTGATTTAGGAGTTTAGATTAGTGGATGTCTTAATGAGATAGTATTTAAAGGATATTGTGAGGTTCCATGGGATTTTGAAGATGATAATCTATTATTATCATCCATGTTTTACCTCCTGAGTGTGGAGAGGTATCTAGCATGATTTTGGATCTTAGTTATGCCTCAAGAGCAATTTTCATCAATTTATATATAGTTAGACCAAGTGGGACATCCATACCTTGGAAGAAATGTCGGGAACATGTGTTCTAGACTTTGGAGGTCCATTGTAAAAGCACCTACCCATGGTTTATTTTTCTTATAATAATAGTTTTCACTCTACCATTTGCATGGATCCATTCAAATAATTATATAACTAACCTTGAAAATTTTCATTATGTTAGATTGAGGTTGTATATTTATCTATTATCAGGCCAAAATTTGTACAGAACATGGAATAGGTGTAATTGATTCATGAGTGTATGAAGGTAGCTCAAGATTTCTATAATTTAACACCCCAACCCAAGTTCCACTCAAAGGTTCCCCAAATTTGGTTGGCCACATGGCCTTAAGAATCCCCCCCTAATATGTCAAAGGCTATCAACTAGCAGTAAGGGCCTAAGGTCTTTTATGGGGAAACTATTCCCTCATTACTAGGGTGTAGCACAGTGGATATATAATAACATGTAAATAGTAGAAGCATATGTAAATAGAATTAATAGTAGAAAAATACACTATAAACACTAGACTAGTAATCCTCCATAGATACAGCAGTATAAAAATGAATAAAAATTCAAGAAATTGATAATAATACTCAAAATATGATGATAATGTGTGTTATGTCTCTAAAAATTTGGAAAAACAGGTATACATGTCAGTAGGAAATACATGCTATACAAAAGAATAAAAAAGTATCCAAAAACTATCCAGCATCCTGAGCACTGGCTAGGTCATCTTCTAACAAGTTCCATCCTAATGTAAGCAAGAAATATCAGGTGTCCAATGTGGGATGATTCCCCTTATCAACACCCGCATACATATAATCTAGCTTATAACTAATAGTTTCCTGGATAGGGTGTGATATAAATCTCAGTAGGCCACTACCAACGGCATCTATACCAATATAAACTAACGGTGTGCATTTATATGTAAATGTAAAGTTGTATAGTAATGTAAATACCCTGATATCTGCTTTATCCTCAGTTGGTGTCTGAACATGTAAATATTTAATAAATTAATTTAAGTTCAATTTATATAATTATGTCATTTGAGGTATAACAACACTGATAAGGAATCATGATCACAATAATAGTAATGAACAAGGATCAAAGATAAAACACAGCATCCTATAATGATATTAATAAATAATAGGATCCAAGGTAATATCCAAGGAATCTATGATGATGATGATAAAGAAGAGGATTTGAGGTAGTAACTAACACATCCTTGACATTAGGGGTCAAGACAACTCAGTAGTAATCTATATCCTGGATGTAAGGGGTCTGCATGTAATCCAAGGGGAATTTTTCAAGTCACTCCACTATGATAAGATTCTAACTAATTCCAAGGATCTCATCCAAGATAAAATTGGATAAGAAATGACTGAGCCCAATGGGTGTATCCATAGAGCCACCTATCCAAAAACGCCATGCTAGATCCAAGGAGTCTATCCAAGGAATCATAATATCCGAATGATAATGGATGGATACTACAACATCATGTTTGGAATCCAAAAGTAGAAAAGGGATAGGTTCCAAGGTAGGTATCTCACTTGGAAACTAGCATCCTTGAATCATAATGACATCCATAAGTGATCAAGTAATTCCCTCAGGAATCCAAGGTTAGATCAAGTATAACCACTCCTATAAATATGAATAGGTCCATATAAAATAGGCACCTTATAAGTAAGTTATTATTTAATTTAGGCCATGTAATACTCATTTTGTTTAATAAATAAATTGTTTCATTGCATACCTTTCATTAGTGTGACAAGGAATAGTAAGGAAATGAAACCATTTATCATTTAATTTATTAATCATTAATTAGGTTAACAATGTTGTCATCCATCAAGCATGGAAAGGTGTTCTACGGAATTCAACTAACTCATTCATATTTAATTATTAGGTTTCTTTACCTTTCATAAACATGATAAGTTAGTATAAGGACAAAAAATCATATTCAATTTATTGATAAATAACTAGTATGAGTGATATGTAAAAATATACTTTCCATTTAACATTTAAAAGGTTAATTAATTAATTGGAAGAATTACCTTAGAAGGTTCAATTGATACTATGATATAATATCCATTAAAAACTCATTCATTTAATTAAACACTTTCCTTTAAGAAGTTCAATTCAAATCTTACTCGGACAGTGGCGTAAATAGAAATAAAAAATACCATAAAGTCATATAATGGGAAACACACTTCTTTGGGTGGTTGGTATTGAGGTTATAACCAACCACGATGAAGGAAACATATATATTGGGCTCTAGAATATGAACATGGTGATTATAAGCATGGAACATGAATTTAATAGGCAACGCTCGATGAAATCACCGTGCGCCCAACAATGAAATTTTATAAAATTGAGATACTTGAGGGAAGAGTCATAAACCACCTACCATAAACTCATAAAATTCTCCTCATATAGTATCAACCATTATTTTTTCCTATATCAAAATAAAATTGAAGAATGGATCAACATCCTAAAAATAGGGCATATGATCATGCATCTAAATAGCATTATTGAGGGAGATAATAACGATGAATGGATTAAAGGGAATAAAGGACTTATCGGCATGAATCCAATGAGAAAAATGGATCTAAAATCAGATTTCATATGAAAAACTAGGAGAAAAGTATAGATTAGGGCTCCATGGGTGCTCCTTTATGAGAGAGGGAGGAGGTGAGGGATTCTATCTAAAAAATGGTATTCCCTACCTCTTTTTAAAAAAACTTAATTGGAAATTTACACGTCATGTAAAGTTTGGGGTCTTCCTCCTTGGGAAAAACATTTTACATGATGTTAATGGTCCTAGACAAGCCATTACAAGTCATGTAATGGTTACACGACATGTATTCCAATTACACATCATTTGACTAGCCTGCAGCCTGCCTTCATCCCCCTATTTCCATCTTCTCAAAAATGAACCATCCAACCCATAGGTCCATCTTTAGGGTCTAATCCAAAATATAACTTTACAAGAGCTTAAAGAATAAATTAAAAGGATACATACCTAAAGTAAAAATAATTGGGTTCTTAAAATCTTCCCCCCTTTAAGGAACTCATCCTCGAGTTCACCTTCCAAAGGTGTAGAAACGCTATCTGATAACAACTCTGGACACTGAGAATGTACGTCGGAATCCCTATCCCAAGTCTTATACTGTACATGGCCATGCTGCCATAGTACCCATACTAAAGTGATAGACCATCCTCATAGATCATTCATGCTCTGATCAATGATGTGTATTGGATACTCCTCAAAAGAAGCATCATCATCTAACTCAAACTCTTTGAGATCAAAATTATGAGACGGGTTGGCATGATATCGATGAATCTATGAAATGTGGAAGACATAGTGTATAGAACATTACCTCTAAGGTAATAGCAACCAATAGGCTATCAATCTAACTCTATATAGGATCTCAAACAACCTGAAAAATCATGGAGGCGTCTCCTCTTGCCTATGTATTTTTCTATGAACAAGCATGGACGATACCTATAGAAAAACATGATCCCCGACCTCAAAATCCAGAGGTCATAAATAGTGATCAGCATAAGATTTCTATCTAGATTGAGTAGCATACATATGATTCCTGATCAGATAAACTTGATCTGAAGTCTCCTGCATGAGATGTGTACCTAGTAGCACTACCTCTCCTACCTCTAACCAGCATAGGGGTGAATGACATGTCCTACCATACAAGGCCTCATAGGAATCCATCTGAATCGTCAAATGAAATAGATTATTATATGAAAAATAAACAAGAAGGATATTCTTCTCCCAAGAACTGCTAAAATCAAGGAATCGTGATTGAATCATGTCTTTTAACACCTGTATCATTCATTCTAACTGACCATTGGTCTGAGGGTGAAAGTTTGTTCTCAAAATAACCTATGTACCCATAGATTTTTGTAACCCCTACCAAAACTATGATGTGAAATGAGCATCCCTATCTGAAAAAATAGTATGAGGGGCCCCGTGTAGTTGTATGATCTCATGGACATACAGTATTCTCATCTCATCAATTGAGAAATTCTCTCTAATATAAAGTAAGTGGGATAATTTTTTCATTCGATCCACAACTACCCAAACTATGTCACTCCCTCAAGGAGAACTTGGTAAGATGACTACAGAATCCATAGAAACATATTCACATTTAAATTTCTATACTGTAAGTGGCTATAAAAAGACTACATGTATCTTGTTCTCTACCTTCACCTTCTGAAAATTAGAACACCTAGTGATAAAGCCTAGTATCTGATGTTTCATCTCAGGACACCAATACTGGTGTCACATATCTTGATACATCTTAGAGATGTCTAGATGAACTACCCTATGAAAAGAATGGGACTCTCACATCAGTTCCTCTCTCATACTTATAGGTACCCATACACTCCCATATATATGGATAATATCATATCTGTAGATAGAAAAATCCATAGGTAGGTCCCCACCATAAATACTCTCCTAGAGAACCAACTCTTCGGGATCTAAGAACTTCCTACTCTTTATCCTCTCGAGGATTTAAGAGGTAACTATCAAGGCTTAGAGATAATACTGATTATGACTATCATGAAACTCTAGATTCATCTTAGAGAATAGGTCCATTAATTTTCATTCATCACAAGATTCTTGTACAATCTATTCTTAAGTTTTATGACTCATCACATCAGCTACTTCATTTCCCTTTACAGACTTATAGAAAAGATAAAAATCAAAAATACTAAAGGTATTAAACCCATATTCATTATATAAGATTAAATTCATGTTGTGAAAAGATATATTTGAGTCTATTATGGTCCGTATAAACCACAAAGATCTCACCCATTATATAGTATCTCCAACAGTATAAGGCATGGACAACTACTGCTAGATTGAGGTCGTGTGTCAGGTAATTTCTCTCACGAGGCCTCGATTATCAAGATATATATGCAATAAATCTATCCTCATATTTTAGCACTTCTACCAAGCCATTTCTTTCTACATCACAGAACACTGTATCACCTCTTCCAAGATTTGGAAGAATCAGAATAGGTATCGAGGTAATTATTTCATTCATCTCTTGAAAGAGTTTCTTGTACGCTTTTGACCATAGGAACTTAACACACTTATTTGTAGGACTAGTAAGAGGTTAATAAAGGCATGAGAAGTCCTATGTTAAATTTATGTAATATCAATCCATCCCTAAGAAATTATGATATCAAAAATTTTCTTGGGATGCTCCTAAGAATTTATAGCATTCACAATATCTAGGTCAATAGATACTCTGAATTCCAAGATAATATGACCCAAGAAGTGAACTTTTTTTATCCATAAGTGGCACTTATCAAGCTTAGAATAAATATGATTCTCTCTTAGTGTATTTAGAATGATCTCAAGATGCTTAGTATGGTCACTATGAGTGTGTTAATACACTGAGAAATCATTCACAAATACCATGACAAAAGAATCTAGATAAGGATGAAAGGCCCTATTCATAAAATCCATGAACACAGAAGGCTTATTCATAAGACTGAATGGAATAATTAGATACTTATACAGACCATACATAATATGAAAAGTTTTATGAGGTATGTATGAAGCTATTACTCACACCTGATGATATCTCGATCGTAGGTCAATCTTGTAGAATACTCAAGATCGATGGAGCTGATCAAAGATATCATCTATCTGAGGTAGTCGAAATTGGTTCTTAACCATAATCTAGTACAACCATCAGTAATACATGCATTAAATAAGGGTCTCATCCTCCTTCATGGTGAAAATCATGGGTGAAACCCAAGAGGGAGTGTTAGGCCATATAAAACCCTTGTCCTTTAGATAATCCAACTATCTCTTAAGATCCTAGAGCTCAGTAGGTTCCATCCTGTATGGAGAAATGGACATTAAAGTTTCTCTTGGAATAAGATCGATCGTAAAATATACCACTCTCTTAGGAGGTAAGTTGGAGAAAATCATTAGGAAATGTGTTCTTAAAATGATCTGACATGGGAGGATAATCTTCTAGATGTATTCCTTTCCCCTCCATGAAAATACTAGCTATTTCAGTAATCACTCCACCTGGCCCATGATGCTTTGGTCTAACTCTACCGGCCTGGATATCCCAATCACCCTTATAGAGATAACTGCTACCCTCTAATGAGGTAAAAGACACCATACGGTGATTGTAATTTACAAAGGCATGATATAGGACCAACCAATCTATCTTGATAATGAAATCAAATCCCATAATCTCAAGAAAAAAATAGGTCCCATAAGAAGGGGTAAGTACCAACCTCAAGGGGGAGTCCCTACAATGGAATTTCCCCTCTAACTATACTCCTAATGGTGTGTCTAGGGTCATCACATCATAGTAATACTGAATTCACAGCCCGATACGTTCTATTATAGATAAAGAGATAAAGTATTTTGAATCACCTATATCGAATAAAGAAGATACTATAGTGGAGGATACTAGAATAGTACCTCATATTGTAGATGGTCTGGCACTTTGGTCCTTGGGTATTAGTTTTAATGCATGAAAATGACCTGATCCATAGCCCTGTGTTGTAGCTAGACTACCCTAAGTGTGACCGATCTGTGAATGTATATGATCAAAAGTTTGGCTACCATGTCCATAACCTCCACCTTGTCCAGTCCTCCTAGTGCTACTTCAACTCCCCTCCTGATGTGGTGTAAATGATCTTTCCTCTAAAGGTGGAGTTGGTACAGAGCCTATTCCATAGGAAGCATATAGAAAGTTCTGATGGAATCTATGAATATACCCCATACTTCCACAAGAAAGTCACTCTGAAAGTTCTCTATCACACTGAGGATTCATATTCCCCTACCGTTTAAACTAATTGAATATAGTATAGATTTTAGTATGGTTACTATAAATGCCATGCTCTATCGATAAACCTCAAGGGAATTCTTCCTGCTACTAGATGAACTACTCGTATTCCTCAACACTAATCTTTTTTTCCCGGTACTATAACCTTCCCCTAGGTTGTGCTCAGTGATAATATTCTGATTAATAATCTCAGAAAAGGTAGGTGGGTGAATGATATTTTCCTATGTATGGATGGTATACTAGAGCCCATACTTAAAACATATTGCTCATGACAGTTCATCACTAGCTATAAGTTATTCAAATCATTGTAACTTAGTAAAATGAATTTAATGATCCATGACTGACATAGAACTCTACTCTAGATGCATGAAATATTTAGCTTGGTCAGCTCTCAATGTCTTAGGAAATAAGTGATCATAGAAGGTAGTCTGAAAATCATCTCAGGCCATGCCCTGATGATGACCAGCCTGGGTAATCACATCCCACTAACTCTTGGCCAAATCACGAAACATATATGTGGAAATATTGACCCTCCACTATGTAGGTTCTTACAAATGCTTAAATATAGATATAGTGGCCTTCGGCCAAGACTCTGTAGCCTATGGACCTCCATCCCCCAAAAAGGTGGGAGGATACTACTGTAAGAACTCATGTATTAGATCATCCATTGTAGGTTTAGTTCACGTAGCACCCTTTATAGACTGAATCAAATGTAGAAAACCCTCACAAAGCTAAGTGTCATCTCCTAGATCAGGTATAACTGGTGGTTCCTCAAGTGGATCTTCGAGCAGTAATAATAGAGGATCAGGGCCCACCATATCTAGAGCATGGTCATCACCACCCTCCGAACACATGTAATAGGATGAAAAATTCCAAGAGCACACCTCAGAACAAAATTTAAGAGATAATAAAAGCACTAGAAGGAATAGGTTATAAGAATAATAGAACAATACTGAAGATACTACCCCAACTACCTGCATAGAAGGCTAGTTATTTTTAAGTGTTTAAGTTTAATTTACAAATGTTCTAGTATATAAATGTTTAATCTCACCTTTCCTCTTCATTTACTGGAAATCATATCATTTAATTCATTTTTTACCTTTTAATTTTCCATTTTTACATATACATGTACCAAGGTTTGATTAAAATGGATCACCATTTCCATTGAATAAGGTTCCATACACCTTATCACTAGAAGAGGCATCCATTTAATTCTATCCAACCCCATCTAAATTCAGTGTCAAAATTTAATGGGTGATATACAATGGCTTGAATTAGTAAATTACCCATTCCAAACCTTGAGGGACCTCCTTAATTGAAACTAGAAATCACTCAATCGTATCCAAAGAGTTGCACAGAAATAATATAACTTCCATAGCATCACTTACCAATCACAAGAAAAACAAGTAATGTAAAAAAGTGAAATGAACCTATATGGCTTGGAATATGCTTGGCATGTAAATTCTAGTTTCCTATAATGATGCATGATTGATGCTTCCTTTCCCTTATATCATTGGGTTAAGGATAAAATTAAATTCTTGATAATAACAATAATAACATCGCAATCCAACTACATCACCCAATGGTGAAATTATGTCAACCGTAATAAGAGAAATACAGAACAAAAATTATCATTTTAGGAAACTTATCATTTACCCCAAACATGGGTTATCTATTACCAATCAAATCTTATAACCAAGTTCCAAGTATTCTTAATCTATTGTATATTGTCTCAAAATATTAAATCAATAATGGAACCACTTTAATACCACTTTTTTATGTCCAAGTCTAGGTTCCACTCAAAGGTTCCCCAAATCTGATTAGCCGCATGGCCCCAAGCCCCCCCGCCCCCACATACACCATAGGTTTTAGACAATAAATGTGGGCCTTGGGTCTATTCATGGGGAGATTATACCCTCATTATTAGAGTGTATTATATCAGATATATAATAACAGGTAAATAGAGGAAGCATATTTAAATAGAATTCATAATGAAAATAGACACTATAAACACTGGACCAGAAACCCTTTATAGAGAAAGCATTATATAAATGAATAAAAAATCAATCAACTGATAATAATACTCAAAAGATGATAATAATTTATGTCAGGTCTCTATAAAAATATAAAAAATTGGTATACATGGAAGTATCACTACCATAAAACAGGTCAAGGGAAGCACTGTCCTTTATTAGTGCTAAACAAAAAGCGTTGATAACAGGGTATGCCTTTATCAGTGCTATATAAAAGCGCTGATAAAGGTATCTCTTTATCAGCGCTAAAAAAGTGCTGATAAATGAATTTTTTATCAGCGCTTTTATTTTAGCGCTGATAAAACATACCTTTATCATCACTTTTAACGAGCGTTGATAAAGGTTCTGTCGGTTTTTATTTAATAACCCTAACAGGACATCCTCACTTGCACGCGATCAAGCTCTCGCGGAAGCTGAACCAGGCCCCTCGCCGCGCGACCTCATCCTCCTCGTCCTCCTCCTTCCTCCTCCTTCCTCCTCCTTCCTCCTCCTTCCTCCTCCTTCCTCCTCCTCGTCCTCCTCGTCCTCCTCGTCCTCCTCCTTCTCCACCGCCGCCGTCGACTCCGCCCCCTCTCCCGCTACTGTGACCACCTATACCTCTATTGCCTCCACCCTCACTATCGTGACCGCGGCCGCCTCTGCCGTCGCCGCCGCCTCCGCCTCTGCCGTTGCCACTGCCTCCACCCTCGCTTCCACGATCACTGCCGCCTCTTCCTCCTCCTCCTCATGCTCTCAAGGTGGGAGGTGAGTTCAATGGATGGTATTCCATTGGTATATTATTTATATATTGTCTGTGTGAGGACCAAATAGTGAATATAGATGTGAGATAGGAATAATACCATATCTTGAGCCTAATTCTAGTAAGAATTTCCATAATAGATAGTGTGTTCTTAATGTGATTATGATTATGTCTAGGGATGTGATTCATAATTAGTGATGAGTGTCGAAATAAGAGATGTTATTGATATTTAGCAACACAAGTGGGTTGTTTATGAATGATGTGGAATTGGATACCCTATAGGTTCCATAGGGATATCTTGACTCTAAGATGAAGTATATGGTAATTGGTTAGTTATGATGGTTCACATGTGTGAGAGGTCTACCAAGGTTATGTGTGATGACTTCTGTGGATAACCAACCCTTGTTTTAATTTTTTTTTATTTTGATTTACCATGGGTGATAAGTTCTACCCCTTCGATTTGAATATTTATGTATGAGATACAAAGGAAATAGTTTTTAATCTTATGGTTATATGGATTCCCAAAGATTATCCCAATGGAAATGATGATGGATCCATATTAATTTTCATCACATAGCATAATCTCGTAGTTATATGATTAGACAAAGATGAACCCATAATACAAAACATATCACCTAGTATGTCTGTCACATATACGAATAAATAAATTATAAAAAAACATGCTACAAAGCATAAAGGTACCATTAAATACTTACATTGGTTAACTTGTTTTAGAAATTGTTTATCTTCATCCGTGCATTGTACTTGCACCCATGAATTTGAAGGTGAGTATGCGTACACGATAGTTGACCTTCTTAGAGAAGAGTTTCTGGAAGAGTATAAGAGACATGAATCAGTGAATATCATTAGAGTGTTGGAGAAAATGTGGTTGCTACAAACAATGTGGTAATCATCTTGTGCAATGCGGCCTAAGTTACAACTTGCAGGTATTGTAACTTAGGCCACGTTACACAAGCCGATTGCCACAATGAATAGCAAGATATTCATTGCTTCATGTCTCTTATACTCTTCCAAAAACTCTTCTCTAAGAAGGTCAATTATCGTTTATGCATACTCACCTTCAAATTCATGGGTGCAAGTACAAGGCACGGATGAAGATAAACAATTTCTAAAACAAGTTGACCAATGTAAGTATTTAATGGTACCTTTATGCTTTGTAGCATGTTCTTTTCTAATTTATTTATTTGTATATGTGACAGATATACTAGGTGATATATTTTGTATTATGGGTTTATCAGGAGTCTGTATGATTTCCTGTTTCCACATTTCATTTTAAATAGCATGTTATAATTATATATTTACTGTACCCTAATGGCTCAAATAGTCAGGCATATTGTAGATGTTGCTAGAATACTGTAGGATTCTTTTTCCCCAATGGTAGTACATTTTTAGGATGTTTTCACTGATGAGGTATAAAATTTACTTCTTAATAAAGAGATAAACTTTATAATCTAGTTATTTTAGGGAGAAAATTCAGTTTCTATCACAATTTCTAAAATAGAACCAAAATAGAATCAGTTGTTTGAATTACAATTTGATGATATAGAATATAATGGTTTCATATGGCATAGTACTTTACCATGGGGTTTTATAGTTCTCTAAAATATATGGTTGATTGGTATTTATTATTTTGTTGGACTATTGGATATTGAACCTAATGAGAGTCATGAATATGTATCCTCATCAACGCATTGATAGTCACATTGATCATCTATGAGGTTCTATGATCTTCTCCAAGATAGATTTGACATTAGGATACCATTAGATGAGTTGGACATTGATGGACCTACCATGGACTGCTTTTAGGAGTAGTTATGGCCTGTATGATTTTTTAGCGATGATTTTTGGTTTAACTAATGCATTGGTTGTATTAAGGGACTTGATGAATATGATATTTTATCCTTTTCTGGATCAGTTTTTAGTAGTTTTTTTCAATTAAATATTAGTGTACTCCCAACCCATAGTTGATCTTTACCAACATCTTATCATCACCTTGATTACATTGAGATAGCATCATATTTATTACTATTTTCTTCTGTTACTCATTGGTTTCCTCTTGTTCTCATGTCATGTATTTTCTAAGGCATCATTCAGTCTTTGTAAGACTAACTTGGAATAAATTTGATATATGTCAGATTAAATCGGGTATCTTATACATACATGATGTTCACCCTACTGAACACACCATGTATATGGATTTCACATGTGTTTAAAGGCATTTGTACCATGATTTGTTTTTATAAAACCCAAACAATGCTACCGGATTAATTAAAACATAATATAAGAAATTTCTCTAGATCGAACCCATAAAGACGATGAATATGAATAAAGAATGGATGAATTCCAATCGGTTGACAAAAGAGTATGAATATGGCGTAAAAGAGTTTATCAAGTTTGCAGAAGATCATGCATGTGACCCTTCTCAAATCCTTTGTCTGTGTTTACGCTGTTGTTATTCAAGACAAATTAGTCCAGAGGAGTTGGAAGAACACCAGATCTATCACGGAATAGATCAAAGTTATACATGTTGGAATAAACACGGGGAAAAACCAATGTAGGTAGTGACTCAGAGAACACGACATTTTATAGATCATCTGATATGATTAGAAGCGTGAACAGTGAAGACAATCGTATGGAGGGTGTGATTATAGATGTGAACAATGATGAAGATCGTATTGAGGAAATGAAAAGGACAGTTGAAGATAAACTTCGTGATTGCCCAAAATTGTTTGAGAAGTTAAAGAGTTTTGAAAAAACGTCATTGTATGTTGGTTGCACTAAATATACAGCATTTTCAGCCATATTAAAGCTGTATAATTTGAAATCAGGCAACGGGTGGAGTGATGCCAGTTTTACGGAACTACTTGCTCTCCTGAATGACATGCTCCCAGAAGATAATGAACTCCCAAGCCGAACATATGATTCCAAACGAATGCTACGATTGATGGGTATGATCTTTGAAAGAATACATGCTTTCCCGAATGACTGTATATTTTTTCGCAAGGACCAAAAATCACTTAAAGAATGCCCAAAGTGTGGTGCTTCCTGATACAAGAAAGATTATTCTAGTCCTACGAAATTTGTATGGTACTTTCCAATCATTCCTAGGTTTAGACGCCTATATGGAAGTGAGGAGACTGCAAGACAATTGAGATGGCATGCAGATACAAGAATTAATGATGGGAAACTACGTCACCCTGCAGACTCTCCTCAGTGGAAGAGAATTGATCACGGGTATCCTGAATTTGGGAATAAGCCGAGAAACCTTCGTCTGGCGTTATCTACAGATGGGGTGAATCCTTTTGGTTTTCAAAGAAGCAGTCACAGTACATGGCCGGTTATGTTGGTAAATTATAATTTACCACCGTGGTTATGCATGAAACAAAAATACATCATGTTATCTATGCTTATATCAGGACCAAAACAACCAGGTAATGATATTGATGTTTATTTGGCCCCATTGATCGAGGATTTGAAAATATTGTGGGATTCAAGTGTTACGATGTATGATGCTTACAAAAATGAACAGTTCACTTTGAAATCCATGTTGTACAGGACGATAAATTACTTTCCTGCTTATTGAAATTTGTCAGGATATATCATTAAAGAAACTCAAGGGTGTCCCGTATGCGAACAAGGTACACGGTCAATTAGGTTGAAACATTCATCGAAAACCGTGTTTCTAGGACATCGCAGATTTATACCCTGACGACATAAGTACCGATCTTGGACGACATCATTCGACGGAAGTTCAGAGGAACGTACAGCACCGTCTTCACTAACAGGTGATCAATTGTTTGAGAAAGTGAAATATTTGGACACTACTTTTGGTAAACCATTTTCGAAAAACCTTACGAAAACTGGTTGGAAAAAGAGATCAGTTTTTTTAATTACCATAATAGAATTGTCTGTATGTCAGACATTTTCTTGATGTTATGCATGTTGAAAAAAATGTATGTGATAGTGTCATAGTCACGTTGCTAAATTCACCCGGCAAAACAAAGGATGGAATTAAGGCTAGATTGGACATGGTTGAGATGGGAATACGAGAAGAGTTGGCACCATTGAAGGGTGAAAAATGAACATTTCTTCCTCCTGCTGCTTACACTCTTTCCAGGAAGGAGAGATATCAGTTTTGCAACTTCTTGAATGACGTAAAGGTTCCAGAGGGGTATTCATCAAATATCAAGAACATTGTGTCAATGGGAGATTTAAAATTAAAGGGTCTGAAATCACATGACTGCCATGTTTTAATGCAAGATCTAATTACTATAGCTTTACATTGCATTTTACCCAAGAATGTATGCCATACATTAACGAAGCTCTGTTTCTTCTTCAAAGCTATATGCAGCAAAGTTATAGACCCGGCGAAATTTCCAACTATGGAAAGACAAACTGTCGTCATATTATGTGAATTGGAAATGTTCTTTCCACCGCCATTTTTTGATATGATGGTTCATTTGATGTTTCATTTGGTGAGAGATATTTGACTATGTGGTCTTGTACATTATAGATGGATGTACCCCATTAAATGGTATATGAAGATTTTTAAAGGGTTTGTCAAAAATCGAAGTCGGCCAGAGGGTTGTATTGTGGAGTAATATATTGTTGAGGAAGCTTTTGAATTTTGTACTGAATACCTGTCTGGTGTGGAAATCATTGGCCTACCGAAATCTTGTCACACTGAGTGTCTTGAGTGTGAATGAATTTCTGGAAGAGAGGTTGTCACAATCAATATTACAGATCGGGAGTAGGCCCACCTTTACGTTTTGCATAACAGTTTCGACGTTGACCCATATGTTCAAACCCACAAAGAAATTATTAGGCGTTTGAATCCTTCTAGGGATGAAAAATGGATATCAGATACACATAATCGACAGTTTATAGGATGGTTTCGAGACCATATTTTTAAGCAGTTATATGAAAATCCAGACTCAATTTTAGAACGACTTTGATGGATGGCCGGAGGAGCAAGTTTGTACGTATTATCTTACAATGCTTATGCAGTTAACGGTTATACATTCTATACTAATGAACATGATGAAGACAGTACCATGTAGAATAGTGGGGTTACACTTGTGGCTGAGGCGATTCATGTTTCCAGTGCTAAGGACAAAAATCCAATTTATGCGAATATTTCATACTTTGGCATCATCAAACTAATATGGGAGTCGGATTATACGAAATTGAAAGTGCCGATTTTTCAATGCAAGTGGGTGGATAACAGGACTGTTGTTAAAATAGATGAACTAGGATTCGTGAAAGTTGATTTCATTAAGGAAGGGGAGAAAGACGAACCATTTATAATGGCATCACAGGCAGTACAAGTATTTTATGTTCCAGACCCCGCAAACCAAAATTGGTCAATTGTTCTATTATCAACCAAAACAAATGAAGGGTCAGATGAAAGTTCAACAGAGGTTGACCATTTTATAGGGACTTCACAATCATTTCGCAGCGGTCCAAATGTAGACGGCGTTTTGTATGTCAGAGGATACCACAATGAAGGAATTTACATAGTCGATAGAGGAGTCAAATCACTTCATCCTTTAAATAAAAAAAAGAGAGTACAATAATCAGGTTATTTTTTTATTGTAACATACATTGTGTTACGTTATGTTATTATCTATTCGTTGTTGTTTTTATGTAATCTAAATTAAATATTAAACAACTTCTGCAGATAATGAATTCTGCACCTGCTGATGCGCCCAATCCCGAGGCACAAAAGGTCTCTCAACCAGCAGCTGGTGGTCCCACTGCAGAGCAACAACAGGTTTCTCAACCAAATGCTGGTGGTCCCAGTGTAGAGCAACAACAGGTTTCTCAACCTGTTGTTGTTAGTCCCAGTGCTGAGGTACAACAGGTTTCTCAACCTGTTGTTGCTGGTCCCATTGCCGATGCTAGCACTCCGGGGGAATATATTGATGCTACTTCTGACGAAATGGTAGGAAATGAAACCCTGAAAGCGCAAAAAAACAATAGCATCATAGTTTGACAGTGTTGGCCAAAATCCTTAAGGCAAAAGCAAAAGGCGTCAAATTTGATGTGGGATGGAATAAGCGAGGCCAACATGTTAACCCCAACAAATACATCTTTAGTAGCTACATTGGAATCGTCACTCGGCAATACGTGCCGATTGATGTACAGTCGTGGCACCATGTTGTCACCGGGATGAAGACACTAATATGGGAAGAGATTATGGTAACATTATGATATCATTTTTTTAATTTATTAAAATAAAATAAAATACCAAAACATTGACTTACTCTTCATCATCCATTGTAGAGTGCATTTATAGTAGATGTCTCACACAAGGAATATGTATTAAGCGTTGCAGGAAGGATTCATAGAGTTTTCCACACAATTTTAACGAAATATCATCTTAAAGATACAGAAGGGAAAATCAAGCCGCACCCACCTCCTCTTTACGCACACTTGATATCCCAAGGAGCGTGGGATGCGTTTAGAAACTGTCATGGGGAGCATACTTTTCCGGTACATTGTGTGGGGTAATACGTTGTTTGACGTTTGCTTGTATTCATCACTCTGATTGACAGTTTTTTATTTATGAAACAGATACTGAGTGCTAAAAATAAAAAACATGCAACAGAACCAGCGTACCCTTACCATAAAGTAAGGATGGGGTACGCTGAACTTGAGAAAAAATTGGTACGTCTTTTAAATCTACCCTACTACTAGTATGTGACATAAAACAACACCATAACCATGTTTCTCTATTTATATGCAGATTGATGAATCGAAATCGAAATCCATATCCATCCCACGCCATGTGCTATGGAAGGAGGCTCGTGTAAATAATGAGGGGACATTGATAGATGAAAACACACAAAAAGTGTGGGAAACATGTGTAAGTATGACATAATATAAAATTGAGTTGCTTTAAATCGCTATTACATTACAATAACTACTTATTTTTCTATATTTTCTATCTAAAATAGTCACAAGAATCAACAAAAACTGCACTAGGTGCAGACATACTTTCAGCAGCCTTGAAGTAGCCAGAAAAGTATGGTCGCGTCAGAGGTGCGGGTTTTGGGGTGACACCCCGAACATATTTTCAAAAACAAAAACAAGCGGAGGATCAAAATGAAAAAATGGAAAAGCTGCAAGAACAATTATCTATTTTTCAAGAAGAATTACAATACCAGAGAGAGATGATAGCAAAATTGATGGGGGAGAGGCAAAGAGAACAAGCAACTCAACAACAACTCGTGCGTGATGATCTCACCCCACCCCCCACCAGCTTTGAGGCGAGCCATTCCCCTAAAAACCTGACTTAGATGAGGTAATCAATGTTTTAATAATTGTTTCTATGAAATGTGATTTACATATACACTTATACTTTTCCTGTACTAATATTCCATATGGTGAAAATGAATGTGATTTATATTTATCAACTCCCACCTATCGCCTTGTAGCGAGGGCTATGGTGTTCAATATGCAAAACGACATGCTACACAACAGACAGCTTCCAAAAGATCATCTTAGAGTGTCAATTAACGTAGCTAATGAGCCGAGTGTCGAGCTACCTATTCCAAATGACGATGAAGACATTCATATGGTTGAACAAGATGTTGGAACATTCATCGCATGGCCGACAGTTCTTGTAAAAAAACATGTCGACAAAAAGGTATTCATTTCTTATTTATTTTTCAAGCTGGACCTTTAACATTTAATGAAAAAAAGTCTGAACTGATGACTGTTATTATAGAATGACAAAGACTGTGGGGTGAAACAAAATATCAGCTCCGAACTATCTCAAGGATCAACCAACCGATTGAAACGGTCTACTGAGAGCACCTTCACCCCGTCCGTTCTATATCCATAGTTAATATCAATATAGGCTCATGTGGATACAAATTTGAAAAACAGAAGTACTCACATAGTTGCTTTCAAAAAAGATATGTATGGAGAGGAGATATCAGATTTCATTAGTGCTGAAAATGTAAATGAAGTCCTCAAGTATGAATGGCTAGGCACCTCAGTTGTAAATGTATACATGAGGTAAGTTTTCATGATTTGATTTTACAAAAGATGATATACTCTGATAATTTTGACTAAATACATTTTATATTTGTCACAGACGTATATATGAAAAACAATTGAAGGGATTTCCCCATGAACAAAAATTTGGACTCGTTAGTCCTCACACCACATCTTCAAAAGACGAAATAGATTATGTTAAAGAGGCTGCAATAATGTCATCCTTGCTCAAATTGTTTGAAAACAAAATTACGGATGACAGAATATTTTTAATACCAATGATGTAGGGGTAAAACTCTACAATTTAATCATATCAACTATATTTTCATTTCTTTCTTTACTTATTCCTTTTTGTATTTTTAGGGAGCATTGGATGCTGATTGCAGTCAATTTGGATACTCCAAAGATTTATTTTCTGGATTCAACGCATGGATATCCAACAAACTGACCACGCATGATGGCATTTGTTAATTTGTAATACACTAGATCCAACATTTTAAAACAAAACATCTAGTTATATATTTTATGTTATCTTTTAATGAGGATTCTGTTATGATAGGGTGGTGCATCAATATCGTCTAATGCATGGAATGAATCCAAGGCATAAGGATAAGAACGCCTACAAGATCTACAACTGGAAAAGTATCTGGGTATATATAATAACATTGCACTATCCAAACACATATCAAAACAAATTACTTATTGTTTTCGATGTTTCTATAGTATCCAAAACAAAAAAACGGAAAGGACTGTGGTTATTATGTTTGTAAATTTATGAAAGAGATCATATTTCATCAACAAACTAGCATCCCTGATGAGGTATATTCGAAAATAATTACGAGTTCATTTAAAATATTTATTAATCCTTTGTGTATTTATATTTTTTCAGTACTACTATGACTGTCGCAAAAACTCATATTCAGAAGATGATATACATGTGTTTAGAAACGAATGGGCAACATACCTGATGAAAGATTGTACACAAATAGGATGAAGGTGAATTCCTACCACTTATGTTCTCTATATATGATCATTGATTATCCTCCAACCTTCTTTGGTGAATTGAGAATGCTCTGATGTATTGAAATCTAAATTTATTACTCAATTTTTTCTATCCCCGGATTCATATTATTGATCTTTGAACAAATCAATATTGAAGTAAGGCATGATGGTGTGCAGTGCGTATGGGGTGAATGAAGAAACCACCAAGGATCAACAAAATCCATTTTATGTATCTTGTTTGTTTGAACTTGTATTTGAGCACATGTGTTGTTATTTGATTTGCACAATTATTTCTAGGTAGATGCATGAGATAATCAGTATCGTTGAGGGATTTTTTGGAACCAAAATATGTGTCCCAGGATAATTCAAGTAAGGGAAAGGCTGGTTGAGATGAAATACAAGCTCAAACAACCAGTACATCATCAAAAGAATCAACCCTGTGATGCACCATCATGTAGAATCTGGTCCTCGTGATGTTTTGAGGTGTTTATGGAAGGTATGGGGAGTCTGATAAGCCCCATGGACACCATAAATAATGTTTACAGACAGCTCCACATGTTTCTTGTGCCTCGTGCCTCTTTACAAGGATCTCGCCATTCACATGGTCAATCTTAGCACGTATGTCCCATTCATCCCATTGCTACTCTTGGAAGAACCTGAGAATCTGACAATGCATAAGCCCCATAAGACCCATAATCATCCAACCAAGAGTATTCCTAGTGTGAAAGGAAGATAACCATGGGTAATACCCACAACATACCTCTTTTAAATGTATGGGTTTTGATCCTTGTATTCTAAATAGGGTACGTAGGAAGCCTCCATGAGGTTAAATTCTAACCAATGGTAAACCATGGTGACCCCCTCACTGGGGTACACCTTTTCTTATTTTCCCTCTTGTATTTCCCTTAGTGGCATCTCAATAATTCTTCAAAATGAGAAACCTTACCTTTATGGGATGCACCACACTTGGTTCAGACCTCATTGGGAGTTTTGATCCATCTATCAGGTAAACATTCCAGGTGCTCCCTCCTAGAGATGTACCTACCTGATCCACCTTTATAAGTGTTTTGATCCACCCAGGTCTTACATCTCTGTAAGACATTAAATCATGACCCTCTATCCTTGTGGGATGTTAAACTCATGGAATACCACAAGTTAAACATGGGTTTCCATTAATATATTCAATATTAATGTTTAATCAGTCCTTATTAAGGTATTGTGGAGGTGTGGTTTTATTTTTTCCAGTAGATTTTGGAAGATTCCACGCTTTATGTAGGTAATTATATGCTTTTACATTATATGATGATTTTATTATCCTGTATTTGCTTGTTAAGTGTACTATATGAAATGTTTGTTTGGTTAAAAATGTGTTATCAAAGGAATTTGGGGTGTTTATAGACTTGAAAGTTATTTTTAAAATGAATGGAGTTGTATTTCTTGTGGATTTTCATGCTTAAGTCCTTTAAATGTGTTTGAAGAAATGAGAAAGTTGTGTGATGGGTGTTTTCAAATGGATTTAATGTGTTTGTGAATTTTAAAGAGGGTTTTCTTATGAGATGTAGAGATTCTATATATTTGTATTTACATTTAATGAAAGTACATGAGAATTTATTGATATATATGATGTTTATAATGTAAATTGAGCATAATTTCCATACAAGGTATTTTCTTTATGATGTGCAGGGGACAGGGTGAGAGGGAAGGGGTGGTTTTTTGGGGGAGGGGGAAGGGGGAAAAGTGGTAGGGGGAAGGGGTAGGGGGTGTGCTGGGTTATTTTGAAATATGTAGGGGGTGGGCAGGGGGTGTGCAATGGGCAGGGAGGAAGTGCAGTGGGTAGGGGTGTGCTGGGGAAGGGGGTAGGGGTTGTTCAGGGGGCAGGGAGTGTGCAGGGGTAGGGGGTGTGCTCGGGGGTGGGCAGTGTGTAGGGGGTGTGCTGGGGAAGGGGGCAGGGGTGTTTCTTTTTTATGGAATGGAGGGACATAATATTTGTTTTATGTTTTGTTCCTCACTAGTATAATTGGTTATTTTATGTTTTGTGCCTCACTAGTATAATTCCATTTAGCAACCCCATTCTTTATTTCATTATTGTATTACTAACATAATATTTGTTTTATTTTGTAGGTGAAATCTTTTTCCTTAGTTCGAATTCTTTGTTCGGAAACCACTTCCATGGACAACAATTTTTTAGAGCAGATGGATGCAAAAAGGATGGAACATCATTGTTTTTTAACTATTTGTTGGATAAATGTAATTGTAACCAAATTAAACATTGTTTGAAATGTATATAGAAGTGTGTTGTTTTTTATTCATGATTTCAAGTAAATTTATATATCATTTTTTGTTCTTCTGTGCTTTTTGTGTGGGTGTTGTGTGTGCTGTGTGCAAGTTTTGTTTGGACTATGTGCAGGTGCTGTAATGTGTGCAGATGCTGGGCAGGTTCTGTGCAGGTTCTGGTTTTGGATAGGATCTTTGGCCTTTATCAGCGCTAGTTAAGCGCTGATAAATGGATAATATATTAGCGCTATTTTGAGCACTAATAAAGTTAGTTTTTATTAGTTCTCACAATAGCGCTGATATATTATACATTTATCAGTGCTGAAAATAGCGTTGATAAATACAACCTTTATCAGCGCTTGCTTAGCGCTGATAAAGGGGACCCCCCTTTATCTTCACCGAGATTAACAACGCTTTTTTAGCACTATTAAAGGCCATTTTTAGCTCTATTATAAGCCATATTTGTAGTTGTGTATGCAATACGTGCTATTCAAAAGAATCAAAAAGAATCCAAAAACTATCCAGCATCCAGAGTGTTGGATCATTCATCTACTACCAAGATTCATCCTAATTTAAGAAAGCAATATCATGTGTCCAAAGTGGTATTCTTTCCATTATCAACACATGTGTATATATAATCTACTCTGGTACCAATGGCGGCCGGAATAGTGTGTGTGATAAATCTCAGTAGGCCACCACCAATGGAATCAATACCATCCAATATAATAAATATAAATTGATAGTGTGTAGGTATATTTAAATGTAAAGTAGTAAAGTAATCTAAATACTCTTATACCTAATTCATCCTTAGCTGGTGTCTGAACATATAAACATTTAATTAATTAATTTAAGTTCAGTTTATATAAGTATGTCACATGAAGTATAACAACACTAATAGGTAATCATGATAACAATAATAGTAATGACCAAGAATACAAGATATAACATGGAATCTAGTAATGAAAGTAATAAATAATAGGATCCAAGGTAATATCCAATGCATCTATGATAATGATAATAAAGAAGAGTATCCAAGGTAGTAACCAACACATCCTTGACCTTAGGGGTCGATCCAACTTAGCAGTAACCTATAGCCTGGCTGTAAGGGGTCTGTGTGTAATCTAAGGGGAATTTTAGAAGTAATTCCACTATAATAAGATTCTAATTGAGTCTAAGGGTCTCACCTAAGGTAAAATGGGATAAGCAATGACTAGGAACAATGTGTGTATCCATGGTGCCACATGTCCAAAGATTTCATGCTAGATCCAAGGAGTGTATCCAAGGAATCCTAATATCTAAATGATAATGGATGGATCCTACAACATCATGTAATGAATCCAAAAGTAGACAAGTACTGGGTTCTAAGGTGGGTATCTCCCTTAGAAATTGGAATCCTTGAATTGGAATGGCATCCACAAGTGCTCAAGGGATTCCCTTAGGAATCTAAGGCTATATCAAGTTTGATAACTATTATAAATATGAATAATTCCATATAAAATAAGAACCTTATAAGTAATTCATTATTTAATTTAGGCCATGTAATACTCATACCTTTTAATAAATCAATTATTTCATTACATACCTTTCATTTGTGTGACAATTCATAGAAAGGTCATGAAACCATTTAACATTTAATTTATTAATCATTAAATAGGTTCACAATGTTTCCTTCCATCAAGCATGGAAAGTTGTTCTATGGAAATTAAACCAACAAATTTATATTTAATTATTAGGTTCTTTTCATTACCTTTCATAAACATGACAAGGAGGGATAATGAAAATTAAACATATTCAATTCATTGATAAATAACTAGGTCAAGTAATATGTATAAATATAATTTCCAATTAACATTTAAAAGGTTAATTAATTAGTTTTAACCCTTACCTTAGAAGGTTTAAATGAAACTATGATATAATATCCATTAATAACTCATTCATTTAA
This sequence comes from Viscum album, assembly GCA_963277665.1. Taxonomy (NCBI): domain Eukaryota; kingdom Viridiplantae; phylum Streptophyta; class Magnoliopsida; order Santalales; family Viscaceae; genus Viscum; species Viscum album. The sequence goes on along the minus strand of OY728153.1, from coordinate 1,489,647,751 downwards.
TTAAACACTTACCTTTTTGAAGGTCAAGTCAAAGCTCACTCGAATGGTGGCACAGATAGCCATAACAAATCCACTAAAGGCATATAAGAGGAAACACCCTACTTGGGGTGGTTATCATTGAGGTTATATCCTCTAATGATTAAGTGCACATATAGAATTGTCGCTAGAATATGATGATGAAGATTATAATCATAGAACATGGATTAAATGGGAAACACCCAATGAAATCAGCGCAAACCCAATGATGATAGTTTATAAAATGGATAGACTTAAGGGATGATTCATAGACCACCTACCATAAACTCATAAAACTCTTCTCATCTAGTATCAGCCTTTAGTTTTTTATAAATCAGAATAAAACTGAAGAATGGATAAATGCTCTGAAAATAGATTATATGAGCCTGCATCTAAATAACTTCGTTGAGGGATAGAAGAACAATGAATGGATAAAGAGGAATAAATGAATTACCTATTCACATCCAATGAGACCAACAGCTCTAAAATAGGAAGTCGAACGGATAACTAGGAACAAAGCCTAGCTTAGGGCTCCATGGGTTCTCCTGTGTAATATAGGGAGGGGTGAGGGATTCTGTTCAAAAAATATGAGTCTGTGCCTCTTTATTTAAAAAAATTACTTAAAAATATACATGATATGTAAATTCTTTACAGATCATTGAAATCTCAGGGTCTTAATCCCTAGGAAAAACCCTTTACATGAATTGAAAGGCCTTGGACAACCCATTACACATCGTTTAATGGTTACATGTCTTGAAACTGGCATGCAGCCTCCCATCATCCCCCCATTTCCTTCTTCTAAAAAACAAACCAACTGGCCCATGGGCCCATCTTTAGGGTCTAAGACAAAATATAACTTTACAAGATATTAAAGAAGTAATTAAAAGGATCTATACCTAAAGTAAAAAACCATGTTCTTACACAAAATTCTTATGATTATCATCATAGGAGGCCTCTGAAGTTTGATGTTTGAGATCATGTTTTCTATAAGGTATTTCCTCATCATAGGAAGTAAAGGATTGATCATGAGAGTAATATTTCCCTTGGGTTTTTAGGGATTTTGAGGTATTAGAGTGTGTTGGTGAAGTTTCAAATCGATCAAAACTGCCCCCACAGATGCACCAGGTAACATTTTGACCCTAACCTTTATCTTATAAAGATTCAAGGTTCCACTAACCTTAGGTAGCATCCCTTAGACACCAAAGGCTGGTAATAAATTTCAAGGTCCTAAAAATCATTTGATGATGATTTAATATTTAAACTTAAACAAACTATCAATACAATAATAAAAACAACAAAACTAAATCTATATGGTGAATGAAATGTAAAAAATAAAACTCCAAATCCATAAAAAACAAAATCAAAGTATTAAAAAAAGTGGAAAAACACCCAATACAAAAACTAAAAGACATATTGATGCAGCAACACTTATATTCCATCACTCCAAACACTCCACACAAATATATCCAAGCTCCAACCACCATACTAAGAATTTAGTATCATGATTCTCTACTATAAAAGTAAGATAATTTTCCTTTACCTATGTCATGATAAATAACATCAGTATATGAACCAAGGTTCATATACATGAGGTGAGTATAAAAACCAATAGGAAATCACTAAGAGACTCCCCAACTCACACCACTAGGACAAGAACAAGTTATATCATAGTTTAAAATACATGTAAAATAGATTATATAAAAACCAAAGTAATTTACCAAATAATTTCAATTAATCTAAATATTCAAACCATTATTTCCATCCACCTGGTATACCCAATTCCACATCACACACACATACAAACATGCAAGAATACAACTAGGATCATTCCTAAATTGTGAGAAAAATCCTATCATAATAGTAAAATCATAACTTGTCCATGAATCCAAGGTACCATGATAGAACTGACCCCTTGTATGAACCCAACTAGGTGTCTTCCAATGTAATATAAACTCATTAAATTTAATGTTTATTCCAAGGTCCCGCACCTCTTAATTTATTCAAATCAATTTATCTTTTAAAAACTTTAATCAAACATCTTTCATGCATTAAACCAAACCCCCAATTTAAAACCGTGTAATAAAAAAGAAGGTTTCCAAAAACTATTCAAAATATAATGTTCCCAATTCATAAACTAAAAGTATTTTCCAAAAATAAATCATTTCCTTTATAAATCCATTAAAATAATTTAAGAAAAACTAAGCCTTAAATTTTTTGAACAAGTGGAGAAAAGTGAGAATTAGCCTCCCTTATGATCATTATAAATAACCAAAAATGAATTCTTGTTTATGACACCGATCACATAATGGATTTTGAGCAAATAAGATTTATAGGAGGGGAAATTTCATCCCTAATTTACTTCAAGAATCCATACATCAATATCCAAGTTGGGGATAAATTGAAATAATGTTAATTTGAGGTAAAATAGATTAAAAATAAAATTTAATACCTCTATAATCTATCACAAAATCTCCCTTTAAAAGATCATAACTCCCTCCCCCAAAATCAGTGCTTGAATTGACTATTTAAACAATCAGTTTTGACTGATATGACAGTGTAGTGTTTCCACCATTCCCATGGTTCTCATTGATACATGCTCACTATGGTGATGGAACTATGGCATGTTAAAAAAACAATCCATTTTAAACCCACCATGCCATGTACCATGGCGTGGTTATGTCTCTCTATGCATGTTCCAAAAATAGACCACAACATGCCATACCTAATGACACTGAGTGACTATGGTCACCCTTGGGTGTTTTGGACTAACTATGTTGCACAGGTGCACTCCCAACACCCCACACCCCCCATCACAGTGTGTTTCTACTTGTGGTGCACCAGGGAAAGCCCAAACACTCCCAACCTCACTAATAAATCTATAAAAACTCATTGCAGTCAAATAAAATTATGAAAAGGATTTAAAAACTTAAGAGAACATGGAAAGTACCACAAACTTGGGGTGTTACATTATCCCCACCATTTTTCTTTCAATCTTTGGAAATCTTGAAATTGGCAGTGTCTTTGAATATTTTTAGTCATTTATCCATCATGAATTGAACTCATTAAAATGTCTCTTCTTAAATATAAATATATTTCCATAACATTCGTACCAAGAAAATAAATCTCCCTCACAAGGCCTTTTCTTATCTATCTAGAATCCAAATTATTTCATAGACAAATGCCACATCAGGTTTAAGAGTAACATAGTTTTATTTAATCATATGACTAGGATCTAGTTGGCACTTCTTCAATTGAGATTCAAGGGGAATGTTATGGAAAACATTAAATATTAGTGGTAAATCTAATTGATATGAAATTATGTTGATATATTCAGAACCTAAAATAGTTACATATATCGAGGAGATAGTTTACCTTTATTTCCTAAATGAATATGAACCAATCACAGTGATACTTTTGGAAATACATGGTCACATACATCAATAGATAATGGGTGGTAATGATAATATGTATACGATTTATATCAGCTCTGGGTCATATTTATCCACTTCCTGATCATATGAATATTTTTTATAGCCTCCTCGATAATACTAGGTCTAATTAGTGAAGTTTCTCTAGTTTCCACCCAATAAAGTGGATAGCAGAAAGTATGACCATACAATGTCACGAATGGATTCATATGTATCATGGCATGATAACTATTATTATAAAATAACTCCACTGAAGGCATATAATATTCTAATGACCCACCAAAATCTATGAAACAAGATCTAATCATATCTTCCAATGTTTGAATCATACATTCTAACTTCCCATATGCCTAAGGATGATATTTTGATATCATGTTCAATTGGGTTCCAAGACCATGTTGTAAAGATCTCCAAAACTGAGAAGTAAATCTAGGATTTATATCAGAGACAATAGGTTTTGGTACTCTATGTAACTTAACCACTTCCCTAATATACAACTTTTTCAAATCCTTTACCATTTTGGACTCTCAAATTAGGAGAGAATGTGTTGAATTAGTGAGTCAGTCCACAATTACCCAGATATCATCATGTTTATTAAGTTTCCATGGTATACCTATGATAAATTACATGTAAATATACTCCCATTTCCAAGAAGTTATTGGAATAGATTTCTTTATACGATCTAGGCATTAATACTCATCCTTTACCTATTAAAAATTGAGAAATTTCATTATATAATTTTCAATCTTTATTTTTATACCTGACTACCAAAAATAAGCTTGAATTTCCTTGTACATTTTATTAGTGCCTAAGAGAATAGCCCATTTAAAATGGTTTTGTGTTGAAATAATTTGTTCTTATCAAGATCTGGGTACCACAATTTGGTTTTTAAAATAAAATATTGATTTTTATTCTATATCTAACCATCTATGGCTTCACCATCATTTAGTTTTGAACTAATGGGGATGTAGTCAAAATATAATCATTAAGTCACTTTAACTGAATCCATCAAATTATGAACAAGAGTTATTGAGAAGAAAACTATATTTTCATTTTGTTCAGAATAATCTAGATGCATCTCAGTAATAAAACTCATCAATTACCATTGGTAATGAGCCTATCGAACAACTTTATTATAATATTTTTTACCCAGGGCATCAACTACGGTATTTCTTTTTTTAGGTGTATACACTAGGTTGAATTCCAAATTCTAGATATAATCTATCTACCATAATTGTATTGTGTTTTTTCTTTATTATAGAAGATATATTTCATGCTTTTAGGATCAATTAAGATAGTGAACTTCTCACCAAAGAGATAATGATTCCATGTTTTTTATAGCATGAACTACCGCATCTCATTACAAATAAAGGTTTAGATAATTCCTTCCATGAATTCATAACTTCCATGATATATAATCTAAAACATGATCTTCTTTCATGAGAATATGGATGAACCTATACCCCAAAGTTTTAAAATATAAAACATAGCCCTGTCCTGTTTCTGGAAAGATGAGGATAGGTGTCGAAGTAAACCAAGAATTAAGATCCTAAAAGGATTTCTAAAAATCATCATTTCATTTGAATGGAATGATTTTCCTTGTAAAATCAATCATAGGAGAATAAGTCCTTGATAAAATCCTAAAAAAAATTGTAATAATACCCTATTAATCCTAAAAGATTATGTACCTCGAAGACATTCTTGGGTGGTTTCTAATAAATGAGTGCTTTGATATTCCCAAGGTCTATTGATATTCCTTTATAAAAAATTACATGTCTGAGAAAACAAACTTCTTTCATCTATAATTTACACTTCAAAAATTTATCACAAAGTCAATGAATAAAAAATGTGCTTAAAATAATCGCCAAGTTCTCCTCAATTTCACTCCTTTGAGAGTAAACCAAAATACCATCAAAAAATACCATGAAAAATGAATCGAGATACCTATATAAGATATTGTTTATTAATCCATGAAAATTAAAGGTTCATTTGTTAGAAAAAATGGAATGGAAACATATTTTTTATGGTCATATAAACTTTGAAATACTATCTTTATAATATCCTCTTTATTAACTCGTATTTGGTGATATTTGAACCATAGATCAATCTTAGAGAACCATTAGGATCCTTTCAATTGATCAAAAAAATCATAAATTCAGGGAAGGGATATCTATTATTTATCTTAATTTGATTTATTTTATGACAATCAATATAAAATCATAAAAAACCATATGCCTTTATTACAAAGAGAACATGAGTATCCCAAGGTGATGTACTCAGTCTTATGAAACCATACTTTACAATTTTTCCAATTAGACCTTTAATTCCCTCAATTACATTGGTTTCCTTCAATATGATAGAAGTGAAGTGATATTTATCCTCATAATAAGATAAATTAAAAATTAAACATCCCTCTCAAGTGGAAAACCATATAAATTTTCAGGAAATGCATTAGGAAATTGATCTATAATGGTAGGAAAATTTATAGTTGTAATTATTTCATTTGTCCTCAAATATGTTGTTGCTAATTGATAAGAAATTGTTACAGGAATTGGTACTAAAGGTACTACTATACAATCATTCACATCCTAATTTCCATTAAAGATATGCACCGTTCCATATAGTGATGTAAAATTTATTCATCATGCATAAAAATCAATATGATCCTCGAAATAAACTAATCAATCCATTCCCAGGATTAAATCAATGATATCAATTTTCAAAACATAAAGGTCTAAAAAAATTAGACACTATCAATGGTCATATAACAAGATATACACTTAAATCTTATTCACTCTCACTAACTAATTGGTTTATGGATACTCATCACATATATAATCATCTCAATATGCAACCCCATTTGATTAATGACATGCGAATAAATAAAAGAATAAGATACACCAGTATCAAATAGAGAATACATAATATTTGAGTTAATAATAATGGTATCATGTGTAGTATAAGGACCTAATTGATCCTCTATTATCATCTACTTAGCACTATATAATCGCTTACTTATTCCTCCTTATTTCTTACTTCTTTTTTTGCAGTTTCATTATCAAAGGAGTCAGGGTGTTTCTAGAATCACCATGGATAACTTGGTTCTAAGGATGATAACTATTCGGATGTGATCTCCAAGTCATCACATAAGATGTATAATAAATATAAGAGTTATTAATAGTAACTAAATTTTGAGAATTTGTGAAATAACGTCAAAGATGTCCCATTTTATTATAGTTGTGTCACACTTTGAGTGGTGTCATACAATCCCACTTATTATTCCCGTGCAAAAAATATTGGAAATGTCCTAGCTTGTTACTTAGACATGGAGGAAATGAAAAGTAATCTAGTAGATTAATTCTCTAATGTTCTACCTCCCTGTAAGTATGTTTCCATATTACTATTGTTCCCATCATTAGAGTTCCCACCTATACCAGTATAGATGAACGTTCTCCCTTAGGCAACATGCCCCAAGCACCAATGGCTAAAAATAAATTCCAAGGGATTACTAAATTATTGGGGGATTATTTTCCCTTTAAACATACACAAACTATCAATAAAATAATAAAAACAACAAAACCAAAGTTATATGGTGCATGAAATGTAAATAATACATCTCAAAATCCAAAACTAAAAAAATCATAGTAGTAGTAAAAATGTAAAACAAAACACCCAACCCAACCAATAAAAGACATTATGATGTAGAAGAATTGATGTGAAATCACTCAAACCACTCCACATGAATATCTTCAGTCTATAACCACCATTCTATGAACATAGCATCATAATTATACACTAGAGAAGAAAGATACTTTTCCTTTACCATTTTCATAATAAATAAAATTTTAATATACACCAAAGTTTGTATACATGTGTGAGTATAAAACCTAATTGGAAATCCCAAAGAGAATTCCCAAATCATTCCATTAAGATAAGAATAAGTTAGATCATGTTTCAAAATACTAGTAAAACATATGAGATAGAAAACTAAATTATTTTAACAAATAACTTCAATTAATTTAAATAGTCAAACCATTAATTTTATCCAATTGGAATACCCAATTTTACATCACACATGCATGCATGAATCCAACAAGGAGTAGTGATAAATCATGAGCAAAATCTTGTTATGCCATTCAAGTCATCACTCTTGGTCATGAACCCAAGGTACCTTGATGAAACCAACCCCTTGTTTAAACCCAAAAATTCATCATTAAATATAATATAAACTCACAAAATTTCATGTGTATTCCAAGGTATCACAACCATTAATTTATTCAAATCAATTAATCTTTTAAAAAATTTAATCAAATTTATTGTATATGTTAAACCAAAACCTCAATTTAAAAACATGTAATAATTTGTTCAAAATATAGCATTTCTAATTCATAAATTGGAAGGTTTTCCCAAAAATAAATCATCAAAATTTTACTTTATAAATATAGACAAATAATTTTATAAAAACTAATCATTCATGTTTTCAAACTAGTTGGGAAAAGAGAGAAGTTGCATACCTATTATGATCATTGGAAATAACCATGAAGGAAGGCTCATCTATGACACCAATCACATAATGGATTTTGAACTAATAAGTTTCATCATTGGGGGAATATGATATATAATCACCTTAAATAAGCCAAAAATCAAGATCCAGTTCAGGGATAATGATAAAACATGTTAATTTGGGTTAAATATATTGAAAATAGAATTTAATACCTTTACAATATCACACATAATCTCCCTTCAAAGACCATAAATCCCTCTTATAAAAGTATCACTTGAATCATCCATTTAAAAAAATGGTTTTGACCGACACTGAAACATGGTGTGTTCACCATGTTTGTGGTTATCTTCAATCTAAGCTCACCATGACCACTGCACTATAGCATGTTAAAAAAACCCAAGCCATTTTACACCCACTACGCCCTGTACCATGGTGTGGTTGAGTCTCTTTTCCAATTTTCCATATCTATACCCCCAGCACACCATTTCCAAGGCCACTAAGATACCATAGACACCCTTGGGTATTTTAGAATTCCCATGTTTCATAGGTTCACTCCTAGAACACCACACCCTCCACCCTAGTGTGTTAGCGCCTTCAGTGTACTCAGAAAATCCCAAGCACCCCTAACTGCTATAAGAAAACTACCAAAACTCCCTAAACCCAAATAAAACCATAAAAATGTTTTAAAAACATAATAGAACATGTAAAGTGCCTCATACTAGGGTTGTTATAGAAAATATCCATAATTTTTCCATCTGTCATAGCTTTATCGATATCTTCATAGTGATTCTCATGTCATTGACTGAGGTGAGTTGGAAATTAAAGATGATGTGATGTTTGTGGAATGAAATTTTGAGATTCAGGACCATTTTGGAGAAGGTTTTTTACAAGTGTGATATTTTCTTGGTTAATTTTATATGTAGGCATGGTGGTTTGGAAGAGTGTACTTGAGAATGTGAGTCACAAATGCACACTCAATATCCCAAGTTGTTTGATGATTTATTTTTTTGTGATTATCTGTATGAATTTGGATTTCCTGATATGATGATTAATGGTATTGTATTATTCTATACCCATTTTTTATTATTTTGAGTGTTTGTTCTCTTATTATAGTGAGATTCCTATTTGGAAGGTATCTCAAGGGTGTTAGAATATAATTTTTGTCCTTTTCTACTTTCCTTATCAATTTAGTTTTTATTCTTGTGGATGAGAATCATATGAGAGGTATGTAAGAACCTAAATTTTCTTGAAGATTTTTTCATTACATGGGTGTTGAGGGAGTTTGAGTATGTTTTCTGGTGGTTTTAGAGGTTGGTTAAGGTCTATGTCTTTTAAAATTGAGTTTTAATTAATTTTTCATTTTTTGGTTTTAGTATAATTTCTGGTTAAATTTGGAATGACCCATATACTTGAATAATGGACTGGAAGTTACCACTATGTATTACTCTTTTCCATAAAATGACCCTTATGTATCATAGTGCATTAAATAATTTTCCAAATTTTCAAAACATAAGTGTTTTTCTCTGTAATGCATAAGGGTAAAGTTTTAATACATGAGAGTAATATTTTGACACATAAGAGTCATATATCGATATATAAGATTAATTATTCATATGTAAATGTAATTTTATTACATATATAATTAATTTGTTAATATGTAATAGTCTTTTTTTCATATATAAAAGTAATTTCTCATGTGTAAAAGAAAATTATCTCTTGGTTAAGAGTCTTTCCCTTAATGAAATTTATCATTTTTTCTATTTCATTTCATTTTCAATCATAAAAACCTTAAAAACCAAAAAATACCCCATTTTGACCTAAATCATATTTTATCATTGAAATTTTCATTTTTAATCAAAAAACTCTTAAAAATCTAAAAAACCTCCCCTTATGACCTAAATCTTATTTTATGATTGATAATAGAATTATTAGTCATAAAAACCTTAAAATCAATAATTTAATAATGTAATAAACTCCCTTTAACCTGTATCTAAACTTATGGGTATTTTGAATACTTTAGTGTGATGATAATAAATACTTCATGCCTTCCTTTGATTGTATCAAAATTAGGTGGAATTAAATTAGTTTTTAAATAGGGAAATGTCTAGGTTAGTCACCTATCTCGTTTATCTATATTTTAATAATTAGGATACCTATTTTCTTTGTTGTATCTCCTTCATTTTTCACACTTTCGAATGACCAAAATTTCAACCCTGAAGAATTTGAGTTCCCTTTAAGAAGTCTAGGAATTTTGGGGTAGTGGATATTCTTAGAGATAAAAGCATACAAACAAAAGGAAATTTTGAAGAACACTAGAGATTTAACATGGTTTGGAAAGTGTTTACTACATCCACAGGAGAAGGGGGGCCTATTTATTTATTTCTTCTCTCCATATAAATTCATCATAGAATCACACCTATTACAGATCATGGTATTTGATCGTGATATAAAGTGGAAACAAAAACATAAATTTCTCCTGTTGTTGGGTAGTTTATCTACCCTTAAAAAATTCATCACCTGACTACTTCAAATTCCAAAGTGTCGCCTTGTTTGCTTGCCATCCAAGGAATATGCTACTGCCAATAGAAAAAACATCCTCTATATATTTATCCCTTGATTTGGAGTGGCCCCAAAAAATCTCCCCCTCACAACCAATTTGGGGTAAAATCTAAACTCGATGTCTCTTTGTAGGTTCCCAACTTCTCTTTTGATAGAACGTTCGTTATCTTGTATGCCCCATTATCATGGGTGTGGATTTTCTAAACTTTCAACAATATTTCTTCCAACACATTTCAGATCCAGTGGTATCGTGCGTCATTGTGTTTGTACCTAGAATGAAATTTCAGGTTCTTGCTATGATGAATAGAACTCTGACTATCGCAATAGATAATATATTTCTTCTAACTCTATCCCAGCTCCTGTAAAAACTACTTCATCCACAGCATCTCCTTGTAGCCTTCAGTGACCGCTATATACTCTGATTTTGTGGTAGAAAATGAAACAAACGTCTGAATTCATGATTTCCATGGGACTTCTCACCCTTCAAATGATATTTGGTACCCGAATATGGATTTCCTCATCTCTATATTTCTATCCATATTTTTATCTATGTAGCCTTTTAAAATAGGTTTGCCATTTACAAAACATAAGCAATGGATAGATGTACCTCGGAGATACCTCAATATCCATTTTTCCATTATCCAATTCTCTTTTACTAGATTTGGTAATAATATACTCACAACACCAATAGTGTGAGAAATATCTATTCTGTTACACATCACGGCATACATAAAACTGCCAACTGCTGACTGATAAGGAAATTTTTCCATTTTTTGATTGTTACTCTTTAGTCAATGTAATTTGAAATTTAATGAGCCTAAAATGACTCATAAGTGGAGTGATAAATGGTTTCTCCTTGATCATTTTTAATCTTTCAATAACCTTCTCCATTTACCACTCCTGGTATAGCCAAATCTTACAATTCCTCCTATCACGAGTAATCATCATACCAAAAATTTGAGTAGTGCCTCCCAATTCCTTCATTTAAAAATACATGTTAAAATCCTTCTTAAACCTATCAATATTGTTGATATATATACCAATAATTAGAATATCTTCAACATAAATCAAAAAGATAATGAAATCATCAACAGAAAACTATTTGATGAAAACGCAGTGATCAGCAATCTTCCTCTTGTAGACATTTTTTTTCCATAAATGAGTCGAATTTCCTGTATCATTGTATCGATTCCTATTTCAAACCATATAAACTTTTATTAAGATTTCATACCAGGTTTTCTTTTCATTTCACCTAAAATACCTCTAGTTTCTCCATGTGTATATTCTCATCAAGATTTCCATGTAAGAACGTTGTATTTACATCTAGTTGTTGAACCTCTAGGATTAGACTAACCTCCAATCCAAGAACAACTCTAACGGAAGACATTTTAACCATATTAGAAAAAACTTCATCAAATTAAATACCTTTATTTTGACTGAATACCTTCACAAACATTCTATATCTGTAGGGTAGTTGTGAGTTTCCATCTTCTCCTTTGATTGTATACCCACTTGTTCTTGAGTGCCTTCTTTCCATGTGGTAATTTCATCAAATCAAATATATTGTTCTAGTGTAAGGATCTTATCTCATATTTCATGGCCTTCTTCCATTCCATATTATTATGAATCATAATTTCATCATTGTAACTGTCTGGATATCCCCCATCATTGATCATCACATACTCATTTGGTGAGTATCTATGACTCAGTTATCATTCTCTGGTGGATCTCCTCAACTATGATTTGGGGGGAATCTATTCTAGAATATCATATAATGGATACATATCAGTATATAGAGACATATTACCTAGTAGTTATGTATCATCAGTGTATCATATCTCTCTCGTACTAGCTGGTACTAATGGTGGTGAGATTGGTTCTAGAATGACTATAATTTCCTCAGGCTACAACTTCTATACATTTTCTAGCTTCTCAAAATCTTCAATCATCTGATCCTCAAGAAACACCACATTTCTGATTCTGATGATCCTCCTAATGATAAGACCCTAGATTCAATGTCCAGACTCCTCATGAGTATATTCCAAAAATATACATTGCTTCCCTTTTCCATCCAACTTCTCCCACTCATGTTTCAGGTTATAAATAAATTCCTTATAGCCAAATACTCTCAAGTGTTTGTATGAAACATCTTTACCTATCCAGACACTTTATGGAACTTCATAGTTCAATGGAACTAATGGATAAAGGTTGATAAGATCAATTTTAGTCCTCATTGCCTCCCCCCAAAAGGTGTTTGGAATCTTTTCATTTGAGAGAATACATATAACACTCTCAAATTATTTTATTCATACTATCAGTAAGACAGTTGTGCTGATTCATCTTCAGTAATTATTTTTCTAGCCTGATGTTAAAACTCATGTAGTACTCCTTAAATGGACCATGATACTCTCCTCTATTTTCTACTCACACACACTTTGACAGACTCTCTTTCTTTCATTCTACCTTCACATGAAACTACTTGAAAACATCCTGCACTTGATCTTTAGTTTTCAAATAAAAGGCCCATACTTTTCTAGAATTATCATCTATAAAGATAAAAAAAATAAATAGCACCTCTCATTGACTTAGTTCTCAGCATGAAGACATTAGTGTGAATCAAATCTAAAACATTTTCTTTTCTAGATGGTATATAACCATGAAATGATACTTTTTTTTGTTTTCCAATGATGAAATCAACACAAGTATCCAAATGTATACCTTTTATTCCTAGAAATAGATCCTCTCAATAGATCATTATGATTCCTCTCTTGCTCATGTGACCAAGCCACTTATGCCAAAATTCTTCAGGAACATCTTTTCTGGCTGCATTTACTTTTCCTCCACACGGCCTAGTATTTGTTAGATAAAGAGAAGTATTTTTCTTTCCTTTATAAATTACCAAGTTACCTTTGGTAAGATTATATTTCCCATCACCTAAGGAAATGACATATCCATCATCTTCAAGCATCCCATTAGATATCAGATTGAGGAAAATATCAGGAACATGCCTTAAATCCTTCAATAATAACTTTCATCCAATATTAATCTCTAGAAAATATTACCAATACTAATGATTTTAGATGAACCATCATTTCTAATCTTCACATTTCCAAAACTACATTAAGTGTAAGATGAGGAGAAATGTATTATAGAAGTAACATGGTAGGAGGTGTCAGAATTAATCACCCATGTCAAATCTTGGCTTGCAAGACTAACTTGATTATATTCCCAGACAATAAAAATCTCTTCATTGAAAACTGCAACATCATTACTTTTGGTCTTACCTTCCTGATTTTTCTGCTCTTCCTTCAACCTTATACACTCTTGGATTAAGTGTTTAGGATTTCCATAGTGGTGGAACTTCATGTCATATCTTAATAGATATTTTGATAACTTTCTTCTCTATAGAATTTGGTCATGATGTTCTCTTCCTCTTCTTCTTCCCTATCATTTATCCTTACCTTGTCTTTTAGTGAAAAGTGCCTATGATTCAGGTGTGTATCCCTCATATTTTATTTTAGATTTTCATTCAGAATTCTATCTTTCACCATCTCCATGGTGAGAGTTCCATAGGGAGTTGAATTACTGATGGATGCAACTAGTGTGTCCTACGTCTTTAGTAAAGAACTCAACATCAATAGTGTATGAAAATCATCACCAATAATCATTTTATTGGAATTCAACTGATCAATAGTACCTTGGAACTCACTCATATGATCTGATATATTGGTTTTGACTTTTTACTTAAAGTTGATGAGAAGGCATATCAGTTTTTCTTTATTCTGTGTGATTTTACTTGCATACATCTTCTCCAATTTTCTCCAAATAACTGAAGCATCAAGTTCATTCACAAAATTTTGGAAGATACTCTTGTCAATCTACTATCTGATTTGGGTAGTGCACTTCCAATTGAGCACAATCCACTCCATATCAACTAGAGGGGTATTGGTTGACATCTTCTCACCAGATTGATCACTTGTTGATGATTCCTCTTTTAGCATTGCAATGGGCTTTGTGGTCTCTACTATTGGTTTCCACAAATATTTAATATATAAAAGATCCTCTATTTTTATTTTTTAGATGAAATAATTGAAATAAGTAAGCTTAATCGTATTAATGATATTTTCTTCCATGTATTCAATTAGAATTTAGAAAATATACCATACAAATGTGTCAGGAATGGTCTAAATAGTTAGAAACGACTCCTGGATCATTGAAAACAGACTCTGATTGGCCAAGTTATATCCAAAATAATTTCAACGGTCTAGACCGACCGCTGATATGGCGCTGACCTATCTTGCTGGAACAGTGGCCAGAAAACTCACCATAAATTCAATATCGGCATGAATAATGTCATCTTCTTCATCAAGGGGGTATTGTAGCTCCCATAGTTTGACTAAAAATTTGACCAGCTCTATCAGTTTAGTTTCAAATCCATTTTTAACGCCACTTACGCCATTGGAATCATCTCATCAGGCTCTTCCCGAATATGGAATCAAAAAAAATATGACCACTTTCAAATTTTTGTTCACTATAAAACTTTACTGAAGAATATTCATTTCACTCTTGATGGCTCTGATACCACTTTTTTGGGGAATCGTATGTTCATGGTGATGAAAAACACACAAGAATAAGGGAAAATATAAGAACATGAGAGATTTAACGTGGTTTGTCAAGTATTTCTTATGTACAAGGGAGAATGGGGGCATGTTTCTTTATTTTTTCTCTATAGATAAATTCATTGGAGTATGAAACCTCTTAAAGATCATGGGATATGATACCGTTATAAAGAGGAACCAAAAACATAAATTTCTCTAGTTATTGGGTAGTTTTATCTACCCTTGAAGAAGTCATCGCTCAACTGCTTCAAAGTCCAAAGTGTCTCCTGGCTTGGTTTCCATCCAAGTAATATGTTGTTGCCAATAGAAAAATCTTCCTCCACAGATTTCTCCCTTGATTGGGAGTGGCCCCCATAAGGCCCTATTCTTAAAGAAACCCCCTCCCCCCGTTATTTCTTGACTTTTGAAAACACCTCTCCCAATCTTTGTTCTTGTGTAATAATATGACAATATAAGGGATTAAAAACATTTCAGTTTATTAATGTGAATGTATGGGATTATCATGTTATGGTTTCTAGTGGCTAAATAACATATATTAACCTATGAAGATAAGAATCTTAATTTAATGGTAAATAAGGGAGAGTTTATATCTATATGTTGTTTTGATATTCCCTGTGATATTGGATGTTGTTATTTTCATGATGTTTTGTTGTTGTGATTTTGGGTGCAGTGAAAGCGTGGGAGGGACAGTGCCCAACTTTTCTTTTTTTCTATTATCAAGGATTAATATGTGATCAAGCGACGATGAATGTTGTGATCAACAGATTTGAATCAAAGTACAACAAAGGGTTATTAACCCGGAACTAAGAGAGAATAGATAAACACATGTTGTTTATAATTAATTTAATTAAATAAGAATTACTTAAGAGGTTATTCTTTCTTTGTTGTTGTTTTTTGACATATATTTGTAGTGAGTCACCATTGTGTTGTAGAATCCAAGCGCAGAATTCCTCTAGCAGTGATCCACATGTGCTCCAAAAATCTTCAAACATCTCCGAAGGAGTCTCTAGGTGATAGCATGGAAGATCCTGGAACTTGCAATGTCTGCCTTTGATCACCTTGAGAACCGCTTACAAAGCGTTCTTCTTGATCCAGTGGTGGAGGATCTCTCTCATTCTTGAGAACGTTCTTGGAGAGGGATGAACTCTCTAGGATTGAGATCTTTTCTCCAATTCATTGTGCACAATAATTTTCTTGGCTAGAATTATGAGAAAATAATCATAATTGGGTATTTATATCATTAGGGTTAAAATAACATAATTGCACAAGTGCCCTAATTTATTTTATTAATCCTAAATAAACCCCATGTGAAATAATAATAGTATTATTATTATTTATTGACCTGTACCTAAATTGTAAATTATAATTAAATATTATTTAATAAAATAATATTATAAATTATTATTTCTCACCAGACCATTGAAATCGGTTTCCCAATCCTCAACCATATTTATTGGACCTTGAATAATGTCTATTTATTTATTAAATATATTTCACTACATTATTCGACAATAAATATATAAATATTATATTCACTAAATAACAAATAAATATTTATTAAATATTACACCCATAATATATATTATCTCAAATAACTAGTGTCAGAATAAATGCGATCAGAAATACATGAATAATTATTAAACCACAACCAGTAATAATCTTTATTCAACTTGTCAAATAATAAACAATATATTACTTAACTGGGATATTTGATACACTTAGTGTGTGAATAACAACCCTAGTCTTTATTACACATTTAAACATGATTTATTATATAAAATTTCACTTAATAAAAGCCATAAGATCGACATGCCTTGTATCTTTGGGGATTATGAACATTACATAAAAACATAAGAAAAAAAATACAACATATTTATTGAAAACTTCTTTTACATGACCGCAACATTCCTTCGTACTTAGCATTGCATGGTACAACCTGAGGACATACATAAGAAAAGGGTGAGCTATAAATCCCAGTAAGGAAGTAAATAAAAAATAACATAAAGAATACAATACATGTTAGGTAATAGGAATATCAATGGAGCACAAGAGAAACATGAATATAAAGGCATGATATATCATGATTATCATAACATGGAAATGTGGAAACAACTTAAAACACTGCATCATTAACATAAAGAATCAGGTAAACCCTTATCCCAACATGATGGACAAAAATTTCTATAAATTAATCAGGTAAACGCCTATACCAACATAAAATATCATGATACTAAACATTACCCAATGCATTGGAGTGCTATTAGGGAACACCCTTCATGAAAATTTTAATCTCATGATTAAGTGTGACACATAGATCATATAACATGGATTCATTAGACATAAACATTTATTCCATGATAAATTAATGTGGAATAAATACATGAAAGTATATAATCAATAATTATATGTTCATAAATGTGAATACTCTTGATAGAGAAATGGTCATGGTATTCAATATACGATAATTTTGGCATGGAAAAAGAAAGGGGTATCTCATAATTTAGACATGAAATGGTAATTAAGGGGATCATTTAGCACAATATCCCAATATATTAAATGGAATTTGAGATGCATAACATAAGATAAATGCTTTAATGGAAATGAGGAGAGAGAAATCTCATACGGAATTTCAGCATGGTAACAGGTGTACGTGGGAGGGATTAATGAGGGTTAAAGGGGTATCTAATCATTAAAACATAATAAGGGTAGTACGGGGGAGTTTTGAAAACATAAACCATCATTTTTAATTGAAAAATTAAAAGGGTATAACAATATAAGGAAACTTGGACAAAATGAGTAAGGAAGGAACCCTTACTTTACTGTGTGACTTCAAAAACTTGAATAGGGGCTTCTTGAGAGATTGGGGTACCTTGGGGATTCTATATAGGTAAGGATATATTATGGACGTTCTAAAAGTATTTTTAGTGAATATAAGTGGGATTTTGGGTGGGTTTATATAGTAAAAGAGAGGGGAATTCTTTAATATTTCACAAACTTAGGTTTTTGAATCTATATAATTAAATATTCAAAACCATAATCCTTCCCATGGTTTTTTGAAAATGTTTTTTACCAAATAGGAGTAGAAAAAATTATTTTATAAGTCCATGGGCCGAATATATTAAAATATTAGCCTTGCTTATGTGGAGGTGAGTCACATTATTAAAGAAATGAACTTAAAATCATAAAATATGTTATAGATTTTGAAGGATTCACTAAGGAATTATAAAATAATTCAAATAAATTTAAAATAACATTATTTTAAATTTAAAAAATATTTTTTTTAATATCCCTTTTATGGTATTTATTACATCACTATTGGGTCATTATGATATCATAAAACACACTATATATTTATATATTATTTAATTTTTACCCAAAAATTAAACTATCTCAGAAAATTATAAAAAATTCACCAATGGATAATTTCAACATCCTGATTCCAAAAAAATATATATTCATTTTACCTAAATAATTTTCTAAATATGTGAATTTCCACTTTTAAAATGAGAACCAACATTTATTGAAAATTTTATGGGCTTTGACAAAAATAGTTTTTAAACCTTAATAAAAATTATATTTGACTACATAAAAATTATATGATAATTTATTATTAATAAAGGTAATTTGAAAATAATATTTTATTAAAATATTGATTATTTCAAAAAATCATTAATTCCTTAAAATAAATTCTGTAAAAAACACATTTTGTTTTATCGTATAAAAATATAACTATTATCAAATTGATTCCCTAATCATTTACAGATAAAGAACTGATATAATCATCATTTATAAGAATTTTTCTATAATATTATTAATAAAAACATAAGAATGCATATATTTCTCAAAAATACCATTTTTACCTGAAAATCAATTTATCAAATTCATCATTTTTTGAAGAAATACTATTCCCATAAAGGAATCGATGGAATAAGACTTTTATTTATAAAAAAGGATTAAAAAATAAGTAACTAATACCGTGTTACATAACCACTTATAACACCTACATAATACCTAAGGGTAAGGTGTGAGATAGTGACAGACTCTTGGGGATGTTCGGATAACATCGCTCGAGTGGTAATCTATCTTAACTTGAACTTCTCCTGTAGGAGATTCTGTTAAAGATTAATGTGTTGAAGCTCAGCTTGGGCTTGGTCAAGAGCGAAGCCCAGTGATTCTACCTTCTTTCCAAGCTCCGAAAAATGAGATTTGTATGGCCTGAGTCTACTAGATGAGGTCATTATCTCCTTTGTCTGTGGTGAAAGGATTTGTTAAAACCTTATATTAATATTAGTTATGTGATCACTGTTCAAGGGATATATTATCAATGATAATGATAATTAACATTCATTTAGATCTAATAATAATAAAAAGTGCATGTGTTTTCTATATCTATAATACATTAAAAGAAAGGGAATTTTATTCATAAATGTTTGGGTCGTTACAACCTTCCCCACTTAAGAAATTTTTACCTTGAAATTTCCTTTTCCCATACTAAAATAGATGAGGGTAGATTTGCCTCATAACTTCCTCTGGTTCTCATGTTGCTTCTTCAAACTTGTGGTTTCTCTACAACACTTTGATGAGGGGAATTATCTTATTTCTTAGAATGTTTTCCCTATGATCTAATATCTTTATCGGATTCTCCTCATAGGAAAGTTCATTATCCAATAGTACCAACTCTGGATTGAGTACATGTGATGGGCCAGGTATGTACTTCCTTAATAATGATACATGGAATACATCATGTACTTGAGACAGGTTCGGTGGGAGTGTTAGTCGATAGGCCACTGCTCTGATGTGGTCAAGGATATCAAAAGGGATGATGTACCTTGGACTAAGTTTTCTCTTCTTCCAAAATATCATCAATCTCTTCCATCAAGATATAAAGAGGAAAACCATATCTCTAACATCAAACTCTAGATCTCGTCAATGGTTGTCAGCATAACTCTTTCATCGACTCTAAGCAGCTTTGATGTGTTTCTGAATGGTCTTAACATTCTCCGTCATTTCTTTGTCCATTTATAGACTTAGAAGTTTTCTCTCCCTAACTTCATCCCAACATGCCAGTGTTCTGCACCTCTTCCCATAAAGGGCTTCATAAGGATCCATTTGGATGCTTGAGTGGAAACTGTTGTTATAAGAGAACTCGACCAAAGAAAGATGTTGATCCCATCCTCTTTTGAAGTCCATTGATCATGCTATCAACATTTCCTCAAGTGTTTGGATAGTCTGATCAGATTGGCCATCATTTTGAGGATGATAAGTTGTACTGAAGTTCAGATCAGTATTCAGAGCATGTTAGAGACTCTTACAAAACTTAGAGGTGAATCATGGATCTTGATCGGATACAATCTATAGTGGTACACCATGTAGGCTTACCACTTCTCTGATGTATATCTATAACAGTTTATCTAATGAGAAATCCTATTGAATTGAAATGAATTGTGCAGCCTTTGTAAGATGATCCGCAACAATCTAGATAGAATTATTTCCTTTATATGTCTTCATAAATCCTCTAACAAAGTCCATGGTGATGTTCTATCATTTCCATGTTGGTATGGGTAATGGTTTCATCATTCCCTTAGACTTCTATCTCCCAGCCTTCACTTTCTGACATACCAGGTAGTTTGATGTATATTCTTTAATCTCCTTATTCATGTTATCCCACCAATAATGCTCTTAGAGATCCCGATACATCTTTGTGTTTCCTGGGTGAATAGAGAAATTCAAACTATATGCATCATCCAAAAGTTCTTTCTTTAACTCCAGATTTTATGGAACACATAGTCTTGAACCAAATATAATAATTCCTTCTTCATTATCATTGAACTTCTAGGATTTCCCCTTTTTGATATCTTCCACTTTCTTCTGAATTCCAATGTCATCATTTTTAGCATCCTTTAACCTTTACAAAAGAGATGGTTGAGCAATAATTTTTGAAAGGATTGATTATGTTCCCTTATTTAGGATTCTCATGTCCATCTTAACCAAATATAATAAGATTGGATCCTTTTCAATTCCCATTAATGAGAGAATCATTGGGTCCTTTCTACTTAGAGCATCTTCCACCTTGTTCACTTTCCCAGGGTGGTAATAGATTGAGCAGTAGTAATCCTTAATGAGATCTAACCATCTTCATTGGTGTATATTCAGCTCTTTCTATGTGAATATATATTTGAGACTATTTTTATCTATATATATTTCTCACTTTTCCCCCAAAGAGATTATGCCTCCATATTTTCAATGTAAAGATCACAACTTCCAACTCCAAATCATGTGTGGGATAGTTTTTCTCATGAATTTTTAACTACCTTGAGGCATAGGAGATGACTTTATCATTCTCTATCAACACACAGCCTAGTCCCTTCTTCGAATCATCACTGAAGATTACGAAAATCTCCCTACGTTTGGGTAGTGTGAGCACAAGGGTAGTGATAAGCCTCTTCTTAAACTCCATGTATCTTTCTTTACATTCATCATTCCAAGAAAACTAGACTCTCGTCCAAGTTAGCTTGGTAATATGGTTTGATAGTTGGGAGAAATTTCTCACAAATCAGCGATAATATCTATCTAACCCCAAGAAGCTATGGATATATGTTACATATTTCATCCTTGTCCATCCCTCAATTGATTTTTTTTTTAAGGATCCACAGATATCCCATTGCTTGTGATAAAATTCCCCAAGAATGATATTTCCTTCAACCAGAACTCACACTTGTTGTAGTTTTCATAGAGATTCTCCTTTAGTAAGGTCTCTAGTATAGTTATTAGAGTGTCCTCATTCTCTTCCTTGGTTTTGGATTATATTAGAATATCATCTTTAAATACTACTAAAAATTTGTTGAGGTAATCTATAAAGACTCTATTCATCAAGTCCATGAATATTGTTAGAGAAATAGTGAGTCTAAAAGGAATTACTATAAATTCATGTACCTTGTACAAAAAGTAGTTTTGGGGATATCCTCCTTATTTAACCTTGGTAATATGCCAACTGCATATTCACCTTGGATAAGTATTGTGCTCCACGTAGCTGATTGAACAAGCCATCGGTTCATGGAAAAGGATACTTGTTCTTTATTATGATTTTTTTGAGCTCACAATAATCAATGCAAAGGCGCATTGACCTTTTCTTATTCTTGATGAAGAGGATTGGTGTGCCCCATGGTGAAGCACTTGGGCATATAAACCTTTATCCAAATTCTCTTATAGTTGTTTCTTTAGCTCCTCAAGCTCCAAAACAGTCATTCTATATGGATTCGTGCATATTGGAAATGCTCCAGGTATAAGATCAATCAAGAATTCAACATCTATTCTAGGAGGAAGACCAGGAAATTCAATAGGAAACACATTAGTGAATTCCCTCATAATAGGAATGTCTTAAAGTATGGTTCCTTCCTTAGACTCAATCATCTAAGAAAGATATGCATGCTCATAGGGAACTAATATCCATGCTTGAGATGATGGTGCTAAAGAAGATGCATCCTCTTCCTTTCACTTGTATACAATCGGGGGACAATTCACCATATGGAGAGTGATTTCCCTCTTGTGAAAAATTATGTTGGATCTATATAGGGAAATATAATATATGCCAAGAATTGCATAAAATTCCACCAAGGGAAGTATGATGAGGTTCTGTCACACCCGGATTTCAAAAAAATAATTTATTTATTTATTTTTATTATTATTTTTATTTTTATTCTCTTTTGTTAATCTTCGTTAAAGTGAGGGTCGAGCCTAATCAAAATTTTACATTCTACTGATAAATGGATATTTTGGGCATGGTTGCATCTGACACACGAGCGGGGGACGATCAAAGCCGCGTGACTTTAACCAAGTCACTGCACGACCTCGTGGGTTCTCTGCAAAACATCCCTGACGTTCTGGGAAAATAAATAAAGTGAAATGAAAATAAATGAGGTAAAGTTTGATGAATTATTTTAATAAAAAAAATTGTAATTTCTATTATTATTATTATTATTTTCATTAATATTTTAATTATGTTATAATTTTTAATTAAGTTATGATTATAATAAAATTATTAACATGTTATCAATAATAGTATTATTATTTTTCTTATTATTATTTTTAGGTTTCATATAATTTTTATTTTATATTTTTTTATTTTATATTTTTTTATTTTATATTTTTTTCATTCTTTTCTCCCTTTTTCCCCCTCTTTTTTCTTCTTCTTTTTTTTCTTTCCTTTTCTCTCTTTTATTTTTCTTTTCTCTCTTATCTCATTCCCCCCTCTCTCTCCTGTCGCACCCATGTGCATCACACTATACCCCCCCTGAAACCCTACCCCATGCGTTGCACCTCCTCATGGAAACCGCTGGACCTCCCTCCTTTGAGCCAGTTCTCCATCCGCGCCGCCTTCTCCCTCCCGACAAGAAGGAATTGTGTCGGCCCCCTCCTTCAGTGAAGCAGACCCGCGCCTCCCTCCACCCTATCACGCTTTCCATCCTCCTCACCCAGTCGATGCCCCCTTACCGACCTCCTCTAACCCTAGCGCGCGCCTGGTTGGTCGCTTCACCTCCCATCTCTCACTCACCATGCATCATTGAACCCACCTCGTGTCGCGCCCTCTTCCCTCTCCCAACCAGCCCCTTCTACGCTACCCTCTCCCTCTCGGGAATCCACTGCCTCGTCGACTACGACTTCCCCCACTAGCTCCTTTCCCTCCTTCTGTGTGAGAGACCCCCTTCGGTTGAATCTCTTTTCCTTCATTTTTTTGAGTTATTTGTCATTTAGTATGTGTGGGTTCATGTTAGGGGTAAATTTTGAATCTTTTCTTTATTTGAATTCTGTTTTTAGGGTTTAATTCAAGTTAGTTGTGATGCGAATTGGTTGCAATTGGAGTTGTGTGCCCATGTTTGGAAGTTTCAACACTGAGGTAGGTGGTTCCCCATTCTAACAATTGTTTGATGAATTATTTTTCTTCTTAAATTGATTTAGAATATTATTTAATTAGTTTTTTTATGTGAATAATGTTTTCAATTGAAGTTGATATGTGTATGTGATATAGGTGTGTTTTATGTGGAAATTAATGTTGAACTGTTTATTTGTAGTTTATAAATTATTCAAATTGTGTTTTGGTTCAGTGTCAATTTGCGTCGACTCATAGAGGAATTTTGGATTGCATTTTTTTTGTATTTTGATACATGCGACATATTCTGAAATTTGTTTTATAAATTTTTTGGTGAATTAGTTTGTTAATTTAATTAATTTAGCACAATTTTTAAGTAGTTTACATGCTGCGAAAGTGATTTTGACTAAGTTTTGTTGTGCATTTGTTTTTTTATTAGATCCTTTATGTTATGTTAATGTGTTTTTTTGTGAAAACCTATGTTGATCTATTTTTCAGTGTTCTCAAGATTGTGCATTTTGTTTTTTTTTTTGAATGTGAAAGAGCTGAAGTGTGTATTTTGGGTGTACCATCAAAGTGTGTTTTTTCATAAAAGAGGTTTTGAGTTTGTTCTGGTGTTTAAAATTGTGCGACACATTTTTGAAATTGTTTTATAAATTCCCTTTGTGGTTGTCTAAGTGTAAAACTATTTTCTTTATGATTGCTAGTGGTTTAATTGATGGTGTGAGAGATGCAGATTAAGTTTTAAAAAAATAGTTGGGTGTGTGTAATATTTCAAAATGGTATTTGGGTGTGCAAATGATGGTTCGGTGTGTGTGTAAGTACTCTGTTTGGATTTTATGCATAAATATAACATTTGAAATGATCTTGAATTTTAAAAGTAGAATTGATGTTGTAAATGGTATCTTGTCATGTGTTTTGATTGGATTGCTTATGTGCACAAAGCAGGAAGCCATGGTAGCTAGGAAGGTGAACTAGGACTAGTGGGCTAGTGTTTTGGAGGTGCCTCGACCTGGTTTCACTAGCAGGACTGACTATTGAAACACTAACTAAAAATATGCTTTTCTAAGGGTCGTGGTCTTCTAAGCCACATTTTTTTAGGGTGATGTCCTTCTAATCCACATTTTCTAAGGGCCGTGTCCATCTAAGCCACGTTTTCTAAGGGTCGCGGTTTCTAAGACATGCTTCATCGAGACACGAAGATCTAGGGACCCAAGCTAGCTAACACCCATGAGGCATCTCCCGTATTTGGTGCTCCTTGGTTACTTTACTTTCATCAGTGTGACACTTTGGTTATTTTAAAAAGTAAGTGTGTGTGTGTGTGTGTTTTAATTTAATATGTTTTAACTGAAACAGTTTTCTTAAATCTTGTTTTCTTTAAAAGTGTGTGAGTATTTAATTATTCTCTTTAATTTAAGTTTTTGTCTTTGAATTCGTTTTTATTTAAAGCACCTGTCATTAAAAATTGTTTTCATTAAATACTGTTTAAGCATTTATTTCCCTTTTATCTATTTTACTGAAAAATGTATTTGTCATTTAAATGGTTATGTGTGGAATCTTCTCCTGGTGGCATCCTACTGGGCTCTTGGCCCACACCCTACATACACCTTTGGGTGTATTTAGACCTTTTTCTTTATATGTCACAGGTTGAGGCATCGTGCTTATTGATGGTGGTCCAGGTTGTCGATGGTTTTCCTGTGCAGGTATGATGATGGTGGTTTGAGAGGGGTGGCTCCTCAAGTTTCATGAAGGTATGGATAGATGTGTTAGTTTTATTTCATTATATTATTCTTAGAGTTTTAGTTTTCATTTGTTGTCGTCTCTCTTGGTTTGTCAGTTCTAGTTTTAGATCTTTAAATATGAAATGTGTTAAGGGTCTGTTTGGTTGTATAAAATCAGTTTTCTTTACATTAAAGTTGTTAGTTGTTTTTATGTCTCTTCTTTCGGGTAAATCGTTCCTTTGTACTATTTGATACCCGGGCACTTGTACCAGCCCATGGGGATTGGGAACGCCCTTCAGTCCATGTCGCGGATCGGGTCGAGTGCCAAGTTGGATGGCGACTTGGCCTGGTTTGTGACAAAATGGTATCAGTGCAGGTTTACTCTCTTGGGTCAAGTTCCTTTAGAAAGGGTCATGGTATACTGGAGTTAAGGTTGTCGGGAGTCGATGTCCTGGCTATGAGTAAGGTTCTTGGCTAGCACACCGTGTGGCGAGACTCGAGTTACCAGGGTAAGTTGAGGTTTGCATAAATCTTTGGTATGTGTGGTTAATCTTGTCTAAGGGGAATGAAAAGGGAGTAAGTTCAGTGGTCCCAATGAGCTCGTAGGGTCTGGCAAGCCATGTGGAGTCGGGGACACTGTTCTAGAATACTCTTTGTGGCAGTGGCGTGATTGGCGTATGGATTCCAACCATATTTCTCAATCACGCATTGGCACTAGTTCCCTCTTTCTTTGTTCCTCGTCTCTTTGTTTTGGATTCATGGAAATATGGTTTTTAAGTAAAAATAATTTGGTCTTGAAAAATTTTTTGAAATGAAGCGCTTTAAAAATAAAATTATGTGTAAGGTCTAAAAAATGTGGGTTGAATGTTTGGTTTTGAAAATTGGAAAGGACCAGTTTTGATCCTTAGTGCTCTCATGGGAAACCACATGCATGGGTATATATGGAAAGAGAAATGGTCAAAGGCACAAGCAGATGAGTGCCTGGAAGGACATTAGGTGGGTGATGGTGTGTCATGGGAACATTAATGTGTGCAACCCATGGGACACCATTGGTGTTTGTGCAACCCACCAACTTTTCTTATTTTCAAAAAGTTTTGTTAAATGAAGATTTGGTGTTTGTATGGTCTGTCCTTGTGTTTTGGAAGTGTTGGATGTGAGGAATTTTGAGCTTAGAATCCTTTTTGACTGATTTATGTCTTGAGTTTGAATTTTTATTTGTAAGTTGGTATAAAAGCATGTGGTTAGTGAATTCTTTTGAAAGGTACTTCGGAAAGCCCTGGAAGTGGTTCCCCCTGCACATTTAGTGTTTTCTTGTGGTATGTATTGACCATTAGATCAGTTTGGTTGGGTCCATGGTTTTCTTTCTTGACTAGTGCACCCCCCCCCCCCCCAAAGCGTTAACATGCGATTGAAGTGCGTCGACGGGTAATTCGTCGCTGGACGACCCTCCGGTTGATTAAAGCAAGGAATCTCTATTTTGAATGATAGTGCTAAGTCTATTCCTTTTTCTTTTCAATCAAGCGGATCCTCTCATAGAGGGATGACATGCACGAGGGAAATTGATGGGAGTTTTGTTCTCTTTGAGTTATCTGAGTCGTTGGGTATGAAGTTTGACACCATTGTGTCAGAAGGTTTCCCCCCAGAAATGGTGAAAGGAATTCCAGAGAGGAAGGGTGAAGGCGGTTCAAAATTTTTAGTATTGACCAGTTCCTTGAAGGGCTTTGTAGTACTTTCATTGTCCACAAGGTTCATGTTTGGTGACATCTTGCAGTGTAAGTTATCTTTGAAGAGAAAAAGTGGATTTCATAGGATCCTTCGAGAATCCCTATTTTCATTGGAGTGTGTCCTCCTCTTAGAGAGTTATAATTTTTCTATTCAAAGGGGAGTGTTTGTCGTGAATCTTCCTTTCTTAATTTTTTTGGTTAAGGTGAAGAAGTGATTAATGTGCATTATCTAAACCCATGTCTTGGTGGGTGTGTCATGATAGAGTAGTTGGATGTCGTGGAGTGTTGTGTTTGATGGTGTGTGTCGGTTGCAGTGTGGTTGTGTGTGGCGCTAAAAAGGATAAGCTTCATTCGGGAGTCTTTAATGCCTGACTATGAGGCAGAAGATACTTCAAACATCAGAGCTCCAACCATAGGCCTCAGAGTGAATCTGGTGCGTGGTCAGGAACCCCAAGAGTGTATGGGATCCGGACATTATTTCCACCATTGGTATTGAAGGTGAAGACAGATTAAATTATTCTCTGTGGTTATTCTATTCAAAACAACCCATCTGGGTGCGTGACGTTTCCTGTGGCTATGAGGAGGAGTGGTCATTTTATTACCTTCAAGTCCCGGTGGTTGCATCCCACTAAATGTAATTTCTTTTAGTGGTCCGTATGGGGGTATGTTGGGTAAACCGATCTCAAATTTGAATAGTAATCATATAGGGATGTGAAGATGTTGTCTTGTATTGGGTCATGGTTTTGACACCCTGGTAGTTGGGCCCCACCCTCCCCGCCCCTTGTGGGGGGTGTTTGGTCACCGTTGGAAAATTTTTAAAGTTTGTATCTTCTGTCAGTTCTAATGGTGGGGAGACCCACGATGGGTCTCGCATAATTGTCTCTGGAAGGAATTGGTGTTGTCCCTTATTCAAAATGGTGGGGAGTCTGCCCAGGCCTCCCCGTGTCGGTTTTCCAATATCGTCTCAGCGTCAGTAAATTTCTAATGGTGGGGATCCCCTAGGGCTACCCCATGTTGGCTTTTACTTCTATTCTTAGAGATTTCTTGGTGGTAGTGATAAGAGTGTTCTTAGATGTGGTTTTATCTTGTGAGTTTACTCCAGTCAAATGGATTAGTTTTTGTTCTTTGGTGCTTGAGGTGTTTCAGGTTATGAAGTTGCTTTCCGTGGGTGTGAGAGTTCCTTTCCTTGATTAATCAACTGGAGGTGTTCTAGCACTTTGGGGAGGATGACACATATCAGAAAGTCTTTTTACGAGTTTCTTGAGGTGGTCATATAAGTCAATTTCTATAAATATGATGTGTTTTCCTCTTTTCACTTACTTTTCATCTAGATCTTTTTTGAACCCCAAGGAGGTATCAGTTTCTACTTTGGGATTTCGCCTTATTTGTAGCTTTCCAGGGACGAAAAGCGCTATGGTGGGGAGAATTGTCACACCCAGATTTCAAAAAAAAATATTTATTATTTTTATTTTTATTATCTTTATTCACTTTTGTTAATCTTCGTCAAAGTGCAGGCCGAGCCTAATCGAAATTTTACATTCTACTAATAAATGAATATTTTGGGCATGGCTACGTCTGACGCACGGGCAGGGGACGGTCGAAGTCGTGTGACTTTACCCGGGTCACCGCGTGACCTCTCCTAGTTCTTCGCAGGGCATCCCTGATGTTCAAGGAAATAAATAAATTTAAATAAAAATAAATGAGGTAAATTTTTAATGAATTATTTTAATAAAAAAATGGTAATTTTTATTATTATTATTATTTTCATTAATATTTTAACTAGGTTATAATTGTTAATTAAGTTATGATTATAATAAAATTATTAACATGTTATCAATAATAGTATTATTATTTTTCTTATTATTATTTTTAGGTTCCATTTAATTTTTATTTTATATTTTTTTTATTTTATATTTTTTTTATTTTATTTCATTCTTTTTTTCACTTTTTCCCCCTTTTTCTCCTTTTTTTCTTTCCTTTTATCTCTTTCCTTTTTGTTTTCTCTCCTATCTTCTTCCTTCCCCTCTCTCCCGTCGCACCCCTATGAGTCGCGTTATACCCCCCTAAAACCCTACCCCATGCGCCGCACCTCCTCATGGCAACCGTCGGACCTCCCTCCTTCGAGATGGTTCCCCGTCTGTGCCGCCTTCTCCTTCCCGACAAGCTGAAATCATGTTGGCCCCCTCCTACGGTGAATAAGACTCACGTCTCCCTCCACCTCATCATACTTGACGGCCTCCTTGCACAGTCGGTTCCCCCTCATCAACCTTTTTTTACCTTAGAGTGCCCCAGGTTGGCCGCTCCACCCCCCATCTATCGCTCGCCTCGCACTGCTAAACCCACCTCGCATCGCGTCCTTCTCCCTCTCCCAACTAGCCCTATCTGCGCCACCCTCTCCCTCCCTGGAAGCCACTGCCTCGCCGGCTCTGACTTCCCCACCGGCTCCTTTCCCTCCTGTGCGAGCGACCCCCTTCGGTTGAATCTCTTTTCCTTCATTTTTTTGAGTTCTTGGTCATTTAGTATGTGTGGGTTCATGTTAGGGGTCTAATTTGAATCTTTTCTTTAGTCAAATTCTATTTTTAGGGTTTAAGTCAAGTTTCTTGGGATGTGAATTGGTTGCGATTAGAGTTGCGTGCCTAAGTTTGGAATTTTCGACACCGAGGTAGGTGGTTCCACGTTTTAACCATTGTTTGATGAATTATTTTTCTTCTTAAATTAATTTAGCATATTATTTAATTATTTTGTTTGATGAGAATAATGTTTTCAATTGAAGTTGATATGTTTATGTGATACAGGTGTGTTTTATGTGGAAATTAATGTTAAAATGTTTATTTGTAGTTTATAAATTATGCAAATTGTGTTTTGGTTCAGTGTCAATTTTCATCGAGTCATTGAGGAATTTTGGATTGCATTTTTTTGTATTTTGATACATGAGA
Source organism: Viscum album (assembly GCA_963277665.1). Taxonomy (NCBI): domain Eukaryota; kingdom Viridiplantae; phylum Streptophyta; class Magnoliopsida; order Santalales; family Viscaceae; genus Viscum; species Viscum album. The sequence goes on along the minus strand of OY728153.1, from coordinate 1,489,617,379 downwards.
CATATTCTGAAAATTGTTTTATAAATTTTCTAGTGAATTAGTTAAGTTTTTTTCTACATTTGTTTTTTTATTAGAGCGTTTATGTGATGTTAATGTGTTTTGTTGTGAAAACCTACATTGAGCTATTTTTTAGTGTTCTCAAGATTGTACATTTAGTTTTTTTTAATGTGAAAGAGCTGAAGTGTGTATTTTGGGTGTGGAATCGAAGTGTATTTTGTCATAAAATAGGTTTTGAGTGCGTTCTGGTGTTTAAAATCATGCAACACATTTTTGAAATTATTTAATAAATTCTCTTGGTGGCTTTCTAAGTATAGAACTATTTTATTTAAGATTTTGAGTGGTTTAATTGATGGTGTGAGCGATTCAGATTAAGTTTTAAAAAAATATTTTGGGTGTGATTAATATTTCAAAATAGTATTTGGTTGCGCGTAATATTTCAAAATGGTATTTGGGTGTGCATAATATTTAAAAATGGTATTTGGGTGTGAAAATGATGGTTTGGTGTGTGCGTAAGTACTCTATTTGTCTTTTATGCATAAATATGACATTTGAAATGATCTTGAATTTTAAAATTAGAATTGATGTTGTAAATGGTATCTTGTCATGTGTGGTGTTTTTCTTAGATTGCTTATGTGATGTGCACCTATTATGATCTTGAAATTTGCTGAGCACAAAGTGGGAAGTCGGGGTAGCTAGGAAGGTGAACTAGGACTAGTGGGATAGTGTTCCAGAGGTGACTCGACCCGATTTCACCAGTAGGACTGACGATTGCAACACTAACTAAACATATGCTTTTCTAAGGGTCATGGTCTTCTAAGCCACATTTTTTGAGGGTCGTGGCTTTCTAAGCCACGTTTTCTAAGGGTCATGTCCTTCTAAGCCACGTTTTATGAGGGTCGTGGTTTCTAAGCCATGATTCATCGAGACATGAAGATCTAGGGACCTGAGATAGCTAAAACCCATGAGGCCTCTCCCATATTTAGTGCTCCTTGGTTACTTTATGTTCATCAGTGTGACACTTTGGTTATTTTAAAAATTAAGTGTGTGTGTGTGTTTTAATTTAATATGTTTTATTTGAAACAGTTTTCTTAAATCTTGTTTTCTATAAAAGTGTGTGAGTATTTAATTCTTCTCTTTAATTTAAGTTGTTGTCTTTGAATTCATTTTCATTTAAATCACCTGTCATTAAAAATAGTTTTCATTAAATACTGTTTAAGCATTTATTTCCCTTTTATTTATTTTACTGGAAAATGTATTCATCATTTAAATGGTTATGCGTGGAATCTTCTCCTGGTGTCATCCTACTGGGCTCTTGGCTCACAGCCTACATACGCCTTTGGGTGTATGTAGACCTTTTTCTTTGTATGTCATAGGTTGAGGCATCGTGCTTAGTGACGGTGGTCCAGGTTGTGGATGGTTTTCCCGTGCAGGTATGACGATGGTGGTTTGAGGGGGGGTGGCTCATCAAGTAACATGAAGGTGCGAATAGATGTGTTAGTTTTCTTTCATTACAATCTTCTTAGAGTTTTAGTTTTTATTTTTTGTCATCTATCTTGGGTTGTTGGTTCCAGTTGTATATCTTTAAATATGAAATGTGTTAAAGGTATGTTTGGTTGTATAAAATCTTTTTTCTTCACATTAAAGTGGTTAGTTGTTTTTATGTCTCTTCTTTCGGGTAAATCGTTCTTTTGTACTATTTGATACCCGGGAACTTGTGCCAGCCCATGGGGATCGGGAATGCCATTCAGGCCATGTCGCGGACCAGGTCGAGCACTGGGTTGGATGGCGACCCTGCTTGGTTTGCTACAGGTTCACTAGGAATTTTAATCCACAAATTGTGAAAGGGGGGGAGTTATATGAATGGGATGCTATAATTTCCCCATTTTTCATTCGCACTGATATCTCTACTTCCATGATTTGAGGTGGTGTTTGGATTGATATAATAAACTTTTGGGATATAAAATAATGTGTAGAATTCGAATCAAAAAGTGCATTCACTATTATTGAATGAATAACTAGCATACCTTTCACCACTTCATTATCAGGATTTTATTTGATGGTAGTGATGGAAAAAGCTCACCCTTTCTTCCTTGGAGGTTATTAGTTGCCTCCAAAAACCCTTGTCTTAGGGCATGGGTTCAAAAAGTGCCTTGGTTCTTTGCAGTTATAGTAATTAACAATGTGTTGAGGATCGAAAAGAGTGTTCTTTTCCTCTATCGTAGTAGTGTGTTTTTCTTGTTGGAAATCACTGGCTTGGTTCCCTTCCTTCCCACACTTAAAGCATTTTCTCATCCCCTTTAGAAAATTTCTAGGGTGCTTCTTTCTTCACATTTAGAAAGTTGGATGCTGGAATTTATTAGCACCATTGGATTTATCCATCGGACTGCCAGAATTAAATTCCACTTTCCTCTTCTTATCCCCATGATACCCCTGAGATTATTCGATCTCCATTTCTACATTGAGGGAACATCGAACAATATCTCCATAGCTTTCAAAGTCATGGATCTCTAGGTCTTTCTGTAGGCTAGGTTTTATCCCACCAAAGAAGAGGTCAACCTTACATTTGGGGGTGACGACAAAACTAGAGGCATATTGTGAAAGTCTAGTAAAGTTTTCCTCATACACCCCAATAGATGCATCATCCTTTTTCTTGAGTGCAAGGTGTTGTATCTGAATCTACAGATTATACACAAGAGGGGGGTGAATTGTGTCTTTTGAAATTTTTTGATAACTCTTTTCTTGGACGAGTTCTATCCTTTATACTTTATCAGATTTGATCGTGCAGCGGAATAAATAAAATCAAGAACACAAAGATGTATAGTGGTTCGGGGAACAGAAGGCCCCTAGTCCACTCCACCAACACTGAACTCTATGAGCTTAGTGATTTTCACTATCTGGTCCTCTTTTCCACAGACCGATTCACAACTGAGTACAGGTAGTTGATACCTTTACAATCCAAGGAAAAACAAAGCCTTTTGGTTTAAACATGAACCTACACAGCTTAGAATGAGAAGTTGGTTACTCAATAATAAAAATAATTTTAGAGATAAATTTCCATTTGATCTTCACAATTGCAACAGAATGCAATTGACAGCAGATGGATCGAAGTCTCTAGAAATATTGATCTTCAAGACGAAGCAGTTCTGAATTGATCCAATTGCAGTAGATATAGAGATTAGTTCACAACCTCAGCAGTAGTAGATCTATAGTAGATATTCTATGTAGAAGAGGTGAATCTTCTATCGAGTTCCTTCTTCTTGAACAAACAGAGCTTTGACGCTCCTCTTGAATCAGCAGATCAATCGTGAATAGTTGCAATCTCTGTTTTCCACCTTTTTCAACAATAGATCGATCACATACTCATATACCTAGTGTTTCAGAGATAACATATAAAATAAAGCATATCACCTACACATTTAGATCCATAAAAGTCTCCTTTTGATTCATGATATTCAAAAATTTGAATTTACAGAGAATTCGTAACTTCCCTTAAGACTCGGCATAAAAAGATCCTTTTAATTCGATCTTAAATCAATTAATAAAACGTCTTTGAATCAGTCAAAGTCATACTTTAAAAACGACTTTAAATCTGGCTTGAAATCTACCCAGAAATCAGCTTACTGATCATTGCACATAAATATCGTCTGTCAAAATTTCTGACGCCAAACGTAAGGTTGATGACGTGGCCTCCAAACGTAGGGTTAATAACATAGTCTTCAAACATAAGGTTAACAATGTAAGGTTGAACACAAACGTAGGGTTGATTATCCATATTTTTTATTCAACACTCAAACGTACGATAAAAGATCCATACTTTTACTTGATCCATACTTTTCCAAGAACGTATGGTTGTTTACAAAAGTAAGGTTGATGAACCATACTTTTGAGAAACAAATGTATCGCTTAGAATTTACGTACGGATCTCCTTCCATACTTTGCTGATAACCAAAACATAATGTTCCTTCCTAATGTAAGGTTCTCCTTCCATACTTTGTTGAAAACGTATGGTTGTTTAACCATGCGTTTCTCTTATCTCAAAAAGTATACACGCTTTTCATCCTTACTCTATGTTTATCCACGTAGGGTATAAACAGTGATTCCAGAATGCGCTAAAGCAGATTCCGCGCTATATTTATCTATGTAAGGTATGAACAGTGATTTCAGAACGCGCTTAAAGCATATTTCGAATAAGTAATAGATTCTCATTATTTCAAGAGTAAAATAAATTAATAAATTCCTGCAAAATACTAAATAAAATCATTAGAAAATAACTAAGGGTATTTGTGAGCATCAAAATTATCATAAATAAACAGAGTATTATTTTCAATAATCTCCCCCTTTAAATAACATTAACATGTATTGTTCAAAACAATATTTGGCTCAACACAAGGAAATCCCTTTAAATATTAAGACAGAGGGTGCGGGAAAAATATTTATTGAAAAGCATTTTCCAGAAATCCTTCCATCTCATCACCTTGATATCTTCCTCATACTTAGTGTTTTTTATCAATGTCCACCATTTATCAGCTTCACCATCCATATGATAAGAATCCATAAGAACCTTCTCTTGTTCGTAACATTGAATGATGGAGAAGATCTTCTCAATGGAGTTGATCCATTGTTCGATGATTGAGGGATCAAATGATCCATTGAAAGTTGAATACCATTGTATCATGAATCTCTCAATTGCGAATTGTTATTTCTTAGAGGGGTTGGACGTTCCTCTTGACCCATGTCTCTATTCAAAACTTGAGTTAGCTGATAGAGTATCATGAAAAAGTTTGTGATTCTTACTCCCATCATATTGGGCATCTCATTAGAACAGTCATTACATTGATCTTTGCATCGGGTGTTAGCTTGAGTCCTCCTATTACTGGCCATTGGGTAGAATAAAAGGAAAATTAAAGGTAAGTGTTTTAAACTATTAAACACATAAATGGGAATCCAATGACAAAAATGGATAACTTATAAATTAAATTTATTTCATTAACTTATGAATTTATAGTCTTCAATCTAAGTTATCCATGATATATTTCCTAATGTATGGGTTTGATTTTTTTTTCTTACTCCCTGAATAATGGTTCATAATAAGATTATGAATTTACCAAAGAATATCCCTTAGGAGTGTCGAACCAAGAGTGTAGTATGGATCATTTTCATGCACCATTTTTCATTTGAGTCTTGCTCAAAGTGGTGTTTTTGGGTTTTACCCCTAGATACATTTGTGCCAGAGCAACCTCTACTTGTTTGTATCCATATAGAAATGTATTTTATTGATAAAGCACTTGATCTACACTCACCAAAATTTAGGGATGTTTTTATTATACTTAGTCTTATCCCTAAGGATTTCACTAGGGTTTTCTAATCCTACTCCCAAAAATAATTAAACTTATCCTTTGATACCAAATATAACAACCCTGGTCTTTATTACAAATTTAAACATGATTTATTACAAAACCTTTCACTTAATACAACCCAGAATATTAAAAGGTCTGGTTTCTTTACTTAGCATTGCATGGGATAACCTGAAGACATACATAAGAAAAGGGTGAACTATAAAACCCATTAAGGTAGTAAACAAGGAATAACATGAATAATATAATACATGTTAGGAAATATTCATATCAATGGAGAACAAGAGAAATATAAACAAAAAGGCATGATATAGAATGATTATAATAACATGGAAATATGGCAACAACTTAAAACATTGCATTTATAACATAAAGTAATCCAGTAAACCTCTATCCCAACATGATGGAAAAAAGTAAAATAAAGAAATCCAGTAAAACCATGTCCCAACATGATGTATCATGATACTAAACATTACCCAATGCATTAGAGCGCTATCAGGGTGCACCCTTCCTGAACATTTTAATATCATGCATAAGTATGCCACATAGATAATATAACATGGATTCATTCAACATAATCATTTATTACACGATAATGGAATTTGGAATACATACATGAAATTATATAATTAATAATTATATTTTCATAAATGTGAATACCCTTGATAGAGAAATGGGAATTTTATTCACTACATAATGATTTTGGCGTGGAAAATTACAGTGCAATTTCGGCAGCATAACGACGTCACATGGGGATTCATAAAATGGGTTGATGAGAGTGAAATGGGTATCTCATAATTTATACATTAAATAGGAAGTAAGGGGGTCATGTAGAATAACATACCAACATATTAAATGTAATTTGAGATGTATAACATAAGAGAAATGCTTAAATGGAAATGAGGAGAGAGAAATCCCTTATGGAATTTCGTCATGGTAACGGGTGTACATAAAAGGTATTAATGAGACTAAAAGGGGTCTCTAATCATTAAAAAATAATAAAGGCAGTATGGGGGAGGTAAAAAAACATTCCCCGTCATTTTTAATTGAAAAATTAAAAGGATATAACAATGTAATGAAACTTGGACAACAATGAGAAAGGAAGGAACCCTTACTTGAGTGTCTGAATTAAAAAGCTTGAAGAGGGGATTATTGAGAGATGGCATTACTTAGGGTGATTACAGAGAGGGAATGACATAGTAGGTATGTGATAAAAATATTTTTAGTGAATAGAAGTAGAATATTGGGTGGGTTTATATAGGAAATGAGAGGGGAATTCTTTAATATTTCACAAACTTAGGTTTTTTAATCTATATAATTAAATATTCAAAAACACAAACCATCCCATGGTTTTTTGCCCATAGTTGTTTCCAAATAAGAGTGTAAAACATTATTTTATAATCCCATGGTCCTAAAATATTAAAATATTAGCCTTGATTATGTAGAGGTGAGTCACATTATTAAATAAATGAACTTAAAATCATAAAATATGTTATACATTTTGGAGGATTCACTAAGGCATTATAAAATAAGTAAAATAAATATAAAATAAAATAATTTTAAAGTTAAACTATATATTTGGTCTAAGATCTATTTTATGGTATTTATTACATCACTATTGGGTCATTATGATGTCATAAATAGCACTGTATATTTATATATTATTTAATTTTTACCCAAAAATTCAACTGTCTCAAAAAAATATGAAAAATTAACCATTGGATAATTTAGACATCCTGATTCCAAAAATAATATTCATTTTATCTAAATAATTTTCTAAATATGTGAAGTTTCACTTTTAAAATTTAAACTGACATTTATTGAAAATTTGACGAGTTTTGACCAAAACAGTTTTTAAACCTTATTAAAAATTACATTTGACTTAATAAAAATTATATACTCAATTATTATTAATAAAAGTAATTTGATAATAATATTTTATTAAAATATTAATTCCTTAAAAAATTCATTAATTCCTTAAATTAAATTCTTTAAAAATACACTTTTTTGTTTTATATTATAAAAATATAACTCTGATCAAACTGATTGCCTAATCATTTACAGATAAGGAACTGATATAATTATCATTTGTAAGAATTTTTTTTATAGTATTATTAATAAAAACATAATAATTCATATATTTCTCAAAAATACCATTTTGACCTGAAAATCAATTTATCAAATTCATCATTTTTTTAAAAGACTATTCCCATAAAGAAATTGATGGAATAAGACTTTTATTTATAAAAAGAGATTACACAATAAGTAACTAATACCTTGTTACATAACCCATTATAACACCCACATAATACCTGAGGGTAAGGTGTGTGATGGTGACAGACTCTTAGGGCGGCTCAGATAATATTACCTGGGTGGTAATCTCTATTAACTTGAACTTCTCTCATAGGCGATTTTGTTTAAGATTAACATGTCGAAGCTCGGCTTGGGCTTGGTCAAGATCGAATCCCAATGATGCTTCTTCCTTTCCAAGATCCAAAAAAATGACATTCGTACAGCTCGAGTCTACTAGATGACGCCATTGTCTCCTTTGTATGTGTTGAAAAGATTTTTCAAAACCTTGTATTTATATTAGTTGTGTGATCACTGTTCAACGACGATATCATCAATGGTAATGATAATTAACTGTCATTTAAACCCAATAATAAATTAAAGTGCATATTTTCTATATCCATAAGACATTAAAAGAAAGTTAATTTTATTCATAAATGATCAGGTCGTTATAGTGTGACCCTCTAGGCCTCTTTCTCAATGGCATTAGGAGGAGTAGCCTAAAGTACGAGGTTAGTATCTAGAAACACACCTAGGAACCCATAGAGAAATAAGTTAATTATGAAACGACATGTCACCTCATATGAATTTTTATCATGTAATATAATCCATTTTTTTAATATCTCTAATCAGGAGAGTTGTATGCTAGTGTCATCAACCCATGTGCTCGATTTCTCTTTCTTTGACTTCTCAAAAATCTTACTTGCCTATAGAAAACCATGGACATGGATTTATTTAGGCTATATAATTTCCATCAAAGGGACTAAGACATTACCTTTTGTTAAAGAATATAAGGTAAAAATCCTTTCTCACATTATTCATTAATTTAGTATTACTCGTGACGCACCCAACATATCCTACCTCACTACGAACATATGTCATCACGGTTTTCATCAATACATCTAAGTGCACAAGTAATAATACTCATTAATAATAATCTTAAAGTCTAAGGAATAATACACACATCTGTAGATAGGAACATACAATGACACATAAAAATGTGGATTTCCTACTGATGGGTCTTGTTCTCATAATATCCTCCTAGATATTACCAAGGGTGTATGCCATGAGAAGGGGCCTCAAAGTCCTATGAGTCTACACCCCTGATAGCCTATATCATTTTTGTCCCTCAAATGATACCATCTGGATATAAAACATATATTCAATAATGGTTTCATGTCACTTATGGGTTCTTATCATAGTAGAGATCTGTTATGACGTTTTAGTATGACAGTTACTCTTAGGACATTATCACATTCAATTTCATGCAGAAGAAAAATCATGATGTGATAAGGAATTTACTAATATTAAAAACCATTAATATAATTTATCATAAAGTAAAAAAGAATTTGGTTCTAGGTCACCAACTCTAATAGTTTTGTTATTGTGATTCCTTTGGTTTTCTAGTATAATATCATATCTAAACTTGATAAGAAACTTAAATATGGAAAGATAAAAAATAATAATTGACCTTATGAAGGATAATAATAATTTCAAAATTGATGATATGAAATTGTAATGCATTGTTTGTATTTAATTAATGACTATTGTTGTTATTTAATATTATTATTATAGATTTCCTAGCTTTTAGAAACTTTCTCATAATAAATTGAGTAATCAAGATGGTAAATAAATATATTGATTTTTGGAAATATTATTAGAGATTGAATGATTCAGGCCTTATCTATTATTATCTTACATGCATTTATTGAAGATTTATTAATTTTTTATTAATATTTATTGTTGATGAAGTTATTATTTCATGCTTCTATTAATATATATATATATATATATTCTAAATATTAGAAACCTTTTTGTGGTTTTAAATGGAAAACCATGTATGGTTGGATGAAATGGTGAGGGTTGTGCCATGTCGATATTATTTATGTTTATGGTTTGATGCGGTCAGTGATGGATAGTGTGGATAATGTGGAAAGGTGATAACATTAATACTAGATGGATGGATCGAGTTAAGAACCTTATTTGTTTCCTTTAAGTTTATTACTTGATTTTTACTTGTTTATTTCTTATTATTTATATATTTTTTCTTTTTTAGGCATATTCTTTCTAGGTATAGGAATAGATGTGTCTTAGTGACTGGGGTCATAGATGGTATTAAATAATTAATTAATTAAAATGGGGTCACAACTGGAAAAAAAGGGTTATTTCCATGGTTCAAAACTGTGGCAATAGGCCCCAAAACTGTGGCCATAGGCTACGGCCACGGTTTTGGCCAACCGTGGCCGCTATCATCGTGGTAGTAGGTCATGTCCTATTGCCACGTTTTTTAAAATTGTGGCAATAGGCCTCAAAATTGGACACCATGGTGGTTGACCTATAGCCATGGTTTTAACCATGGCTATAGCCTCAGAAAACCGTGGCAATAGCCTAAATCAAAAATGTCCCTGGTAGGTTTCGATCCCTGCACCTCCACTTTGCAATCCAGTGCACTTACCACAACACTATGCCATAATTTAGGTATATATATATATATATATATAATGTGGTAATAGACTCAAAACTGTGGCGGTAGTGCTTCCCACCAAATTTTTGGTGGGAATTGTTGTTCCCGCGGAAGCACGGGAACCCTATAGCCATGGTTTTGGAAAACCGTGGCTATAGGGCATCAAAAATATTGGCCTATAGCCACGATTTTGTAAATTGTGGCAATAGCCATGGTCTATTTCCACAGGTCTGAAAACTGTGGCTATAGGCCATGGAAAATGGGCCTATATCCACGGTTTTAAAACTGTGTCTATAGGTCCATGGAAGTAGCTCCATTTTCTAATTTTGGGTGGATTATAATGATTAAATATAAATGAATTTATATTAATAAATATGGGTTAAGAAAAATATTAATGATCATTGATATAGATATAATATTGAATTAATATCATAGGTTGATGATTAGTGTAAAGACTCTGACCCTTGTTTCCCAGAGATGGTGTTTATATTATTACATTGGAACTAGAAATGAGGAATTGTATCTCAAAGGAATGAATAGTTTATTAGTCTTGGTAAACTAGATATATACATGAATCTTGGATTATTTTTGAAAACATAAAATAAAAAACATAGTGAAAATCAATATTCTTCATCATTGAACTCATTCAAAGATTCATTATTCATATCCTAGGTAAAGGAAACAAAATAAGGGTATTCTCAGATTATCAGTAAGGGTTATGTATAGTGGAATCTATCATGAATAAATAAAGAATAATAAACATGACATGGAAAATAACTGAAAACACATCTCATTTAATCAATAACTTGAGCATGAAATTCATCTAGGGATAATATCAATACAGTAATCTCATGGATAATAATAAATTAATTCTCAATGAAGAAAATTATTAATATTAGACATCATGATTTATATACCATCAATTCCTTACACCAATATAGTTTAATAAATGGGTATGTATACATGAGAACTTAATTTAATGATAGCTTACTGATTTATCTCATGAGACCTATTGATGCATCAAGGGGATATTTATAACTAGGCCCCACCCATCACTATATATATAATGAATTCATTACATATTTAATGATCAATTAAATTCATAAACAATATACCTTATTAGTGTATATTCGTATTGATTAAAGAATATAGATTTATCAAGTTTTTCCTTAGTCAATAAAATAACTTTCATAGTAAAATAAAATATGTAGAAATGACATACAGTTTAATAAATAATCATATCTATGATAAATAATATGAATATTTAAGGGAAATGTAATTTTTATTGATCATAAGAAAGTGAATGTTTCAAGGGAAAGTTAATGACTACAAAATTAATCAATAAAGTGAAGGTTAATAATTTTTGTGGTTGAGCTGATCATAAACCTTCCAGAGAAATAATAAGGATGGTATCATTACAACATATCCCTGGTGGGGTATAATTAAAATAAATGTTTGTTGTCATTGATGGATAGAAATACTGTAAAAATATCATTAAAAATATTCTTGAGGAAAATACACTTTTCACTTTGAAAATAACTTTTTAAAAATAAAAAAATTTAGAATATTAGGGGAAAAAATTTCTTTGAAAATAAACTTGTAAAATTGTAAATGAAGATTCAAAAATAATGAGAAGCCATGATGTTGGTAAATTCTATTCATGCTAGGTACGTTAAAACAAAGATTCCTTTCACATTTTTATTAAAATTTCAAAAAGAACTTTGTTAGTAAAATAACAAGAATATTCATTTTAAAACATTTTTTAAAAAGATCAACATTTATAAAATTTTATTTAATAAATCATTGGAGAATATTAAAAATGTTATTTAAAAAATTTTATGTAAAATATGGATATGGAAGAAAAAGATCCCAAACCGAGTAGAAAAACAAGTCTATTTTTCCTAAAAACGTGATTCTGGTATCTTGATTACTTAAAGAGTGAAAAATGAAAGGAAATATTATAATTTCCAAAAATAACCATAGTATAATAAAATATTTTGTTTTTAAGATAGAAATATAAAATAATTCCCTTATCTAAGACTTAAACCTAAATAATCCCAAATAATGATGAGATTGTGAAATAAACTTTTACCACTTTGGTAAATTTTGAATCATAACCCCCCATGAAATAAATTATAAGGACCCATCCATAAATATTACATAATCCAGTTAATTCAACTACAATTAACTTTCTTAAATTCCCAAAAATATTTTCAATTTAGAGTTTTAGAAAATTAGGACATAATTCATACATATCAACCCATAAGAATACATAGTGGGTACTATTAAAATATTATCCACTTCTTCCATAATACAATAGTTTTTAACAAAACATGAAATCTTTTCATATAATTCATCTTGGCTTCTTCTTTTCTCTTACCCATCCTTAAACCCTGTGAAAAACATTTTAATACTTGGAAAGAGAACAAAAAAATCAGTAATGGACATAAAAAGAAGAAAAGAAACCATAATTTCATGAATACTTATAAACATATAAAATAATTTTCAGAAATACATACTTCTCAACCATAAGGTATCATATACTTTGTAAAAATAATATATTTCCATAAAACATATAAAACATAAATAAGAAAATAAAGGTAACTTGGGAAATTAATTTCCTAATATTGTAACCCTCATGGATATGATGTGATTTGTAACCCTCACAGTTACCTTATAATATAACCCTCACAGCTACCTTATTTTGTAACCCTCATGGCTACCTTATGGTGTAACCATCACAGTCACACTTGGAATAACCATTACAGACAACTTTCAACATAAACATACCCAATATATTGGAGGTATATATAGGTCTCACCCTTCATCATAAAAATTCCCAAGAACCAAAACATAAACATAAAACATGAATACTTTCATAAAAACATTCCTTATTAATTTTTTTAAAATAGAAATTTAAAAGAGTGTTTTTAAAGAAAAGTCTCTTACCTCGGGTTCTTCTTACTTCAAACATCTTAAAAAATCTTGTATATTGGTTTAAATAGTGTTATTAATATATTATAGAACCATATTATTATTTATAGTACCTTATATAATCTTTTAATAATAACTTTTCACCCATTTATTAATAATATTTTGTTATTTCCATTATTTTAGGTGCATTCTTTTCATGGTTTTCATGGTTGGTTCATTATGGATTTTCTTTTCGAATGGATGAACAACTGCATAAGTGGAATAAAATGGTATTAATATGTTTCCAGAATTTTTAATTATACCATATATCATTTTTTTTTATATGATGATGATTCATTAGATAAAACATTAATGAAAATGATTTAATTTATTTTGGTGGTTTTTACGACCATCACGAACTTATATCATTTTAATTAATAACAAGTCAATAAATTGGTTACATAACATTATATAAGTTATAATATATATAATAAAATCTTATTTAACCATAATAATGGTTTTATTACCATCCTTGAAGGCAGTAGAGAAAAATAAAAATTATTCACCCACGAAGACGGTAAATCGACATGTCACGGATAATGCTTTCATTTTCTAGAATAAGAGGAGAAGCAGAGAGGTTTGATGATAGATATTCCATTAACATAATAAAATTTCAATATATGTAAGTTAATGGAGTTGTCATTTCACTTTTATGAGGGTATATTAGGATAGAATAAGGAAAGAAAATAAATTGAAAATAAAATAAAAGAAAATGAAAGAGGATTTTACCTCTTAAACTTCTTTTCATTGAAAACCTTCTTAAGGACCTTTATTTTAGCATTTTGGTAATAACAGAAGGTCTTATATATAGAGAAGAGGATTTTGAATTGAATTGGGAATAAATTAAACAATCTATAAGGCTTTGAGGTGTGAGGAGAAGAGTGGTGAGGGGTGGTATTTATAGTGGAGGAGAGAGGTGTTTTCTCATTATTATATTCATTAGTTTATTAATTTGGCACAATACTATGAATAGTTTGAGAATTATCACTAAATATATTAAAATAATGAAGGTAAGTTTGATATTATGATGATTACATCAGTGATGAATCAGGTAATATTGTATTTAACATATAATATATATATATCGTAAATTATTATACTTTAATATTCACAAAAAATTCAAGTATTTTAGAAAAATACAAAAAAAAACCACCATAACCATTTTTTTATATGTAGAGTTAAAAAATGAACTCCATTTTATGAAAATAATTTTCTAAATATGATAAATTTAATTTTTAATTAAAATCACCGTTTATTCAAAAAATGCCAATTTTAAAATTATAACTGATTTTATAACACTTTGAAAAAATAATTATGGTCTCATAAAATTATCATATAATAATAAGACAACAAAATATAAATTTATCAATCAATTTTATGAAAATATAGTTTCTTTTAAATCATTATATTAATTAAAACATTCTAATTAAATATTTATGGCTTACAAAAATACCAACACTTAATTTATCATTTCCAAAACATTTATTTACTTATTCCATGATATAAATATATAATAATTTCACTTATAAGATACATAAATTTTATTTATAATCTAATATATGAGTCTATTATTATATTAGTATATATTCCTTGACTTCTATAAAAACCACTTATTTCATTATACATTTATAATGAATTTAACTATTTAATTCCAAAATGAAAAGAAATTGTTTTATAAGTACTTGGGTTGTTATATTCTCCCAAAATTCTGAAAATTGTGTCCTCAAAATTTTTATTTACTTATTAAACAATTGAGGATACATTTCCCTCATATCATTTTCAGATTCCCATGTTGCTTCTTCAACCATTTGGTTTCTCCACAAAACCTTAACCTGGTGAATTACCTTATTCTAAAATACTTACTCTATACAATCAAGAATATGAATAGTTTTATCTTAATAAGAAAGGTTATATTTAAAATGAACTACTTTTAGGCTCAAAACATGAAGTGAATCTGGAATATACTTTCTTAACATCGAAACATGGAAAAAATTATGTACCTGAGAAAAACTCAGTGGCAAATATACTTGGTCGGAAACTGGTCAAACTTTCTCCAGGATTTCATAAGTTTCAATTAACTGTGGAATTAGATTTCCTTTCTTACACATCACACTTTTCCATAGAGAAACTTTGAGAAAGACATGATCACCTACCTCGAAAGAAATATCCTTCTTCCAGTTATCTACATAACTTTTCTACATTCTATAACTTGTCTTTATATGTTGTTGTATCATCTTTACTTTCTCAACCACTTCATCTACTAATTATAGCACCATCAACATCTTTTCCACAACTTTATCCCAAAATTATGGAGTTTGACATCACTTTCCATATAATTCCTCAAAAGGTGTCATATGTATACTAGAATGAAAAATTCTATTATAAGATAACACAACTAAATAAAGATATTGATCCCAACTTTCCTAGTAATATATTGAAAAATATATAAGAATATCCTCCAAAATCTGAATTGTTTTCTCAGTCTGTCCATTATATTGGTGATGAAATATTGTTCTAAAATTTAATTATGTGACCAAAAACTTCTTAAGGCCTTTCTAAAAGTTAAAATTGAACCTGGGATCATGGTCAGATACAATGGAAAGATGAAATCCATGTAACCTAAAAATATATTTGAGGTAAAGTCGAGAAAGTTGATCCAAAGACATGGTATCTCAAATAGAAATAAAATATGTAGATTTATTCAGCCGATCAACAATAACCCAAATTTCATTATTACCTTGAGAATTATTTGGTATTCCAACAATGAATTCTATTGATATAGTTTATCATTTCCACTCTGGCACTGAAAAAGGTTGAAACATACCCTTTAGTAGTTTCTTATCTACTTTAACCTATTGAAAAGTCAAACATTTCAAGGTAAAATCAGCAATATAACTTTTCATTCCATCCCACCAATAATAATCCCTAAGGTCTTTTTACATCTTATTGTTTCTATGATGAACTGAAAAAAGAGAACTATGGGCTTCACTTAACAATTCTTTCTTCAATTGGAAATCGGAAGGCATTCATAATCTCTTATCAAATCTAAAAACACAATATTTATCAATATTAAATTCAGAAAACATACATTTCTATACCAATTATATTTTTTTCTATAACTCACAGTCTTCCTTCTATGCTTGCTTAATTCTATCTGAGAGAGAAAACTGTATTGACATGTGAAACAAAACAAAGGAATTTCCTACACCCAAAACTTCCAAGACAAAATTCATCAAATCATTAATCAAGGGGTCATATTTTTAACATAACATGGTTAATGTAGCATGATGTTTTTTACTCAAGAAATTAACCACTTTGTTTTATTTTCCATGTTCGTAACTGATCGTGCAATCATAATCTTTTATTTTTTTCAATCCATCTTTTGTGCCTCATGTTCAATTCCTTCTAAGTGAATATATACTTCAAACATTTATGGTCAGTATATATTTTACATTTGGATCTATATAAATGATGTATCCATATTTTTAAATCAAAAATAATTATTTCTAATTCCAGATCACGTGTGGGATAATTTAACTCATGGGGATTTAGTTGTCACAATGAATAAGTAATTACCTAATCATTATGAATCAGAACACAACCAAGTCACTTAAATAAATCATCATTGTAGATGAAAAAAACACCATTTCTAGAAGGCATCTCCAAAACTGGAGCATTCACCAATCTTCTTTGCAGTTCCGGAAAACAAACATCACATTCTTTTATCCAAATAAATTTAACCCCTTTTGTGCTAACTTAGTTAGTGGGGTAGATAACCATGAAAAGTTTTTAACAAACTATTGGTAATAGCCTACTAATCCAAGAAAACTATGAATATCATTAAAAAAATTACATCTTTTCCATTAATAAACCAATTTTTTTGTGAGATCAATTGTTATTTCATCCTTATTTACAATGTTCTTAAGAAAAGAAATATGTTACAATCAAAAATCACATTTGTTAAATTTCCCGTATAACTTATTTTCTTTAAGGGTTTGCAGTACAATCATTAGATGTTTTTAATGATCCACATAACTTTTTTAATAAACCAAAATATCATCAATAAAAAAACAACAAACTTATCAAAAGATTCATGGAAGATTTTATTTATAAGATCCATAAATACAGAAGGATAATTTTTCAAACCAAAGGTATTAACAAAAAACTCATAATTCCCATATCTAGTATGGAAAGATATTTTAGAATTTCATCCTCATTAACCTTCAGCTGATGGTACCTAGATCTCAAGTTAATCCTGAAAAATAATGAGCTCCCTAGAGCTGATCAAACAAGTCATTGATATGAGGAAATGGATACTTATTCTTAATATTAATGTTATTAAAATATCTATAATCAATGAAAAGTCTCATGGAAATATATATATTTTTATCAAATAAAATAGGATCACCCCATAGTGAAGTACTAGGATGAATGAAACCTTTATCAAGAAACTCTTGTAAATTCTTTTTTAATTCTAAAATTTCCACTTGGTCCATTCAATAAGGGGGTTTTGAAATTTTCCTAGCATCGGGAACTAATTCAATAGTAAATTCAATTTCCCAATCAGTTATAACACCAGGAAACTCATCAAAAAACATCCAAGTATTCATTTACCACCAAAATATCATTAATCTAAATAGTTCCCTTGCTTTCTACAATGTACTCAAGATAACTTTCATTACCATATTTTAACAGTTTCTCATCTTCCTAATATATTATCAATGGTATGGTTTCATTCTTGTATACAAACAAAAACTCTTTATTAAAAAAAAACTTCTTTAACACTATAATCAATCTTATTATGATAAACAAAAATTCAATCCATACACAGGATAACATCAAACTCCACTAAGGGAAAAACAACAAGGTTTGTAGGTAATGTATTTCCAAAGAAAAAAACAGTAAGATTATTAAAATTCCTTTTTCCTTTAATATTTACCCCCGGTGTTTTTACCATAAGTTTCAGTTTTATTTCTTGAGGTGAAAATTCCAATTTACCAAAAAAAATATCAGAAATAAAGGAATGTGTAGACCCTATATCAAACAAAACATTAGAAAAATATAAGTAAAAAACAAAGTACATGATACCACTTCATTGGATGACCCAAAATTTGTTGAATTAGTTGAAAAGGATTTCACTGCACCTTTATACTTATAATCTAGTTGATTTCCATCATTCATATCTTTATTTGGATAGGTATTTTCATAATTCCCCATCTCACCACATTTGAAATACTTTACAGTTTTCTTATCAGAATTAAACTTAAGATAATTTTCATTATAATCTCGATACATATGTCCAAACTTAACACATTGAAAACACTTCCCATATTTGTTAAGGCATTCCCTTGGGTTCTTTTTACCACACTTCCCACAAACTAAAAACTGAATTTTCTTACCTTAAGATTTATTTGATTGATTCTTAATCATGGATTGTCATCTGGACCGTTTCTTCTGCTTGTTTTCAAGGTGCGCATGATCATCCGAAAATTCTATTTCTACCTTATCATCACATTGAATAATTTTCTTATAAATTTTTAATTAACGATAGGCCAATTCCCTTCAATATCTTGGCTTCAATATTGAGTAAAAATGATTAATTTTACTATTAATATCTTGAATAATATTTGGAGTGTACCTTTCCAATCAAGTGAAGTTTTATTCATACACAACCACTGGATCTTCATACTTTTATTTCAATTCAAGTATTTTTTTCCATCCAAATTCAGACCACATTAGGAAAATCCTTTTCAAGGAATAGATTCTTAAATTCATCCCATTCCAAGGCATCAATCTCTTTGTTATCTATGATATTCTGGACCATTGACCACCACTGGTCAGCTTCACCTTCAAAAAAATAAACAAAAAGACTAAAATTTTGATTATCTAAACACCCCATGAAATAGAATATATTTTCAAGTTCTTTAATCCACTGTTCATCCACCACTGGGTCATAAGATCCAATGAAAGCAAGAGGGTATTTCCTCATAAAATGTTTCATAATAGTCATGTTCCTTTATGGTAGTTCTAGTTATTATCTTGCATAAATTTAAATTCCATTTATATACTATGCCAACTAATCCATTACTATCACAAAATTCTCGATTCCAATTCCCACCATTCTAGGTTGTGTATTCTTAAAGATATCATCCTCTTTGTTTCTTCCAACTTCATCTTCCTTATTTCTTCTATAAAAAACAATTCTGAACAGACATATCTTAGATGAAAAAATATGGTAATCCTAAAATACTATATCATTTAAACACAACCCTAAGCTAAAAATAATTTATGTTACTCTATTAACATCATCCTAACCCCTAAATATATCAAAACCATGCGTTGATACCAACTATAAGGAATTGTCCTAAAACATTACATAATCTAGTTAATTCAACTATAATTCACTTTATTACATTGCTAAATATATTTTCAGTTTAGAGTTTTAGGGAATTAATAAATAATTCATAAATATAAATCCACAATAATACAAAGTCGGTACTATTAAAATAGTATACATTTCTTCAATAATACAAAGTTTTTTTTAATAAAACATGAAATTATTTCATAAAAAATCTTCATTAAATTCAGTTTGGCTTCTTCTTTTCTCTTAACCATCCTTAAACACTATGAAAAACATTTTAAATCTTAGTATTAGAACAAAAATATTATTAAGGGACATAAAAATATGGAAATAAATTATTAGTCCATGACTACTTATAAACATATGAAATCATTTTCATAAAGACAAACTTCTCACCCATAAGGTATCATATACTTTATGAAAATAAGATATTTACATAAAACATAGAAAACATAAATAAAACATAAAGGTAACTTGGGGAATTACTTAATATTTTACCCCCATGGCTACCATATTATTTGTAACTCTCACAGATACCTTACAATGTAACCCTCATAGCTACCTTATGATGTAACCCTCAAGGCTACCTTATGGTGTAACCATCATAGTTACACTTAGAATAACCATTATGGTCAACTTCCAACATAAAAATACCCAATGAATTGAAGGGAGATATAGGTCCCACCCTTCATCATAAAAAATTCACAAGAACCAAAACATAATAATCATATATGAATACTTTCATAAAATCATTCCTTTTTAATTTTGTAAAAATAAAAATTTAAAAGAGGATTTTTAAAGAAACATTCCTTACCTTAGGTTCATCTTACTTCAAACAGGTTCAAACCCACTGTATAATGGTTTAAAGAGTGTTATTAATATATTAAAGAATAATTTTAATATTTATAATACCTTATATTATCTTTTAAAAACAACTTTCCACCAATTGTTTAATAATATTTTGTTATTTCCATTGTTTCAGGTGCATTCTTTTCATGATTTTCATGGTTGGTTCATTATGGATTTTCTTGTCAAATAGAAGAAAAAATCCAAAAGTGGAATGAAATGGTATTAGTATGTTTCCATAATTTTTAATGATACCATATATAACTTTGTTTTCTGATGTGTGGATGATTCATTAGATAAAACATTAATGAAAATAATTTAATTTATTTTTGGCGATTTTTACGACAATCATGAACTTATATCATTTTATTTAATATCATGTTTACATATTGGTTACATAATATTATATAACTTATAATATGCATAATAAAATATTATTTAACCATAATAATGGTTTTATGACCATCCTTGAAGGCGGTAAAGGAAAATGAAAATCTGTCATCCACAAAGGCGGTGAATCAACATGTCACAGACAATGCTTTCATTTTCTAGAATAATAAGAGAAGAGGAGAGGTTTGGTGATGGATATTACATTAATATAATAAAATTATTGTATATTTGAGTTAATATAGTTATCAAGTCACTTGTATGAGTGGATGTGAGGAGATAATAAAAAAAGAAAATAAATTGAAAAGAAAATAAAAGAGGATTTTACCTCTTGAACTTCTTCTCCTTGAGAACCTTCTTAAGACCCTTGGTTTTGGAATTTTGATTATACAAACAGGTATTTTACATGTTTAATATTATTGGTAAGGTAATTGGGTATAAATTAAATAAGCTAAAATTATTTTAGGTGTGAGGATAAGAGGTGGTGAGGGGTGGAATTTATAATGGAGGAGAGGGGTGTTTTCTCATTATTATATTCATTAGATTATTAATTTAGATCAAGACTCTGAATATTTTGAGAATTATCACTAAATATATTAAAATAATAAATATTATTTTGATATTATGGTTATTAAATCAATGATGTCTCAAGTAATAGTGTATTTAATTTATAATGTATATATACTCTAAATTTCCATATTTTTCTATTCGCCAAAAAAATCAAGTATTTTAGAAAAATTCCAAAAATTTACCCTAACCATTTTTAGACATTTAGAATTAAAAAATGAAATTAATTTTAGGAAAATAATTTTCTAAATATGAGAAATTTAATTTTTAATTAAAATCATCATTTAATCGATAAATACCATTTTTAAAATTATAACTACTTTTATAACACTTTGAAAAATTAATGAAAGTCTCATAAAATTATCTTATAATCATAATAAAACAAAATATTAATTTTTGAATCTATTTTATGAAAATATATTCTCTTTTAAATCATTATATTAATTATAAAATTGTAATTAAATTTTTATGACTTACAAAAATGCCAACACTTAATTTGTCATTTCCAAAACATTTATTTACTTATTTCGTGATATAAATATATCATGATTTCACTTATAAGATAAATAAATTTTATTTATAATATAATATGTGAGGTTACTATTCTATTATTATATATTCCTTAATTTCTATAAATACTACTTATTTCATTATACATTTATAATGAATTTAACTATTTAATTCCAGAATGAAAAGAAATTATTTTATAACTACCTGTATTGTTACAAAAAAACTTAAAATTAAAAATTAAATACTATGAATATAAATATATTCATGATATAATATATAAAATGGGTATTATATACACCTGATATAAATAAAAGAGGTGCATAATACTAAATATATCTCAATGGAGTGAAAATTGAGATGAAATGTCTTACAAATATCAGACCATTGAAGTGATAATTGATCAACAAATTGATTATGTGTATCAAATGTAAATCCACATAAAACAAGTAGAGATACAAAATTATATAATAAAAATTAATTAAACACATAATCTTTGAATATCAAAGGCAATGAAGAAATAATATAAACCGATGAAAAGAAATTGAGTTATGAAACCCCTTAGCACTTGGTAACTTTCAAGTCAAATCCCCTTGGATGAAATATTTTGAATTGAAACTTAAAATTCCATGAATAATTAAGGATTCATGATATAACAAGTAAAATGGGAAACATATAAACCATATAAAATAAATTGTGTGCATAACATTAAAATATTCCTCAATGAAAGTAAATTGAGATGAAATCTCTTACCTCAGGTCTGACTCATCACGTACATTATTTATCTTCATGAATAATAAACTTATTTTAATTATTTACTTTATTAATAACCTTTTTAATGTTTATTATTCTTTTTATTTTTTTTAATACCATTTTATATTTAATTACTTAATCAATTAAGTTTATATCAGACATTTTGATGATATTAAGTTCATATGTCCAAAATGACTTCAGTACTTTGATTATGGTAAAAGATTTCATTATTACATCATATATAGAATAATAATAATAAAATAATTATCTTTTTTAAACATAAATTATACTTTTTAAACCAAACATTAATTATGTTTATGAAAAATTAACTATGTTACAATCATGGAGATGGTAAGTCATACGTACGCATGAGTGATGTTTCCATTTTTTAATGATCATCATAAAAAGAACATAAATATTATTTTATAATTATAAATATAACATAAATATAATATTATTTATTTAAATACACTTATATATATAATTCATGTGATGTGGTTATGAAAAATGAATCATGTCACTTTGTGGATGTGGTAATCCACACATACGCATGAACGACGTTATGATTTTTGAATGAATGGAAAAGTAAGAAATTATATGATATATTATATTTATAGAATAATAAATATTTAATTAATATGACATATTATATATATATATATTAAATCCATTATTAAACCCAACTTTGATCGGTGGTGATAAAAAACGAATTACATTGGTTCGTAAGGCGGTAGTTCGTCGTACACAGGAACGACAGTTTCATTTCCCATTTGATAGAAGAGGAAATAGATATAGGGTATGACATTAAAATAAAAACTTATAATTATATGGTATATATTGATGTTATTATATCATCATCTTTAAATAATATTTTAATTAGGTGTAATAAGAAATAAAACAAAAACACTCAGTTAAGAACGATATATCTTCTTCGGACAACCTCCTTAGGTTTACATCAAAATATTTCCTATGAGGGTTTCCTAATCAAACCAAGGACTATAGGTCATGTGAATTGAAGTGATTAAGTGATTTAGATAGGTATTTTATAACCCAAAAGTATTTTTAAGTGTGAATAAAATAAGAGAGTAGGTGTCCTTTTATAAGTGATGGGAGGGGAACTTTTGGAATTTCTTAAAGTATTAAATTAATATAAATTATTTATCATGGAAAAATGTCTAAAAAAATGATATATTTAGAATATAGGATGTGTATGGGTTTAAATAATATTATAAAATAAAATTTATACAATTTTAGATTGGTTTTATGCTGGTTTATCTTGTTAACCTATTTTGACAATTATTGTGATAACAAAGTTTTTACTCTTTGGGGGTCAAGATAGTTGCTATAAAAGGAAAATTGGAAAATAAATTGAATATTTTTTATATTTAAAGCCAAATAAAAATCATTTGGATGAATATAGTATTTTTATAAATTTTAAATCATTTAATAAAATATTATTTGTTATAAAATATCATTAATGTTATTTTTGACACTATTCACTTAATTGGACTTTAAAAACAATAATACAAAGATTAATTTCGAATATAAACCTTTTAAACACCCCAAGTATGTTATAATTATCTAAAATTTTGTGTAATATAATAAATAACTCAAATTATATTACTTTTAATATTTTTAAAATCATTTATTTTATTCCTATTTTAATTAAATAAATATTGTATCGGTGTTGCGTAAGCATTTAAGGTAATTATATAATTAATAAAAATTATAAATAAATTTAAATCATGAAAATAATTTCATTATTAATAAAATAACCATTAATATTAATTCACAAAATTTATTTTTTCACTTTTTGAATACATAAGAGATATTTAAAATCAAGAGGGTGACATTTTGTCTTTATCTTTTACTCAATTATTATAAAGGTACAAATTATATCCAAATGGAAAAAAAGGTTATATATTCAAATTTTATATGGTTGTGGATGAAATATACTCATAAAATAAAATAAAATCAAGCTATATGTCTATTTATTTAGTCTTTATCATATTATTTTCATCCTTAGTTGCTCTATTTACCCTTTCGGTGGTGTTAATTATTTATTATAGTTACTAATCATAATAACTAAAAATAAAAGGGGACTATTTACAAAATTTTGAAATCATGATTAAAAATATGGAATATATTTTATAACATTCAATTCACATAAGTGGAATAATTTAATTTAAAATTAAACTCATAAAGTGTGGCGAATGGAGGTTTTTTAGGAAAATGCATTTTTCAAGGAAAATACATTTCTCAATGAAAATATGATATTACATTAACTCAATGACTAGTAATATTCATTATATAAATTTCAATTAATATAGAGAGATATATAATCTATAAATTTAATTTAATTCATTCCTTATTATGGGTTATTTTAATTAATTAAAATGGAAAAACATTATGCATTTAAAAACAGTTTTTTTGAAAAAATGTGTTTTTAAACATAAAAATATATTTATACAAAAAACATGAAAAAATTTTATTCAAATAAAATGAATAATATTATTATAAATATTATAGATCATATTTAAATTTAAGACCAAATCAAAAATATAATCAGACTTTAAATTGCTTTATTTAATGAAAAGAAATAACAGTTTTACAAAAATCAATATTTTCACTATTCAATAACAAACCAATATTTTCAGAATAAATCTGAAAATATAACCATAAGATAATTTTTATATGATGGTTTCAAAAATTATATAATTTTTATAAAATACAATTACTAAAATTTTCATAAAATAATTATATTATCTGCACACAAAAATAAATAAATAACCTTTTTGTAAATAACGTATTTTTGAAGGATAAAATGACTTTACTAAAATTTGTATGATTACTTCCTAATAATTAATCAATAAATTTGTATTTATTAGAACCCATATATATATATATATAGTTGATAATACAGTTAATCCTATTTGTACCCACCCATTCAATGGTAAGGTCTTAATAGTCATATTTAAATAATATATTTCATGAGTCATTTAAACTCAGTTTTACATGTCCTATACACTATATAACATAATTTTGTTATTTAAAAATATTTATATTTTACATTATCACCACATTAAATAAATTTTTTCCTCACAAATTTGAACTTGCACTCGAAAATCAAGGGTTTTATATTTGAAACCCATATCATAAAAGGACTAATAAAACTTCCTATTAAAAATAGGGAAAGGGAAATATAAAGGTCATAAAGAATAACATAAAAATATGTATATAAGTAAAATAACCTTAATTGTAGGTAAAAATATGGACATGGATAATAAAATTAATTCCCAATGACTAATAGAGAGTGATAGAGAACATAGTTGGTAGAAAGTTAACAACCACAAAGCCATAAATCTGTGATGGATGAAAATACCATTGATTCTTCTGAAATGAAGGTAAATGAATATTATTTAAATATCATTTTCTTATAGTTAATTAATTCTTTTACTATCAAGATATATATCACCATAAAATATACTTACTTGATATCTTTTTATTTCATAAGCATAATCTCATTCTTTGGTTGTTCTTCAATCAATTTCCACTTCATTTATTACTCTAAGAAATGAATATCCAAGATGAATTTTTTATTCTTGAAGAACTAAAATTAAATTTTAATGGATCATAATATCCATAAAAGAGTGAAGAGTCTTTTCATCTATATCTAAATATTTACCAAAACCAAAATGGTTAAGATAAGTTATCCAATATAATAAATTAATCTCTAAAACCTCAAGAGTAACACCCAAAGTTAAACTTTATCCATTCCATAAATATTTATCCTTAAAACCCTTCCAAAATACATCTGACAAAATTAAAAATTTAAAAATTTATAAAAAAGGTCACTAAATTTTAAAAATTAACTTAATATTAATCCTCTAAACATTATAAATTAACTCTTAATGCCACATATCATATATTTAAATATATTGATCACCATAAAACCTCAATGAAAAGATAATTGTTTACAAAATTAACTATATAATTATTCCTTAAATAAAATCATAGATTATCAAATATATTCCATGAACCTAAAAATGTAGTAAAATTCATCATAAATTACTTTTTAACCAAATCACAAATCATTTTTAAGGTCACCAATACTGTCTGATTTATATCATTAATTTCAATCATCTTTTTATCACAACTAAAAATTATTAATCCAACATCAGGAACATATTAAGGTTTATCTTTCCTTCAATCAAGTGTTTTCTATAAAATATCTCTTTTCCTTTAAATCAATATTCTATGTCATTATTACTATTCAACATGTGATTTCAAATCCTTAAATTAAAACTATTGTGGAATAATCCTTAGATGTTTCATGATTCATGTAATAAAAATATCATTGGTCTAACACTTCTATAGAATAATTATCAAATCTAAATACATAAACAATTAAATCCTTCCACTTCAATGATTTTCATTATATAGGTACTTCCTTGGTCTATAAGTTAACTCATGGTTTAGGTAATTGACTCAGATAATTCCCATGTTCCCCATACATAATACATTTAACTCATTGGTAATTTTTTGCTATATGTCCTTTATTTACAAATAGAAAACATCTTCCCCTTCCTTTTATACATTCCATGGGGTGTCTATTTCCATATTTTTTCCATGAAGGGAATTATGTCTTCTTTCCTCTATGGTATCCACTATCTGTTCTCTCAGAAAACTCTATCCTTCACTAATTTGGTGGGTTTCATAGTTTTTTAAGGTGTAAGTTATTAATCATATATCATGATAAGTGATTAGGAATAATCACAGCATATTTTTCTCCATTCATCATCAAATTTGGTTGCTCATAATCACCGTATTTTCGCTCACATTCAGTGTTAACATGATTTATCCTAGTTCCAACCATTGACTAAAACCAAAAATCATAGTATGAGCAAAAATAATCATAGTGGGAAACCATGTAATAATTTATAGGATTTCTAAATCATGACACCTTATTTTCAATCTAGGACACCTTAGATTTAACCTAGGTCATTCATTATCATCATCTATTTAAATTATTCATAATGGTTCATAAATAAAATGTGAACTGTTCCAACAATTCCCCATGGGAGTGTCAAAATAGTTACACAGGCGGGGCACACTCACTATGAACTAGAATAATGGTTAAGATATACTTGACCAACTCTTTTTAGGGTTATTTCCACTAGATTTATATGTTCCAAAACCACATCCGCGTGTAGTATCTAGAAAAGTATGTATTGCTAAGAAAACCACATAGTATCTACCTTATAAAAAATTTAGGATGTTATCATATATTAAGACTTATCCTCAAATTCATTCAGGGGGTTATGTTCCCTAATCAATTTTTTCATAAATCTAGTTCTTAATATTTTTACTAAATTTGATCTGATACCAACTATAATTACCCTCATCTTAATGTCTTAGAGCTAGTGGTTACTTTATTAAATTGGTACTAGATACAGGGAATCATATCCAAAAGGGCCGAATAGTTTAGTAGTCTTGGTAAAGAAGATAAATACTTTAATCTAAAGTTACATTTGAAAACATAAAATAAAAAACATAGTGAAAGTAAATATTATGAATCCTTGAACTCATTTAAAGATTCCTTCTTCATATACTAGGTAAATAAAATAAAATAAGGGTGAGATAAAATGCTCATGAATGGTTATGTACAATGGATTCTATCATAAATCAGCATGGAATAATCAATATGGTGAGGTAAATAACTAAAAACACTTATAATTTAATCAATAACTTGAGAATGAAATGATTCCATCGATAATATCAATATATTCTCATGGATAATAATAACTAAATTATTAATAAATTAAATTCTTAATATTGGATTTCATGATCTTAGACAACGTGATATCTATACCATAAATTCCTTACACCAATACAGTTTAATCAATGGGTAGGTGTACACCAAAAACCCATTTAATATTAGCTTACTAATTTGTCTCATGAGACCTATTGATACATCTATGAGCTATCTATAACCAATACCCACTAATCACTGCATGTCCAATGCATTCCTTATATATTTAATGATCAATTCAATTCCTAAACAACATGATCTATCAATAAATATATGTATTGAGTAAAGAATTCATATTTATCTATGTTTTCCATATTCAATCAAATAACTTTCATAGTAAAACACTATATGTGGAAATGATATATAGTTTAAGAAATAATCATATCTATGATGAATAATATGGATATTTAAGGTAATTTTTTGGGGAAAATCCATCAAGGTAACATTGCAGTGTTTTGGGGTTGATTGTGATTATTGAAAAAGAAGGTTTCCATGGTCAGTTTTGGAGTTCTAGAGATATTGTTGACCAGTAATTTTGAAAAATAATCAAGAAAAATGAATGGATATCCTGAAAGTGGTACATAAAATTGCATACACAAGGTGACGTCGTTTCCCAGTGTTTTCCAAATTTTTTGGGTCTAAAATTTGGAGGATGGATAGTATAAATAAAAATGGATTTCCTTGAAGGACTTGTAAAAATATGTAAAAGGAATGAGTTTAGAGAAGACTAGGTTTTGTTAAGGGAATTTCATGAAGGTGTGGATCATCATGAATGATCGTCATGAATCGCGAAAGGTTTGATGGTAATCTCAGTGACAATAAGAAACTTCATGAATGGGAAATTACCATGGTGATTCATGAAGATAGGATTCATCACAAATGAAATGGTATAACATCACAAAATGTTGATTATGTGGATGGAATCTTCTGGAGTTGGAGGAAACACATATAAATAGGCCTCTACCCCCTTTAGAAAAGAAGTGAGATTTAATGAAGATTCTAAGTCTCTGGATTTGTGAAGGTGGTTTGTGAAGGTATTTATTATAAAAAAGTTCATGAAAAAAGTAATTTCATGAATTATATAAAAAAGTTCCGACCAAAATTATTGATTTTTATTAAGTCTAAGTAAGATTCATGAAAGTTTTTGAGCTTCATAAAAGAAAGTTGCTTCGCAAAGGCTTGTTGAGATTTGAAAAAGAATTGAGCTTCGCAAAATTTGTGGGGTTTTCAAAGGAAATTTATGCTTGTAAATAATTGAGTAGTTTTCTAAAGGTGGTTTGATATTCTCAAATTCATTGAGCATCGGAAAATGTTTGAAAAGGTGTTTCCTAGTAAATTTTTTGTAAAGTGGTATTCATCAATTGGATGAAAGTGGGAATTAAACAGAGCATATATATACAAATGAGAATGTATTAATTATTGATAATGAAGGGACCTACATGTACATAATCTAAGTTTGGCTCCTTTCTAGAGTAGTGATAAAAGGAAGAGGAAGAAGTTGATCATTTCCACTGGCAGTAATCCATTGAAAGAGAGATAGGGAGTGACCCTTGGGAAGCAGTGAGTTTTCCCTAAACTTTGTAAAGGAAATGAACCTTGGAATATAAGGTATCTAGATCAAACCTTGTATTTTGGAAGTTATCCTTAGTGGATTTGGTACATCGGTACATCGCCATTTTATGCTCCTTATACGTAGCCCAGTGAGAGTGAACCAAGTAACATTATTGTGTCTCGTGCATGATTTAATTTCTAATCATACATTACTACGGGAGAAGGAGAGAAGAGTGATTTGTTTAATAATTAAATAAGATCCAAAGTGGAAGTTGATTTAATCTATCATACCCTAATTCCCCCTACCCTCAGGTTATTTAACCTAGTTTTTCTAACAAAATGTAATTTCCAATGATCAAAATAAAATAAATGTTTCAAGGGAATGTTAATGACTAGAAAATTAATTAATAAAGTGAATGATAATACTTTCCCTGGTCAAGATGATCATAAAACATCTAGAGAAAGAATAAGGTTGGTATCATTATAAGATATCCCTAGAAAATTATAAGTAAAATAAAGGTTTTTTGTCATTTAGGAATAGAAATACCATAAAAATATCATTAAAAACATTCTTGAGGAAAATATCCTTTTCACTTTTAAAATCAATTTTAAACACTAAAAGTTTACAGAATATTTGGAAAAAAATGTTTTAAAATAACCATGTAAAATTTTAAAGGGATATTCAAAAAAAGTTATTAGTCATGATAGAAAAAAATATATTCAGGACGAGTATGTTAAAACCAATATTCCTATCACATTTTCTGTAAAAATTCAAAAAAAGTACTTTGTTTGGAAAATAAAAATAAGATTCCTTTTAAAACATATTGTAAAAATTAAAACATGGGTAAAAATTTCTTTAATAAATCATTGTATAATATTAAAAATATTATTTAAAAATAAATAAATAAAATATGTATATAGAATAAAAAGATCCCCAATTGAGTATAAAAACAAGTCAGTTTTCCTTAAAAACATGATTTCAGTATCTTGATTACTTAGAGAGTGTAAAATGAAATAGAAACTTATAATTTTCATAAATAACCATATTAGAATAAGATATTTTGGTTTTAAGATATAAATTTTAAATAACTTCACCATTTAAGACATAAACATAAATACTCCTGAATAATAATGAGATTGAGAAATAAACTCTTACCACTTTGATAAGTTGTGAATCATAACCCCCATGAGAAAAATAAGTTAAAATGAAAAATTAAATACCATTAAAATAAATACATTCATGATATATAATATTAAATGGGTAGTAGATACAACTCATATATATAAATAGGTGTGTAATACCAAATATTTCTTAATAGAGTATAAATTGAGATGAAATGTCTTGCAAAGATCATACCGTTGAAGGGAGAATAAATCAATTAATTGATTATGTGTATTAAATTTAAATCCACGTAAAAAAATTTTGTAATAAAACAAAAAATAATCAAAACTTATTACACACATAATCTTATAATATCAAATATAATTAAGAAGTAATATAACCTAATGAAAATAAATTGAGTTATGAAACCCCTTTCCTCTTTGTAATTTTCAAGTCAAATCCCCTTGGATAAAATAATTTGAATTGAAACATAAAATACCATTAATTATGAATTATTAATGATATAAAATTTAAAATATGAAACATATACACCATATAAATAAAATAGGATCATAACATTAAAATCTGCCTCAATGAAAGGAAATTGAGATGAAATCCCTTACATTAGGTCTGACTTGTCACGTACATTATTTATCTTCATGAATAAAAAAATTATATTAATTATTTATTTTATTAATAAAATTTTTAATTTTTATTATTCCTTTTATTTTATTTAATACCATGTTATATTTAATTACTAAATCAATTAAGTTCATGTCGAATGTTTTGATGATATTCAGCTTGTATATCCAAAATGACTTCAGTAATTTCATTGTGGTAATAGAGATCATTGTTCCATAATATTTAAAATAATAATAATAAAATATTTATAATTTTAATATATAAATTATAATTTTTAAACTAACTATTAATTTTGGTTATGAAAAATTAACTACATTACAATCATAGTGACGGTAAGTCATGTATACGCATGAGTGACGTTTCTATTTTTCAGTGATAATGATG
Source organism: Viscum album (assembly GCA_963277665.1). NCBI lineage: Eukaryota > Viridiplantae > Streptophyta > Magnoliopsida > Santalales > Viscaceae > Viscum > Viscum album. The sequence goes on along the minus strand of OY728153.1, from coordinate 1,489,585,387 downwards.
GAAAGAACATTAATACTATTTTATATTTAAAAAATTATAATTATAACATAAATATAATATTTTTTTTTCTTTAAATATGCTTATATATAGTATTCTTGTGATGTGGTTATGAAAAACGAATCACATCGCTTTATAGAGGTGGTAATCCACACGTACACACGAATAATGTTATCATTTTTTAATGATATAAAGGTAAGAAATTATATTATATGTTATATTTATATAATGATAAATATTTCATTGATATCATATATATATATATATTAAATCCTATATTAAAACCATTAATGAGTGGTGGTGATGGAAAATGAATTACATCAGTTTGTAAGGCGGTAGTACGCCGTACATACGAACGATTGTTTTGTTTTCCATTTGATAGAAGAGGAGATGGATATATGGTATTACATTAACATAAGAAAATATCAGTACATTTTAGATACTTATATTACTATATCATTATTTTTTAATAATATTTTAATGAGGTGTAAGAAGAAATAAAACAAAAATTCTTGGTTAAGAACGATACCTCTTCTTCACACAACATCTTTAGGTTTACTCCAAAATCCTTCCTTGAAGGTTTTGCTAATAAAACCAAGGACTCTATTATATGTTAAGTGAAGTAAGAAATGTATTTGGTTAGGTATTGTCTTAACCAAAAGACTCTTTAAGTGTTAATAAAAGAAGATAGGAGGTTCCCTTTATAGGTGAGGGGAGGGTACTTTTTAAATTTCTTAAAGTATTAAATTAATATAAATTATTTATCATGGAAAAATGTCTCTAAAAAGATATATTTAGAATAGAGTATGTTTATGGGTCTAAATCATATCATACAATAAAAATTGGATAATTTTAGATTTGGATTTACCCTTATCATTAACCCTTTTTGACAATTATCATGATAACAAAGTTTTTACTCTTTAGAGGTCAAGATAGTTACTATAAAAGGAAAATTGGTCAATAAATAGAGAATGGTTGATATTTTAAATCATATAACAATATATTGGCCTAATATATTGTGACAAACCCGACCTCAATTCTCCAAAACTATTTTTCCGAGCTCGGTTGGCCATATGGCCTCAAGCACCTCTTCCTGAATGCCAAAGGCGGCCCACTAGCAGCGAGGACCTAGGGTGTGTCCATGGAAAAACTATGCCCTAATTAGTAGAGTATAGAATAGTAGAAGTAATATAAAGAAATATTAAACAACAGAAGCAATATAAATGATATAGAAAGAAAACTGATATAATGGATAAACAAGTATAACAATAATTGTATCAACTGGAACAATGATGATGTAATGACATGTTACTAGAAAACTAGAAAAACATGGATACAAGACAGCAGGTATAACATGTTCCTCAAGGTAAAAGAAAACAAATACTACTCCAAGTATCCCGATATCCAACTCGTTCATCTGCTATCAAGCTACATCCTATCAGCATGCAATCAAATATTGGAAGCTGAATACTTCCCTTTGTCAATACCTGAAACCATGTAATCTACTTCGGGTACCAAATGGAACTCGAAGAGGGTGTGAGATAAATCTCAGTGGGACACCACCAATGGTGTCTATAACATTTGGCCAATGTAATGGAATATAACAGTGTGCAGGTGTGCATATATAAAGTAAAGTAAGCAGTACAATATAACTAAATAACCAAGTACCTACTTCAGCCCTCGGCTGGTGTCTAAAAATGTAACCAGTTAATTAATTAATCAATTACCATTTGATGTTAATAGGTCACGTGAGGCATAGATAGTACTGACATCACCTCATGATAACATAAGTAGTGAAGGTCCTAAGATGTAACAAGGCAACCTGAAAATTATATTCAGTGAGGGATTTCCAGGGTAAAAACAAAGGTAATGTTAACTCATAGAAAGCTAACTTGGTAGTATCTAAGTCTAACTAAGGGTTAAGAGTATAATACAAGGAGCTTAATCCAATTAATTCCACAATAAGGCACATACTGAGTCCAAGGTGATTGACCAAGGTAAAACAGGTCTAAGAAAAGACAGGTCTCAATAGGATTTTATCATGGCACCTACTAGTCAATGCTGGATCTAAGGAGTGTATCTGAGGTATCATGTAATAATGAAAAGGACCCAATGGTAGAATACTGAGCATCCAAGGAATATACAAGAACCGGAATCTAGGTGGGATCAACCTAAGAAAACAGTATCCTTGAATCGGAATGCGGTTCCCGAGACCCGACGTATTCTCCTCATAGAATCCAAGGTGAGCTCGAGTCAGTCCATTATTATTTGATATTGTAATCGAGTAATAATTCATTTGGTTCAATTATTTCCTTTCATTAGTATGGATAATTTAAGTAGATTTAAAACCATTTATTTATTGGTCCAAGCCTTGTCTTTCATTAGTGTGGATAGTCCAAGTAGTGTTGCAACCATTTAATCAAGTCTTAATTAAACATTAAGTCATATTCAATTAGAGAGGTTCACTTTTCTACATTCCATTAACATAGAAAGGGGTGATACGAAAATGTAACATTTATTCAATCTCTTTTATTAAGGCCAAGTTATATACTTAGTATACTTTCCATTTTACATTTCACTTTTCACTTTTAATAACCATTTGGAAGAACTTACCTTAGGAAGGTCAAGTGGTGAGAATACATGGTACATCCCATTATGCAATTCTCAGTAACAACAAGACATTTATGATAAGAAGACTCACCTTTAGAAAGGTCATGTAAAATCACACCCAAACGATGGCTCAAACATACCGAACCACTAAAAACCCAATTATGGAATAACCTTCGACACAGGGCAGATTGAGTTATGGGTGTAACCACTAACCACTAATCACATAATTGGAAATAGCATAATCATATGATTCTAACAAGTATAATCATGTAATGTAAATTTAATAAATAGTTTCCAACAAAATCAGTGGTCCCCACACGAACATTCCAAAAACAACGAACTTTAGGGATGAGTTATAGACCACCCACCTTAGGGTTGTATGACTCTCCTCCTCCGGTATCAGCCATTGATTTGCCTCGGATTGGAGTAGATCTAAGAAAGGGTAAAAAATGATCACATGGTGATATCTATGTCGATAGTGAAAGATAATATTAATGGTTAAAGAGGAATTGAGTACTTACTATTCTGCATCCAACGTGATAAACGGAAGCTCGATTGGATGTTGGATGAAGGAGATCTATTGATCCCTAGCTTTGGACATCAAAAAGCTCCAAATGAGTGAAAATGGAGGAAAATCTCACTGGTTCTCAGATTAGGAGGAATGTGGAGGATTAATAGATCATTAAGGTCATTTTGGACATTTTACATAGGTTTTTAGCCAGCACACGGTTTTTCTACACGGTTTGTCAAACCATGTCCAAACCGTGCGAGACGGTTCTTCCCGAAAAGTCTTCCTCTACACAGTTTGATCAAACCATGTTCCATCAATACACGATTAACTAGGAAAATGGTGAGTTCGCACGGTTAAGTTTTATGGTCATGCACCAACCATACGAGGTGCCACTGTCCAAAAACACACCATCCGCACGATTTACTCTAAACAGTGCGTAGAGTTTGTTTTCTCCAAAAAGATGGGTTTTAGGCTCCGAACAAGCCTTGAAGACCATCGAAACCTATACTAACTCACTATGAATCCATATTAGGTCCAAAGTAAAGATTTAGACCGGAAATTAAAGGATCCATACTTGAGATAAAAATCAATTTCTTACAGTATTCCCCCATTAAAAGAACTCACCCCCCGAGTTCTACTTCCAAGGGTAAGGAAACATTGTCCAGGAACAACTCTGACCACTGAGCACATACATTGGATTTCCTCTCCCAAGTCTCATCATGTACTCAGCTATGCTTCCATATCACCCGTACGAGAGGGAAAAACTTTCCTCGGAGAGCCTTCGTGCTTCATTTAATGATGCATACTAGATATTCCTCATAAGTAGCATCGGCATATAACTCAAATTCTTTGGGATCAAAGGTATTATATGGGTCAGTATGATATTGGAAAAGATGTGAGATGTGAAATACATCGTGCATGGCATGGTACTTCTGAGGTAGCAGAAACTGATAGGCTACCAGCCTGACTCTCTATAGAATTTTAAGTTTCTCGACGTAACAAGGTGACATCTTTCCGTGCTTCTATAACTATCTATGCCCAAGAATGGGTGATACCTGATGGAAAATGTGATCCCCAACCTCAAACTCAAGAGGTCATGGAAGACAATAGTCATAATATTTCTATCTAGACTGAGAAGTATTCATACACTTCCTGATCATCTGAACCTACTTTGAAGTTTCCTGAATGAGATGAGGACCAAGTAGGGTTGCCTCACCTGCCTCTAGTCAGAACAAGGGTGAATGGCATGGCCGACTATATAAGGCCTCAAAAGGATCCATCTGAATCATCTTCTAAAAATTGTTATTATAGGTGAAATCGATGAGAGGGATATGCTTCTCCCAAGAACTACTGAAATCAAGGATTCATGCTCAGAGCATATCCTCTAAAACTTGTATTATCTATTCTGATTTTCCATTGGTCTAAGGGTGAAAAGATATGTTTAGCATCACCTAAATTCCCATATATTTCTAAAAACCCTTCTAAAACCATGAAGTGAAACTAGCATCCCTATCTAAAATAATAGTATGAGGAACCATGTGTAGTCGTATAATGTCATGGAAATATAGTCTTCCCAACTCATCAACTGAGAAAGTCTCCCGAATAGGAATGAAGTGGGATGATTTCATTAGTCAGTCAATGACTACCCAGATAGCATCACTACCCCTCAGCAATATAGGCAATCCGACTATGAAATCCATAGCAACATCTTCCCATTTCCATTTTGGGACTAAAAGTGTCTATAACAAGCCTACAGGTCTCTGGTGCTCTGCCTTCACCTACTAACAGGCGGAACACCTAGTGATGAAGCCTGCAATCTAACATTTCATCCTAGGCCACCAATACTATTGTCACATATCTTCATATATCTTTGAGATTCTTAGATTAACTTCCCACTGGGAAGCATGGGACTCTTTCATAAACTCCTCCCTCACATCTGTAGGAACCCAGATACGTCCACGTAGACGCAAGACATCATCTCTATCCACAGACCAATCTGGAGGTGGGTTATCTCTTGGTATACTCTCATCGATAATAAAACCTTCGGGATCTGAAAACTTTCTACTCTTCACCTTCTCAAGGAGGGAAGAGGTAAATATTAAGGCTGAGAGGTAAGAATTCTCATGAATATCATGAAACTCCAGATGAAGTTCATATTAGAGGTCCATTAACTTCCATTCATCACTGTCTTCTTGTACGGCATGCGTTTGAGTTTCCCGAATCAGTGCATCTGAAACCACATTGTCTTTTCTAGGCATATAGGAAATATAAAAATCAAAGTATTGTAGATATTCGACCCATATTCACTGTCAGAGGTTTAAGTCATGCTGAGAAAAGATATACTTGAGGCTCTTGTAATTTTTATACACCACAAAGTGCTCACCCAAGAGATAATGTCTCCATCAACGTAAGTCATGGACAAATGCTGCTAGCTCGAGGTCATGCATCAAGTAATTTCTCTCGTGAGGCCTCAACTGTCGAGATCCATATGCAATGAATTTGTCTTCCTAAATCAACACTACTCCTAGTCCAATTCCCGATGCATCGCAAAATACAATATAACCTTTACCAGGTTCTAGAAGAATCAGAATTGGTGTCGAGACAAGCCTCTCTTTTATCTCCTGAAAGTATTTATCACATGATTCTGACCATAGAAACTTAACACCCTTATTTTTAAGTTCATTAAGAGGTGAATAAATATGTGAGAAGTCCTATATGAAACACCTGTAACATCCATACATCCCCAAGAAACTCTTGATATCAAACACATTCTTGGGCTGATCCCAGGAAACTAAAACACTAACCTTTTCTAGGTCAATGGATACTCCTGATTCTGAAATAATATGTCCCAAGAAGTAGACCATGTTGATCCAGAATTCACATTTACCAATCTTAGAATAAATCTGATTCTCTCTCAGTATACTCAAAATGATCTCAAGATGTTTGGCATGGTCGTTATGAGTGTGCGAATACACCAAGATGTCGTCCACAAAGACCACGACAAAAAAGTCCAAATAGGTATGGAAAACCCTATTCATCAAAGCCATGAAAATGAAAGGGTTATTTGTAAGACTGAACAAAATAACAAGATACTCATACAGACTATACCTACTACAGAAAGTTGTATGAGGTATGTCTGAGGGTCTGACTCGCACCTGATGATAACCCGATCTCAAGTTGATCTTAGAGAAAACATTTGCTTCTCAGATCTGGTCAAGGAGATAATCTATTCGAGGAAGTGGATACCGGTTCTTGACCATAAGCTAGTTAAACCTTCTATAATCCACGCATAGACGTAAGGTTCCATCCACCTTCCTAGTGAAAAGCATGGGTGAACCCCAAGAAGATGTACTAGGACGTATGAAGCCTTTGGACTCTAGGTCCTCTATCTACTGTTTGAGCTCCTGAAGATCGGTAAGTGCCATCCTTTATGGAGGAATGGACATTAGATCTACTCCTAGAAAAATCTCAATTGTAAACTCTACCTCTATATTAGGGGGTAATCGAGAAAATTCATCAGGAAAGACATCCTTGAAATGATCAACTACTGGAGTAAAATCAGCTTAAAGAAAACCCTGATCCTCCATGAAAAGTTTTTCAATCTGGTTGGTCACTCCACCTAGCCCATGATGCTCTAGTCCATATCTCTCATCCTATACATCCCACTCACCTTTGAAAATATAACTGCATCCTTATGGAGATTTAAAAGAAATACTATGGAGATAGTAGTCTACAAAGGCGTGAAAGTGGACTAGCTAGTCTATCCTGAGAATGACATCAAATCCTATCATCTCGATAATAAATAGATTCCACAAGAATGGGTAATTGCCTACCTCAAGGGGGTAGTCCTTACACTAGTGTATGCCCTCTGCCCGTATTCCAAATGGTGCATCGAGGGTCATTACACCATAGTGATATTGTATCTCTAGTCTAAGACTTTCCACGATAGATACAGAAATAAAATAGTTTTAAGAACTTGTATCAAAGAAATAAGATAGAATAGTAGAGTCTACTAGAATAGTACCTCGTAATGTAGATGGTCTCACAGCCTGATCCTTGGGTATCGGTTGTAAGGCATGCAACTAACCTAATCCACAACCCTTTGCAATAGATGTACTACCATGATCATGACTGCTATGTTGGCGCTTCTAGTGATTAGGAATCGGACTACCATGACCATGACCTCCTCCTTGGCCAGACCTTCCAGTGCTATTCCAACTCCCCTCCTGACATAGTACAAAAGAACTTTCTCTTGAATGTGGAGATGACACAGACCCTTTTCCACTCATAGCTGGTGGAAAGGTCCTAAAAAATCACTGAATATGACCCATACGGCCACAATCCCAGCACTCCATAGGGTCTTTATAACATTAGGTCTTCTTATTCCCTGGTTTTACACACTGATGAGACACTACAGGGCTATCAAAATTGATACTCTATCTGCCACTTCCCTAATAAAAAACCTCTAGGTAACATTTCCTATCTCCAAAAGAACTATCGGCCTACCTCAACACTGATCCTTAAAACCTGGTACTCGTGTCATACCTTAGGTTATGCTCAGTGATAAGGGCCTGATCAACTATTTCAGAGAAGTTAGGAAGGATAAAGATATTCACCTAATTTCAGATGGCGTACTGGAGCCCATCCTCAAAATGTCTAGAACGTGAAAGCTCATCACCATCTAGAAGTGGTGCAAAGCACTGTAAATCAATGAAACGTGTTGAATATTCTATAACTGACATAGAACCCTAGTCGAGATGCATGAACTCTCTGGATTTGTCAGCTCTCAGTGGTTGAGGAAAGAACTGATCATAGAAGGAAGTTTTTAAGTCAACCTATAACATGCCCTGATGACGTCCGAACTGGGTAACGACATCCCACTAACGTTTGATCGAATCCCAAAGAATGTATGTAAAAATATTGAATCTTTACTCTAGAGTAGTTTCCATATGCGGAAAGATAGACAGTATGGCCTCTAGATAAGACTCATTAGCCTGAGATCGTCCATACCCTAAAAAAGTAGAAGGATGCTGCTGCTGGAAATCATGGGTCAGATCAGCCATCGTAGGTGAAACCTGTGGAGTAACTTTCATGGACATCATCAAATGTAGGAAACTATCACATACTTGGGAATCAGTTCCTGGATTAAGTACAGTAGGCAGTGCCTCAAGTGGCACTCCTTGAAGTAAGACTGGCAGCTCAGGGCCCACCATGTTTGGAGCATGGTCATCACCACCCTCCTGGAAAACAACACGAGGACGTTGTGGCAGCATTGGTCTACAAATTCCAAGCACACGCCTTAGAAAAAGAATATGATCAAAATAGATAGCATCACTAATGGAAACTAATGTAAGAAAACTCACTACCCAATGCATACTACTCAAACTACCTGCTTAGACAGCTAGGTATCGGTAAGTCCTCAAGTATAAGTTTCGTGTCATTTTGTAGTTAATTTCTAGGTTCACTCCTTTACCTTTCATAAACATGACAAGGTAGGATAAGGATGTGCAACCAATTCATTTTAAATTTTATGATTCAATTAATAATGGATAGTCATTTCTGATAAATCAGTTCCCATACACTTATCACCAGAAACAACACCCATTTACTTATAGCATAATGGATTGACTCAGTAAATTACTCATCCCAAACCATGAGGTCCCATACACCTCATGAATTGAGACATAAAATCACTCAATCGAATCCAAAGTAATACAAGTACAACCAACTATCACATCATCACTCATCAATTACAGGCATATCAAGCAATTCAAAGTAGTGAAATACATCTATATGGAATGGAAATATGCATGACATGTGAATTTTAGGTGCCTATAATGATGCATGTTATAATTCTCCTTTCCCTCGTATCATTGGGATAAGGATGAAATAAATTCTCAAACAGAGTAATAATAAACAACACCACACATCATGTGTGTTACCCAATGGTGAAATAATATCAACTGTAATAGGAAAAAATAGAATAAAAATTTCATTTTGGGTAACTTGGCTTTTACCACGAACATGGGTTCGCGACACCCAAGCATGACTTATGACCAAGTCCCATCATTATTATTATCCATTCTATTATCTCCAAATAGTAAAGAAAGAAAAGAAACCACCTTCGATACCACTTTTTGATGACCCGGACCTAAATGCCCCTAAACAGGGTCCCTGAGCCCGGTGGGCCACATGGCCTCAAGTGCATCTTCCCAAATGCCATAGGCTGCCGACTAGCAGCGAGGGCCTAGGGTGTGTTTGTGGGAAGATTATGCCCTCATTAGCAGAGTATAGAACAGCGGAAGGAATATAAAGGAATAGTAAACAATAGAAGTAATATAAATGATAGAAAAAGCAAACTGATGCAATGGATAAACAAGAATAACAATAATTATATCAACTGGAACAATGATGATATAATTTCATGTTACTAGAAAACTGGAAAACATGGATACAAAACAGCAAGAATAACATATTCCACAAGGTAAAAGAAAAAAGTACTACTCCAAGCATCCTGAGATCCAACTCGGCCATCTGTTATCAAGCTTCGTCCTATCAGCACATAATCAAGTATTGGAAACTGAATGCTTCCTTTTGTCAATACATGTAACCCTGTAATCTACTCCGAGTACCAAACAGCGCCCGGACAGGGTGTGAGATAAATCTCAGTGGGCCACCACCAACGGTGTCTATAACATCCAGCCTGTGTAATGGAATATAACAATTCGCAGGCATGCATATATAAAGTAAAGTGATAAGTACAATATAACTAAATAACCAAGTACCTGCTTCATCCCTCGGCTAGTGTCTAAACATGTAACTAATTCATTAATTAATAAATTACCATTTAATGTTAATAGGTCATGTGAGTAATTTCTAGCACTGAAATCACCTCATGATAGCATAAGTAGTAAAGGTCCCAAGACATAACAAGGCAATCTAAAAATTATATCCAGTGAGGGAGTTCCAGGGTAAAAACAAAGGTAACATAAACTCATGGAAAGCTAACTCAGTAGTATCTGGGTCTAGATAAGGGGTAAGAGTGTAATTCAAGGATCATAATCCAAGGCATTCCACAATAAGGATCCTACCGAGTCCAAGGTGATCGACCAAGGTAAAACAGGGCTAAGAAAAGACAGGGCCCAATGGGCTTTCACCATGGAACCTACTAGTCAATGTTGGATCCAAGGAGTGTATCTGAGGTATCATGTAATAACGAAAAGGACCCAATGGTTGAATACTAGGTATCCAAGGAATATACAAGAACCAGAATCTAGGTGGGTATCAACCTAATAAAATTATATCCTTGAATCAAAATGGGGTTCCCAATATCCAAGGTATTCTCCTCATTGAATCCAATGCGAGCTCGAGTCAGTCCATTCTTATTTGATATTTTAATCAAGTTATAATTAATTTGGTTCAAGTATTTCCTTCCATTAGTGTGGATAGGTCAAGTAGAGTTGAAACCATTTATTTATTGGTCCAAGCCTTGTCCTCTATTAGTGTGGATAGGACAAGTAGCATTGCAACCATTTAATCAAGTCTTAATTAACCATTAAGGTATATTCAATTAGATAGGTTCACTTTTCTACCTTCCATTAACATAGTAAGGGGTGTTATGGACATGTAACCTTTATTCAATCTCTTTTATTGAGGCTAAGTTATATACTTAGTATACTTGTCATTTCACATTTCACTTTTCACTTTTAATATCCATTTAGAAGAACTTACCTTAGGTGGGTCAAGTGGTGAGCATACATGGTACATGACATTATGCAATTCTCAGTAACAACAATCCATTTATGATAAGAAGACTCACCTTTAGAAAGGTCAAGTAAAGTCACACCCAAATGGTGCCTCAAACATGCCAGAACACTAAAAACCCAATTAGGGAATAACCTTCAACATGTTGATGATTGAGATGTGGGTGTAATCACTAACCACTAATCACATAATTGGAAAGATAATAATCATACGGTTCTAACAAGTATAATCATGGCATGTAAATTTAAGAAACGGTTTCCAACAAAACTGGTGGTCCCCTCACGAACATTCCAAAAACAATGAACTTTAGGGATGAGTTATAGACCACACACCTTAGGGTTGTACGAATATCCTCCTCTGGTATCGGCCCTTGATTTTCCTCAGATCAGAGTAGATCTAAGAAAAGGTGAAAAACACTCACATGGAGATATCTAGGTCAAGAGTGAAAGAGAAGAAGAACGGATAAAGAGGAATCAAGTACTTACCATTGTGCATCCAACATGGTGAATGGAAGCTCAATCGGATGCCGGATGAAGGAGATATCTTGATCCCTAGATTTTTCCTTCAAAAATATCCAAATGGAGGAAAATGGAGGAAAATCCCGTTGGATCTCAGATTAAAAGGAAGGGGAGGATTAATAGACCATTAAGGGAATTTTGGACATTTTACAGAGGTTTTTATCTTGCGTAGAGTTTTTTCGCATGGTTTTTCAAACTGTACAAGGCAATTCTACCTGAAAAGTCTTCCTCAACACGGTTTGATCAAACCATGTGCCATCCATGCACGGTTACCTGGGAAAAAGGTGTGTTCACACAGTTAGGCAGCATGGTTGTGCGCCAACCATGAGAGGTTCCACTGTCTGAAAAAACACCATCTGCATTTTTTGTCAAACTGTGCAAAAATCTGGCACAGTTTACTCTAAACCATGTGCAGAGTCTGTTTTCTCCAAAAAGATGGGTTTCGGGCTCCGAAAAATCCCCGGACACCCTCAGAACGTTTACGAACTCATTAGGAATCCATATTATGTCCAAAGTAAATATTTATGACGAAAATTAAAGGATCCATACCTGAGTAAAACCTCGGGTTCTTACATATATTATTTTTTGTAATTTTAAATCATTTAATAAAATATTAGTTATTATAAAATTTCATTAATGTTATTTTTGACACTATTCATTTAATTTGACTTTAAAAACATCAATACAAAGATGTATTTTGAATATAATCCTTTAACGTACCCAAAATAAGTTATAATTGTCTATAAATTTTTTTAACACAATAAATAACTCAAATTATATTACATTTAATATTTTTTAAAATCATTTATTTTATTTTCATTTTAATTATATAAATATTTTATCGGCATTCTATAATCATTTAAGGTAATTATATAATTAATAAAAATTATAAATAAATTAAAATCATGAAAATAATTTAATAGTTCTCAAAATAACTATTAATATTCATTCGTAAATTTCTTTTGTCCCTTTTTGAGCACATAAGAGATATTTAAAATCAAGAGAGTGAACTTTTGTCTTTATATTTTATTCAATTATTAGAAAGGTCAAAATCATGGCCAAATGGAAAAAAAGTAATGTATTAGAATTTTGGATGGTTATGGATTAAATATAATCATATAATAAAATTAAGGTAAGTTTTATGGTCATTTTGTTAGTCCTTATCATGTTATTTTAAACCATAGTTACCTAATTTACCCTTACCGTGGGGATAATTATTTAATATAGTTACTATTCATGATGAATAAAAATAAATGGGGCATATTTATTAAATTTATACTTTCTAATTCCAAATATGGAATAAATTTTTCAATATTCAATTCATATTAGTTTTATAATTTAATTTAAAATTAAACTCACAATACGTGATGAAAAGTGGTTTTTTAGGAAAATTTATTTTTCAAGGAAAAGATTACTTTACATTGACTTTATGAATTGTAATATTCATTATATGAATTTTAATTCATGTAGATATATATATTCTATAAATTTAATTTAATTAATTACTAATTAGGGTTTTTTTAATTAATTAAAATAGAACAGCATTATACACTTAAAAACAATTTTCAGAAAAAAAAATGCATTTTTAAGCATAAAAATAAATTTAAACCAAAATCATGAAAATTAATGATTAAATTGAAATAAAATATATTTTTATAAATAAAATTTATCATATTTCACTTCAATACCAAATTCAAAATATAATCAAACTTTAAATTACTTGACTTAATGAAAATAAATGACAGTTTTACAAAAAATTATATTTTTCACTATTCACTAAAAACCCAAAAATTTTGAAAAAAATACCAAACTTTCACCCCAATATAATTTTTATGTGATGATTTAAAAAATTATTTACTTTTTATAAAATATAATTACAAAAATTTTGAAAAATAAATTCTATTATTTGCACACAAAAGTAATAAAAATCATTTTTGAAAAAAAAACATATTTTTGAAGCATAAAAGGACTTTACTGAAAATTGGGGGATTCACTACAGGAAAACGAAATATCTATGACGGGCTATTTGCGATGGGATCCCGCCACAAAAGACCTTTTGTGATGGGGCTCCGTCGTAAATCGCCCGTTATAGAAAACGGCGTCGCAAATAGTTGTTTTTACGACGGTCTCATCGCAAAAATAGTATTTGCGACGGTATTTTTCCCCCGTTGCAAATTTTTTTTCATTTATATATAAAAAAGCTATTTGTGATGGGCCGTCATAGATATATTAGTTGCGACGGGTTTCTGACCCGTCGCAAATGGGAAATTTAAAAAATATTTGCGACGTAGGTATTTGTGACGGACCGTCGCAGAAATAGTTTTTATGACGAGTATTCTTCCCATCGCAAATAGGACAGTAAAAAAATATTTTACGACGGGACACCCCGTCGCAAATACGCCCGTCAAAAATACTAAAAAAATAAATAAAATAAAATAATTAATACAAATCGTATAATATTATATAAAAATAATAATAATATTAATAATATAAAAAAACTATTATTATAATATGAATAAAATGTATATATAATATAATTATGAAATATTAATATAAAATAATAATAATATGAATATAAATAATATAATATTATATAATAACACTAATATTAATAATATAAAAAATTAATATATTATTATTATTATTAAATTATGTATATAATAATAATATTAATATTAATAATATAAATAAATTATATTATTATAATATTAATAATAAAAATATATATATAATATAATTATGAAATATTAATATCAAAAAATAATAATAAAATGAATATAAATAATATAATATTATATAATAATAATACTAATGTTAATAATATAAAAAATTAATATAATATTATTATTATTAAAATAAACATACGTATTTATGAGAAAATAATATTAATATTATTAATATTAATAAAATTATAAAATTACAAACTTCTTAATATTAACAATAAATATAAAATATTAAAAGTAATATTACTAAAATAAACAGACATTAAAAATAATACTAATAAGTAATAAAATATTAAAAAAATAAAAACAAATTAAATCACGCAATATTCATACCAATATGAAAGAGGAATTGTAAATAGTTAATATGACAATAAATTACGAACTCAAATGTTTATTACATGTAAAAAAATCACTGGGGGTGGATAATCTGGAGGACTTGGAGGAGGTGGTGGAGGAAACTACATTCTTAAACAAATATTTTATATTATGTTACTATTTATGTTACTAATTAGGTTACTAATTATGTTACTAATTAGTAATGCGAAGATATCCATATAGGTCGGGTGGTTAATCAATCGTTGAATAGAAAAACAAACGTGATTGACTGCTCATCTACCTCAATTTTCTTTTCATTAGTGTGTTGAGGTTGACAAAAAAACTTCTGCCTCCACATGTAATATTTTCTTTTACGGTCAAAATTATAAACCTCCTCACCTCTATGCTGGCAAGAAGGATGATAATTTTGACAGTAAAAGCAAATATTACATGTAGAGACATAAGTTTCATGTCAAGCCTCAACACACAAATGAAAAAAAAAATTGAGGTAGATGAGTAGTCAATCACGCTTACTAATTATCCTAATTGTAGTTACTTTCCTAATTATTTTTAATTGTTTCCTAATTATTTTTAATTGTTTCCTAATTATTTTTAATTGTTTCCTAATTATTTTTAATTGTTTCCTAATTATTTTTAATTTTTTCCTAATTATTTTTAATTGTTTCCTAATTTGTTTAATTGTTTCCTAATTATTTTTAATTGTTTCCTAATTATTTTCATTGTTTCCTAATTATTTTCATTGTTTCCTAATTATTTTTAATTATTTCCTAATTATTTTTAATTATTTCCAAATTATTTTTAATTGTTTCCTAATTATTTTTAATTGTTTCTTAATTATTTTTAATTGTTTCTTAATTATTTTTAATTGTTTCCTAATTATTTTAATTGTTTTCTAATTATTTTCATTGTTTCCTAATTATTTTCATTGTTTCCTAATTATTTTAATTGTTTCCTAATTATTTTCATTGTTTCCTAATTATTTTAATTGTTTCCTAATTATTTTAATTGTTTCTTAATTATTTGTGTTTCCTAATTATTTTTAATTGTTTCCTAATTATTTTTAATTGTTTCCTAATTTTTTTAATTGTTTCTTAATTATTTTTAATTGTTTCCTAATTATTTTAATTGTTTCCTAATTATTTTAATTGTTTCCTAATTATTTTTAATTGTTTCCTAATTATTTTAATTGTTTTCTAATTATTTTAATTGTTTCTTAATTATTTTAATTGTTTCCTAATTGTTTTAATTGTTTTCTAATTAATTTAATTGTTTCCTAATTATTTTAATTGTTTCCTAATTATTTTAATTATTTCCAATTATTTTAATTGTTTCCGATTATTTTAATTGTTTCTAATTATTTTAATTGTTTCTAATTATTTTAATTCTTTTAATTATTTTAATTGTTTCTAATTATTTTAATTATTCTAATTATTTCTAATCAATTAAATCTAATTATTTGATAATTATTTTAATTAAATCTAATTAAATCTAATTATTTCTTAATTATTTGATAATTATTTTAATTATTTCTAATTTATTTGATAACTACTTCTAATTAAATATAACTACTTCTAATTAAATATAATTATTTCTAATTAAATATAACTATTTCTAATTAAATATAACTATTTCTAATTATTTCTAATTAAATATAATTATTTCTAATTATTACCAAAACATCCTCCGGGAGTGTCGAACCAAGAGTGCAGCAAGGCCCGTTGTCGTGTACCAGGTTACCCCGAGCAAGCTTGAAACACCTTGTCAGAGTTTTCACTCCTAGGTACATCTGTTCCAGAGCCGCATGTACTTGTTCGTATCCAGACAAGAATTATTTGGTACAACCACTTAATCTAATTATACTATATAGCTACTAAACATTCTATTAAAAAAATTAAAATTATCAATTAAAAATAATTTAAAAAATAAAAAAAATATAAATACCTTTGATATTTTGAAGCAATTAACACCTTCTAACTCCTTCTCTCCTCTTCTCGTAAGAAAAAAGTAAAACAAAAGAAATTTTCTACTTAGAACTGGAAGTTAAAGAGAGAAAGAAAGAGAGATCTGAATGATTTGGAAAAAAATGGGTGGGGGTATATATAGGTTATATTATTTGTGATGGTCTTATGTGCGACGGTATCCCGTCACAAATACCTAGTAATTGTGACGGGATACCGTCGCAAATGCCTTCGCCCGCATTAATTACGGGCGGCGGTTAAAAGGGTTTTTGCGACGGGCCCGTCGCAAATAGCTGCCTGTAGACATACTATTAGTGATAGGCGGATATCCCCATCGCAAATTCTTATTTATCTCCACCGGTATTGGCGACGGGCCCCGTCGCAAATACATTCGCCCACATTCATTACGGGTGGCGGTTAAATGTGTTTTTACGACGGGCCTATCGCAAATAACTGCCTACCGACATAACATTAGCGACAGGCGGATATCCCCGTCGCAAAATCCAATTTACCACCACCGGTATTGGCGACGGGCCCCATCACAAATAATACCTGCTGAATATTTTTTTGCGACAGGACAATTTACCAGTCGCAAATAGTATTTACCGCCGCCAGGTAGTTGCGACGGGTAGAAGGCGACCGTCGCAAATAGGCTTCCCGCGTTTTGGCGCGCAAACCACGCCACATCTATTGCGACGGGTCCAGTATTCTATAAATTTAATTTAATTGATTACTAATTAGGTTTTATTTTAATTAATTAAAATAGAACAACATTATACACTTAAAAAAAATTTCAGAAAAAAAAATGCATTTTTAAGCATAAAAATAAATTTAAACCAAAATCATGAAAATTAATGATTAAATTGAAATAAAATATATTGTTATAAATAAAATGTATCATATTTCACTTCAATACAAAATTCAAAATATAATCAAACTTTAAATTACTTTACTTAATGAAAATAAATGACAGTTTTACAAAAAATTATATTTTTCACTATTCACGAAAAACCCAAAATTTTTGAAAAAAATACCAAAATTTCACCCCAATATAATTTTGATGTGAAGATTTAAAAATTTATTTACTTTTTATAAAATATAATTACTAAAATTTTAATAACTTAATTCTATTATTTGCACACAAAAGTAATAAAAATCATTTTTGAAAAAAAACATATTTTTGAAGCATAAAAGGACTTTACTGAAAATTGGGGGATTATTTACTAAGAATTAATTAATAAATTTGTATTGATTAGGACCCATATTATAATGGCCCAGACCTCTTCGGTCCATTCCTTTGTGAAATGTGGTGATGGAGGTGTGTCGGGAGGTCAAGGTGACTTAGGGGTGCATTTGGGTGGACTTTTAAGGAAAGTTAAAGGGTAATAGCTTTCGCATAGTTGGCGCACGGTTTGGATAAACTGTGCGGCCAAACCGTGCAAGGTTAGTGTTGGAGGAAGTGTCTAACGCACGGTTAGCACACAGTTTGGCTAACCATGCGGACTAACCGTGCGAGGAGTGTTTGGCGAGGTAGAAGCTAGCACACGGTTTGCTAAACCGTGCGGACTAACCGTGCGGGCACTTAAAGTTAGATCCTAAAATTGTGGATATGAACTCTTTTGCCTCTAAATGGTTCGTTTAATCTCTTAAGTGGCCATAACTCGGGATTACCCTTCCTTGGAGGTAGAAGAACCTCTCCCAAGCATTTTAGAGGTGATCTGGAGGCTTTTCTTAGCGAATCAAAGTCGGTTCCTTGAGGTATGTGATCGTTCTTGCTTGTTTTCCTAGATCTACTTAGATCTAATCCTCCTCCTCTCTCGGTTTCTTAGATCTATTCCCATTATGGGTAGATCTAAGCGTGCGGATGTTGGATATGATGAGCTTTGGTCTTGGTTATATTAGGAGAGGATATCTAAAGAGGATTCGTGGGGAATCGGACCAGTTTCTTGAGGGTTATTTGACCGTCTTGGTTTCATAAAAAACATTTGAGGTAGGGATTTTTCCTTCGTCACTCCTTTCTATGTATCATGCGGGGTGGGTGCGCTTTTGTTTCTGTGGGAATGGATGAAGCTAAGCGTTAATAAAGATAACAAACGGACTTTTAAAGGAATAAAGGGGAGGGGTGTGATCGATATACTACTGTTCTGTTTTCCTACTCTTCCTTGATTATTATGTTGTGAACTGTTTGGATGTATGCTTAATGAAAATAATTGGATGTTGGTGGTCTCTCTCTATGCACTAATAAACTATTTTCTTCTATGATGATTAAATGGCTGTGATATGGAAATTGATTAATCACGTGAACTTGGTGGATTAAATGGATGCCCAGTAAACAAGAAACCTTGTATGATCACCCCGGTTAACCAACAGAAAGAGGAAACAGATAAATGATGTGCTTGAACTTGGAAGTTTCCATGCTTTGTTTGGTAGTGGGTGTGTTATTCTGTTTTATTGCTTATGGGGTGATGTGGGTGAGGATGGGATCCTCTGTTGTGGCACGGTTGTTGGTTGTGACTCTGCTTGCATCACGAATTGGGGTGGAATCCTCTTCTGTTGTGAAACCTTTTTGGTTCATGGTTTTGGGGATGTGGGTTGTATCTTGATGCCATCTTTGGTTCCAATACTTGTAGGTATCTCACTTTGACTTCTTTTGTGATGTGAGGTTGTATCTTGAAGCCTTCTTTGGTTCCAATACTTGGAGGGATCTCACTTTGATGTGAATTTACAAGAGAACTGGGTGTGAATGTTTAAATTGTTGTTGGCTGTAACTTTTCCCCTAGGCTTGTGCTTATGCCTGCTAGTTGCCCAGTAGTGCAGAATTTATTAAATGGGGTCACTTGAACATGAAAACAATAAAGGGGTTAATTGGGAGATTGGTTCTGGTATGAGTTGTGACTCGGCTATGAATATTGTACTTCTATTAAAATGACTAGGTTGTTCGTTCTTGGGTTAGGTGTAGAACCCTAGGCTGGGATTACTGTTTGTTATATATATATATGATTGTAGTTCTTGTGTTTTTTATTCGTGCCCCACCTATGTTGATCACTTAGTGCCGAACACCCCCATTTCTTGGGGGAGGGTGTTTTTTCCAACACCCCTACGAGTGGCTGGTTATTAGATCCTTTTCTTCTCCCTTTCTCAAATAGCCCAAGTATCTTCGGGTAGGCTGTGATGGCCTGAAGTCCATTATTATCCCAAGAATATTTGGGCAGGGTAGTTATGGTGGTTGGACCAGGTGTTTACGGGCAGGTTGTTTCCCAAGTATCTTCGGGATGAGGCCCATGTGTCTTTGGGCATGGTAGTGATTGTTCTAGCCTAGGTGTTTGCGAGCATGGTTATGTGAGGTTGTTGTGGCCCAAGTGTCTGAGGGTGGAATGTGTGGTTGTGGCCTAGGTGTGTTTGGGCGGGTGTGGCAGTGGGACTGTGGTGAGAATGGCGGGATTGGTTCGATGGGTAGGATGTCTTCAATAACCAGTGGGAAAGTGGTGCGGGGTACCTAAACATCGATGTGTTGTTACTATAAATTACTTGACTTGCGTTATTTGGGGAGTGTGCCTTGGTGAGGCTTGGGTGGATAGTTTTCCTTGCTAGGTGTTTTGGTTCTCTTTTCTCACAGGGCATTAGAATGTCTCCCCACTTGTGCACGAGAGTCTTTGGTTTTCCCTACTGGGTATACTTGTATACTCACCCTACGTATATAAAACTATTTTCAGGTTTCCAGGAGGACTTCAGGGATCGTGTAGGGTTGTACTAGCTCGGGCATTGGGACCGTTGTAGTTTTTGTTTTCTTGCTTTTGGTATTTTACCTTTGTAGACACCTAGTACTTTCTGGCTTTTACTTTTGCAGCATGCATATGGGAGTGGTCTTCTTTGTCTTTACTTTTACTTCCAGTTTTTTCGTTGTTGGGTTTTATCATCTTATCTTCCAATCCTATTAAAGAAAAGGGTAATTCCTTCCTTTTTGTGTTTGATTCTATACCCTTGGTGCTAGTCGCCACTCCGGGACCTATTGAAGGCGGATCTCAGGGGTCATTATCTCTCCTTCAAATTGAATAAGGAAGGGTCTAGCAATCTGTTATCCCTTCCCTCATCTTGGTGAAGGCGGGTCATGACAGAATGGTATCAGAGGCAAGTTGGTTGAGAGATAGGATGGAGTCTGGAGTTAGGAATAGTGAGTATTGCATGGGATGGTAGGGAAACAGTGTCGGGTGATTTTGGAACATGAAATAGGCCAGGGAAGACCAGCTAGGACATGAGATTTTAGGGCCCCCCGTGATCCGATGCAAAGACTCTGGACCTACCGAATGACCAAGTGAGGCCACACTGATTGAAGGTTAGGGACCCTAGGAAAGGTGCATGCATCATAATGACTTGTGTTCTTGTTTTTCTGGGTCATTTTCAGGATTTAAAATGAATAAGGAGTAAGACAATTTAAGAACAATATTCTACACTACTCGGGCTTAGGAATTCTTTGTTTACCTTGTAGCTATGGCACCTGGGAGATGACCACGAGTAGTGCGGGCGATCGAGGCCCAGGAGGTTGACATGGCTGATCGACGGAAGGCTGACCGAGAGGAGGAGGATGATCAGTGGCAGAAGACGCTTCGTTCCTTTCAGCGATAGACCCTTGGGAAGTATGAGGGCAGCACCTCAGATGTGGAGACTGAAAGATGGCTAGAGGAGCTGGTGATAGCTTTCGGATTGATCCGATCTTTGGTGGAGTACTGGGTTCCTTTGGATATAATCCATATATGTGGAGTAGTGCGTTAGTGGTGGACTCTTTATCTAGGAGAGAAGAGGGAAGAAGAGGTGACGTGGGCTGACTTCGAGAAGGAGTTCTGAGCGGAATTCCTCTCTTCCACCCTAAAGGTTGAGAAGAGGCAGGAACTACTCTCCCTCCAGCAGGGGAGTATGTCAGTGAGAGAGTTAGGGATCAAGTTCAAGGATATCCTTCGCTTTTCTCTTGACCTCTTTCCAGATGAGGAGTCTCGGTTCAGACGTTTGGAGGAGGCACTTTGGCCTTCTCTCCAATATGTTGTTACTCCCTTCACCCTATCGACATACTCGGAGGTCCAGAAGAAGGCTGAAGTGGTGGAAAGGATGAAAACGTTGGGAGGTGTGTTGAGATAAGGAATCCAGTTGGTCTCGTTAAAGGGGAAAGTCTTCAGCAGCAGGCCTCCAGCATCAAGGCCCTCTAGGTTCCGACCAGTAGGGAGCAGACCTCAGCAGTTTCAGCTCTGATCACTTGGTCCTCTCCCTTTTCCTTCGAGCCCGGGACAGAGGTGTTTCATCTATGGTAGCTGTGGGAACCTTCAGAACCAGTGCCCAGATAGTGTGCAGTACGGCGGTGGTGGGCAGGTTCAGCGCATACCTCAGCAGCAGCAGCAGTTCTCAGCTAGGCCCCTTCAGCAATAGCAGCAGGTTCAGCGAGCTCCCACTCCTCTGAGGGAAGATGTTGTAAGAGGAGGTCGGCCTCAGGGCGCTCCTCAGGGACCTTGACCAGGGAGTGGTCGGGGAGGCGGCCGATAGCCGAGAGGTAGAGGAGTTGGGTGTGGACAGTTGCACGCCGTGGAGGTAGTAGTTCCAGTGGGACTAGAGGTCGTTCGAGGTATGATCATCTTGTTTAGCACCCTTTCTTGTGCCTTGTTTGATACTAGAGCTTTGCACTCCTTTTTTGCACCCAGTTTGGCCCGTGCTATGGGTTTAGACACTGAGAGACTTCCAGTTCCCCTGGTTATGATCACACCAGTCGGAGGTCAGACCGACTTGTTGTATGTTTGTCGAGGATGCAGACTGATGATAGGGCGACATCAGTCATTCAGGGATCTTCTACTATTGCAGATACATCCATATGATGTCATCCTAGGCATGGACTGGCTGCTCTCTGCATGTTCCTTCATTTAATGCTTCCGAGGAAGGGTCGTGTTTTCAGACTTGTGCGGCCAACGTGTGACCTTCATCGGCGAACGGGGTTTCCATAAAGGCAACAGGTGAGAGGAACCCCTCCTCTCCTTGTTAGCTGAGCTATCAGTGGATTCGGTGGATGTAGAGATGGTGGAAGTTCCTGGGATCGTCAGTGAGTCTATGGACGTCTTCCCGAAGAGGTGGCGACCCTACCCCCTCGACGTGATGTTGAGTTCGGGATAGACTTGCAACCTGGTGCCCGCCCGATTTCGATGGCTCCCTACCAGATGGCACCTTCTGAGTTACGGGATATGCGAATTCAGATTGACGATCTGATGAAGAAGGGTTTTTTTCGACCAAGTGAATCACCTTGGGGTGCTCCTGTCTTGTTCACAAAGAAGGCAGATGGTGGTCTCAGGCTGTGCATAGACTACCGGATACTAAATCAGGTAAGGTTAAAGAACTGTTACCCCCTCTCGAGGATAGATGATCTCTTTGACTAGCTGAAGGGAGCAGGTTGGTTCTCTAAGATTGATCTGTGGTCCGGATATCACCAGTTGAGGGCGAATGAGGGTGACATCTTGAAGACTGCCTTCAGATGTAGGTAGGGTCACTTTGAGTTTGTATTCATGTCGTTCGGTGTTACAAATGCACCAGCTATGTTCATGGGACTCATGAACTCCATCTTCCGGGAATACCTGGATCGGTTCGTGGTCGTGTTTATTGACAACATTCTGATCTACTCAAGATTAGAGGAGGATCACGCTGAGCACCTGAGAACGGTTTTAGAGGTCCTCCGATAGCACCATCTCTATGGAAAATTTTTCAAGTGCAAGTTTTGGATGCAAGAAGTGCACTTCCTTGGGAACGTGGTGTCCGAGTAGGGAATAGTGGTGGACCCATCGAAGGTCAAGGAGGTTGTTTCTTGGGTAGCACCCAAGAACATGGCAGAGGTTCGTAGTTTCCTTGGGCTGGCAGGTTACTACCGGAGGTTCGTACCCAACTTCTCCCGAGTTGCAGCACCTTTGAAAACCTTAACGAAGAAGGATTGAGCTTTCGTGTGGGATGATCAGTGTGAGGCATCCTTCATTTACTTGAAGGATAAGTTGTTTAGTGCCCCATTATAGATATTTCCAGAAGAAGGGGCGGTGTATGAGGTGTTTTGTGATGCTTCAGGGCAAGGCATCAGATGTTTATTGATGCAGCGGCAAGGGGTGATCTCTTATGGGTCTAGGCAGTTACATCCTCATGAGCATAATTATGCCACCCATGATCTGGAGCTTGCGGCGGTCATTTTCGCGCTAAAGTTGTGGTGTAATTACCTCATCGGGGATCACTTTGTGGTCTTCATGGATCACAAAAGCTTGAAGCATATCTTCTCTCAGTAGAACCTGAACTTACGGCAGCGAAGGTGGATGGAGTTCTTTCAGGAAGACGACTTTGAAATTTCATACACCACAAGGAAATGGAATGTTTTGGCTGATGCTTTGAGCAGGAAGTCGCAGAAGGATGCGGTTCAAGAGTCGGCAGATGCTTGGAAGGCAATGGAGGAGTTGGTTGCCCTACACCTGGATACAAGGATGGACGGTGGTAGAGGTTGCATGTATCAGATGATAGTGCAGTCTCCTTTACTACGAAAGGTGGAGGAGTCCCAGTGGGGAGACTCAGAAAGTGAAGTGATGCGTGACCGGGTTGCCCAAGGCGATGCCCCGGAAGGGTGGATGGAGGATGGTCAGAATTGGATGCTTTTTCGAGGGAAGATGTGTGTTCTAGAGATGATGCGTGAGAGGGTTCTTGGTGAGTTCCACAACTCACCCCTAGCGGTACACCCGGGAGTATCCAAGATGTACCAGGGTCTGAAGAGACAGTTTTGGTGGCCCGGGGTAAAGCGGGTGGTGGCAGAGTTCGTGGTCAAGTGACTAGTGTGTCAGCAGGTGAAGGCTGAACACCGTGTTTTAGGTTGTTTGTTGCAACATTTAGATGTCCCCGAGTGGAAGTGGGATGAAATCTCGATGGATTTCATCACAGGGCTACCCAAGGTTCAAGGAGGCTGCGACACCATCTGGGTAGTGGTGGATCGGTTGACAAAATCGGCTCAATTCTTGGCAATCAAGGAGTCGAGTACAGTGGATGCCTTAGCATGGAGGTATGTGGATGAGGTGGTGTGGTTTCATGAAGTTCCAAGGTCCATAGTCTCAGATAGGGATGCACGGTTTACCTCATGAGTCTGGATGGGATTGCAGCATGCTTTTGGAACCCAGCTACGCCTTAGCACTGCTTTCCACCCCCAGACAGATGGGAAGACAGAGTGCACCATCCAGACTTTGGAAGATATGATACGAGCATGTGTTTTGGACCTTGGAGGATCATGGGTACAAAACTTTCCTCTGGTGGAGTTCTCTTACAAAAAAATTTATCACTCTACCATTGGCATGGCTCCTTTTGAAGCTTTGTATGGGAGGTCGTGTCGCTCACCCGTATGCTGGATATAGGTCAGAGAAGTAGGTGTTCTTGGCCCAGAGGTGGTGCAAAGCACGACGAAGAAGTTTCAGCTTATACGAGAGAGGATGAAGGCAGATCAAGATCGGAAGAATTCATACGCTGATAATAGGAGGATACCCTTGGAGTTTGAGGTCAGGGACCACATATTCCTGAAGGTCTCCCCTTGGCATGGGAAGCAGAGGTTCATAAGAGGGAGTAATCTTTCCCCCAGGTTTTTCAGACCGTTTGAAGTGCTGCAGCGGGTCGACGAGGTGGCTTATCAGCTGGCGTTGCCACCACAGCTACAAAGGGTGCACGATGTCTTCCATGTGTCCCGGCTCTATCGGTATCTGCACGACGATTCACACATCCTCGACTGGAGAGATCTAGATATCATGGATGATGCAACGTTCGTGGAGAGAACAGTCATGATCGAAGGTCGTGAAGAGAAGGTGCTTCCTAGACTAACCATTCCTTTGGTTTGTGTGTTGTGGAGACACGGTGGGCTTGAGGAAAGTACCTAGGAACGAGACATGCATATGTGCGCCCAGTACCCAGAGTTGTTTTAAGATTTTTTCTGTTTTGTTCATATTTGGTTGATGGAACTCATTACTTTTATAATTATGGAATGTGCGGTTTTCCTTTTCTCTGGATGTGTGTGAAGTGTCCTGAGATGTGGGGAGGGGGGACCTGATCCCTAGTTAAGACGCATTAAAGTGGATGTGCCTAAACCCGTGCGAGTGAGTTAGTGCCACCCAAAGAGGATAGTATCTTAACATGGAGGAAGGGAAACCCCTAACCCACGTGACCGGATGGTTTGGTATTTTGTTTTGCTTGGTTTTACGGGGGAGAGGAGCGGTATGTTTGTGATTGTTCAGGAGATAAATGGAGAAGGGGGAGCTCCTTGGTAACAATGAGGTTTTCCCCTGAGGGGTATCTTTCGAGGGGGAGTTGTTCGGACCCCTCTCCTTTCTTTAGGTGGGTTATTAGATTCTTGAGGATGATAATGTTTTGAGGGGTATCTGATGTAATGGATCGGACCTCTCTGGTCCATTCCTTTGTGAAATGTGGTGCTGGAGGTGTTCCAAGAGGTCAAGGTGACTTGGGGGTGCGTTTGGGTGGACTTTTAAGGAAATATAAAGGGAAATAGCTTTCGCACGGTTGGTGCATGGTTTGGCTAAACCGTGCAGCCAAACCGTACAAGTTTGGTGTTGGAGGTAGTGGCTAACGCATGGTTAGCACACGGTTTGGATAACCGTGCGGACTAACCATGTGAGGAGTTTTTAGAGAGGCATAAGCTAACGCACGGTTAGCACACGGTTTGCAAAACCGTGCGGACTAACCGTGTGGGCACTTAAAGTTAGATCCTAAAATTGTGGATTTGAACTCTTTTGCCTCTAAATGGTTAGTTTAAGCCCCTAACCAGCCATAACTCGGTATTACCCTTCCTTGGAGGTAGAAGAACCTCTCACAAGTGTTTTGGAGGTGATCTGGAGGCTTTTATTGGCGAATCGAAGCCGGTTCATTGAGGTATGTGATCGTTCTTGCTTGTTTTCATAGATTTACTTAGATCTACTCCTCCTCCTCTCTCAATTTCTTAGATCTACGCCCGTTATGGGTAGATCTAAGCATGTAGATGTCAAATATGATGATCTTTGGTCTTGGTTGTGTTAGGAGAGGATATCTAAAGAGGATTCGTGGGGAATAAACCCGGTTTCTTGAGCATTCTTCGACTGTCGTGGTTTTGTCAAAAACCTTTGAGGTAGGGATTTTTCCTTCGTCTCTCATTTCTATGTATCATGTGGGGTGGGTGAACTTTTTTTTTCTATATGAATGGATGAATCCAAGCATTAATGAAGATAACAAATGGACTTTTAAAGGAATAAAGGGGAGGGGTGTGATCGATATATTGTTGTTCTGTTTTCCTGCTCTTCCTTGATTATTATGTTGTGAACTGTTTGGATGTATGCTTACTAAAAATAATTGGTTGTTGGTGGTATCTCTCTGTGCACTAATAAACTATTGTCTTCTGTTATGATTAAATGGTTGTGATATGGAAATTTATTAATCACGTGAACTCGGTGGATTAAATGGATGCCCAGTAAACATGAAACCTTGTGTGATCACCCCGGTTAACCAACAGAAAGAGGAAACAGATAAATGATGTAATTGAACATGGAAGTTTCCCTGCTTTGTTTGGTAGTGGGTGTGTTATTCTGTTTGATTGCTTATGGGGTGATGTGGGTGAGGATGGGATCCTATGTTGTGGCATAGTTATTGGTTGTGACTCTGCTTTCATTACGAATTGGGGTGGAATCCTCTTCTGTTGTAAACCCTTTTTGGTTCATGGTTTTTGGGGATGTGGGGTTGTATCTTGATGCCATATTTGGTTCCAATACTTAGAGGGATCTCACTTTGACTTCTTTTGTGATGTGAGGATATATCCTGAAGCCTTCTTTGGTTCTAATACTTGGAGGGATCTCACTTTGATGTGAATTTACAAGAGAACTGGGTGTGAATGTTTAAATTGTTGTTGGTTGTAACTTTTCCCCTAGGCTTGTGATTATGCCTGCTAGTTGCCCAATAGTGCAGAATTTATTAAATGGGGTCACTTGAACATGAAAACAATAAAGGGGTTAATTGGGATATTGGTTCTGGTATGAGTTGTGACTCGGTTGTGAATATTGTACTTCTAGGAAAATGACTAGGTTGTTTGTGCTTGGGTTAGGTGTGGAACCCTAGGTTGGGATGAGTGCTTGTTATATATATATATGATTGTAGTTATTGTGTTTTTTATTCACGCCCCACCCATGTTGAGCACTTAGTGCCGAACACCCTCATTTCATGGGGGAGGGTGTTTTTCCCAACACCCCTATGAGTGGCTGGTTATTAGCTTCTTTTCTGCTCCCTTTCCCGAATAGCCCAAGTATCTTCGGGCAGGCTGTGATGGCCTGAAGTCCATTATTAGCCCAATAATCTTCGGGTGGGGTAGTTGTGGTGGTTGGCCCAGGTGTTTACGGGCAGGTTGTTTCCTAAGTATCTTCGGGATTAGGCCCAGGTGTCTTCGGGCGTGACGGTAGCTTTCTAGCCCAGGTGTCTTCGAAAGTGGCAGTGGTTGTTCTGGCCTAGGTGTTTGCGGTAATGGTTATGTGAGGTTGTTGTGGCCCAGGTGTTTGTGGTCGGGATGTTTGGTTGTGGCCTAGGTGTGTGCGAGCGGGTGTGGCAGTGGGACTGCGGTGAGAATGGAGGGATTGGTTCGATGCGTAGGATGTCTTCAATAACCAGTGGGAAAGTGGTGCGGGATACCCAAACATCGATGTGTTATTACTATAAATTACTTGAATTGCGTTATTTGGGGAGTGTTCCTTGGTGAGTCTTGGGTGGATAGTTTTCCTTGCTAGGTGTTTTGGTTCTCTTTTCTCACAGGTCATTAGAATTCCTCCCCACTTGTGCACGAGAGTCTTTGGTTTTCCCTACTGGGTATACTTGTATACTCATCCTACGTATATAAAACTGTTTTTAGGTTTCCAGGAGGACTTCAGAGATCATGTAGGGTTGTACTAGCTCGAGCGTTGGGACCGTTGTAGTTGTTGTTTTCTTGCTTTTGGTATCTTACCTTTGTAGACACCTAGTACTTTCTGGCTTTTACTTTTGCAGCATGCATATGGGAGTGGTCTTATTTGTCTTTACTTTTACTTACAGTTTTGGTGTTGTTGGGTTTCATCATCTTATCTCCCGATCCTATTAAAGAAAAGGGTAATTCCTTCTTTTTTGTGTGTGATTCTATACCCTTGGTGCTATTCGCCACTCCGGGACCTATTGAAGGCAGATCTCGGGGGTCGTTATCTCTCCTTCAACTTGAAGAATGAAGGGTTTTTCAATATGATGTCCCTTCCCTCATCTTGGTGAAGGCGGGTCGTGACACATATATATATTTCATACTTCTGTTTATCCTATTTTTATGCTTCTATTCAACGACTGGGTTATAATGGTTATATTTAAATAACATATTTCACGGGTTATTCAAGCTCAGTGTTGTATGTCGTATATGTTATTAAACATAATTTTATTCTTTTAAAATGTTAGGGTGTTACAAATATTTTAGATATTAATCTAGTAAAAAGTTATAATATTATTAAATGATTCTTAACTGATTAATTCTTAATGAAGTATTGAATCGTAATGCTTATATGCTTGGAAATAGAATAAATTTATACTTCTTATTAAGGGAAGTCAGGTTGTCATGTATCAAGTTATCTATATATTGATTCTAGAGTTAGGTGGTTACCCCTAGAATGGTTGTGTGTTTTTTATATAATTATGTTTTGTTATTTCTTACACTCCACCACCTGATTCAGTTAGGGTAGTCGATGGCCATATTTGGCCTTGGGTTCTGGGTGTTTCCCATCATCTTTGTTTTTAAGGATACGAATGACTAAATACTCCCCCTACCTCACTTTATCTTATATATTTAGATTGTATATGGTCATATTAAATCTATAATGGCTTGCAGTTATAATGTATGTGATCATACAAGTTGTAATGGGTCTCAATTATGACATACAAGTATATACGGGTTGTGGTGGCTAAAGGTATAGTGTATACATAAATTCAAATTATAATTGATATGGTTACTATACATGTGCGTATGAAAGGGCTATAAAAAATTAAGGTATAATGCACATTTACACTAGTTGTGGTGGATCTTGGTTACAATTATGGGGATGTGATGGTGATGTGGCTATGATTATGTGGAAGGGGTTATGATATATTTGTAGAGGTGTAACATAACTTCTGGAGGGGATGGGAGCACCAGGACATAAGTCGATGGGATTTAGGGTGATTGGTTCTGGGTAAATGTGGTAATAGGGTACACATCTTATATACATGCTTCATTATTATGTCACTGTTGTGTGTTACTCAGTGAGTGAACCTTAGTGATGATGAGAATATAGTTGAACTTATTTGGATGATAATTTGATTTCTCTCACTACTAGAAAATGACCTTATACCCATGGTTTTTGATAAAACTATGGGTATAGGTCACCCTTATACCCACAGTTTTCCCAAAAACATGGGTATAGGTATTTTTTTAGAACCTTCACTCATGCTTCTTCAAAAAAATGGTTATAGGGGAACCTATACCCACAGTTTTTGAAAAACCATGGGTATACAGTTCAGTTCAAGACCTATACTCATGGTTTTCCCAAAACTGTGGGTATAGGTTTTGGTTAAAAATCTATACCCATGGTTCTAAAAAATCATGGGTATAGCCTTCCCATGTAATAATGGGAAAAAAATTCCATGGGAACAAAAAAAATTCCATGGGATAACCTTTACCCACAGTTTTCCCCCTATATCCACAGTTTATAAAAATATATATAAGTAAATATATATTTATATAAAAAAAATTGTATGTGGGGAAGTTTTTAGGTGCATCATTTTTGAAGAGCTAGTCTAGGGTGAGAATCTGGTCGGAGTATTTTTTTTAAATCCTATAGCCACGGTTTGAGAATCGTGGATATAGGGTTGTTGACGAGGTGGAAAATTTCTTATACACCTATTCCCATGGTTCATAACCATGGGTATAGCATTTTTTCTAATTGTGGGTATAAATTAGATCTATACCAACTCCTCTCATTACCATTGTTCCTAAAATTGAGGGTATATCCTATATCTATGGTTTTAGGGGCTATAACCACTATTTAAAATCGTGGGTATAGGGTAGTTTTTTAGTAGTGTATATTTATTCACAGAGGCTTTATTATGCTTCTTCCACATTTTCATGAGAGGTTTCGGTGATGATCCTATTGAGTATATAGTTACACCCAAATTTAACCTACAAGTATAAGTATTCATTTTAGTGGATGTAGTGTTCGAATCTACAGGGACCAAAGAATTAACCTTGATACACTTAGGTTTTTTGTGAGGATTGGCTATTAAATGGCCAACTTTGGGGTTGATTGCAATTTGGATAATAGAATACTAAAATAACTAATAGAATGTGCTGAATTTAATAATGAAACACCTAAATATTTTAATGGAAATAATTAAAGAAGATGATTTGACCCTAGGTTATCATTGCGGCTAGATTGGATGTATTTGTTTTCTTATAAAATTTCATATCATTAATTCAAGAAGTATCCAAACAACAAGATAATTCCATAATGTCATTCACCAATTTAATCCTTACATAATTAAAATTCTAATCACTAATGCACTTAAAGGATAAATTTAATTATAACTCCAAGTAATTTTATCATACTAGCACACAAAATGTGTAATCGTTAAAGTTGGAGAAGATGAATAATAAAATAACTCATCGAATGGAAATATTAAAATAATAAAATGATTTAAATATTGAAGTACATGAAATAACATTTAATAAACCCCCACAAAACTACTTATAATCAACCTATAAAAGGTTTATCCTTCCATCTATGAAAATATTTCAATGGTAGATGTAAGTAGACTTAAATAAGTGAGATAGAATAAATGAAAACAATGAAATAACTAACACTATACCATTGTGTGAGGAACTTAAAACATTATTGTGTAAATAAATTCACAACTTGAAGAAATGGTATCAACATGATATTAAAAATGAAATAAAAATTTAATAATAAGAAGAAGGATAATAAGAACTTTTATTAATAAATAAAGGTGATTTGAACAACTTACATGATAAAAAATGAGCATACGATTACAAAATAACATCTTAACATTACAATTCCAAAAGTAAAACTTGCCTCATATTTCCTTCACCACAATAACCTTAAATAGGAATTATTTGAACCTTATTTAGATACCCCATAACTTAATATCATCCCCATTAATTAGGATAGTCAAAAGTTGGGTGAGAAAAAAGGGAAAGTGTAAGTTGACTATAAAAATTGGATCAAGATTATTCCCCCTTATTGACCTAAAATTTTGACTTTTAAGAATGATGAATTAGGTAAGATTTTATTATATAAATACGCTCTTCAATATTTTATCTAATTAATTTTGAAATTTCATCTCAATTTTATATTTTATTTAAAAGTTATGATTAAATTGGTGGGATGACTTTATGGGCCTTAAAATTTGGCCCATAATTTATACCTCAACTTGGGCTCCCTAGATCTCCTTGAAAACTTCAAAATTGGCTCTAGAAATAGTTGAGTGAAATGTTCCTAATAATTTTATATATCTACATTTAAAATTTTATCTTCATTGGAATTTAATTTTGGGCTCCACTTTTATTTGATGGGCCTAAGTCCCATTCTACTTTGTTCATAAATTTTTGCATCCATGTCCAAAAAAGTCCATCTCCGCTTATGAATCTTCCATTGATACTAAAATAAAAAAATCTCTACGCAAAGTGATAAATCATATCATAAAATATAAAATTCAATTAATTAAAATAATTTATTCCACAAGATGATGATTTATTGGTCCCAAATTGACACAATTTAAATATGAACCACGCAATTATGTGATTGTGGTTCAAATAATAAAATTCACTAAAATTAGTGTTTACGGACACTAAAACACATGAATATTGAAATATAAATAATTAATATTAGACTATTTTAGTGTATAATAACACCCCCAACATAATTTTCTCTATTCCTCAGAAAAAAGTATCTCAAAAATATGTAAAATGAATTCTCTTTTCCAAAAACATTTTAACATAAAATTCTTATCAAAATACATAATTCCAAACAATCATGAAACATATAAAAATCATTTCAAATAATATAGTTTCACAAGAATACCCCAAGTCAAAGTGCATTAATTTATTCAAATTCATCCTCAAATTTCATCTAATTTAGATTAAGCATGTTGATGTGTTGTGAATCATAATAGACATGGGGCTCATTTTCTTATTCAAGGAGAAAAATGGAAGCACTGCAAGGGAGTCACATTAGACCTTAATATGAGTATCCAATTTTTTTGTATTTGTTTTTTTAACCACAATAGATATGAAAATACAAACTCTAGGTAAGAAAACTATAGATTCATAATCCCCAAGTGTTGAACGCCACACATTTTTTCAATTCCATGCTCTACAATAGAGATGTAAAACCTAAATCTAGGAAATAAAAGTATAGATTCATGATCCCCAAGTTCCATATCCCATGAATTTGGACAAAAAATTTATCTACATGGACCTTTTTCATTTTTTTTTTGGATACTCAAATTAAAATGAAAGTAGACCCAAACCCTATGTTATGATGAAAGAGACCCAAGAGATCAATATTTCACCCAAAATATAATGGACTGCGTTGTGGCATTTTGATTAAACAGGTAAAAATGTTATCAGTGAAAATATCACATAGAACAATCACACTTTCCAAAAACAATGCTCATTTACTTAAACATGCATTAAAATCGTGATCAAGAAATTAAAAATTATTTGACCTTTAGTCTTTATGTTTTACAGTGTAAATTAACTCATGCAAGGATAATGAATGGAAATTTTCCAAAAATCCCAATTTTTTTAAAATATCATATTTTCACTCACCCTAGATTATAATGACACTTCCCTCGGTATTGAAAGAGAAGATAATAGAGAGGTCAAAATTGGGACAAAATAGGGGGAATACAATTTTAAATGAAATCATGGAACAAAATTACATATTTTGAAGTTTATGAAAGATCAATAAGTAGTTGATCAACTTGTATTCATGTCACAAGTAGACTCTTTAGGGATGATTGAAGGTTAGGTTTGAACTATGGAAGGCATATGTTTCATTTGAAAATACTAAGCTTCTTAAACTATTAAATATCACACAAAATAATCATTATATGACATTGTAAGCCCCAAGGGGTCATTTAAAAAACAAAAAATCACACAAAATGAAATAAAATAAAATAAAATCAATTTAAAAGTTGAGTTTCCTCCCAAAAGTGCTTAGTTTAAAATTTATATCTCAACATGGACCCCCCAACTTACCCAATACCAAAATTCAAAATCTTAAGGATTGTATTGTTCACCATTTATACTATATTGAGAATGATTATTTTTTTAGAATCTATTTCATGTAAAAACCTATGTTCTATAATGAGTGATAAAATTCAAATAATATCAAAAATGGTTGATCCATTTTCTTCTATATTCTTTCCTAATACATCAAGTATCATTCCCCCTTTATGGGTTTCAATAGAAGAATTAATTCCAAATACAAGTTTATGGTTATACCCTATGAATGGATACTTGAGAGGGTAATGAAGGACTATAATTTTGAGTTTCAGTTGATTGAAATTTCATAAATAAGATTGTAAATTTGAATCAAAATTGATTTCTTCTCTAAAAAATTTAAAAATAATTATATCCTTATGAAAATATGTTTTAACCCTGAAATTTTCCATTTTAGTGTTATGGGTTGGTACAGATGCAGAGTTCAAGATTATTTTAAATGGTCCAATTTTGTTTGGTTATGAAAAATCAACAATGTAGCAATATTTGGGACACTCAATTCATGATGTCAAATTACCCTCTTATAAATAAATAAATCAGTTTCCACTTGATTTAAAGACACTTAAAAAATTATTTGATCTTCTTCATTCATAAAAAATCCATAGGTTGGTTATTCAGTAAATTCATGAGAGGTTTGTGGGAAACTAGACACTCCACATAAGGTTAGGTAAGGGACAGTCAGTGTAAGGATGGGTTCCCCACAAGATTTAATTCTTTGTAGTTAAAATCCAAAAGATTAAACCTTTGAATTCATTGTCTCCATTTGATTACACAATTTCTCAATCAATGTATAAGGAACGGAATGAGTAGGAGGTTAAACATCATAGACTTCACCAATATTGATCTCTCAAACCGTTCTTGAGAGGGATTTAAATTTATCCTTTAGACATTCATCTTCCCAATGATTGTACATATCATTGGGTGTGGGGTAATCATTCAAGGTTTGATTAAATAAATTCCCTAAGTTAGGGGATTCCCAATATTAATTTTTGATTTGATTCCAACATGGTTTTATGATGGGGTAATGTTTAAGATACTCTATTTGGGTAGAATGAAATTAGGATACAAGATTTTCAGGATACACACAAATAGAAAGGGGAAAAGATAAGAGAAATGGGTGTGAGGATAGAGGGTGAGTGTCTAAGATGAATTACTTGGGTCCCCAACAACAGAACCAAAATTTGTTTATGTACAAATCTACCCTATAGTTAGAATCAATCATTTTAGTACATATAGGGTTCAAATTTACAGGTAACAAATAATTAACCTTAATACACTCAAATATTTTAGGAGGATTGGGTTTAAAGTGTCAAACGTTGGAGTTTATTGTAATTGGGATAAGAGAATACTAAAATACCCAAGATAAAGGATTTAATTGAAGAATGAAACACCTAAATATTTTAATAGAAACAATTAAAGAATATGAGTTAATCCTATATTATCACTAGGTCTAGATTGGATGTATTTATTTTCCTAGAAATTTTCATATCACTAATTCAAGATGTATCTAAAAAACAATATAATTCCCCAACATCATTTTATAATTTAATCCCTATATAATTATAATTATAATAACCAATTCACTTAGAGTGTCTCTTTAATGAGAACTCCAAGTAATTGGATCATACTATCACTCAAAATGTGTAATCTCTAAAGTTGGTAAAGATAAAGAAGAAAATAACTCATAAAAGATAAATATTAAAATAATGAACTGATTCAAATATTAAACCACATGAAATAACATTAAATACACCCCCACACAACTCTATAGGATTAACCCATAAAAATTTTGACCTTCCATTAATGTAAATATTTCAATGGAAGATGGGAGTAGACTTAAATAAATGGGATATAAAAAGCGAAAATAATAAAATAACGAACACACCACTGTTGTACGAGGGATTTCACACATTATTATGTGAATAAATTCACACCTTTAAGAAATAGTATCAAATTTATATGATAAATGATATAAAAATTGAATAAGAATAATAATAACTTTTATTAAGAAATTAAGGTGATCTGAATAACTAAATGATAAAAAAAGAACATGTGATTACAAAATGACAGCTTAACATTACAATTGAAATAATAAAACAATCCACCTTAGTTATTCACTAAAACAACCTTAAATAGGAAATATTTAAGACTTAGTTAGATCCCACAACATTATATATCATCCTCATTAATCAGGATGGTCAAATATGGATGAGAAAAAAGGGAAAGTTGACTTTTCAATATTGACCAAAAAAATTGGATCAAGATTCTTCCCCCTTGTTGACCCGAAAATTTGACTTTGAAGATCATACAATTAGGGAATGTCATAGAAGATAAATATTTTCATCCAAATTTTCTATAATTAATTTTGAAATTTCATCTAAATTGGATATGGAATTCATATGGTATGATTAAATTGGTGGACTAACTTTATAGACCATAAAATTTGGCCCATAATTTAAACTTCAACTTGGGATCCTTGTATCTCCTTCAAAACGTAAAAAAATATCTCTTGAAATAGTTTAATGAAATGTACTCCATTATTTTCTATATCTTTGGTTAAAATTTTAGCTTCATTGGACTTGAATTTTGGGCTCTACTTTTATTTGATGGGCCTAAGGCCCATTCTACTTTGTTTAGAAATTTTTGCATCCATGTCCAAAAATGTCCATCTCTGCATATGAATATTCAATTTATCATAAAAGAAGAAATTTTTCATACAAATTGATCAATCATATCTTGAAATATAAATTTCAAATAATTAAAATAATTT
The DNA here is from genome assembly GCA_963277665.1 of Viscum album. Taxonomy (NCBI): domain Eukaryota; kingdom Viridiplantae; phylum Streptophyta; class Magnoliopsida; order Santalales; family Viscaceae; genus Viscum; species Viscum album. The sequence goes on along the minus strand of OY728153.1, from coordinate 1,489,548,853 downwards.
ATTCCACAAGATAATGATTTATTAGTACCAAATTAACACACATTAAACATGAATTGTACAATGATGTGAAATGAGGTTAAAATAATAAAATTCCATAAAAATTATATTTATAGACACTGAAACACATGAATATTAAAATATAAACAATGAATATTATCCTCTTTGAATGGATAATTAGTATACTTGTATGTTCATCCTTGTGTGTGTGTGTGTTTCAAGTCTATAGTAGTGTGTTGGTGATCGAGTTGGGCATTACTAGCTCATAGAGGTTATTTAGGAGTTTTAATTGTTTGTGGTCAATTTCATGGGAGTTATTGTGGTATATTTCCTTTTGGGTTTACATTATATTAAATTTCATGTATTGATATTGGTTTTTTTACTATTATGGAGTTGATTGGTGGTTATTTTATCATTTCCTAAGGATTTGAGGGTAATTTCTCCCATATATGTGTGTTATGTGATGTCTCGAACCTAGGTGTCACTCAAAGGTGCCCTAATTCTGGTTGACCACTTGGCCTCAAGCATGTCTCCATGACAACTAGAGGCTTCCGACTAGAAGAAAGGTCCTAGGGTGTGTTTTTGGGGATATTATACACTCATTACTAGATTTTAACATAGTAGATAAATATAATAATAGGTAAATAGTGGAAATAGTATAAAAATATGGAACATTATAAGAAGACAGAATAATAAATAATTGGTGAAACTGATAATAATATACAAAATCTGATGGTATATTTCATGTCTCTATAAACATGGAAAACATGGATACAATGAAACAGGTAATACATGTTATAAAAAAGAAATAAAAAGGCCAAAATCTATCCAATAATCCCAAGATCCAGCTCAGTCATCTTCTACTAAACTCCATCCTAATTTATATCCTAATAAATCAGCAATATCAGGTTTCCAAGGTGAGACGCTTCCCTTTTCCAACACCTATATACATGTAATATTCCTGGGTACCAATGGAGGCATGGATAGGGTGTGAGATAAATCTCAGTAGGCCACCACCAATGTTATCTATAACATCCAATCCTTTTAATATAAACTGAAATAGTGTGAAGTAATACATATATAAAAGTAAATAAGTACAGTGACGTAAATACCTAATTACCTACTTCAGCCTCAACTAGTGTCTAGACATGTAATCATTTCATTTATTAATTATGTTCTAGTTTATATAAGTAAATCATGAAAGGTATAAATAGCACTAAAATCATGTCATGATAATAATAATAATGATAATAAAGGATCCAAGATATAATAAGGAATCCTTTAATGGTGATAATAATAAAGAGGGTCCAAGGTAATAACCAAGGAATCCTTGACCACAGGGCTTGAGACAACTAAATAATAATTTATATTCTGGATAAATGGGTAAGAGTGTAATCCAAGGGGTATCACCCAAGGCATTCCACAATAATTTAATTATAATTGAGTCCAAGTAATTCATCCAAATTAAAGTGGGATAAGAAGTGACTAGGCCCAAGGGGGTATCTAAGGTTCCACATATATGTAGACATCATGTTAGATCTAAGGAGTGTATCTAAGTCATTCTATAATGATGATGTAGGGATACCATGATGTCACATTAGGCATACACTAGTAGACAAGGATCGGGTTCCAAGGTGGGTATCAACCATGGAAAATGGCATCCCTGAATTGGAATGGCTTCCATGAGAGCTCAAGGCATTACCTTGAGAATTCAAGGATGGATTAAGTATAACCACTCTTATAAATATGTCAAGGTATGTATACATTAGGCACCTTATAATCAATTAATTAAATTAATCAGTCTATGTATTACTCATTCCATTTAATAAACCATTTGGTTTAAGTCATTGCCTTTCATTAGTTTGATAAGGATAAAGGATATGAAACCATTAATTAATACATATAAGTCTTATTCAATTCATTAGTTTCACTTCACTTCCTTCTATAAGCATGGAAAGGTGTGATATGGACATAAAACCAATTCATTCTTTTACATTTAATTAGGCCAAGTCATATATATAATATACTTGATATTTCCATAATTAAGATTCATTAATTATATTCAACACTTACCTTAGAAGGGTCAAGTGAAATTATTATATACAAGGATAACCATTACAATTCATAACTCATTTCATTAATTAAGGGTTTTCCATTAATAGGTCTAATCCATTGCACACCCAAATGGTGGCATAGACAACTAGAAAGGACCACTAAAGGAATAATTAAGGAAAAAACCTACATGGGGTGGTTCTAATTGATGATGTAACCTCAAATGATGGATAATATATATAAAAAGGGTCTTATAATATGATTCTAATGACTATAATCAAGGCACATTAATTTAATATGCCACGCCTAATGAAATTGGTGCGTGCACAACTATGAAAATTTATAAAATGATGAAAACTTGAGGGATGAGTTATAAACCACCTACCTTAGGCTTGTACTACTCTCCCCATCCATTATCAACCTTTAGTTTGTCCTAGATCAGAAGAGATCTGAAGAATAGATCAATACCCTAAAAATAAGGAATATGAGCATGTATCTAAATAATGTCGTTGAGGGGAAGAAGAATGACGAATGGCTAAAAAGGAATTTATTACCTACTAATGCATATCCAATGTGATGAAGAAGGATTGAGTTGGACTTCATATCATGGATTGGGATCAAAAACTAAAAAATAACTTCAAAGGAGATCAAAGAGGGAGAAGAGATCCCTTTTTCCACTTAATAAGAAATAATAGGAAGGGTTAAATTAAACATTTCATTAAGGGAAAAAAGGTTATTTCACCAAAAATTTCAGGGTCGCATGGTTTGGCCGCATGACTGGCCAAACCATAAGCCAACCGTGCACCTCCCACTACTTACAGAGGGAACCCACACGGTTAGGGAAACCATGTACCAACCATGTGAATCACCTCTACTAAAAACTGTAGACATATCACATGGGTATGTGGCCCCTAACGCATGGTTAGGGTAAAACATTCACCCTTTTTTCTCCTCTTTCCAGCCTCACATGGTTATAAGAGACCATGTGGAATAGGTTTCATGGTTTCTACTAACCGTGCAGCCTAGTACTTTTCTCCAATGGTCGGGGTTTTGAGCTCCAAAAAATCCCCAAACACCCCCAAAACCTTTGTGAACTCATTAGGATTCTGTATTATGTCCAAAATAAATAATTACACTAACTTTAAAAGGATCCATACCTAAGATAAAAACTAGGTTCTTATATGTTATATACCCTCAATGCTAGTTTTTAACTTGTGACCTATTGGAGGAAACTTTTGGAGGAAAGGCCTATCTTTATTGTTATCCTAAGAGGAGTACCAGTGGGTGTGGGATATGGTAATCACTTTGAAGGGAGCCGATGAGGTTAAATTAGTTTCAATGGTGTGGATGTTTAATCATTAAATTTATTATGGGTTGATCCCTTGATATCCCATTTATTTAAACTACTTTGACTCTGTTGTGGGTTACTATTGAAAATTGTAATTTTATCAGTTCTTATGAAAGAATTGATAAAAGATTTATGAAATTTATCATCATTAAAAACTATCATTGATAAAGGGGGCATGGATTTTATCTAGGTTAAAAATTGGCCTTGATAAAATGTGTCTTTTATTATCACTATTTTTAGCACTGATGAATCCATTAAATATATTTTTAAAACATTTTCGAGTAAAAAAATGTTGTAAGACCACACAAATGTGCCACCCCACACACACAAACGACCCCACACACCCAAAATTTGGAATTAATTTAAAGTTGTAAAGATTCAAACCCCTTCCTTACACATTCCCATTAAGTAATTCTATCGATATTTCACATGATTTTACTTATTATATATTGATTCATTCATATATTTATATATATATATTAATATATTAATATATTAATATAAATTATTTAAATATGTGTGTGTGTGAATATTTATTTATATATATTACAATGCATATATTTAAATGCATATATGTTTATTAATATATTATATGTGTGTGTGTTTACATATATATTTATATATATTTATATATATTTGGATATGTATATGAGTTTATACATTTAATTTTATTTATATATTTAAATACACATTTTATATTAAAATATGTTTATATATTTATATATTTAAATATTTATTTATATAATTTAATTTTTATATATAAATATATGAAAATATGTTTATATATTTATATAGTTATTTGTAAATAACAATACTATATGAAAAATTGTAAAATTCTAATTCCATCGTATAGTATGAATGTAAGTCTAGGGAATAAATCCATGACCCATCCAAAAAAGGCAATAAGGCCCTCATAAATTGATTTGAAAATTCATCTAATGTTCTAAAATTAGGGTACCTTAACATAAAATTAAGTTATATAGGACTTTAAAAAATGAAGTATGGGGTCCTCCAGTGCTAGATGTCATGGATCTCTTCAGAATTTTTGATGTGATAGTTTGAAAAACTCAATCGGATACCTGGATCAAAATTCATGGTTGTTTAAAGTTTAGGTCTTATTTTCAACTTCTCATCAGATGTTAATAAATTAGTTAATTTTTCAGTTATCAAATTACTATCAAATACATATTATTCAATACTAATTAGCAAGTTCTTAATTGATATAAATTATTAATTATCTTATAAATCATATTTAGGAAAATATTTTATATATATATATATATATCAATATAAATATATTCATATATTATCTTTAATAATAATTATATAGTTTTTTTATAAAATAAACTCTTTATCAGTGTTAAAAACACTGATAAAGATCACATTTATCAATGTTTGTTTTTAGAACTGATAAATAGGTATGTTGTGGTACCTATTATCAATGTTAAAAATAAGCACTTATATTAGTTATTTTTTTAGCATCGATAACGGTGAACACTTTAGCAATGTTTTTTATTCATATTTTTGTAGCAATGTTGATGCTTTTATATCGATTTTCTTTGAACCCTCGGATATCAAATCGACCTATGGAGGAAATTATCTAAAAAAAATTCCTTTTATGGGCAGGATTGGAAAACTTGTAAAGAGCCCCATAGTTTCATTAAATCCCTCTGATTGTGGTCATGTATAGTGTATTTGATTGTTTTCTTATAGAGGATATTATCTACAGTATGATTTGACTCTATTTGTTTTTATGAAATGGATTTAAAAACTTGCTTGTAGAGACGATTATCTATACTCTTTTTAAATTTTTTTTATTTATAAAGGTCATTATCTATATTATTTTTGTTTTTATGGATCAATTTATGATGTTTCATTTATCCTAACTTAAAACCAGTTTTTTGAACTCATTGCAATTTTTTTATTTCAAAAGGATGAGTGTCGTTGAATTTTTTTCCAGTGAAACTCTGAACACTTCATGTAACAATGGTTGTTAAACTTATATTTTCATATTTTCATTGAAATATTATTTATTTTTTTGGTTTCATATACTTAATTATATTCCAACTTATTCAATACACTACCAATATAATCTTATATGAATTCACATATTTAATATTAGTTTTATTTATAAATCATAAAATTATTGAATAAAATTTTATTAAAAAGTGAAACATCTTGTTACATGAAAAAAACTTTCATCGAGGGGAATTTGAATTTATCCAAATAAATAATTCATTTAACTTGACTTATAATATTATTAAATTAAATATTACATTTATTAACAACATGTTATAAACAATTTTTTTCAAAACATTAAATGTTGAATTTTTATCTTTATAATAAAGATTAAATTTTTTCAATAATTCTTAAATAAACCCAATTAATGGTCAAAGAATTATATTTTTTACTATTTTATTTTCTTAATAGATCTCTCGATAAATAACTTTGAAGGGTATAATTATATATAACTTTTATTAATAACTATTGTTGACAATTTTCCTTTTATATTTCATAATCATTTCCCTATGATGGTTAGGATTGGATGCTTGATCATTGAGGATGAGAGTTCAATCCCCATGAGTTACACCTTGGAACTGTAATCACATGCATGGTGACTTAATGATCTGATAACTCAGGATAAGCACTACTATAGATTTGTGCTTATTAAGTACTAACTTTTATCAGTACTAAACAAAAATCGGTGATAAAGGGAAGACTTTATCAGTGATAACTAAAAGCACTAATAAAATGGTACCTCTTTTTAGTGCTTTTTTATTTTTGATAATGGTACCACTTTATCAGTTATTTTCTTAGCACTGATAAAATCCTCTCCTTTAACAGCGTGAAAAAAAGATTTGATAAAGGCAATTGTGAATAATTTAATTTAAATATACATTTTTATATATTTTTAAATACTATTTATATAACAATAAGTATATATATGTAAATATAATATATAAATATTATTTATAAAATTATATTATAATAATAAAAAATTATTATCATTCTTATTTTCATAAATTTTATATATATAAAAAGATCAAATTTATATTAATCAAAAAAATTAATAATATATTTATATACAGTAATTAAAAAATGTGTATATATATATATAATATATATTTATATTTTATTTAAATAATTTTATAGATATATAAATGGATGTATATTTATTTAAATATTCCATATTCAAATTTATATATTTATATTCATATTAAACAATTTAAAATATACACATATATTTGTATGTATGTGTATGCATGTGTATGTATGTGGATGTATGTGTGCATCCGTATGTGTGTGTGTGTGTGTGTTTATATGTGTTGTTTGTGCATATATGTGTTGTGTGTGTGTTTATATAGATTTGTGTTTGTGTATGTGTATGTTTATATTTACATGTGTGTGTGTGTGCACGTATAGTTATGTGTGTGTGTGTGTGTGTTCATGCATGTCACTACTAGAAAATGACCCTATACCCATGGTTTTGGAAAACGAATTGTGGGTATAAATCACCCCTATACCCATGATTTTCTAAAAACCGTGGGTACGGGGATTAGTTGGGAACCTATACCCACGGTTTTGGTAAACTGTGGGTATAGGTTGGAAATTCTCACATATACCCGTGGTTTTGCAAACACCATGGGTATAGGGTTTGGTTCAAGACCTATACCCATGGTTTGGGAGAACTGTGGGTATAGCTTTATTGCATTATGGAGGGAAAAATCATGGGACAAAAAAATCCATGGGAAAACCTATAGCCATGGTTTTTCACCTATACCCACAGTTTAGATAAATATGTATAAGTAAATATATATTTATATATCGATAACCCAATGTGGCGCAGTGGTTAGGCGTGTGAATTGTATACAAGCAGTCCATGGATTGAAACTGGTGCCAGGGAATTTTTAAAATCCTATACCCATGGTTTCAAAACCGTGGGTATAGGGTTATTGACACAGTAGCATGCACATATTCCCATGATTCATAACTATGGGTATAGCATTTTCAAACCATGGCTATAACTGAGAGATATATCGATGGCTTAAGGTCCCACGTTTTTATGGGCTATACCCATGGTTCCAAACCGTGGGTATATGGTCATTTTTCAATAGTGTATGGATGTGTGTGTGTGTGTGTGTTTATGTAGCATTATATCTTTATGAAATATGTGTATGTATGTGTATGTATGTGTATTTATGTGTATGTATGTGTATGTATGTGTATGTATGTGTATGTACATGTATGTAATTGTATGTATGTGTATGTGTATATATGTGTTTACGTGTATGTATGTGTATATGCATGTATGTGTATGTATGTGTATATGTATGTGTACGTGTATGTGAATGTGTATGTGTATGTGTATGTGTATGTGCATGTGCATGTGTATGTATGTAATGTGTGTGTCTGTTTATTTATTTAATATTATATATTCATTCTCAGTATTTCTCTACTTTTAATATTTTATGTAATTTATTCATTTTTAATATTTATTCATTTAATATTTCTGTAATATATTATTTTTTTATAGTTAATATTTAAAAAATTAATTAAATGATAATATTATTGATTATTATTAAAAATTATAAATGTTAATAATTAATTATATTTTTTATATACAATCAATACAATACATACATCAATAGTTAGCAATAATAATATTATTTATTAATTCGTTTTTATTCATTTTTTATGTGTTTGTAATTCATGTAATTGTTGTTATGAATTCACCTTTTTTAAAATATCTTTTTAATTTCTTCAATTTTATTTATTCATTTTTAATATTCTTTCTTTTAATATTATTTTTTCATTTTTTTATATTTATTAAATTGTAATATTTCTATAATGTATTCATTTTTTAATATTTATTCATTTTTATTTATTAATTTTTAATAATTTAAATATATTCGTAATGTATATGATTAATATTTATTCATTATTATTTTTTAATTTTTAATATTTTTAACATGTTTGAAATTTATATAATTGATTTATTTAAATGTATTTTAATTTTAATATTTTGTGTATAGTCGATTTTATTCATTTTTAATAATTTTTTCAATTATATTATTTATTTATTCATTTTTATTCATTTTTATTCATTTTTTATGTGTTTTTAATTCATGTAATTAATGTTTTGAATTCACTTATATATATTTTTTTAATTTATTCAATTTTATTAATTCATTTTTAATGTTCTTTACTTTAATATTATTTATTCATTCTTTTTAACATTTTTATTATTTGAATAGTTAATATAATTCATTTTCAATATTTGTGTTATTTATATAATTTATATTATTTATTTATTTATTTTTCTTCATTTTTTATGTGTTTATAATTCATGTGACTAATCTTATGAATTCACATTTTTAAATATTTTTTGTAATTTATTAAATTTTATTTATTCATTTTTAATATTTATAATTTTTATATTTTTTAAAAATTTATTTATTTTTTAATATTTATTTATACATATTTATTTATTGTGTTTTAATATTTTTATAATGTTTGTAATTTATATGTTGAATGTTTATTCTTCTTTTTATTAATTTTTAATTTTTTTAACATGTTTTAAATTTATATAATTAATTTATTAAAATAAATTTTTAATATTTTTTTAATTTAAATAATTAATATTATTATTTTTTTAATAATTTTGTTATTTATATAATTAATATTATTTATTTATTCATTTTTTATGTGTTTGTAATTTATGTAATTAATGTTATGAATTCACTTTTTTTAATATTTTTTAAATTTAATCAAATTTATTCATTCATTTTTAATATTCATTCATTTGATATTATTTATTAATTTTTAATATTTATTAATTTTTAACATTTTCATAATTTATTCATTTTTTAATATTTATTTATTAAGTTTTATTATTTTCAATATGTTTGTAATGTATATAATTAATTTATTTAAATGTGATTTTTAATATTTTTTGTAATTTAAATAGTTAGTATAATTCATTTTTGATAATATTATTATTCATATAATTAGTATTATTTATTTTTTCTTTTTTTATATTTTTTCAGCGCTAGATTAAACTCAAAAAAAAGTTTATTTTATCGGTGCTAAAACATAAGTGCGGAGAAATACCACTTTTTTCAGTTATTTTTAGGATTGATAAAAGTGTTAATTTATCAGTGCTAAGAAAGTGTTGGTAAAAGTTGTATTTATTAGCATCTTTTAGTCAATGCTAATAAAACCCTTCTCCCTTTTTAAAATAAACCCTAACATATCAATCCCCCCTACACTGCATTCAAGTTCTCCTGAAAATGATCCTCTATAGTAGCTGAAGTCAATTTTTTTGGAAAATCGAACCTCAAACTGTATGTATGAAATTATGAACCTTTTTTAAGGATTCTCAATTGATCTTTCATGTGTTTTTCATGATTTTTTTAGTTTTTCTTCCCTGGTTTTTATGAAGCAACTGAACTCATTTATTTTGAACAAATCAAACCTCTTAACCGAATTTATGATATTTCAAAATGTATTTAAGGATTCACAGTTAATCTTTGATGTTTTTTTCATGGTTTTTTTGAGTTTATCTTCCCATATTTGTCTGTAATGGTTCTTCCCCTTCATGTTCATCTATAATCATTTTTGTGCATTGTTCTTCCCTATTTTTTTGGATAAATCGACCCTTTTAGAGTGCTTTCCATTTTGGTTCACTAGTCTTTCTTGATTTTATTGATTTCTAGGTTGTTATTTCTCTTTATATATATAAATATAGACTATAGATAGGTATTTCCTACAAAATAATTAAAAAAATATTATTTTATATTAATTAAAATTTAAAATTGGGTTCAATGGAATGAAAGTTTTTTTTATCGATTAGGTAGCAAATTAATACCTTGGGTAATTTTTAGATAAGAAGTCAATGTTCTTAATGTTATAAATAAGTGTAGTCCTTATAAATGTTAATGGATTCTAGATTATTCATTAGGTTATATTTTGGTTCAAACTAGTAACTATATTTGAAATAAGAATGATCAAAGAGTCTGATTAATGGTTTTTTTGCAGAAACATGACATGAGATATGATGTTTTCATGTGTGTGTGTCTATGTGATTCATCTATTTTTATTTGTATAAGCACAAAAGTATATATATTTTTGTTTATGTGTGTTTACGTATTTATATATTTGTGTGTGTGTGTGTGTGCGTATGTGTGTTTATATTTATATAATTTTATATTTATATTATTTTATATTATATTTAAAAATTTAAACTTCCATGAAAAAAAACCATCATATTATATCATCACATTGTGCATGAAGTTACCTAGCCCACGCTAGGCAAAAAATCTACACTGATATGGAATACTTAATTCTTTCCAAAACATAGGCTTTGTTATTTCATCACATGTGTGTGTGGATCAACAAGTACACAAACAAGTTATTAAATTATTTTAATAACTATTTAAGGGGTGTGGTATTGTATCATAACCCACTCATTTGGAAATACCATAATATAATGGTGTATTAAAAGAAAATAAAACATTATTAAACATGGTTCAACCAAATATGATTTAATATTGAGCTTCTTAATTTAATTTGGGATTAGACTCTAGAAACAATAACATTCAAAGTTAACCAAGTTCTATGTATGACAACTCAAAATTCACCATATGAGTTTTAGACCTGAAAGCATCCAAATTTTTTAATTATTTTTTCTTCAAGGTGACCTCCAACAACTTATAATGACCTTTAAGACCTTTGACATAGTGAGCTAGATGGAGATGGTGATCTCTATTTTAAAAGCTTACGTTATTATCTCCCTTGATGAATCCATTTTTAAAAAGAAATATTTATGATATGCGACTTCTTATAACAGAAAAATAATTGTCTACTTTAAATTCATATAATTCTTAGTATTTATATGTTATAAAAAGTTATTGACATGGTGAAAATTTATATCAAATATGATAATTGTGTGTGTGTGTGTGTGTAAGCAATATCCTTTTAGGATTCTAAGTTCATACCTTCTATGTATTTATTTATTTTTTTTAAATATAAATATTACTAAATCAAATAGGATGAATATAAATTGAAAATTTATGGATGCTAATCATATGACAAAAGAGTATGGGGATGGGTTTAATGATTTTATCAAGTTTTCAAAATATCATACATTTTTTCCTTCTCAAATAATTTTTCATGTTTACATTATTATTATTCACGGCTAACTAGTCCATGGGAGTTGGTAAAATGCTTGATCTTTTATGGAATGGATCAAAGTTACAAATGTTGAACTAAACATGGGGAACAACTGAATATAGCCAGTGATTGGGAAAACACTACATTTTATGGATAATATGATATGATTATAAGTATTAATGATGATGAATACCATATCAAAGATATGATTACAGGTGTAAACAATGATGAAGATCATATTGAAGAAATCATAATGACAGTTGAAGATGAACTTTGTGATTTTAACAAGAGATTTCATAAGTTAAAGAGTGGTATAAAGACACCATTGTATGTCAGTTGTACTAAATATACAACATATTCATCCATACTAAATATATATAATGTAAATTCTATAAACATATGGAGTGACACCATCTTTACTAAACTACTTTCCCTCTTGAATGATATGGTTCCAGAAGATAACGATATTCATTATCGAACATATGATTCTAAATGAATGTTACATTCAATGGTTATGATATGTGAAAGAATAAATTCATGTCCAAATGAATGTATATTGTTTCACAAGGACCATTAATCACTTAAAAATGTTCAAAGTGTGGTGCATCTCGATATAATAAAGATGAATCAAGTCCTTCAAAAGTTTTATGGTACTTTAACATCATTCTAAGGTTTAGGAACCTATATGGAAGTGAGGAGATTGAAATGCAATTGACATGGAATGCAGATATAAGAAATCAAGATGGGAAACTTCATCATCCATAAGACTCTCCTCAGTGGAAGAAAATTGTTCATGAGTATCCTGAATTTGGAAACTAGCTGAGAAACCTTCATTTTGAGCTATCTATAGATGGTGTAAATCCTTTTGGTGTAAAAAGTATCACTCACCATACATGGATAGTTATGTTGGTAAATTATAACTTTCTACATTGTTTATGCATAAATAAAAAAATAAATCATGTTGCCTCTGCTTATATCAAGGCCAAAACAATTGGGTAATGATATTGATGTTTACTTGGATTATTAATCGAATATATGAAATTAATGTGGAATTTAGGTGTTACGTTGTATAATTATTTTAGAAATGAAGATTTCACATTGAGATTCATATTGTATTGGATGATAAATGAATTTCTTATGGTGTCGTTCCAACTGAAGTGTTATTTTTGGCAGCCCAAATTGAATTACCCGCTCTTACTACTAGTATATCATAAGTATGGGATCAATCCACAAGGAGAGTTAATGTGCTATATTCCTTGAATTTTAATTAATTAAGTGAGATTTTTCTGAATTTTTAAATCAATTCTTGAGGTTTGTGATGAATGTTTCAAAAGGTTGAGTGATTAAATCTTTCAAATTCCTTAATGATTCACTTTAAAATAGAAAAACACAAAAAATGGTTTTTATCGATTAATGGGGAAAATGTGTCAGGGATGTGGGTGTTTATAGAGGTCATTGAAAATAGGTTTACCTATTATGTTGTGTTGTTCATAATAACTCAATTCTCTAGGTTTCCAGCATATCATAACTCCCTTGGTCTGATGAGTTTAGATTAAATTAGTAGAAATCAATTTCTTGGTCTAAAAATTTACTTCTATTAACCTTATTAAAATATACCCTTTAGAGAGAAAAAGTTCATCCAATGATCCTGGGTTTACGTATTGTAATTTCCTTGAAATTTCCTAGAAACTTTGTTCTTGGTCTGATATAGGGTTTCTAGTGAGATTAAGAAAGGAAGGTTTGGGGAAATTATGAGAGGAATATGAATTACACGAACACGATAAGAAAATTAATCAACAATGAACCCACATAATACACAGCCCCAACACATAGGGGAATTAGTTACATATTGAATAAATTATTACAAACAATCTCTTGATACCTAAGTTATTCATTACAGCTGATACAGAAAAGAAGAACACCAAATGACCACAAGAGAAAATACTCCAAAATTGTCTAGAATGGGTTTCAAGATCCTCCCCTAACAACATGTGTCCTATAAATCATGATCCCCATTCAAAATATTCCCCCTTCATTAATTGGTCATCCCCTAATGTCTAATGGTGGTTAGGGGTCCAAATATCGGGTCAAAGGATGGGTAGGAGATATAAATAGTAAGTAGGCGGTGGCTTGTTGACTACCGCATGCACATGAGCCTCATCCCAGTTGGTGAGGACTCCTTAAGTGCATCCAGGAGACCCAGGATCAAATCTAGGCAGAGGATAATTTCTAGTATTGTAGCAGTACTGTATAAGGTATTGTAGCAGGAACTGTGTGGTATTGTAGTAGATAATGTAGTGGGAATTATAGAAGGCACTATTTGGCACTGTAGAAACTGGGAATATTCCCCCGTTTGGGCCTTCGGGCCACCGATTTAGTCCCCGAGTCCTTTAATGCCTTCGGGCCACCCGGGCCTTCGAGTTAGTAAGGCCTTCAGGCCACCTTAAGTGCAGATGAAAACCAGACAACCTACAAGGAACAAGCTTTATAAGGAGGATGAGTAAGGAGCTTTCACCATAGCAGAAGCTAAACGAATTGCAAGAATGAGAGGGTATGCCACCTTCCATCAGGACAATCCTATGCATGCATGGGAAAGCCTAGCTGAATAGCCATGCAAAGGTGGAGAGATGATTTCATGATGAAGATGCTAGGGAGGATCAGTTCCAAGTAGTTAGTCTGGGTTGTATGTAATGTTTGAATCCTATGGGCATTGAATTCCTCAAAGGCCTACAGGCCATGTAATACTAATGCCTATAGGCCTTGTAAGGGTTCCACCTCACCCCTTGAATGGTGGATTATCAAAAATAAATAAAAATGAAGGCCTTCGTGCCATTGGATGGATTTTCTCGTGATTAAGGAGCATAGTTAGTTAAATCATGTGTAAATCGTGCTTAAGGATTTGTCCACTAATGGAGAGGTGTACTGGTACCTAGGCTAGTCTGCACAGTTTTGATAACTATGTGGAGACCATGTGATAAGACTTTGCCTCTAAAATTGCTTGCCCTACATGATTTCCTGGAGGGTCTACACAGTTTTGATAACCATACAGCTTAGATATGTTCCATGGTTTCAATTTTGTATAGTTAGTTTGATTGAGGTGCACGGTTTTCTTGATTTAGTAGTAACTATGCACCATGTAAAAGCAGTTCAAATGCCTCCAATCTTCATCTGAATTTCCCAGTTATTCAATATCTTCAACTCCCTTCCTTTGATGATGAAATTATACCTATATAAACATGTTTAGGTTATAAAATCATAACAGTTTGTCCAAAAAACCATTTTCAATATTTATAAAATAATAGAAATGCCTTATGAACATGAGTGCATCAAACTCCCCCAAACTTGATTGATTGTTTTCCCTCAAAAAAATACTAAAAAATCATTTCAAATGAGTTACCAAAGAAACAGGTACAAGTTTCACAGGTTATATCAACTAAATGAATATGTATTTTGGATGAATTATCATTAAAATTGTTACATTCATTCTTCATGACTCACCAGTTTTTTAAATTATCCAACAAATTAAGCATAATTTAAAATCTCTAAGTATTCATTCATAAATCATTATTGTTTAAAACTAAATTTATCCTTCTCCATTCAAAGAAATTTCCAACCTCTATTTCTATCTCATCATACACTTGGGTTGGTTAATCATATATTTTTTCATCACCAAATGGCAGGATATTACTTTTATTGGTCACACAACCTCATTGATTTATATATTTTGAAAAATTATGAAATTTAATCAACAATTTTGGGCATGACTTTTCATATATCTAATTATTTTCATTGGGATGAGATACTAGCATTAAAATTGAGCCTAGTTTTTTATGTCAAATCATGATGAGTATAGGGATAAAGTTAAGAGTTTGGGAAATTAAGACCGCATAATAACCGCTAGTGCGAAAAAAATAATTCACATACTTCACCTACCTTTATGCATAAATTGATTTCCATTTTAAGGGGTTCCTTAATCTAAACTAATCCACCACAAAGTTCATTTTAAAAAAAATGTTTTATGAATGAAGGTGTTATAATTTTTATTCATATAAAAAATGATTTTATCAATCCGAACATATGAGGAATTCCAAAAAATATTTCTCAAAAATTTATTTTTATCTAGTTGATCTACATGTGTGTCACCTATAAAAACCTTTTAGAAAACCCTTAAGAAAAACATGTCATCATAGGTAATGATAAGGCAATAATCAAATGGGATGTCATATGTGGGAACCCTCCCCCACATTAAAACTAATCAAATCCCTACGTGAAGGTGATAAGGTGGAGAAGTGTGGGAAATGAAAAGATAGGCAAGGGGAGGGAGAAACAAATGAAAGTATGAAAATGGAATTGAGAATAGAAGAACTCCCCTATAAAAATGGAGAAGAAAGGAAATAAATTGGTGTATGAGAGCCCACTTAGAATAAAAATGGATTTGAGTTGTAGATAGCAATCCACCTACCAAATTAAGATGGAAACCCAAAAGGGTGAAGCAATAAAACTATAGTAGTAGTAGGTTGAATAAAAGATAAGCATACAATCACACCATTCAAATTAAACATAGTAGTTGGAACAAATATGGTAAGTTCAGAAATAGAGTCACATAAGAAAAAGTAGAAAAATTATAAATAGACATAGGAGAATTAGTTCCACCCTACGGAGGTATCAAAGGGATCATGAAAGTGAGAACGAGTGGCCTTATACCATGATGGATCTGTGGGATTTGGATATGTGGACATCCCTTCGGTGGAAGGTGTTATTGATGGACCACCTAATGGAGAGTATTCCCAGGATAGATCGGGATGAAATGGGACATCACCATATATGTAGTAGGATGGAGGTTGTTTAGGCATAGGGTAATAAAAATCGGGTGTGGGGAGGTCGGTCATACTGAGGCCTGCCACCTGGCACCGAGTAGCCTCCAAATTCCAATCGAACATGGAATAAAAGTTTTGAATCCATTTCCAGAAAGTTCTGGGTCACCATAGGGATTGCCTTGAAGGTGTGGGTATGTGGGATAGGGGGAACTATGGTGGGTCCATATAGGTGGGATGGGTGGGTGGGTGATATTCCTATGTATGGGGAGAGGAGTAGTGGGAGGCAATGGATGTGATGGGAGGGGCCTCATCCTCGGCATCCTCAAGCTATCATCATAATAGGTAGTGATGGCCATCATATTCTAGCATTCGCATTTGAAAGACCATGGTATGTTCAAACAGAGGGGGTATTGTAAGTTCAAAAAAGGTAGTGGCATCAAACTCAACCTCCAGAAGGTCAACTAGAAGGGAGATATAGGGGACACAAAAAATGTCTCCTTTTGTCTTAGTGAACATATTTTGAAGGTATTGGGTAAATACGTAGGTTATATTAATCTGGGGCCAAGTGATCATGGAATGAAGGAAGAAAATGTCTTGGATACTAACATTACCCTCTCTATCTAATCGAGTGGTGAAACATGGGGTAAGGATCTAGTGAAGTAGGTGGTGCACAGGGTTCAAAATTCGGGAGGCCTTAGCCATTTATGGGAAATAAAGGGTACTGGACTGGGCAATAGAAGCCCAGAATTCTCTAGCTATTTCGGGATCCCATTCTTGGGCTTCTTCGGAATATTTAGTGCTTTGTACCTATTCTTGATCATAAATTCCAAAAAAAAGTAGCAAACTCCTAGAGCCGAAAACTATAACGATGGTTCATGAGGTGGAATGAAACATCATCTAGGTCCTCCACCAATTCTCCTTGTTCATCGTTGTTGTACCATTCATATCACTAAAAAGTGGCTAAAAATTATAGAACCAATTCCTTATAAGTGTTTTATTTCCTGACAAGTGCATCAGCAAGGTTTCCTTGGGTGATCAATTGCTGCAATTTTTCAGAAATACCCAAATCCAGTAGATGTTATGGGCACAGTAGTGGTGAGTATTGAATTTACATGTGAAGATAATTCGTTAATTCTTTTTTTTCCTTTTTTTCTAAACTTAAGGTGGGGGTGGGGGTATTTTTAGATCTGGAAGCACGGG
Organism: Viscum album; assembly: GCA_963277665.1. Lineage (NCBI taxonomy): Eukaryota > Viridiplantae > Streptophyta > Magnoliopsida > Santalales > Viscaceae > Viscum > Viscum album. The sequence continues at coordinate 1,489,531,267 of OY728153.1, read as the reverse complement.
ATCATTTGGATGATGACATGGTGGTTTTGGTGGGGGGACCTATAGGTAGTAAAGGGAAGACAGAGATATTTAACACTTTATAAAAATAATAAATATATAATTGAATAATTATTATTAAAAACCAAAATCTCCTATGGAGAATCACAAATTTGGAAAAAAAATAATGTATGGAATTGGGGGATTTTTTAGAAAGCCACGGTTGTGCATGTGTGTGGTGAAGGATTTGAGAAAAAAAATTGAAGAATGATGAATCGAAGTCAAAATGAAAAGAAAAAATAAAATTGCACAAAGGGTGTGGGGAAAATTGTGCTACTTGAACCCAAGAGAGAAAAGGGAGGATAAGAAGGTAGGAAGAAGGAGAAGAGGAAAAGAAAGAGAGAGGAGCAATACTTTGGTCGATGATCCGATAGAATAAGGTAGGAGGAAGGGTTGAAGGAGAAGGATAGGGAGGGGTAGTCATGGAAAATGGTGAGGGGTGTGATGTAAGAATTTAGGGTTAGAAGGGGTGGAGGAAAAATATGTTTTAAAATTTTCAAGTTTTTTTAAGTGATACGCATAGTTTCATCACATGGTTTAAGAAACCATGTAGAAACCATACCATATGCCACTAGAATGTTTGTTCCATTGAGCACAGTTAATTTCCATGGTCTATTTGAACATTCACACACCGTGTGTATGGTTCTGTTTAGAAATTTTTTATAAATTCCCCTCATTTGAATGAAATATATCCCTTGAAACTAAAAACACTTGTTCCCTCATTATTTTTTAAAATATGATTTGAGATTTCCATAGGATATTTAAGTTAATCATAATAAAAAATCAAGTATATATCTATTACTTCACATTTATCCTATGACTAAAATACACAAAAAAAAATGAAAAACACACAATTATTCTCCCTTAAGCACACACAAATAAACAAAAAATTTGATAAAATTTTCAAAATTATGGGTTACCTCCCGATCAGTGCTACGTTTAATGTCTCAATCTCAACATAATTGGGCCTATCGTTACCTAAATTACATGGTGGAGATCATTCCCACCATGTCCTCTATTTAAAGATAAGGCTTTAAACATTTCCCATTCACCTTAAATGATTGATCGTATTCTCCAGTATCTTCCATCACACCATAGTGTAATACTTTAACCACTTTAAAAGGGCCTGACCACTAGAACTTCAAATTGCCTAGAAACAATCTTAACTATGAGTTAAACAATAATACCTGGTCACCGGACTGGAATGATTTCATGAAAATCATATGTTCATGGACCGAATTTTTCTTTTCTTTATAAATCTTGGAATTTTTATATGCCTCTCATCGGATTTCATCAAGCTTGGATAGTTGTAATTTTCATTTTTCTTCTATGGATTTCAAATCATAATTCAAGGCTTTCACATCTCAGAATTCTTTATGCTGGAGTTATATAGGTAGGTTACATGGTTTTCCATATACTAAATGAAACGGGGGCATGCCCAGCAGTGTCTTGAAAGCGGTCATGTATTCCCATAAGGCATCATCAAGCTTCTTGGACCAATATTTTCGTGAGGCCCCCGCAGTCTTTTCCAGTATTTGTTTAAGTTCACGATTGGAGACCTCTACTTGACTATTGTACTGAGGATGGTAAGGTGTCCTTGTGTTTTATTTTACCCCATAATTCATGAGCACATTCCTAATTAAAGAATTATCAAAATGTGTTCCCCTATCATTGATAAGAACCTGAGAAACACCAAACCTGCTTAAAATGTTTTTCTTCAAAAAGAAAATAACTACCTTTGCTATTTTTTGTGCTATGGAGGAAACTTCCTCCCATTTAGATACATAATCCACACATACCAGAATGTATGTATTCATATATGATGGATTAAATGGTCTCATGAATTCAATACCCCATACATCGAAGACTTAAACCTCTAGGATGGGGTGTTGATGAATTTCATCTATGCTCCCTATGTTACCAGTCTGTTGGAATTTATCACAGCGTGCCACAAAATGTCGAGCATCTTTATGCATGGTAGAACAAAAAAATATAGATTGTAGAATCTTTTCTATGGTGTGGTCTGGACCATGATGTCCCCTAGCTGGTGAGGAGTGAAAAAACTCTAGGATTCCATTTACTTAATCTTCAAGGATACAGCGGCGAATTACCCTATCTCCACATGATCTAAAGAGAAGTGGGTCTTCCCAAAAATATTTCTTTAATTATAATTGAAAATGATTCCTTTGTTGAAATGTGAGATTAGGGTGAAGTAATTCTGTAACCAAATAATTGGTCATGTCATCAAACCATGGATGAAGTGTAGCTTCAACTAAGAAAATGTGTTCATATGTAAAGTCTTCCTTGATTTCCCTATCATATTCTTTTTCCAAATGAGTTAATTCCATATATGAGATATGATCATAAACTAATTTTTCACTCCCTTTCTTGTCATGAATATCTAAGTCAAACTCTTGGAGGAGAAGTACCCAATGAATGATCCATGGATTTGTATCCTTCTTGTTCAACAAATATTTGAGTGTTGTGTGGTCAGTATAAACGATGACTTTAGACAGTACTAGATATGAGCAGAATATGTTGAATGAAAAAACCACCACTATAATCTCTTTATAAGTGGTAGTTTAATTGTTTTTGGATTCGTTTAAGGATTTTATTTCATAGTAGACAGTCCTGAAGATGAAATCTATCCACTATCCAAGGACTACTCCCACATCATAGTCACTTGCATCACATATAATTTTAAATGGATCATCCCAGTTTGGAGTAATCATAATGTGAGCTTCAACCAATATCTACTTTAAGATCTGAAAGGATGCAATGCATGTTTCATAAAATTCAAATATATAATACTTTGAAAGTATATTTTTCAAAGGTTTGGATATTGTTGAGAAATTTGGCACAAACCATCTATAAAATCCTGCATGTCCAAGGAATCTATGTATTGCTCACACTAAAGTTGGAATGGGTAGTTGTGATATCACTTAAATATTTACGGGATCAACTTTGATTCATTTCATGGAGATCTGATGGCCTATTAAAATTCCATTATACACCATAAAGTGTAATTTCTCCCAATTCAAGACAATATTGGTTTTCTCGCACCACTCCAAGACTAATTAAAAAAATTTCAAACATGTGTTGAATGACTTTCCATAGACTAAGAAATCATCCATGAAAACTTCCAGAATCTTCTCCACAATGTCATGGAAGATATAAAACATGCATCGTTGGAATGTGGCTAGATAATTACACATGAAAAAAGTTATATGATGATACGAAAAAGTTCCATAAGGTCACGTGAATGTGATTTTCTCTTGATATTTAGAGGAAATAGAAATCTGGAAATATCATGAGTAACTATCTAAAAAGTAATAGAATTTGTGCCCCTACAATAATTCCAACATTTGATAAATTATGGGAAGTGGGAAGTGATCCTTATGTATAGCATCATTGAGCTTTAGGTATTCCACACAAACCCTCCATCTCATAACTGTTCTTTTCAGGATAAGCTCATTCTTTTCATTGGAAATCATGGATATTCCCCATTTTTTGGGCACTAATTGCAATGGTCACACCCATGGGTTGTCATAGATTGGATAAATAATACCTACATCCAAAATATTGATCACTTATTTCTTCAAAACCTCCTTTATTGGAGTATTTAATCATCATTGCAGCTGCAAAGAGGGCTTGGCTCCTTCAACAAGTAGCACCTTGTGTGTGAAAATGGTTGGACTGATTCCCTTAAGATCAACAACCATCCAACTGATAGATTATTTTTTGTATTCTTAGAACCTATAAAAATGCATTCTCTTGATCTTGCATGATTGATGCATTGATAATTACCGACAATGTGTGTTTTTCTCCCAATTATCCATATTTTTAAGAGGATGGGAGAGGTTTTAGTTCAAGTTGTGGGGCTTTAAGAATTGAAGGCACAATTGGTTCTACCTCATCCCACTCTAAAATATATGGGACCATTGCTCACTGCCAATAATAACCACCTTAACCTGAGATAAACTGTATCTCTTCTAGTTCATACTTAGGTTGGATGCCTATGAAATCTGCTTCATCAGAAGTAGATCAACATCCCATGTCAACCTCCATGTAATCAAAATAATATTCAAATATATTTAGGGTACAGTAGTCCTCATTCTTCATGAAGGATTTTTTCTTTACATCTTTTAGGATATTGTAAGATACTCTTTCTTCCTCTACTCTAAAAATAAATTCACCTTGGTGGATTTCTATCAATACTTTTCTCGTAGCCAGAAAGGGTCTTCCCAAAATTAGTAGTGTTTCTGCATATTCCTAAATATCAACTATTATAAAATAATCTAGAAGAGTCAACCTCACTACTTTGACTAGCACATCCTCAAGTAGCCCCTTAGAATATTTAATGGATCAATCAGCTATTTTTAGTTCCACTCAGGTTGGTTTTAAATCTTTCAGCTCCAACTTCTTAAAAACTATAAATGAAATCATGTTGGAATTATCCCCCAATTCACAAAGTGCTTTTCCAAACTCGTAAGATCCAATTGTGCATGGGATAGTAAAACTTCCAGGATCTTGAAGTTTTGGAGGAAGATAGTGTTAAACCACTGCTGATCATTCCTTAGTGAGGTTAATGGTTCCCAAATCCTCTATCTTCCTTTTGTTTGAGAGTATTTTCATCATTAACTTAGTATATGTTGGCATTTGAGTCAATGATTCTTTGAATGAAATGTTAATATGAAGTTTCTTGAATACCTCTATAATTTTTCCAAACTTTTGGTCCAATTTCATTTGCTTCATGTGTTATAGAAATGGTAAGGTGGGTTCATAGGGTTTGACCACCTCTTTACTTTTTCATGTGGATCCCCCTTCCCTCTTGAAAATCCATGTGATGGTGGTGGATGCTCAACTTAAAATTATCTATCCAAAGAGGGTGTGGAATTATCTTGATTCTTAGCTTCACCTTTCCTTGTAGTTACTTATTGAGTTTACTCCTTCCCACTTCTCAAGGTCACTACATTAGCTTCTTCTCATGGGTTTCTTTTGTGTTACCCAGCAATGTGTCGAGCTTCCATGATGAAAGTTGATTGGAAAGTTTTCCAATCTGATTCTCGAGTCTTTGAATGGATGAATCTTGATTTTGAAATCATTTCTTAGCTATTGTAATGAATTCAAACATCATTTATTATAGCTTCGAGGGTTGATCCTACTAAGGTTTTTGTTGCATATATTACTGATGTTTTGGTTGTCTCGGCGGTTCTGTTGGATAAGGGTTTTGATACCCTTGTTGTTGATAGGATCCCTATTGATACTGATTTCTCTGTTGTTGTCTAGGATATAGATTTTGATACTGTTTTTGACCATAACCGAGTGTCCTCTAGGGGTGGGGCTGAGGATTTTTTTGTTTCTATCCCCATTCGATGTTCATATTATCTTGCCAAGCTGGGTTCTAGTATTGTGGGTATATGTTTGGTCCTCGGTCATGAGAAACATAATTTACCTCACTTTTTGAAGGAATAGAACTTGACCCTTGGAATCCACCCATGATATGTTTGTCACCACATTCACTGGATGATGGATGATTTACCTCTTGAACTTGAGATGTGGTTTCATATTCAAAGCATCAATTTTATTTGATACGGCATCAAGTTGGGTAGAAATAATCGTAGTGGCATCTATGTTGTTCATACCCCTCTTCTAAGTCCCCCACTCAAAATTCCATTTAAATCTATTTGATAAAATATCTTATAGAAGATCAAAAAGTTCATCAGGTGATTTCCTCATGATTGTTCCTCTAGTAACTACATCCACCACTAATTTAGTGTTCAAGGTGAGACCTCCATAAAAATCTTGGACTTAGATCTATGAAAAAATTAAATGATGAGGAAATTTCCTCAATATTTTCTTGAAGTGCTCACAAGATTCATATAATGACTCTTACTCATGCTATTGAGAATTATGGATTTCATTCCACAATGTCACTATTTTGGAAGGAGGAAAATACTTGGAAAAAAATCATGATTTAAGGCCTCCCATGTATTAATGGAGCACTAAGGAAACCCCATAATTTAGTATTTTTTATTATCCCTTAATGATAAGGGAAATAAGTGCAGATTAATGGAATCATCAAACACTCCATGTTAATAGAACGTATCATATATTTCAAGGAAATTGGAGGGGTTAGAATTTGTGTCTTTACTCGGTAAATCCCCTAACTAAACCATATTTTGAATAAGTTTCATGATATCCAGCTTAATCTCAAAATGTTGGGATTGTACTGGTAGCCTAACAATACCCATATCTGTCTCATGAATTGATGGAATCTCATACTCCAAAAGGGTACAGTGTGGAGGCATTTGTTCTTGGGGAGGTGGAGGAATAAACTGCTTCTCCTGAGAAAAATATGTCCATTGGTTCGGAGGCATGTATGCCAATCACTCTAGTGTAAGATACTAGTGGGGTTTCTGCTATCTATATCCTGGAACAAATTAAGTCAGTTGTCTTTGAAAATTCCATGGTAAAAACTCCATAAAATTAGTCAGTGGGTGCTGATTCGGCTCACCATTAGGGGAAAACTATTTTTTATTATTTCCATTTTTTTGTAAAAAACTTTCCAATTCTATGGATAGAAATTGGTTCTTCCTCTTCTAAATTTTCCATGGGAGTATTATGGTTGTATTCTCCCATAAGTATCTTATTTTTTCTTGATAATTTTCATTCAATTTTTGGATCAAATAGAAGTGTTTTCACTGATTTGATTCTTTTGGAGCAAGTAATGTGGTGGTTCATACACTTATGCTCATGCACAACACCAAACAATACACCAATAGTAAAATATAAAAACCAAAATAAACGAAAATAGAAATGAGATTAAGAACATATTTTTTTTTTGAATTTATAATTTTTATTTTCACTTAATTAATACAAACTCAAATTAACATAACACCTTTTAACTATATCCTTTGAAAATTATCCATAATTTGGTGTCGTTATAGCCGAATTGTTATTTTCGGCAGCCTAAATTTAATTACCCACTCTTACTACTAGTATAGTGTAAGTATGGGATTAATCCACAGGGAGAGTGAATGTGCTATGTTCCTTGAATTGTAATTAATTAAGTGAAATATTTCTGAATTTTTAAATCAATTTTTGAGGTTTTTTATGACTTTTTCCAAAGTTTGGGTGATTAAATATTTCAAATTTCTTAATGATTCACTTTATAATAGAAAAACACAAAAAATGGTTTTTATTAATTAAAGGGAAAAATACATCAGTGTTATGGGTGATTGTGATGTTCATTGAAAATTGATTTTCCTATTGTGTTTCGTTGTTCATAATAACTCACATCTCTGGGTTTCAAGTGTATCAGAACTCCCTTGGTCTGGTGAGTTTTTATTAAATTAGTATAAATCAATTTATTGGTATGGAAATTGACTTTTATTAACCTTATTAAAATATATCATTCAGAGATAACAAGTGTACCAAATGATTATTGGTTTACTTACCATAATTTCCCTATAATTCCCTAGAAACTCTATTCCTGGTTTGATACAGGGTTTCCAGTGAGATTAAGAAAGGAAGGTTCAGGGAAATTATAAGAGGAAGATGAATTACATGAACACAATAAGAAAATTAATCAAAAATGAACCCACATTAGTCACATCCCCAACACATAGGGGGATTAGTTACACATTGAATAAATGACTAAAAACAAGATCTTGATACTTGAGGTATTCATTATAGTTGATATGGAAAAGAAGAACACCAAACAATTACAAGAGAAAATACTCCAAAATTTCCTAGAATGGGATTCAAGCTCATCCTCTTCCAAGATGTGTCCTTTCAATCATGAACCCCCTTAAAAAGAGTGTCCCTATATTAATGGTTAATCCCATAATGTCCAATGGTGGTTACGGGTCTAAATCATGGGTCAAAGGATGGGTAGGATAGGTAGATAGGAAGTAGGCATTGTCTTGTTGACTGTCACACGGTTAAGGCACACGGTTAATTAAATTATTCTCCAACCAATCTTAAGGATATTTCCATTGATGGATAAGCACAAGGTTACCTAGTATGGTCCATAAAATCTTGATTACCATGTGGATACCATGTGGTAATCCTCTTCTTCCAAAATCACACACCTCGTACAGTTTCCAGGAGGTTCCACACAATTTTGATAAGCGTGCAGAGACCGTGCGGCTCAGCTCTATCCCATGGTTTCAAGGTCGCACAGTTAGTTTGATTGAGGTTCATAGTTTTCTTAATTCATTAGTAATTGTGCACTATGAAAAATTAATCCAAACACCTCTAATTTCTAGCTGAATTTCCCAATTATGCAATATATTCAGCTCCCTTAATTTGGTGATAAAATTATACCTATACAAATATTCTTATGTTGTAAAATCATAAAGCTTTGTCCAAAAAACCATTTTCAATATGCATAAAAGAATGGAAATTCCTTATGAACATTATTTCATTAGCCTACTTATGGAAATTTTTTAGGATATAGCATCAAAGGAACTCAAGGGTGTATTATTTGCAAACAAGGTACACACTTACTTAAGTTGGAATATTCCTTGAATACTTTATTTCTTAGACATCATAAATTATTACCCTGATAACATAAATACAGATCTTGGATGACATTATTTAATGTGAATTCAAAATAAGTTACAACATTGTCTCCACTAACAGGTGATCAACTATTTGATAAAGGCATGGTCACCGATTTTGGTAAACCTTCTTTGAAAAACCTTACAAAAACCTATTGTAAAAAGATATCTTTTTTTTGAATTATCATATTGTAATTTTTTCTATTGGAGGATAGAATAGGAGGATGATCACACTATCCATTACAATGGATAGACATTATAAACACTTTGTACACTAGATAGATGTTCATCTGATCACCTTATCCTGAGTTTTGAAAAAGATCCAAACCCCATCAGATAAAGGTTTTTTTGATAACCACATCCTTTGAGTTTGTTTATATTAATTAGTATGATATACCATCTAATCATCACACAAAACTCCATAAAAATACTTCACACACAAACAGTAAAACAAACAAACAAACAAGAATTATGTGGTTTGGATAAACATCCTACATCCATGGGATAACACTGCAAACATTTTCATTATAGGAGATGTAAGAAAATACAAAACTGATTACTTAGTTACCCTATTTTGTAAAAATTATTAATCTATTGAGTCAAAAAATCTCATTAACTTTCCTAAAAAATCATACACCAACACACATACCATAGATGAAATACCACCTCTATTTAAAGTGGTCTTTCTCTAGTTAAATAGGTTGCACCAGCCTATGTGATTCATAACTGACCTCTCATTGACCAAGGAAACCTCTATTACACTATTGAACCATCCGATGAAACCACCAACAGTCAGTACCCATGAAAATAAAACTCTATTCGATGACTCTATATGATAGGATCTATCCATCCAACTAAACTGAAACATCACCGTAAGATTCCTTTATCTAGTCACCTCTATAATATGGCCTCCATATGATTATCTTTGTTTGATAATCTTTGTATATAAAACTCTGTCCAATGAAACTAAATAATTTTCACAAAAAATAAATAATATCTCACTTGAAATTTTCTTTAGGATTTAAATATTTTTCAACCATCCATCTGAGATCGTCCTCTATTTGATGCATGCAGTTTTATCCTCTCCATCTAATTATCTAGGTACAACTGAGGCACAATATCGCATCAAACATTCTTGGACTATCACCTTTGTAAACATATAAATAGGATTATTATTCCCAATAACATTCTACAACTCCAACACTTTATATTCTAGCAAAATTTGTATAATGTGTTATTTTAGGTCAATGTGTTTTGTTCTTGTATGAAACACTGGATTATGGTTAATAAGGATGACACTCTAACTTCCAAAAAATAACTTTCCTTCATCTGATCCCTTTCTAAGTTTCTTCAGTAATAGCATAAAACATATCAAATATTTCCTTTCTTTAGTGGTATAAATATAATCTACTTACATTGTAGATAAATTAACAATTGTAAACAACTTAGACATCCAATTGAGTGCTTTTCCACCAAAATTAAACATAAATCCTATTTTGCTTTTCATGAATCCATGTCTTTATCAAAATATGCATCTACAAATCCTTTCAACTTATCATTATCTTTGAAACATAAAGATACATGTTTGGATCCTTTTAAGTATTTAATGATCCATTAAATAGCTTCTCAATGTTTCCTTTCAGGATTTGATGTGAAATGGATAACAACTACCATCATAAAAGTAATTTTTGGTCATGTACAAGCCATTACATACATTAAACTTCCAATAGTCAAGACAAAAGGAACCTTCTCCATGTCATTAATTTCTCTATCTATTTATGGTTCATGTGCTTTATAAATTTTTAAGTGTATAATGAGGGGGGTTTATATAGGTTTATAATCGGTCATTATGAATCTTTCTATGACCTTCTTTATGTATTCCTTTTAGGATGAAACCAAAGTGTTAGTTTTCATATCCCGCTCGATTATCATCCCCAAGATATTATTCACTTGTATAGGGTTATTCTTCTAAAAAATTCTTTACAAATTAATATTCAGTTCCTCAATCTGATAGAACCATGGACATGAAATCAATATATCATCAACATAAAACAAAAATATGATATATGTTCCATTATTTCATCACTTCTAGTAACAACAATGATCAGAATCACAGACTATAACTTTCCTTGAGTGTAAAAGTGTTGAAATTAATATTCCTCTTTATTGGAGATTACTTCATGCCATAAAGAATATTTTTTAACTTAAAAACAAGATCCTCTTTTAAATGAACTTCATAACCATTGGGTTGAACCATGTAAATTTATTCCTCTAAATCCCCATGAAAAAAAATTGCATCCATCTGCTCCAAGTGTATGTCATCGGATGCAACAATGTTGAGAACTGTTTGAATGGTTGTGTGCTTCACCATTGGTAAGAAATTTTAGAAAATTCAATCCATTACTTTTAAAAAAAACCCTTCACTACCATCCTTTCTTTGTACCTCTTACGTCCATCAGCTTCCTCTTTTAAACAAAAAAAACCATTTGTTTTATAGATCTCTTTTTTACTTATGGTGGTTTATCCAACTCCCAAGTATTGTTGATATTTAAGGAATTAATTTCATGTTACATGGATGACTCTCACTATTTAGAGTCTCTAAGAATATTTTAATCTTACAGACATGTTGGTTCCCCTATGTCAGTTAAAATTATAAAGTTTATATCAACTCCAATCCTCTAAACTAGTTTTCTGAAATGAGTGGATCTCTTAAGTAAAACCTTAGGTTCATTTTTTGGAACCTCTTTACCTAATATTAATCCATATAAACTTCTCATTTTGGTAATGGTATATCATAAAATTATTCATCCAGTAGCATGACTATCAAATTCCCATTCTCTGAAGTTTCCTTTAAAGATATTAGATAGAGATTTTGTCTCGTAACATCTGTTTGGTCACCTTGAACTTCAACAGTTGATCTAACCTCAACTTTCTTCTCATCCAAGTTCCTATATTTTCATATAATTCCTTCATTGAAAACAATATCTCTGTTATGGATTATTTTTTTCTTTTCATTATTCCACATATGATATCCAAATTTCTCCTCACTATATCTGATGAGAAAACACACCTTGGATTTCAACACCAAATCATATTTGTATTTATAATAGATATGAACATACATTATACTTTAAAATAATTTTATATGATTCACCTTTGGTATCTTACTGAACCAAATTTCCTCCAAAAGTTATTATCCCATCGCTTAAGCCGAACTTCTATTCACTAAATTGTGGTATTTATGGCTTCTGGACAAATTCTCTTAAGCATTCCAGAGTAAATCCTTATACTATGATATTTCACTTGAAAAGTTTAATTAATTATTTTAGATACTCCTTTATATTTTTAAGTTCATGGAATATTATTCTCATACCTGATTCCCTTCCTTCAATAAAAGTTATGAAACTTGTGTCTAGTGTACTCACCACCATTGTCTATCTAGAGACACTTTAACTTTCATTCACACTCTTTTTTAGAAAAAAAAATATACATTTAAATTTTCATCTAAAAAACATAAAATTTATTCTTCAGGAAGTAAACCAAAAACTTTTGAGTGGAATAATTAATGAAATTCACTAAGTATAGTGATCCTCCATTAAAGTAAATAGGGGTTGGTCCCCAAACATCCGAATGAACGCATTCTAGATTCCAATTCCTTGGATTTCTATCATCAAAGTTAAAACAAAAAAAATTCCCCTATCATAAAACTCTCACATCTTCCAAGGTCTATGTCATAAAGTTTAAGAATGCCATTTTCTAATATAACTTTCAAATTCTTTTAAATGAGGTGACCAAACCTATAGTACCACATTAACAGAACTTTTGATGAAGTAATTCTGATCAATGCAACTTCATCCTTGTGTATGGTCAAGTACAAGGTTCCTTTATTTACTCCACAATAAATCACCATGGACCCTCTGTTAATCTTTTAAAATCCATTCTAAAAAACCATTATGAAACCCACATCATTAAGTTATCCCACTAATATGAGTTTTTTTTTGGAGATCTGGAATATGTCTAACATCTTTCAATCTTAAGACACTTATTTTTCATTAGAATGTTAACATAACCTTCGACAACTATATACATAGATTTATCATCTACTAGATTTACTCTTCCCAAGATTCCCAGTGCATAATCAACCATTCACACTCACCATTTTAATTAAAAGATGCACTAGATTCAATGACCAATGGCTCTTCTAGAATGATCATACTCGGCATCAAAATGGAGCCTATTTTTATTGTACTTATTGATTTTTTTTCAAAATTGGAATCCTTCATCCAATTCCTAAAATATTTCTTGATATGTCCCTTTTTCCCATAAATCCAACATTTAGGACATGAACAAGCCAATTTACCTCGACTTATTATCTAGAACTTTTCTTCTAAAAACCTCTTCTTCTGAAATTCCTTTTATTGATTTGATTATCTTCATCCAAAAGTATTGAGAGCACTTCTGAATTGATCTTGGAATTCATTCTACCTCAATTTATCATTCAATATCAAGTTTCAATTATCATTAAACACAAGATCTATCTTCCCAATAGAGTTTCTTGCTATTATTAACATGGAATCCCATCTTTATAAAAGTGAGGAAAAAAGAATCAAAGACCAAACATTATTTGTGAAAGTTATATTCACTGATTTGAGTTTACCTTAGATCATATTGAAGTCATTCACATGATTTTCTATAGGTATTCCATATTATAACCTAAAACTAAACAATCTTCACATCATGAAAAAAATTTGAGAGTTTTTGGATTCTCATACATTTCAACCAATGATTTTATAACTTTTATAGTATTTTTTTATCTCATTTCTTAAATGAAACATTTTGAGTAAGTGAAATCCTTATAAAGGATAAATATATCTTTTCTAACCACTCCCATTCTGTTTTTTCCTTTGTTTTAGTACATTTACTTAACAATAGAGAATACATATCTTTTTGTATCAAAAGATCCTATGGTTTCGTTATCCATAAGGAAAATTATATCCAATAGAACTTTTCAATATAAACCTTCCCTTACTCTATAGACATTCTTCTGATAATAATAAAAAAAATTAAATCAAACAACTTATAAGACAAGGAGAGGAAAAACTTGATTATTGTGATTGAAATAGAAGAAAACCTCAAATACCACTTGTTGGGATCTAAAAGAAGAGTAGTGCATCATCAATTGCAATGGATAGACATGAAAACATTTTGTAGACCGGATGAATGTTTTTCTAGTCACCTCAACCTATGTAGAGAAAAAGTTACAAACACCACTAAAAAAGGTTTTCTGATAAACACCTCCTTTGATTTTTTATTCTAGAACTAGGATGAGATCCTACCTAATCACCACACAAAACTCCATGAACACACTTCATACATGAAACGTACGTCTGATTGTCGCCTATCGACCGGTCAAAGTTTCGGTGCTCTGCTAATGTGTATAGCAGCACTCAGTTTGAATCCTCGGTGATGATACTTTGTAATAGTAGTTTGTTTTTAGTTAATTGTATTTTGATTAGGGGGTTTGTTTGTAGAGCTTAATTGAAATGATTTATTGATTAAGATTGATTTAATAATTTGATAAATATTGGGATGAGTTCATCATTAGGTAGTTAAGCTTGTTATATCCTTGATCTTTGCTTTATATTGCATTGAATTAACACCCATGTCACAAGTTGACGTTGATTGAAATTCCTAAGTGTTAAGGCTTTAATACAAGCCTTAAATTAACTAGGATTCTAATATCAATAATTACTTGATAGTGGTAGTGTATTTATGGTTCCAATAATCCATGGAATCCATGTGTTAAACAAAACAAGTCATTAATCCATGACATGTTATGTCCAACATACACAATGTTAATTTAAAGAATATTCGTCGAGAAAAATCTCTCAATCACTTAACATACCTAAATTATAACTCAACCCAATTAAAGATTTACTCAGCCATTAAAATTATTACTAATCTGGTTATAATTATTATTATGATAAATTAAGAAGATAAGATAAAGAAAGGGACAAGAAAAGATTTGTGTGTCGAACACACACACAAGAACGATGATGAGAATTAAAAATGAACTTTAGATTAAATTGGAAATCAAAAGAAGGGAAGGGGATTAAACTGTATTTAAACTATTTTAAGAACATTAATATTAATCTACAGAAGGTGGATGAGAATAATAGAAATTAAAGAATAAACTTGCATTAAAACTGAATTACAAACAAAGAGACTTACAAGATTACAAAAATGAAGAACACGAAAGTAAGTGAAAACAAAGAGAGGAGGAAAGGTCTCTCAAGTGAAAACTTTAGTATGGAAGGTCCTCCCAAGACTTTGGAAAGGCTTTGGTCCTACCAATATGATCTCCTCTCTTCTGAAATGGAAACCCCTTGAAGGAGAGGAGGGGAATGCATTTATATCCCAAAGAAGTGGACTGTTTTCATTCCCAATCTGTCCCTCTACTTTCATTGACAATTTGGCTATTCATACAGCCGAATCTCAAGAAATATCCTTATTAAAATTTTTAGATAATAAATTTGGAAGACCACTCCCAAAATTTGGAGTCATTTGGAAATATTTAGCCAAATTTATGGCCGAATGATTAAAAAATTTAAATTTTTCCATTTCAATCCAGTATTTTTGATGCCCAAAATGTGAAAGAATTTTTGAATAGGAATATTCATTCAAAACCGAATTATTTCTTCAACAAAGTAGGCCGCCTATATCTCCTATTTCACACTGCAAAATATCATCTTTATTGGAAGCTTACATCATGAGTTATGTCATGAATACGGTACTGATTTTATTTCTTGGCCAGAATGGTGGGCTAGATTCAAAGCATATGTTGGGCCCCTTGTGTTTGGAGTTGGGCCTTGAAATTTTTATCCAGGAATACTTAAATTGTCCCCCGAACTATGGAGGAGAATAATGGAATTTGAAATTCTGTATTTAGCCCAGTAAATCAATCTTCATGAATAGTCCAGTTTCTTTACAGATTCTTTGTTCTTGTTTGTGAGGACCATATGACCCTTAAAATGGAAGAATTGGCACATGGTACCTTCTAATTAAATGTTTTATATTTAAATTAGAATCCTAAAAAAGAAGAAACACACAATTTAGATAAGTTTAGTGATAGTTATTATTAAAACAGTAAACTGAATCAACTAGACTACTTCTAAAAAATGCTCAAAAATTATACTTAATATTATTAAAACATTAATATTTCACAAAAATTATGCACATTTCATATAAAATCAGTAAATGGAGTATATAATAAGTCATGAAAATATTAATAACATCAAATCCCCCACACATAGTTTTGTGCATTTCCTCATGTGCAACAAATATAAAAACATGACAAAATCATTTTCACTCACCAACAAATATTAAAATTTTGTTTTCTCCAATGAGGGGAGGTTTAGACTATTTCACTCATCCATTTTGAATTCCACCACAAGTTGTTACAAGAATAGTGTTCCAAAACTAATTCATTTTTTCATGCTCAAATTTAGAAATGGAAAATGTGGACACTCAAAACTCACACCTCTCAAGATGATAAAATTCATTTGTGGAGGTTCACTCTTTCACCAACCAAAAGTAAAAATATTAGAGTTTGAAAGAGATCTCATATTAAAATCCCTATACAAAGTGTACCAGAATCAAGAGGTCTTTTTAAGGGGTTTTTCTGTGGCTATGGGATGGTAGGAATATAATGTCCAAGAGATAGAAGAATATGCTTAAAACGCCAACATAGAAAAGGCAATGCACATTTTCTTGAAATAAAACATGGAAGGAAATGAAAACAAATATTTACAAGGGAATGATTGTATAAATAAAGACACAATAGATGAAGAAAATATGAAGGTAATGAGAAGGTGGAATATTTAAAAAACACAAAACTTCTCCTAATAAGAATATAATGCAAGTGTTCTTTTTTTTTCTTTTCCTTTTTTTTCTTTGTTTTTTCAAAAGTTGACCTTAAAAAAGATCTCACACTCATATCCCAACCCATGTTTGATCTCCTCACAACACTAATTGTAATAGTTATAACAAGATCAAAGGTTGAGTAAGAGTGATTTTTGACCTACCCAAGACACAACCCATTTTTTCTTTTTCTTTTTTGATTTTTTTTCATCATTTTTTATTTATTTTTTGAACACTTGTCAATAACATTTACAAAATTACATAAATGAAAGTACATTACATTCCCCAAAACACACTGAATGAAAACCTCTCCCCCACACTGAAATGGATGCTTGCCCTCAAGCAGATGATAACTCGTTAAAAATCAATAATAGGGTACCCAAATAATGAAATCCATTCCCCCCACACTTAAATTTCAAAAAATTATGCAATGAAAATCCATGTTGATATTGGGTGGGAAAAGGTATTGGGCGTGTAATGTGGCTATCAAAGAAAAGGTTTTCAGAGGCTCTAAGGGGATTTCAAAAGGAGGATTGATGTAAGGTAAGTGGGAGGCTATTTGGCTATTGTGATTCTCATGTGGTTCAGAAAATGCCTCTATCATATTAATGCACACTAAGGGAAAAAATTCAGCTCTAAGGTCCACAAACTCAAGACTCACAAATGGGGGTGAAAACACACATTTTGAAAATATGTCCATAGGTTTCCTTGGCATGAAAGAAAATGTTGTTCCTCACAGTTTGGGAAAAGCATTTTCCAAATAAAAAATTGAGCATTCAAAATTTGTTAATTTTGACACAAAATTCTTTATCCAGAGTCATGATGAAAATACAAAATTTTTGAGATGAAAACATGTCTTTTATCTCCCCAAAATGGTTGGACAAAATTTCAAAACTCGTTGGTGGGTAAGCATGACTCATAATTTTTTTGTATTTTTTAAGTGATTGTTTTTTTTGTTTTTTTGTTTTTTAGGTTTTTATTTTTGGTTTTTATAAAGATACACCCACACAAAAGAGAAAGTGAAAGATAAAGGTTTTGATAAAGAAATTGGTACAAAAATTAAAGATATAGGAATAAGAAGAAAGAGGTAGAGAGAGGAAGAGATAGAGAGAGAGTTAAAGGGAAAGAGGTGCCCCCTGGTTTGGATTTGGCGGTTCGCCATCTCCATCTAGTGGTAGGTTGACTAGAGAATTTGGGGATCCAGTGGAAGTCGATGTTGATCCAGGATTGTGCATCCTATCATGGTGATGCTTTAACCGATGTCCATTAACTGTGAATGTCCTTTTGGAAGAGGGGTCTTGGACTTACACTGCACCAAATGGGTAAACATTAGTAATAACAAAAGGACCTTCCCAATGATAATTAAGCTTACCTGGGTGAAGCCGAAATCTATAATTGAAGAGAATTACCTTTTAACCTTCATGAAATACCTTTCTCAGGATGTTTCTATCATGGAGTTCCTTGGATTTTTCTTTTTAGAGATTATAATTCTCATAAGAATCAAGTCGAAGCTCCTCCAGTTCAGCCAATTGCAAAAATATTTCTTCACCAGATTTTTCAAGATCAAAATTACAAGTTTTCACTTCCCAAAAATACTTATGTTGGATTTCAACTGGTAGATGACATGCTTTACCAAAAGCTAGCCTAAAAGGAGACATCCCAATGGGTGTTTTATAGGCAGTTCGATAAGCCCAAAGTGCTTCACCAAGTCTTTCAGGCCAGTCTTTTCTAGTGGGTTTTACAATTCTCTCAATCACTCTTTTCACTTCTCTATTAGAAAGTTCAGTCATGCTATTTGTTTTGGGGTGATATGCAGTTGAAGTTTTATGTACAACCCCATTCTTTTTCAAAATAGATTCCATTTTTCTATTACAGAAATGGGTTCCTAAGTCACTGATCAAGGCACGAGGTGTGCCAAATCGGTGGAATATGTGTGTCTTTAGGAAGTCACTAATATTATGTGAATCCTCCTATCTAGTGGGTTTAGCCTCGACCCACCTAGAAATATAATCAACCTCAAGAATGATGTATGAGAATCCATTGAAAGGGGGAAATGGTCCCATGAAATTGATACCCCAAACATCAAAGATCTCACAGAAAATTAAAGGGTTTTGGGGCATTTCATTTCTATTTGAAATTGTGCCAAACTTTTGGCAAGTGGGACATGATTGACAGAACTCATGTGAGTCCTTGAAGATTGAATGCCAGAAGAATTCAGAGTCTAGGACCTTTCGAAATGTCCTTTGTGGTCCAAAATGACCACCACTAGGATTTGAGTGACAGAATTCTAAAATAGAGGAATGTTCATCTTTATCAAAACATCTCCTAATTACCATGTCTGCCCCAGTTTTCCAAAGTTTATTTTCTTCCCAAAAATAGTTTTTTTAATCACTTTTCAACTTCATTTTCTGTTCTTTTGAAAAAAATTCAGGAAAAACACCAAAAACCAAGTAATTTGCAATTGGGGCATACCATGGTATTTTTGGAGTGAGAGATGAAAGGTGATCAGTGGGGAATTTAGGATCGATGATTTCATAATGAGAATAATTAGAAATTCTACTCAAGTGATCAGCTACAAGGTTTTATTTTTCTGGTCTATCTTTGATTTCAAGGTCAAACTCTTGGAGCATTAAGATCCATCTTATTATCCTCGGTTTGGAATCACTTTTCTTGAGTAAGAACTTTATAGCAGAATGGTCTGTGAAGATGATGATTTTGGAACCTAAGAGATAGGGCCGAAATTTATCTAAGTCAAAAACAACTACTAAAAGTTCTTTTTCAGTGACAGTGTAGTGAGATTGAGTTTCATCCAATGTTATTTGAGGCATAATAGCTGACATGAGGAAGTTTTTCTCTTCTTTGACCAAGAACAGACCCAATATCTCTATCAGAAGCATCACACATCAAATCAAAGGGTAAGGACCAATCTGGGGGTTGGATAATTGGGGTGGATGTTAGAGCGGTTTTGAGTTCAATGAAGGCTCTCTTGCAAGCCTCATAGAAATGGAAAGTGACATCATTTTGTAGAAAACGAGTGAGTGGGGTGGAAATTTTACTGAAGTTATGGATGAATCGCCGATAGAAACTAGCATGACTGAGGAATGAATGGATGTCTCGAATAGATTTGGGTTGAGGAAGTGATTGGATCACTTCAATTTTTGCAGGATCAACTTCAATACCATATTTGAAACTATGTTCACTAGAACAATCCCATTTGCAACCATGAAGTGACATTTTTCAAAATTTAACACAAGGTTTCACTTGACACACTTTTGGAGGACTAGAGAGAGTGAATTCAAACAAGATTCAAATGACTCTCCATTAATGGTGAAGTCATCCATGAATACTTCCATGCAGTGTTCAATGAATTCGGAAAATATACTCATCATACACCTCTGGAACATTGCAGGAGCATTGAAAAGGCCAAAAGGCATTCTTCTATATGCATATGTTCCAAAGGGGCATGTGAAAGTAGTCTTTTCTTGGTCCTGAGGTGCGATTGGGATTTGGAAGTAGCTGGTGTATCCATCAAGAAAGCAATAGTGTGACTTTCCGGCTAATCGTTCCAGCATTTGATAAAGGAATGGAAGAGGGTAGTGATCTTTTCTTGTTTCAACATTCAATTTCTTATAGTCAATGCACACACGCCATTTGTTCTTCACTTGAGTTGTGACTACCTCCCCATGTTCATTTGTGACAACAGTTATCCCACCCTTATTAGGTACAACTTGAATTGGACTAACCCATTCACTATCAGAAATTGGGTAGATAATACCATCTTGAAGAAGCTTGGTGATCTATTCCCTAACTACCTCAAGTATGAGTGGATTGAGTCTTCTTTGTGGTTGTCTAATTGGTTTGGATGATTCCTCAAGATGGATGTGATGCATGCAAAGAGCAGGGTTGATTCCTGGTATGTCATATAGGGTCCAACCTAAGGCCTTTTTGTTTTCCTCTAACACTTGAACAAGTTTGGACTCCTCAGTTTCAGTAAGTGTGGAAGAGATAATGACAAGATATGAGTGATCATGGAAGAGGAATGCATATTTTAGGTGTGCAGGAAGAGGTTTTAGATTAGTATCATCTTTTATTTGTGGGTTAGAAAACTCAGGAATGGAGGAAGGGGCTTCAGTTTCTTCAAATTCATTCTCCTTAATACTTTCCAAGGTGGATCAGTAGAGATCAGAATTGATGTGGGATTCAAGAGAGTTTTCAAGATCCTCTAGATTGATAGAGTCTATGAATAAAAGGTCCACATCAACTTCACCATTTATGACTTTGTTAATCATAGTGAAGATTTCACAAGATCCTTTGTCATTAGAACATTAAGAACATGGTGGATTGGGGTTCGATTGACTCTTAGAAGTGTCCTCAGAAGCATGGATTGAGAATGCAGAGTGATCCTCATATGGGTATCGCATGGCTTGGAAAATGTTGAACATGACCAGTTGGTCACCGAATTCCATGGATAAGATGCCTGAATGGAAATCAATCTTGGTTTTCGCAGTCATGAGGAATGGTCTTCCTAGAATTAGGGGAGATCTAGAAGAGTTCATCTCACCTTCCATGTCAAGAACATAGAAATCAGCAGGGAAGATAAGATCATTGACTCGGACAACGACATCCTCAATTATTCTCTCAGGACTAGTTGTGCTTCGATTGGCCAACTGAATGACAACACCCATTGGATTTAAGGGACCTAGACCAAGGTTGGAGAATATATATTTGGGCATGACATTAATTGAGGCTCCTATGTCTATGAGTGCATCATCAAAGTTGGAACTTCCAATTTGGCATGGAACTGTAAAGGTCCCTGGATCTTTGCACTTTATGGTAATAGACTGCTGGGTGGAAATATTTTCGAAGGTCCTAAGTTTCCTCTTTTGGGTGCACAATTCCTTAAGAAACTTGGCATACTTAGGAATTTGTTTGATGGAATCTAAGAGAGGAATGTAAACTTCAACACGTCTAAACATGTCGAGTATTTCAGGATCAGGTTCAAAGGACTTTTTTGTCTTAGAAACAACTTGAGGAAAAGGAATTGTATTCCTTAGTGGAATGGAAGGAGGTGATGGAATGGATTCAGGTTCCCTTTCAAGTTTCTTTTTCTTTTCATTTTCTAGGTCAAAATTCAAAGGAGGGTTGGAGGACTTATCTTGAGGCATAGTAATTTTCTTTCCTGATCTAAGTGCAATTTCACTTACATTACCCTTGGGGTTGGGTAATGGTTGAGCTGGAAGTTTGGAAGAATTGGATGGTTGTTGCTGACTTAGGTGGGATGCAAGTTGGCCAATTTGGGTTTCAATATTTTTAAGGCTGGAACGGTTGAAAGAGGAAATATCTTCAACTACACTTTCCCATGGTTTCTTGGAAGAAGTGGCTTGTCCCAGATTGGGATTACCTGGATTTTGGTTCTTGGGAAAGCGATTGTATTGGTTTTAGAATTGGGAAGGCTCACTTGGATAATGGAATCCAGGAGGAGGATTGTTCCTTTGAGGTTGTGGTATAAAAGGATATGGTTGTTGGAAGTTACCAACACCTTGACCATATTGAAACTGGTTTGGGTTTTGAGGAGGGAATTGAGGAGTATGAGATATGGGATTACCATACCTATGTCCTTGGTTATAGGAAGAAGAGAAGGGATCAGAGTGAGGTTGGTGGAAGTTTCTAATGAACTGACCTATTTGTTGAGGGTTGGTGTTCCTCTGATTATATGCTGCATTGAGATCCATTGGTCCAGATGAATCTGATTGATCCTCTTGAAGTTGTGGACATGTTTCAGTTGGATGAGATGGAGAGTTGCAGATTCCACAGTTCTTGAGAGGTCCAGGAAACATTGATTGTGGAAAAGATGAGGTTGGGGATTTGGTAGCCACAGCTAGTTTTTGCACAAGACCTGTAAGTTCAATCATCCACTTTTTCATCTTGTTTGGCTCAATTGATTGATTATCTTGGGCTTTTTTTACTTGATTATGTGCTCGAGTATGGAATTGTTGTGTGTTTGTAGCCATGTTACTTATGAGATCTCTTGCTGCTGCAGGAGTTTTATCAACAAGAGCACCACCACTTGCGGCATCTATGAGAGTTCTCTCCATAGGCAATAACCCCTCGTAGAAGTATTGGATCAAGAGTTGGTCAGGGATTTAATGGTGTGGACAGGTTGCAACAAGATCTTTAAACCTCTCTCAGTATTCATGGAGTGATTCACTTGGGAACTGAAGGATACCACTTATTTCCTTTCGAATAGAAGCAGTATGAGAAGCAGGAAAGAATTTCTCTATGAAGAGTCGCTTCATGTCATTCCATGTGGTTATGGAACCAGGAGGTAGGTAGTAAAGCCATGACTTAGCAGTGTCAGCTAGGGAGAAAGGGAATGCTCAGAGTTTGATTTGTTCTTCAGAAACCCCTTGAGGCTTCATGGTAGAGCACACTACTTGGAACTCTTTAAGGTGGAGATGTGGATCCTCACCGGCTAGCCCGTGGAAATGAGGAAGAAGATGAATCAAACCCGATTTGAGTTCAAATTCAACTTCTATATTTGGATATTGAATACCAAGAGGTTGGTAATTCATATCAGGGGAAACTAGTTCTTTAAGTATTTATTCCCTAGGATTGGCCATATCTAATTCAATTGGTTGGACAAGGACTGGTTCTTGAATTATTTGATTATCTATTATGTTCCTCCTAAGTTGGTGAAGTGTTCTCTCAATTTCAGGGTCAAACAAATCTAAGGGATTGTTTGGAAGGCTATGGGGAATTCATAGAGATTTTGGAAGAAAGAGGAATATGGGTTTTCTTTGTATTTTTTCTATTTATGATTTTTATGAGAAGGCGGGTTTTTCTTTGTGTTTTTTTTCAATTTTTTTTACATTTTGTTTTTTTTTTTTGTGTTTTTTTATAATAACCAGAAACTAATGACTACATAAATCACCATCACCGGCAACAACACCATTTGAAATGCACGGCCGATTGTCGCCTATCGACCGGTCAAATTTTTGGTGCTCTGCTAATGTGTATAGCAGCACTCGGGTCGAATCCTCGGCGATGATACTTTGTAATAGTCGTTTGTTTTTAGTTGATTGTATTTTAATTGGGGGGTTTGTTTGCAGAGAATAATTGAAATGATTTATTGATTAATATTGATTTAATAATTTGATAAATATTGGGATGAGTTCATCATTAGGTAGTTAATCTTGTGATATCCTTGAGCTTTGCTTTATATTGCACTGAATTAACACCCATGTCACAAGTTAACGTTGATTGGAATTCCTAAGTGTTAAGGATTTAATCCAAGCCTTAAATTAACTAAGATTCTAATCTCAATAATTACTTGATTGTGGTAGTTTATTTATGGTTCCAATAATCCATGGAATCCATATGTTAAACAAAATAAGTCATTAATCCATGACATGTTATGTCCAACATACACAATGTTAATTTAAAGAATATTCATCGAGCAAAAGATCTCAATCACTTAACATACCTAAATTATAACTCACCCCAATTAAAGATTTACTCAGCCATTAAAATAATTAATAATCTGGTTATAATGATTATTATGATAAATTAAGAAGATAAGATAAAGAAAGGGATAAGAAAATATTTGTGCGCCGAACACACACACACGAACGATGATGAGAATTAAAAACCAATTTTAGATTGAATTGGAAATCAAAAGAAGGGAAGGGGATTCAACTATATTTAAAATATTTTAAGAAAATTAATATTAATCTACAGAGGGTGGATGATAATAAGAGAAATTAAAGAAGAAACTTGCATTAAAACCTAATTACAAACAAAGAGACTTACAAGATTACAAAAACAAAGAACACGAAAGTAAGCGAAAACAAAGAGATGAGGAAAGGTATATCAAGTGAAAACTTGAGTATAGAAGGTCCTCCCAAGCCTCTGGAAAGGATTTGGTCGTGCCAATATGATCTTTTCTCTTATTAAATGCCAACCCCTTGAAGGAGAGGAGGGGAATGCATTTATAGCCCAAAGAAGTTGACTGTTTTCATTCCCATTCTATCCCTCCACTTTCATCGCCAATTTTGCTATACAGACAGCCGAATATCAAGAAATATCCTTCTTAAAAGTTGTATATAATAAAGTTGGGAGACCTCTCCCAAAATTTGGAGTCATTTGGACATATGTAGCCAAAGTTATGGTCGTATGATTAAACAATTTTAATCTGTCCATTTCAATCGAGTCTTTTTTATGTCCAAAATGTGAAAGAGTTTTTGAATAGGAATATGCCTTCAAAACCGAATTATTTATTCAACAAAATCGTCCACCTATATCTCCTCTTTCACACTGAAAAATATCATCTTTATTGGATTCTTACATCATGAGATATGTCATGAATACTGTACTAATTTTATTTCTCATCCAAAATGGTGGGCTGGAATTCAAAGCATATGTTGGGCCCCTTGTGTTTGGATTTGGGACTTGAAATTTTTATCCAAGAATCCTTACATTGTCCCCAGAACTATGGAGGAGAATAATGGAATTTGGACTTCTGTATTTATCCCAATAAATCAATATTTATGAATAGTCCAGTTTCTTCACAGATTCTTTGGTCTTGTTTGTGAGGACCATATGACCCTTAAAATGACAGAATTGGTTCATGGTACCTTCTAATGAAATGTTTTATATTTAAATTAGAATCATACAAAATAATAAACACACAATTTGGATCAGTATAGTGATAGTTATTATTAAAATATTAAACTGACTCAACTGGACTACTTCTAAAAAATGCTCAAAAATTATACTTAATATTAAAACATTAATATTTCACACAAATTATGCACATTTCATATAAAATCAGTAAAGGGAGTATATAATAAGTCATGGAAATATTAATAACATCAATACACAAGAAAAAACAAAAAGATAAATATGATTTATGTGGTTTGAAAAAAAATTCCTACATACATAGAGGAACACTCCAAACATTTTCATATAGGTGATTCAAGCGATTACAAAACCCATTTCTCACTTTCCCTCTTTTTTACAAATTCTCTGACTATTAAGTCAGAAACTCTCATCATATTTCCCAAAAAAAAACACACTAACACACAATGAGGTATTAATTCAATTGAATAGTTTACATTGACCTCCAAGATTCATGGTCAACCTCACACTGACTAGGGAAACCTTCGATATACTGTTGAACCATACAATGAAATCACTAATATCTAGTACCTATACAAGAAACCCATGAAAAGAGAACTACCTTTGATAGAATATGTCCATCCAACTATGCTGAAACCTCACCATATGATTCTTTTTTCTGGTCATCTATATTTAATTACCTCCATCTCATCATCTCTATATGATGATCACCATTCAGAAAACCTTGTCTTATGAAACTAAATAATTTTCACAAAAACCCAAATAGTTTGTATGAAAAACATTTTCTTTATGTCATTCATTTTGGAAAAAATTATATGTAATGGTTTCATTGGAAAATTACTAAATACACTTGGTAAAAAAAGGATGAAATTAAGGATAGGTTGGACATGATTGACATGAGCATATGGGAAGAATTAGCACTAGTGAAGGATAAAAGGCATACTTTTCTTCATCTGACTGCATACACTCTTTACAAGAAAGAAAAATGTCAGTTTTTCAACTTCTTGGATAATGTAAAGGTTCTAGAGGGGTATTCATAAAGTATCAATAATATCATATCAATGACTAATTTAAAGTTAAAGTACACAAAATAACATTATTTTCATGTTTTGATGTAATATTTAATTCATGTATCTTTACATTTCATTTTTCCTAAAAATGTTCATTATACATTAACCAATATTTTTTGAAAGATAGATGCAGTAAATTCATAAACCCAAAGAAGTTTCTAACTATGTAAAATGAAATTGTTGTCATATTATATAATTTGAAGATGTTCTTCTCATCATCATTCTTTGATATGATGGTTCACTTGGCTTGAGAGATCCAACTATGTGGTTCTATACATTACAGATAGATATACCCCATTAGATTATATATGAAGATTTTGAAAAGGTATTTCATAAATAGAAGTCAGTTAGAATTTTGTATTGCAAAGCAATATATTGTTGAGGAAGTTATCGACTACTTTTCTAATGTGGAGAGCACTGGTCTACCAAAATTTCATCAAGACGGGTGACTTGTGGGTAAATGAATTTTTGGAATAGATATTGTCTCAATTACCATTATAGATTAGGATTAGGCTCAACTTTATGTTTTACATAATAGTTTAGAGGTTTTTTCATATGTTGAAACCCAAAAGGTTTTTCTTAGGCATTTGAGTCCATCAAGGACTAAATTATGGATATAAAAAATACATAATTGACAGTTTATAGGATGGTTTGGAAAATATATTTTTAAAGAGTCAACTAAAATATGAATTCAATTTTAGAAATCATCAAATGGATAGCCAAAGGACCAAGTGTGAATATATTATCTTATAATTGTTATGTAATAATGGTTATACATTTTATACAAAGGAACATGATGAATGCAGTACCATGTAAAATAGTAGAGTTACTCTTGTGGTAGAAGTGATGCATATATCTGGTACAAAGGACATAAATCAAATTTACATGAATAATTCATACTTTTAAATCATCGAATAAATATGGGAGTTAGATTATAAAACATTACAAGTGCTGATTTTTCAATAAAAGTGGGTTGATAACAGGATTATGGTTAAAATCAATGAATTTGGATTCATAAAAGTGGATTTCAATAAGGAAGGGTACAAGGATAAACCATTTATAATGGAATCATAGGTAATATAAGTATTTTATATCCTAGATCCTACAAACATTAAGTGTTCAATTGTTCTTTTATCGAACAAAACCACTACATGGTCATATATCAATTCAACTAAGGATAACCCTTTAATTAGGATGTCACAACAATTTCACGGTGTTCCCAATGTATATGGGGGTATTTATGTCATAAGATACCACAATGAGGGGATTTAGATACTTAATGGATAGGTAAAATACCTTTAACCTTTAAAGAAAAAAATAGAGTCCAGTGGTTAGGTTAATGTTTTTTAATATACATTGTATTACCTCATATTATTATGTGATCACTACTTCATTTACGTAATCAAGATTAAAATTTCAACCACTTCTACAAATAATGGCTTCTCCACATGTTGACGCTCCCAATCCTAAGGAACAAAAAGTTTATCAACATGATGATGCTCCCAATCCTAAGGAATAATAGGTTTCTCAACATGTTTATTGTAACACCTCAAGATTTTAAAATATAGACACTATATTTGATAGCATGCAAGACATGCAACACTAATCTTAAATAAACCACAAAATATTATTATTTAAATATGAATGTTATAACCTAACCATTGAATTGGAAAGTATGAATAAGAATAATCACATTATGAAATATATATATAAAGTTCCTTCTCAATAAAAATGTAATTATTAATTCTTATTAAATAATAATTCAATTTTTATTCAAGTAAATTTATGCTTCAAAAATACATTTTTCCTTGAAAATGGTTTTTATTACTTTTTGTTAGAAAATATTTTAATTAATTTTTGGAAATTTAAGAAAATTTATTTGAAAAAATGAAATTAATTTTTAAAATATTTATATCAAAATTATATTAATATGATATTTTGATATTTTTTTAAAAATATTGATTTTTCAGTGAATAGTGAAAAAAATAATGATTTTTATTAAAAGTTATCTTTTTTTTATTTCAAGAATTTATAAAGTTAAATTTTATTTTAAAATGGTTTAAAATTAAAATTAGTTCATTTATATTATTAATAATACAAATAAGTTCATTGGAATCTATTTTATTCTTGATTTTGGTATAAAACCTTTTATACTTAAGAAGATATTTTTTCTATAAAACTACTTTTTACCGTGTTTTGTGAGTTTACTTTTAAATTAAATTCTAAAAATTTTGTGAAGTAAATTTGATAAAATGGATTCCATATTTTTAATCATCGTAATTAATATTTTTTAAATATATCCATTTTATTTTTTATCATTATGAATAGTAACCATGGTAAATAGTTACAACCATAGTAAAGTGTAAATCGAGTTAATTAAGGTTAAAACTAATATGAAAAGGCTTTAAAATCAACCAAAAACTTGCCTTTATACTATTGTATGAGCTTATTTCATCCATAATCATATAGTTTTTTAATTTATGTACACTTGGATCCTTTTTTCTTTCATAATTACCTATATAATATTTTAAGTAAAGAAACATACAAAATGTCACTCTCTTCCTTTTAAATTTCTCTTATATGTTCACATAGGGATAAAAATTAGTTTTTAATGAATATTAAAGTTTATTTTGATAATAATGAAATTTTTTTATGATGGTAATTTATTTTTTATTTTTAGTGATTATAAAGTTACATTAAATTCTTATGTAGCACTGACACAGTGCTTGTAAAAATAGTAGAAAAATCAAGTAAATAATTTTAAAAACTTTAAAAGTAATGTTTTTTAGGTGAGTTATAGTATACCATGAATTTTTTATAAAAATAAAACATATTAAGTATTTTTTAAAATTTTATATCATAATTTCTTACTTTATTGATGTCATTAAATTCAAACTATGTGAATAGTCCTGAAAATGACTTTAATGGTATATTATGTTAAATAATATTTTATTTAATGATTTAAAATTCATAAAAATATTGACTTCGATGGGTGAATTTTATATGGTCTATAATATCAAAAAAAATCCATTTATGTTTCAATTTTTCTTTTATAGTAACTTTATTGACTCCTAAAGAGTAAAAAACATTAATATCAAGATAATCATCAAAATGGTTAATTGGAGGTTAAAACTAAGAGATAAGGATAAAAACATCACCTAAACTTATAAAATTGTATTATATGAGAGTATTTAAACTCATAATAATCCTATATTCTAAATATATCAATTTGGTACCAATTTTACATGAAAATTAATTTATATTAATTTAATACTTTATAAAATTCCAAGAGTGCCTCTCCCCTAACTTATAATAGGGCACCTCTTCTCCTCTCTTAATCACACATTTTGAGCACTATAGTTCAGAAAAGAACTAACAAAATACCTTCATAAAATATTTACCAAATTCCTAGAGGTATTATTTTTCAAATAATACCAACCTTAGAGGGATTAAGGTTTAAAAAAAGGAGGTTGTCTAAAGTATAGGTATATATTTTAACTAAATGTTTTAGTATTATTTATTTTTATATATTTTTAAAAACTCTTATAACCATTATGATATAATAAAATAAGCATATAATATATACCTATATATTATTATATTTATTTTTTAATTTTAATTTATCTTCTTCTTCATCTAATGGGAAACAAAATCATTTTTCATGTGTACGGTGGATTACCATCTCACGAACCGATGCAATTCATTTTTCATCACTACCACTCATGGATAGTTATAATGATAGATTTAATGTAAATATAATATATTAATTTAATAATTAACATTTTTTAAATATAATATATTATATTTTTTTCTTACCTTTCAATCCATTGAAAAATGATAACATCGTTCGTGTGTACGTGTGGATTACCACCTCCACAAAGCGATGTGATTCATTTTTTATCACTACATCACATGGATGGTATATATAAGTGTATTTAAATAGATAATATTATATTTATTATATAATCATTATTCTAGAAATATAAAATGGTACTTACCTTGTTTCTCTCATTTTCATTGAAAAATAGAAATGTTATTCATGCGTATGAACGACCTACCGTCTCCATGATTATAATGTAATTCATTTTTCGTAACTAACTTATATGGTTGTTTTTAAAAGTATAATTAGTGTATAAAAATTATAATTATTTCATTATTATTATTCTATATATTATTTAATAATTACCTCTTTAACCATGTTAAACATACCAAATTCATTTTGAAATTATAAATTGAACGTCCTTAAAACACTCTATGTAGACTTAACCAATTAAGTAATTAAATATTCATTTTAAATAAATGAAATAAATGATTTAATTATAAGTTTTTAAACCTATAAAATTTTATTAATAAATTAAATAATTAATATAATTTCATTATACATGAGTTAAATAATGTATGTGGTAATTTGAGAGACGAGGTATGGGATTTCTAGTATCAATTCCCTTTCTCGGAGACTTAAGCTATTTTCACCACTTGATTTATTTTTTTAGTGTAAAAAATGTATTATGGGTTTATTTTATCATTAATTTCTAAAATTTAAGTTTTTAAAAATCCATTACAATTACTTTCCTTTAAGGGTTCAAAAGTTATCACATCGTAAGGGACACTTTACCTTAAAAACCTCATTATAAGTGTTAGAATTATATTTTATAAATCTATTTATTCTATTTATATATTATTAAAATTATTTTATGGATGTATTTATATGGAAATAAATTAATTATAAAGGAAATTTTATGTCTATTTTTTTACTTTATTTCATTGGTTTCCAAAAGGAATCTTTTTACATATTTTATATGGAACATTTTGAATTTTTTTACAAAAGTCTAAAGGAATGTTCTATTTTAACGTATACAATATCAGTGGATTTTCACACCACTATAACTATTATTTTATGATTTTAACCCTTTATAATATTTTCTTTAAAGAAAAATAGTCCTTCCCTTTATTCTAGGTATTTTAGTTTTGAAAATTGGGTTTTAAAGGAAAAGGATATATCAATATCCAAAAATGTTTTTTCTTATGGGTACAAAACTATATTTTTATGAGTTTGATAATTTAAATGAAATATTTTTTATGTTTTATGAATTTTATAGTCTTTTTACATTATTTATAATGATGGGTTATCATAATATATCTCTTCAATGCATTAGGTAATTATTATTTTCTCCAGAAAATTATGTTGGAAGTTGATCATGTATGTCATTCCACTTATAAGGGTTATTATAAAGGTTCTATAAAGATGATGTTACAAGAAACCTATATAACTTTTATATGATTTTTGGTGATTTTTTATGGAAATATTTTATTTCACAATGTAATATAATGAAATTATATTTTAATGAAATAATAATTCCCTTTTAGGGTAAAAAGGAATGATTTTAAGAAAAAAAATCATGGGTTATCATGTTTTCTAAGAAACATTCATGATTATAATTTGTCCTATATGTTTTATTATAAAGTGTTTTATAAATAACTTTGGTATGTAAATTTGGTTTTATGTGTATGTAAATGATTATTTAAGTTCAAAGTTTATTATGTTAAAGGCAAACTCTCTTTTATGATCTCAAGGTTTTGAAATGGACTAACCAGTTTCTTTTCTTCTTTTTTTATATACCATAATGAACTTTTTGTGATCATACCACATTTTTTAATTCTTTTAATATGGTTTTAGGATGATTAGTAAAAATTATTAAGACTTAATATGAAAAAATAATAAATGGGTATAATGATAAAATTCTCACTTAAATACATGAGTATTTTTATGTAGGAGTTTGTCTTAATTCTCTAAAACTCTA
This sequence comes from Viscum album, assembly GCA_963277665.1. Lineage (NCBI taxonomy): Eukaryota > Viridiplantae > Streptophyta > Magnoliopsida > Santalales > Viscaceae > Viscum > Viscum album. The sequence goes on along the minus strand of OY728153.1, from coordinate 1,489,499,236 downwards.
AACCAAAAATGTCCTTGAGGATGTAATTAATCCAATATTTTTACTTTGATATTTTATATTTTGGAAGGCTAAAATTAAGTCATGTTTATTGGTATCAAAATCAAAAAATTAAAGGTTATGTTTTTATCATCGAATTCAGGTGTACAGGTTCGGGGTTGTAATAACTGGTATCATAACAGGGTTTAGATAACTTTGGAGATTAGGGTGTTTTCATGTGAGGTTAACTTAAGAGTTTTGGATACCATTATGGGTTTATAAGTTTAAGGTTAATCATAAGTTCAATGGCATATTCACCCATTTTTAAGTTTTAAGTGATGTGATTTCAAGGTGATTAAGAGTATTTTGGGACGCAATTATGGTAATACAACCGTTGGTTTTAGTATTTGTTTATGTGAGAATGTTATTTTAGAAATAATTATTTTATATCTTATGTACATAAGTTTAAATTTATCTTACCTTGTTCTTGTATAAAGATAATAGGAATAACTAGTTATCATTTTTTTGATCATTTGATCCATTAGAAGTTGATTTTAGTACTTAAGGCATGAAAAAATCATCTTAAATACCCATCATTTAGATACATAAATGATATTGTGGTATAAATTGATTAAATTATGAAATTATACTTTTCAAGTAAGTATATTTTATTATTTTCTTAGTCTAGATAGTAAAGGAATTCATCAACTCTAGGAAAATGATATTGAAATAAAAAATTTATCCTCTTACCATCACTTCTGATGAATTGATGGTCTTTTTCACACTTCTTTGGTTTATGGTTTTATGGTTATTAACTTTCTCATGACCATTCACTTTTTTATGATCAATGTTCTCTATCACTATTCATAATTATTCGGAGATTACTTTTTTATCTATTTCTATATTTTCACTTCACATTAATGTTCTCATATTTGTAAAATCTAGTTGTGTATTATTCTAGATGACCTTCATATTTATCTTTCCCTCTTTTCAAAAGGAAGTTTTATTAAACCTTTTTATGATGAGGATTTTAAACAAAGGTATTTTTAAATGTTAAAACCTTGATTATCAAGATCAAGATAAAATTATAAGGATGCAATTTATTAAATGGGGGGATAATGTAATGCCTTTAGATTTTAAAATATGAACATTATTTTTGATATCGTACAATTCATGCAACATTGAGCTTAAACAAACCACAAAATATTATAAATTTATTGATTAATTATTAGTAAATAATCATTCAATTTTTAGTAAATTTATTTTATGTTTCAAAAATGCTTTTTTCCTAAAAAATGGTTTTTATTACTTTTTGTGAGAAAATATTATAACTAATTTATGGAAATTTTATAAAATTTATTTTAATAAATGAAATTTATTTTTGAAATCATCAAATCAAAGTTTTCTTAGGATGATATTTTTGGATATTTTTGAAAAGATTGATTTTTCAGTGAATAGTGAAAAATACGGATTTTTATTAAAAACTGTCTTTTCATTTAAAGAATTTAAAAAGTTTAATTTTGATTTAAAATGGTTAAAAAGTAAAATTATTTCATTTATATTATTAATAATCTAATTAATGTCATTAAAATCAATTTTATTCTTGATTTTGGTATAAAACATTTTATACTTAAGAAATCATTTTTCTAGAAAATTGTTTTTTGTCACATTTTATGGGTTAAATTTTAAATTAAATTATATGAATTATATAAATTTAATTTGATAAAATGTATTCCATATTTTGAATAAAAAAATTAATATTTTTTAAATATTTCAATTTTTTTTTTGTTATTAATAGTAACTATGTTGAATAATTATAACCATAGTAAAGAATAAATCAGGTTAATTAAGTATAAAACTAATGTGAAAAGTATTTAAAATCTACAAAACATTATAATTTACCATATTTTTTTATTTAATTTTATCCATACATATCTAATTTTATAATTTATGGATTCTTGGATCCTTTTTTCTTTGATAACAATCTATATAATATTTTAAGTAAAGAAAAATATGAAATGTCACTCTCTTGATTTTAAATTTATATTATATGTTCACATGGGATAAAAATAAGTTGTGAGTGAATATTAAATTTTATTTTGATCATGGTGAAATTATTTTTATTATGGTAATTTATTTATAATTTTTAGTGATTATATAATTACGTTAAATTCTTACGCAACGCCAACATAGTCCGTATGCAAGCAGTAGAAAAATCATGTAAATGATTTTAAAAACTCTAAAGGTAATAATTTTTGGGTGAGTTATAGTGTATAAAAAAATTTTAAGATAAATATAATATATTATGTATGTCTTAAAAGTTTATATTCAAATTCCATTACTATCTTGATGTCATTAGATTCAAACTATGTGAATAGCCCTAAAATAACATTAATGGTATATTATGTTAAATAATATTTTATTTAATGATTTAAAATTCATAAAAATAATATTTTTGAAAAAATTAATGTGAAACGGTCTTTAATAACAAACATTTTCCAATTATGGGTCACTTATAATTTTATAATAACTTTCTTGACCCCTAAATCTTAAAAAATATTGATATCATAGAAATCACCAAAAGGGTTAATGGGGGTTAAAACTAAAAGAAAAGGGTGAAAACATCACCTAAAGTTGTAAAAATTTTATTGAATTGTATTATTTAAACTCATAATCATTATATATTCTAAATATATTAATTTTTTTCAATTTTCCATTAATTTATATTAATTTAATACTTTAAGAAATTTCAAGAGTGCCCCTCCCCTCACTTATAAAAGTACACCTCCTCTCCTCTATTCCTCACACATTTTGAGTAATCTATTTTGCCCAATATATAACCAAATACCATCCTAAAATACAACCACATTTATTAAAGGTGTTATTTTGGGCATAATACCAACCATAGAGGGCTTAAATTGTAAATAAAGGGAGGGTGTTTGTGGAAGAGGTATATTTTTAACCAAATGTTTTAGTTTTATATCTTCTTATACCTCCTTCAAAAATATTATAACCATTGTGGTATAATAAAATCAGTATATAATAGATACGTATATGTTATTATTTTAATGTATTAACTTTAATATATCTCCTTTATTTAATGGGAAATGAAACCATCATTTGTGTGTACGACGGACTACCATCTCGTGAACTGATGTAATTCATTTTCCATCACTACCTATCATGGATGGTTATAATGATGGATTTAAATTATATATATGATATTATTTATTGAATTATAATTATTTAAATATAATATATCATCTTTTTTCTTACCATTCTATCCATTGAAAAATGATAGTGTTGTTCGTGCGTATGTGTGGATTACCACCTCTACGAAGCGAGGTGATTAGTTTTTCATCACCACACCACATGGATGGTATATTTAAGTATATTTAAATATATAATATGATATTTATTATATAATAATAGTTCTATAAATACAAAATGGTACTTGACTTCTTTCCCTCGTCTTCATTGAAAAATGTAAATGTGCATGCTTACGAACGGCCAATCATCTCCATGATTGCAACGTAATTTATTTGTAAACGACCTTATATAGTTGGTTTTAAAATTATAATTAAGGTATAAAATGATAATTATGTCATTATTATTATTCTGGATATTATGGAACAACAACCACTTTGACCACAGTCAACATACAAAAGTCATTTTGAAATTATGAACCAAATGTCCTAAAAACACTCGATGTGAAATTAAATGATTATGTAATTAGATATGTATTTGAAATAAATAATTTAATTATAATATTTTAAACCTATAAAATGTAATTAAGAAATTAAAAAATTAATATAAGTTCATTATACTAGATTTAAATAACGTACATGGAAAGTTGGGAGACGAGGTAAGAGATTTCTAGTCTCGATTCCCTTTCTTTGAGACATAACCTATTTTCACCACACATTTTATTTTTGTTGTGTATAAACTAACTTATGAGTGTATTCTGTCATTCATTTATAAAATTTAATTGTTTAAAAATCCATTCCAAGTTCTTTCCTTTAAGGGTTCAAAATTTATCACATCGTAATGGATACTTTACCTTAAAATCTTTTTTTAATGTATTAAAGATTTATTTTCTAAATATTTTTATTTCATGTCTATATTATTAAAATTATTTTATCTGTGTATTTATATGGAAATAAATAAATTATAAAGGGGATTTTATATCTCTTTTTACCTTCTTTAAAATGTTTTAAAAAGAAATCTTTTTACGTATTTATATGAAATGTTTTGACTTTTTTTCAAAAAGAAAAATGAATGTTCAATTTTAAAGTATACATCGTAAATGGATTTTCATACCACCATAATTATTATTTATTGATTGTATTACTTTATAATATTACATGTTTTCTTCAAAGAAAAACCCTTATTCCCTTTGTTTTGTGTGTTTTATTTTTGAAAATTGGGTTTTAAAGGAAAGAGATATATCAATATCTGAAAATATTTTTTCTTATGGGTTCAAAAGTATATTTTTATTATTTTGATGATGGAAATGAAATAATTTATGTATTTTTTGCATGTTATAGTCCTTTTTCATTTTTTATGATGACATTTGAGTCTGATATAACTCTCCAATGCATTGGGTAATGATTACATTCTCTGGAGAATTATGTTGGCTATTAACTGTTTAGGTTATTCCACTTATAAGGGTTCTTGTAAGAGTTATTGTAAGAGTTATATGAATATGATTTCCCAAATAACCTAAATGAATTTTATATGATTTTTAATTATTTTTTATTGAAAATTTTTATTTCACAAAGGAATTTAATTATCTTTTGTTTTAATGAAATTATTATGCCCTTTAGGGTAAATGGTGTGTTTTTAAGAAAATGTTTTTCATGGGTTCTCATGTTTTTTAAGAAACCTTCATGATTATGATTTTACATATTATTGAAACTCCCTTTTTTAATATGGGGATTAAAAAGGTTTAATATAAATTACCTTAATAAATAAAGGAGTGGAAGGCACTAAGGATAACTAATCCACTCACCCAAGTCAGCCTATGTATACACAGTTTTCACCCCAAGAGGCTCTCATAGGCCCTACCTATGTGGACTAGAAAGGGAAGACACCATTGATGTGAAACTTGTGCACAAAACTTGTGTGATGGACCTAAAAAACAATATCTTTCACCCAGGTTCCCATGTTTTTCTATAAATAAGACCCTAGGTATCCTCATTTCACACGATAAAAAAAACCCAGAAAATCCTCGAAGCTTTGCTTGTCCTAGTCCTTCACCTAGGACCTCAAAAAACTTTTAAGTAAATTTTTAAGCCTAAAGAGAAGGGATATTAAGGGTAATTGTGGGATTAAAGTCCCTCTATTGTGTGAAACACCAGAAACCTATGTGAGGAACCACTCCCCCCTAATCACCATATACTAGTGTGAAGGTCCCCACATAAGCTCAAGACATGTGTGAGACCCCTCCAGGGACACCTGAGGAAACCCTTGGAGCCTAAAGAAAGGCCTCACCCAATTTTTGTTTCCCAGGATTTCCATTATCTAGAATTAATCTCTAGCATAAACAGGCCTATCCTGTGCGGAGTACTTTTAGTCTACCCAGGACTTACCCTATATGAGACCTCTTGAGCTCGCCTAGGCTTACCTTGTGTGATCCCCCTTTAAGCCCTCTTGTAGAGACCCAAGCTTGACGTACATGGACATTACAATACTTTTGTGTAATACTTAATATATAACAAAAATAGAAACCCAAGGATTTTAATAGTTTAGTGTCTTTGGAAACTCATAACAAAATCTTCTAATCATGGTGAAAGATCTTCAACATCTCCCATAAAGTTCTTCCTTTTTTTTCTTACCTAAAATATTTATTTATATCCTGGGGAAAATAAAACATAAAAATGGTGATCTCAAATGATCATTAAGGGTAAGCATGGAGAAAACAAAACAAACCATATACATTTGAACTTAAAAACATGAACGTAAAGTTTAAACATCAAAATATTGAGTTGTGAAATAAATCTTGGCAGTACGTAAGGAATAGATCAGAAAGTAACATTAATAATGATAAAATATCATGGGATAAAACATGTAATTATGGAAAACTATTAAGCACATGATATTATTTCCATAGTATCCAAGGAATTGCGCCCAAGACTATCATAGTGGACAAAGTCCATTACTGAATTGGGTTTACTTATCGTTCCAGTCCTGTATTACTGAACCGGATTTACTTACCATTCCAGCCATGTCTATCTCATGAGATATAAATCATTAACCAATGAATTAGAGGGACATATATGTCTCACCCATCTCATAATGAAATAATTCTTATGTGTTCCACAAAATAAATATAAATCATTCATCATAACCCAAAGAATAAAGTGGGTTTCATAAACATCATTCCATCATAACATAATCCATATAAAAAAATGGATATCATTTCATCATAAGAAAAATCACACCATGTAAATAATAGATACATTATACTTGAAACATAATCATACTAAATAATGTCAGTTTATATGGGAAATAGTTTTGATAAGACACTTGAAATGAATTCTTGAGGAAAATATCCTTTCTTCTTCAAAATCATTTTCTTTTCACAAAATGCCATGTAATTTTAAAAGAAAATGATTTTGTTGAAAATAATAATGAAATAATATAGAGGAATATTCATAAAAATAATGTGTTATGAAACCCAAAAAATCTGTTCATTCTGTATAAGTTAAAAAACATTATCCTCGTACTTTTTCCAAAAAAGTCAAAAAGTACCTCGTATGGTAAACAAAAGAACGATTCCTTCCATACCACATAGTAAAAGTCAAAAAGGGGTAAACATGACTTTAAAAATACATGGAAGAATATTAAAAACTTTATGAAAACATTTCTTATAAAACATGGACATGGATGATAAATATAACCCCAGTAAATACTTACGAATAAACAATCTCGGATAAGAACGAGATTGGAATAATTATCCCTTACCCTAGGAACAATTTCTTCCATACGTGTCTGAAACTCCTGTATAGTGGGTTTAAACATATTATTAACTTGTAACATAACCACAATATTTATGATATCATATATGATTCACTTATGACTTTATATTACCCGTTCTTTTGTCAATTCTATGTTAAAGTAGTGTTTTGGGTAAAATCGTTTCATTTATCGCACGTGTTTGGACTTGTTGTTCTTGATATTATTACTTATATCCTGATTTAATTAATTCTATAATTTAAAACATGATTTATATATAATATATATTCAGCATATAAATATATATGATATATCAATAAATGGAATGAAATACACTGTTCATGGAGACGGTAGGCCGTATGTACGCATGAACGCTGTTTTCGTTTCCTTATTGAATTGAATGGAAGTAAATGACATATATATATATATACATAAATCCAGTAGAATTATTATTTCATATATTTTATAATAACTTATTATATATACTTTATAATCATTCTTTAATGGTCAACATGGAGAATGAATCTCATCGCATCGTGGAGACGGTAATCTGTACATACGCATGAGCGATGATATCGTTCCCATAATTATTGAATATAATTGGATTGGAAGATATAATATCTCATAATTATAATCATGTTATAATAAACATATATAGCTATTATTTACACCATTATACCCATCCAATTAAGTTGTTGGTGGAAAAATATATTACACCACAGCGTGGAGACGGTATTCCATACGTACGCACGCGCGGTGATTTCATTTTCCGTAGGATGGATAGAAGGAGAAATAGGGTTATTTAATATTTATAATAAAATATCATTATATTATTTATACTTATGTTATTACTTATAATGAAACAACTAAATAAGAGGAAGTATAATAATAAAGAAACTTGAAAGAATTGGTAGAATAGGTTACCTCTTCTTCGACGCGCCTATTTTAAACCTCCTATTAGGGTACTAAAGTTGGTCTTTGAAGAAAACCAGGACCTCTATTAAGTTTCTAGGTAAGTTTAGAAGATAATTTTACAGGTTTTGGCCGATCTTGAAGGCTCAAAATGTTGTTAATAGGAGTGGGAGGAGGTTCCCTTTTATAAGAGAGGAGAGTGGCACTTTTGGAAATCTCTAAAATGTTAATTTATAATAAACTCAAACCCCACCTAAAAACCTACAAAATGACTCAAATTATAATATTAGATGATATAAGGTTGTAATATCATAATTCAATAAAATTTAGACATGTTGGGAATTTATTTTAAACCTTATAAACTTTATTTATCCTTATTTAATCTATTTAATTTTATTTGTGGTAACAATATTCTAAATTTTAAATTGTTATAAATAATTACTTATGTGTTGTGAATTGTCCATAATTGGATACTTTTTAAATTTTTGACCATATAAATTTCAATTTATAATTTTTAAATAATTTTGTGATTTTTAAACAATTTAATAATATGTTATTTTTATAAAATAACAATAGTGTTACTTTTTTCACTAGTCATTTATTTGAATTTAAATAAAATCCACACAGAATATATGTTCAAAAAAATATTTAATAGATTTATAACATGTCATATTTATCTATAAAATTCATGGATCTCATTAATTTGTTCATATAACATTTATTTTAATGTTTTTAAAACCATTTATTTGATAATTATCTTAATAAAATAATTACTACAACATTTTTGTATAATTATTTAATATACTTATTTGTTGCATAAAAATTAAAAATAAAATACTATGATGTATATAAATCTAATATATTCCATAAGAATACTTTTACTCGAATTTATACTCTTAAAATTACTACATTTAAATTGTTATATTTATTAAATTATGAACATGACAACTTTGACATCATTTAAAAAATAATAATATAATTGTCATAATCACTTTCATAAGGCTCCAAATGGTCAACAATTCTACCATTGGATGCTTATTGTTTAAATTTACATGACCACTAAGTTTTGGTTATATGTTTGTGCCTTTTATAGTCACTATTAGTTTAATAAAAACTGTATTATTGATTTTTCACTAAATAAATAATTTATGCATCATTAATGTATAAGCTATTAAGGTAATTATATATTTCTTAAAAATCACAAATAAATTATCATGATGAATAAAAACATTTTATCTTTCAAATGAGTATTTATAATCAAATTTATATTCTGTATAACCTTATATTAAAAATACTTTAATTATTAAAGTTTGAGTGAGACAAATTTCACTTTCTTTAATTAAATTAAATTAAAGGTCTTAATCACATCCAAGTGGGTTCCAAAAGATACCATTTCGACCCAAGTATATTTTAGGACGAAATATAATCATTAAATTATATTAATATAAGTGTTAGGGTAATTTTATAATATTATTTTTACCCTTAATTACCTGATTTACCTTTAACTGTAGTAAATATAATTTACCGTAGTTACTATTCATAATGCCTAAAAATAAAAAGTATCCTATTAACATAATTTTGACCTACTGATTCTGAATATGGAATCCATTTTTCCAAGTTTAAAACATAGAAGTTGCAGTATTTAATTTAAAGTTAATCCCGCTGTTGAGAAAACGGGTTCTAAAAGTTAAAACATTACAAAAGATTGAAATGTTTTTACCTATGAATTCAATATAAAATTAATGATAATGACATACATAATATTAAATGGTAAAAATATATTCTATTTATACTTTAAAACCATTCAATATTATAATTTTACCATATAAATTATCTTGATGAAAAAGGTTTTTTTTAATTAAATTTTAGCGTATTTTTACTATTCATCAAAATATGAAAGTTGACGGAAAAATATTATAAAATTATCAAAAGTAAATTTTTATATACTTATTGAAATTAATAAGTTTATTTTGTCAAATTGAACTCCTAAACTTGTCAAAAACTAGATTTATAGTGGGTGTTCCATCAAAAGGCGGCAAAACTGCATTTTTTGAAAAATAGTGATTTTACTCGAAATATTTATTTTGTTCTCATACCATGTTATAGAATATGTGTAAGATGAATTATAATGTTATAAAATTTAAAATTTGGTTAATACTATTCATAACGGCTCGTTTATAATAATATTATAACAATATATCGTTGTTTAGTGGAACTCGGTATTGCATACAACACACGCTTTTGAGGAAGGTCACTCTTGCGTGCAACACAAGCCAAGAATAGTGTTGCGTATACTACAAGCTAATACGGTGTTGTGTATAGCGCAAATTAATTTTGGTGTATCATACAACACAAGACATCAAAGAAATTAAAAATAATATTTCTTATAAAATCTCAGGATGTTACATTCTACCCCCATTAAAATGAATTTCGCCCTCAAAATTCACCAGAGTTATAAATGGTTTACTATTTGAAAGTTTCTTTCATAGAAACCCATGTTGTAAAAAGTAATACTAAAACTTAATTTTAAAAACTAAATTATGAAACGTAACGGTTACCCAAATTAACTCATCACTAGATTTCCACATAGGAGAACATAGGTGAAAATATGGATATGGAAGAGAAATCTGACCATCAAGTTCTGATGGAGAGTGGTAGAGAACATGGATATGAAAAAGCCAACAATCACAAATCCATGAATTTGTGATGATCTAAGGCTCCATCTGATTTATCGGATATGAGGGTATTATGATAAAAAAATTTGGTTTTCAAGATCATTTCCCTAAAGTTGATGAATTTTTGCATAAGGAGAAATAATTACTTGATTTCACTATAATGACATCGTTGGTCATTCCATGAACAATTTCCACTTCATCTTTTATTTAAAGAAATGAAGTTGAATTTGTCCTTCTTGAAATGTTAGCAGATCATGCGATAGAATGATAGGTTATTCCATCTGTCTCAAAAAGTTAGCAAAAGTTATTAAATATACATAAGTCCATCTATGGTGAGATTAACCATATATGATTCCAAAAATGGACTTATACTTCAACTATCATACCTCTTAATAAAATAAAACTAATTTCTACTAACCAGGTACTTCCTGTAGGCTAGTGGTAGGTGATAAAGGCCCGTCGCACTTCAGTTGTGGGTTTGATTCCCACATCCTTGTCCGACACGACGGGTTGTCGCCCATCCTACAGGTTGTCCTTTTTCTAAAACTATACTATCATAATATCAAAAATTTCTAGCCTTAAACAATACTATCTAATGTCCAACTTAATCCATTCCAATGTTTAGGCTTATCCAAAATACTTTTGTCCAATCTCATAGTATAAAGAAAACAATTACTATAAAGGTCATCTATCAAGCATGTGAATACCATCATTTATCCCCGTATATCATAAGATATATCTTGTTGGTCACATTCCAAACATGTTAATACCATAATCATGTATTTTATTGAAACATGAGTTATCATAGAACCTTAGTTAAAACATGAATGCTGTCAAAAGTTAACTCTTTCCACATACCAAAATCCCAAAAAAATCTATATAATCAAACCATGATATCACTTTGTGCTTATACCAGTCATAAGCTCATTAATACTATAAAACATCTCATTATCTCCTTATCCCTTCATTATGCATATATCATCTACTTTCCAAAAATATCTGAATAACCTTTCATGGTTACCGATACCATTCAACATATACTTTCAAATACTTTAGGAAAAACAATAGTGTAACAATCCTTAGATGTTTCTTTATTCCATAGTGCCATTAAATTACCTATACAACATTACTCTTGATAAACATACAATCATTATACTACCTTCTTAAACCATTGACCAAGTTTCATCATTTTATTCCACAATACTTCTTTCATCTCATATATCATTCGTAGTCTCTTCATCATCATCAACATAAATACTACCCATACGACCATGCTTATTCTATTAATGAGATTTTCCCTTAGGGCATTGGTTTGTATAATGCACGTACATTCCACATTTAAAACATTTAAGCATTGTTGATGTCTTAGAAATACCATTATACTTGTCCATGGTGTTAACTGAACCTTTTCCTTTGAAATTACTGGCTTTGTGTCCTTCTTTTCCACACACAAAGCATCTTCCAGTTCCTTTGAAACATTCTCCCTGATGCCTCTTACCACATGATTTACATGATGGAAATTTAACTTTCTTTCCTCTATGATCATCATGAAACTCCATCTTTCTCTTATTAGCTGAGTCAGGAAAATTACAAAAGTTGAGATTATTGATCATATTATGAGATTGATGATTAGGCATAATAATGATGTTTGGACTTCCAAATCCTATTTCATTTGGTTGCTCATGAAGAATATAATTCCATTGTCTATCATATCCTCTATTATCATGAATCTTCCTATTTTTATCCATTTTCAAAAACCCAAAAAGAATAGTGTGATAGGAAAAAATCATACTAGGAAAACAACATAATCAAGGGGGAGTATGTTCAATATCTAACATCTTAGGTTTAATCCTAGGTTATTCATGATCGTTATCTTAATTCTAGGATTGAAACCTATACTTTATACTTAACCTTACATACATCCCTAGACATACCTTAGAAATATCTCTAGGGATCTAACAAAATTTTTCACATCCTAGTTTCCAAAGGTTAACTAAACATTTCCTCTGATACCAACTGTAGAGACCCAAGCTTGACATACATGGAAATTACATTACTTTTACAGAATACTTAATACATAACAAAAACAGACACCCAAGGACTGTAATATTTTATTATCTTTGGAAACTCAGAACAAAATCTTCTAATCATGGTGAAAGATCTTCAACATCTCCCATAAAGTTCTTCCCATTTTTTTCTTACCTAAAATCTTTATTTATATCCTGGGGAAAAGAAAACATAAAAAGGGTGAGCTCAAATTCTCAGTAAGGGTAAGCATGGATAAAACAAAACAAACCATATACATTTGAACTTAAAAACATGAACATAAAGTTTAAACATCAAAATATTGAGTTATGAAATAAATATTGGCAGTATGTAAGGCAGAGATCATAAAGGAAGATTAATCATGGTAAAATATCATGGGAATAAAACATGTAATTGTGAAAAACCATTAAGAAGATGATATTATTTCCATAGTATCCAAGGCATTGCTGCCAAGACTGTCATAGTAGACAAATTCTATTACTGAACCGGGTTTACTTGTCGTTCCAGCCCTGTATTACTGAACCGGATTTACTTGTCATTACAGCCATGTCTATATCATGAGATATAAATCATTACCCAATGAATTGTAGGGATATATAGGTCCCACACATCTCATAATGAAATCATTCTTACGTGTTCCCCAAAATAAACATAAATCATTCATCATAACCCAAATAATAAAATGGGTTTCATAAACATCATCCCATCATAACATAATACATATAAAACAAATGGATATCATTTTATCATAAGAAAAAAATCACACCATGTAAATAATAGAGACATTATACTTGAAACATAATCATACTAAATAATGTCATCTTATATGGGAAATGGTTTTGATAAAACACTTGAAATGAATTCTTGAGAAAAATATGCTTTCTTCTTCAAAATCATTTTCTTTTCACAAAATGCCATGTAATTTTAAAAGAAAATGGTTTTATTGAAAATAATCATGAAATCATGTAGAGTAATCTTCATAAAAATAAGGCGTTATGAAACTGTAAAAATATGTTCATGCCGTATAAGTTAAAAAACATCCTCCTCATACTTTTGCCGAAAAAGTCAAAAAGTACCTCGTATGGTAAACAAAAGAATGATTCCTTCCATACCACATAGTAAAAGTAAAAAAGGGGTAAACATGACTATAAACATACATGTAATAATATTAAAAACTTTATGAAAACATTTTTTATAAAACATGGACATGGAAGATAAATATAACCACAGTAAATACTTACTAATAAACAATCTCGGATAAGAACGAGATTGGAATAATTAACTCTTACCTTAGGTCCAATTTCTTCTGTACGTGTCTGAAACTCCTGTATAGTGGGTTTAAACATATTATTAACTTGTAAAATAACCATAATATTTATGATATCATATATGATTCACTTATGACTTTATATTACCCATTCTTTTGTCAATTTCATGTTAAAGCAGCGTTTTGGGTAAAATCGTCTCATTTATCGTACGTGTTTGGAATTATTCTTCTTGATATTATTACTTATATCCTGATTTACTTAATTATATAATTTAAAAAATTATTTATATATAATATATATTTTTCATATAAATATATATTATAGATCTATAAATGGAATTAAATACACCATTCATGGAGACGGTAGGCCGTACGTACGCATGAACGCTGTTTTCATTTCCTTATTGAATTGAATGGAATTAAATGACATATATATATATAAACATAAATCTAGTAGAATTATTATGTCATATATTTCATGATTACTTATTATATATACTTTATAATCATTTTTTAATGGTTAACATTGATAATGAATCTCATCGCATCATGGAGACGGTAATCTGTACGTACGCACGAGCGATGATATCGTTCCCATAATTATTGAATGGAATTGGAGTGGATGATATAATATCTCATAATTATAATCATGTTATAATAAGAATATATAGTTATTATTTCTTCCATTATACCCATCCAAGTAAGGCGGTGGTGGAAAAACAGATTAAATCACAGCATGGAGACGGTATTCCGTACGTACGCACGCGCGGTGATTTCGTTTTCCGTTGGATGGATAGAAGGTGAAATAGGGTTGTTTCATATTTACAATAACATATAATTATATTATTTATACTTATGTTATTAATTTATAATGAAACAACTAAGTAAGAGGAAGTATAATAATAAATAAACTTGAAAGAATCGGTATAAGAGATTACCTCTTCTTCGACGCGCCTCTTTTCAACCTCATCTTAGGGCACTAAAGTTGGTCTTTGAAGAAAACCAATCCCTCTAGTATGTTGATAGGGAAGTCTAGAAGATAATTATATAGGGTTTGGATGATCTTGAAGGCTCAAAATTTTGTGAAGAGGAGAGGGAGGAGGTGCCCTTTTATAAGAGAGGAGAGGGGCAATTTTGGAAACCTCTAAAATATTAATTTATAATAAACTTTAACCACACCTAAAAACCTAAAAAATGACTCAAATTCAAATATGATATGAGAGAGGGTTGAAATATAATCAGAAAATAAAATTTAGACATGTTGGGAATTTATTTTAAACCTTATCAACTTGATTTATCCTTATTTAATCTATTTAATTCTATTTGTGGTAATAATATTCTATATTTTAAATTGTTATAAATAATTACTTATGTGTTTTTAATTGTCCATAATTGGATACTTTATGAAATTTTAGACCATATATATTTCAATTTATAATTTTTAAATAATTTTGTGATTTTTAAGCAATTTAATAATATGTTATTTTTATAAAATAACAATAGTGTTAATTTTGTCACTAGTCATTTATTTGAATTTAAATAAAATCCACATAGAATATATGTTCGGAAAAAAATATTTAATAGATTTTTAACATGTCATATTTATTTATAAAATTCATGTATCACATTAATTTGTTCATATAACATTTATTTTAATATTTTTAAAACCATTTATTTGATATTTCTCTTAATAAAATAATTACTACAACATTTTTGTATAATTATTTAATATACTAATTTGTTGCATAAAAATTAAAAATAAAATACTATGATGCAGATAAATCTAATATCTTCCATACTAATACTTTTACTCGAATTTATCATCTTAAAATTACAATATTTAAATTTTTATATTTATTAAATTATGAAGGTGACAACTTTGACATCATTTAAAATAAAATAATATAATTGTCATAATCACTTTTATAAGGCTACAAATGGTCAAATATTAGACCATTGGATGCTTATGGTTTACATGTACACGACCAATAAGTTCTGGTCAGGTGTTTGTGCCTTTTATGGTCACTATTAGTTTAATACAAATTGTATTATTGATTTTTCACTAAATAAATAATTTTTGCATCATTAATGTATAAGCTATTAAGGTAATTATATATTTCTTAAAAATCAAAAATAAATTACCATGATGAATAAAAACATTTTATATTTCAAATGAGTATTTATAATCAAATTTATATTCTGTATAACCTTATATTAAAAATACTTTAATTATTAAAGTTTGAGTGAGACATATTTCACTTTCTTTAAATAAATTAAATTAAAGGTCTTAATCACATCCAAGTGGGTTCCAAAAGATACCATTTCGACAAAAGTATATTTTAGGACGAAATATAATCATTAAATTATATTAATACAAGTCTTAGGGTAATTTTATAATATTATTTTTACCCTTAATTACCTGATTTACCTTTAACTGTAGTAAATATAATTTACCATAGTTACTATTCATAATGCCTAAAAATAAAAAAGTAGTGTATTAACATAATTTGGACTTACTAATTCCAAATATAGAATCCATTTTTCCAAATTCAAAACACAGAAGTTGTAGTATTTAATTTAAAATTAATCCCGCTGTTGAGAAAACGGGTTCTAAAAGTTAAAACATTGCAAAAGATTGAAATGTTTTTACCTATGAATTCAATGTAAAATTAATGATAATTACATACATAATATTAAATGGTAAAAATATATTATATTTATACTTTAAAACCATTAAATATTATAATTTTACTGTATAAATTATCTTGATGAAAAAATTTGTTTTTAATTAAATTTTAGCGTATTTTTACTATTCATCAAAATATGAAAGTTAACAGAAAAATATTATAAAATTATCCAAAGTAAATTTTTATATACTTATTGAAATTAATAAGTTTATTTTGTCAAATTTAACTCATAAACATGTCAAAAACTAGATTTATAGTGGGTGCTCCATCAAAAGTTCGCTCTTGCGTGCAATACAAGCCAAGAATAGTGTTGTGTATACTAAAAGCTAATACAGTGTTGTGTATAGCGCAAGATAATTTTGGTGTAGCATACAACATAAGACATCAAAGAAATTAAAAATAATATTTCTCATAAAATCTCGGGGTGTTGCACCTCTTTTCATGAAACTAATGGCAGTGTGCCTCCTTCTTCGAGACTCCTATATGAGGGAGACCAAATAAAATCCTCCACTAAATCCTCTATACTAGAAAATCCATGGTGAAAGACACACCAGTGTATCAACCATTCGGTTATGCATTCCTTTAGTCATAGGGGTCTCGCACTTGTCCTACTATATGGGTAGGAACTTCAGGGTGTGTACAATTATGAATCCCTTAGGTGATAAGGACCCTGACCCTAGAGGTAGTTCTAGGGACGTCCTAGTCTTAGACATAGGGGCTAGGGACATGTCCTTCCCTTATCATCTATAAGACTAGGGACCTCTCTTTCAAGATAGTAAGGTGGGTCATGCTTGATTTTACCTTTTATGAGAATTAGTGTCTTATACTCCTCACTTATCTAGAACTTGGAATATGGAATATTTCCTAGAGTAAGCCCCTATTCAATCTTATAGGAGGTCACACCCCTTCCATCCTATGTTTTCCCTGGTTATGAAAACAAGAGAGGTGACGGGTACATCAAAGCCCTTTTTATCTCCCATAGTCTCAACCTCATCCACTAGCAGACAAAGGAGATTGTGTGGTTTTTCATATCTTCAACATCCTCTTATTTATCACACTAATAATGACTCATGTGTTCTTAGAGATTAGTGACAATCATAAAATTTTCATGATCAGATGCATGTCTTGATAGAGAATCATTTTCCAGATCTTCTACTCACCTTTCTTTTGAGGGAATTCATAGGAATGGTTCCTCAAAGACATATATCCATCTCAAAGGTCCATATCCCCTATGATAAAAAGGTAATCCTATTTGGTATAGTCCCTAACCATACTCACTCAAGGGCCTCTTATTCAGTATAAGTCTCAGAACCATGTCACAATTATCTCAAAGGGACACATTCCCTATGAGACAAACCTTCATATGGCCTCCATAGGTGTGGGTCCTCAACCTAACCAAACTACAAGGGCTCTAATTCCTGACCAAATTGGATACGTAGGAAGCCTCTACAAGATCCAAACCCAACACC
Organism: Viscum album; assembly: GCA_963277665.1. Taxonomy (NCBI): domain Eukaryota; kingdom Viridiplantae; phylum Streptophyta; class Magnoliopsida; order Santalales; family Viscaceae; genus Viscum; species Viscum album. Next base: position 1,489,481,247 of record OY728153.1, on the reverse strand, counting down.
CCAAAATCAACCCTAATTTCCTATGGGCCACATTCCTAGTAGGGTTAAATCCAACCTGGGAGTCCATATCCCTTACAAGTACCATGGGATGATTTTTTATAATTCCCGCACCAAACTTTGACTAAGAACCTCTTTCCTGGATGTCCTTGTCACACGAAATTAAACTGCACGGTTTGGTCCTTATAGCATGACCTTAAAAGGTATAATGTATCCCGTTAAGTGGAACCAAACTACGTGGGTTCTGATTAATTTCACAATGATATGTATGAAGCTCATTTTATGGGCCTGATCCTAACATAAAAACAACTCATGTCTCCCTGGATGATGATGAACTTCAGAGAGTCTCACTACGTGGCTTAAAACTAGTATCGTAATAATAAACAATCAAAGAATATCTAATATATATGAAATAGGGTAAAATCAATGAATAACCTCATATATATATACATAGATGTATTCATAAATAAAGAACCTCATATATATGCAGATGATTCTAAAGTTCATACATGCTAATAATGGATTGTTAATTTATGGGAAACCCGCGTCATTCTTGGTATTTAATAAATGATTCTTGAACATGTCTTAAATCTTTAAGATAGTTCCAGAGTATGTGATAATACCTTCCAAAAGGGTTTGATGATACCAACCTCTCATCCTATCAACCAATGTGAGTTCTTAAGTTCCATTGGAGCCATTTCCCAATGACCAATTTTCTTTGGAAAGCAAGTTCATGAAACATCTAGAATAAGGTAATTGTTGGTTGTTTCTAAATATATAAACAAAATATATTGGAAACCATTTGAAAATGGTGAACCTAGTGTGAATGATTGTACAATATTCAAACCCCCCATAATCAATCCTTCGAGCATTAAAAAAACACGCAACATGATTTTCACCGAAAAAAAAATGTTGAACTCGATGTGAATCCTTAACCAAGATGACTATGTTTACCACATGTTAGGACTTTTATATACCTAAAATAGAAGGGGGGAAATAATAAATTATTCATGTGTTCTTTTATTAAGATGCTGATTTTATGGGGATTTATTATGTTTGTTTGTAACATATATTTCAAGAAATTTCAACTAGATCTCACTTCAATATAAATGGTGTCATACCAGTTTCTACATATATATGCTTCGGCCACTACATGATTTGGGTCCTCAATTAATCATAGGATGCCATCACCAACCCATCATCTCTAATGTCAAGTTTCAAATATACTAGTTAGGTAGTACCACCTAAATAGTATCATACCGACCTTATAGGCTGATCGAAAGGCCCTCTAACTTATGAAACCTCACCATTCGTCCACTAAATGATGGTTGGTAGGATATAAATAGATGGAACCAATTTCCATCTCAAACATTTTTGGGATTTTATCCCTAGAACATAACAATCAGATCCTCCCTTATCTTAGGGAGGTGGATCAAGAGGCCACTAATAACCTCATCTAGATAACACAGGGATCCCTCCAAAGGGATCTTGTAAGCAGCCTCTATAGCCAACATCATGTGGTGGCATACCCTCAACATGATGGGGGTGTTGTCCTTAGGAGCTCAGCCCAGGTCACTTCGAACTAGGAATGCAAGATGTATCATCAAGGGAAACAACCAAACAACAGGGAGTAGGGCCATACCTATGTTCCCACTGAAGCCCACCAGTCAAATTCAGTGGTAAACTATGAGTAAGCACAAACACCTACCCACACCAGCCAATATTGTCGGAACAGTTCATCGGTATCTAGAGAATTTCATCAATAAAATTCAGTAGTGATCTATGGGTAGGAACAAACTCCTTCCTACATCAATCAAGACTTTCAATCAAATTTGGTGGAAAACTATGAGTAATCACAAACACCTGCTTGCGTCAACAAATCCCTCTAACTAAATACAGTGACTATCTGCAAGCAGTTGCACACATCACATCACACCTATCAAGCCTATCATCCTAACCTGATAGAAATTGGAGAAATCAGTCATAAAGTACTAACAATAAATAGAGTGCAGACCCATACCTCTACCCCCGCACCTAAGTACTATCAGTATATACCAGTAGGAAATGGAGGATAGGAGTAGGCACACACAGCTTCTTTAGTTATGTAATGGGTATATATCCCTATTCTAGCCACTGAATTTACTAAGAATATCCTAAAAATTGTGAAAGGTAAGAAATGAATTCTTTCCCACATCTAAAAAATTATTAGGATATAATAGCGGTAGCAGCAGTGGCAGAGGGACAGACACACAACTCCATCCCCATAGTTGGGGTGACTCATCAAAACAAAAAGAGGGTTATTTCAGAGAAGAAACACGCCTATGCTCCCATCCAGGAGGGTCATGGACCAAATCCCCCATGATATATAGACAATCATATTGGGAACATACCCCCATTCCAACTGGAGGTAATTGGCCTACCTCAATGACCACTCCAAGGTAGGTACAAACCCCTATCAAATTTCAAGAAACCTGCCACCAAATTCTAGCAGATACATGGGAGATAATCAAATAAATTTCCATATGTGAAAACCATTATCCCCATCAAGTGGCTTTAGTCATCTGCAAGAAGGAATCCAAAAAAGAAGCCTCACCAAAGGTGCATGGAAAATAAAGAGTTGGTATATGATCGCGCTCTGCTTAATGTTGGAGTTATTGAAGCCCTCAAACATTTATTTGTGGAAACTCAGGGTCCTACTCTTCCCTGTCGCGTGGACATCCCCAGACGACCACATCTATATCCAGTCACCGACAACCCTCTTCCCTCCATCCCGCAGCAGTGGGCCTCCTCTTTAAACCAACATTGGAGGCGCCTCCCTCCATCAGGTCTAGTCCAGTAATACCCCCCAAGCTCTTCCAGTGAGCCCCATCAAGCCCAGCCACCCCCGACTGAACGACCCTCTTCTAGCGGCACCCTCGGTCCGGCCCTTCTCATCTCCATGTTACACTGGCCCAAGTAGCACTGGAGGCCAGCCTGGCCATGTCCCCTTGATCGATTCCCTACACACCTACAGATCCAGCCGATGGGGTCATCATGTACTAGTTATGACGACCCAAAGTCTATGTCACACAATCCTATCCATGCCTCGATTCTCTATCTCGCACCAGTGTCACATTACCCTCATCATGCAGTGTCTCCCAAAGACCCAATCTAGTCAAAGTCGTGACCTCCCATCATGTATGCACCTTCCAATGGATCAACCTCCTCCTTCGGTTGTGACTCCCTCTACAACACTGTGAGCTAGTGGCATCACATAAGGAGCCCACCGTGGTTCCCACACACAACTCCACCCTAGCACTGCCACTGGCCCTACCTCGCCCTGATCCAACATGGACAGTCGTGGGTGGCATCCTACCCCACTGCGAGGTATCCTGGTTCCAATCTACACCGATGAGATCTACCCAAAAGAGGATCGGGCAAGTCTTCATGACCTAAAACAGATCTGGGTGGACCGACCCGACCCAGAAAAGCCGATAACAAGCTTTTCTTAGCCTATTATAGGTCTGCACAGATTCGGTGCAACCCGCAATGGGCTAGAGTGATGTTTCAATGCATGGGTAATTTTTAAATAAATCAAAATTAATTAATTAATTTAATTATAGTATTAAATTAAATTAATTAAAATTAATTTTGGTTTAATTAAAAAACTTAATACCTGATGATAAAATTAATTTAATTTTGGTTATAAATTAAATTAATTAATTAATTTAATTTTGGTATTAAAAACTAAATTAATTATGGTACCAAAGTATAACAAAATTATTTGAATTTAATTAATTCATTTAATTTAATTAAATATCCCTTTTACTTAAATTAATGTAATTTAATTTTTTATCATGCTTTAATTACACCAACCAGTCTTGAGAAGTTGACCCGACCTATGTATGTTTGGCTAATTTATTTAATTAATTATGATTTTAACTGCGTGAAATGAGTGTAATTAATTAAATAATGGTATGCACATCATCTTTATTTTCGTTCAAAATGTATAAGGGTTTGTGTGTCCAATTTTATCTTATATACATTGCACCCTTAGTCCCCCTCACCTACACACGGGAAATAATTGTACTTTTGACGAAGATGATATAAGACGTGATGTGAAGACTGCCAATATGAGGTGGTACTCCAAACGTGATGTGGACCCCACCAAGATGAGGTGTTAATCTAGACTAGTAGTGGACATAATGGACGGGGTGAGCGGAATCATGAGTCAAGCGACGACATAGGTAAAATTCCCCTAGGTTATTTTAGAATCTCAAGACCAGTCGGATAGTAGTTTTCCTTTATGCATTTATTTATTATTTTATGCATTTTATAATAGCGGAAAAATACATAAAATAATAAATAATAAAATGAATAAATAATTGATATATGTTTTTCCATTAATGTTCAGTTATGAGTGCGACAACGTAGATGAACAAGATTAATAGAAATGGGTTACATTCGTTAAGATAAAAACACAAAAAACCTTAAAGAAATATTAAGTCGTAAACAACTTCCATCATTTAAATTTGGACAAAACTAGTTGTTTGGGGTGCTCATCAGGCCATAGATGAGGGTGATTCTTACTAATGGAGAGTTTTTATGAGAGTGGTGGGTTGATTGAACTAAAGTGGTAGTAATGATTATCCATATCTAACTTGCTATCGTTTTAGAGGAAAATTTTGAGTAAATCAAGTTATAATTTTAGAAGATGGGGCTTCACTCAAAATATCAAGGAACCATGAGTTAATGTGGTTGTCCAGTCAAACACCTACCTTGAACCTTCCGAGTAGTAGTTTAGCCATAGCTTATAGACTATGATGGGAAGTTCAGGGATCCTTTCCACTAGAATACTCAAGCAACAGAGTGTTCTGATTCTAGTACAGAGGGTTCCTATAATTCTATAAAATAGTGGGAGACATTTAATGATTAAAATAATAAATAATGTCTAAATTGGAAAGCAAGATAAAATTACTAATCTGCTAAAATTTTAATTTAGTAGAAAATGAAAAGAAATGCCACAAGATAAACTACGATAATCATGGGAAAAGTTAATGTCCAAACTATAATGAATTTCCAAAGTGTAGTACAGGAAATTGCACACAATACTAATATATCTAAAGTTCAAGGTATTGGTGTCCCTATACCTGTTATGTCACCTCAGGAAGTGTGGGTGTAAAATTACTTACAAGAGACTCATGTATAAATCATATTATGGTTATTTCATAATGTTATCATCAACGTACCATGTTAATTGCAGTCACTACATTAGGACATGGATGACACATGGTTTATATCACAATTTTAGAGAGGCGTGTGGGAGGCATTTGGGACCCAATTGTAGATGGGTACATCCTTTCACCCCTAGACCAATGGGAAGACTGAGTGCACTATCCAAGTTATGGAGGATATGTTAAGGGATTGTATGTTATACTTTGGTCGGAGCTAGAAGGATCATTTGTTATTGGTATAATTTGCATACAACAACAGCTACCACTCTACCATAGACATGACACCTTTTGTGGCCTTATACGAGCGACCCAGTAGGTCACCCCTATGATGAATAGATATTGGCGAGTAATCTCTTATGTGCCTAGAGTTTGTGTAGGATAAAACAAATAAAGTGGGGGTTATCCATGAATGGATGAATACGGCCTAGAGTAGAGAAAAATCCTACATAGATCACCATCATAGACCTTTGGAGTTAAAACAGGGAGATGATGTTTTCTTATGATTCTCCCTACAATGAGGATTTTGGAGGTTTTTCTGGGGGGAAAGTTATCCCCGAGGTTCATTGGGACATTTGAGATCATAGAGAGGGTTGGTGAGGTTGCCTACCACCTCTCCCTACCCCCACATCTAGAACAGGTGTATGAAATCTTCCATGTGTCGCAGTTGAGGAAATACGTGCATGACCCCATGCATGTCATTGGCTGGGGTGAGCTAGACATCAAGGATGAAGTCACCTTTACGGAGCACCTAGTGGTGATCAAGGACCGGCAAAGCAGACCCTACGTGGATGGACTAACCTTTGGTTTGTGTGTTGTGGCATCATATAAACATGTAGGAGAGTTCCATGGGAGTGGGAGATCTAAGTGTGAGTTCAATATCCCAAGTTGTTTTCCTAGTTTTTACTTTTAAGGGATGAAAATCTTGAAAGAGAAAATGATGTAGAGACCCGGTTTTTTCCTTGTAAGACTTTGAAATATTTCTATATATATTTTCATAGCTAGGTGCTGAGACGCCATATGATTTTAAGTCCTGGTGTTCCCAGAATTAATTTTATAAAAGTATTAAATATATTTTGTATTGCGCACACCCAACTTCTTAAAGAAAATTGGATAACCCTTAAATGGTTGATTATATTGGAAATATGAGACCACGGTTGGGTCTGTAATGTGATATTTACCCTAGACACAACATAAAATTAGTCAGAACAGGATGTTCGAACCTCTCGCTCATTAGCAGTGCATTTAAGTTAATTAATTAATTATTAAATTCATTCATTCATTTTTGACCTTGATATATGTTATAAATATATCTCTATAGAGTATTTTTCAAGGTTGGCTCACAAATCCAGTGATCGTCAATGAAGCAATCTCCCTCCTCCATTGACAAATCCTTTGTAGAATGATGAAAAATCCTTGGATCAATGTGAATCCAAGCACATAAAATACAACGGATCTCCCTTCTATGTTGGTGGATGCGTTCTTCATTAGCGAACGATCCAATCCATTATAGGACTCGTTGTGTGTGGTTTTTTCCCTTATAATTAAATGATTGAGTAAATCACTCTAGATTCTTCGATTTTCACCTTATTTTTGCCTTTACATGAGCCCATGTACCATATTTAAATTTGTTATCAATTTTTCATCTAACCTGAGGCCCATGTTCTTGATCATCGGCCAAGAATTCTTGGTCAAAGACATATAAACTATGTTTTTGGTTTCTTTATTCCAAATATTCTCTGTGTTCTTCACCAGTTGGATCCATGTAGTCCTAGTTCAACTTTTTAGGAGGTAATGAGCTCGATTGGATCCCCAGATTCATGTCAGAATGATGAAACATGAATGGATTGACAAGCAAAGCATATGTTTGGAATCATTATGGTACATGGATGTTTGATTTGATGATTTGATATCAGATATTCAAGCTTTGAATCTTTGGGTTCGTGTAGAACGTGTGAAAAAACCCTCATTGATGATCGGAGCCTATTCGTGGTGGGAAACGGCCAAGATCCAAAATCCATGGTCAAATCTGAGAGTTTTGGGCTGATTCAAGGCAGAATCAAAGGTGGAATGGATAGAGTTAATCCATGAAGATCAAATCTGAAAAACTGGTGAAAACCCGACTACACGCCATGTATGGGGATGAACGCATGGCGTATATCCCCCTCAATGGCGGTACTAGTGTTTTGGAAATTTTAAGGAGGACACGGCGTGTATTTCCCTTTACACACCATAAACCCCTTCCTCCACCACTGGAAATGGGGTTTTTCCCAATGAACCTATCCCGATGGTTTTCCCTAACCATTGGGGTAGGTTTTTTTACCAAAGGCTATCCCAATGGTTTTTTAAAAACCATTAGGATATCCTAGCAAATTCCAATGGTTTTTTAAAACTGTTGGAATAGGGATGCTCGATTTCCTATATACACAGCACTGCCCATTCTATCATCCTGACTCCCACTTCTCCCATCCCAACTCTCAGTAGCCCCACTTTCCTCCTCTCATTCCCAATCCTATCACGCGGCTCCCCTCCTCCCCTCATTCTTCTCCTTCTCCCCTTCTTTGATCCCGACTCCCAGCAGCCTCACTCTCCTCCTCCCATTTGTAGCCCTGGTACGTAGCTCCCTCCTCCCTTCACAATCCATCCCTAGCACTTCCTCCTCCCATCACGAATTGGTAAGTGATTTTTTGATTATTTCTTCAATCGTTATTATTATTATTCAAATATGTATAAGGATATCTAGGTGCCTCAAATTAATATCTAATTGGTCCCTCCAATTTAGGTACTCTATATTTGGGGGAAACAGTTCATAACAAATTTTCATTACTTTCCACCATTAATTTTCCCTTTAATTCACGGATTTAAAACTTTTCATAAGTTTTTTTACTCCTCCACAATATGTTCATGTGATTCACTTAATTTGGATCACTATGAATTAAAAATTGATTATTTAATAATTTATTTCTTAGAATTAAATATTCCTATAATAGATATTTATCACTTAAACTCATGTCTAAATTTTCACTCTATCCTTGATCATATGTGTAGTTCCCAAGTAGGATTGAGACCATTAAGTGGGGGTGAATCAGTGGTTCCTTTTTATTTTATAATAAATTTTCTTAACTTCTTAACAAAAACTTTATTAACCTCTAAAACTTGTTAGAGTTATGATCCACTCAAATATAACTCACAACCTCACCTTTCATATGCAATAAATATAAAGAGAAGGCAACACATGGTATTTACAAGGTTCGATACAAAGACCTACTATTTTCCATGTTGGATAGTCCCACCAACATGGATTATTTCATTATCTTATTTTCTAAATACAAAGGAATAAGAAAAGAACAATTCTACAATCCCAGTAGCAACTTTCCTACTATAGTTGGTTATACCTCCCAATTATCCTTTCTAGTATCCACTTCCCAAAACAAGCCTTTTCAGCAATTGGTAAGAATCCACAGTCACAAGATTCACTTTCATTCTTCTTTTATAATCCACATCATAATGTATTCACTTCCTCCACAAGTAAGCTGAATCAAACTCCACCTATTTACCTTCTTCAAGAACTTAAAAAATTCACTTAAGGAATATGTTGGTCTTGAATAGTCTTCTAGAACCTCGGTCTGAAAATCTTCCTCAAATTCAACCAAAAACACAAAGTTTAGTTGGATACTCAATAAATGTCCCACAAATTCTAAATCTTGAGTTATCGAATAGTTAAGAGTTTAATTTTCAAATTAAATCAACTCTCCTTTTATAGGGACCTCAAAAATGGTTTAGGTGGGGTTTTGAAAATCTTTCCCACTTACGAAAATTTCCCAAATCTTTAATTCTCCTTAAATCTTGGATCTATCTTTGACTCATTCAATTCATTTTTAAATATTAAAATATCCTTGATCTTCATATCTTCCTTTGACTTCTTTATTACTTCAAACTTTCTTGACAGACGTTTCTTGAGTATAAACTTTTTCTTGAGTTATAAATTCTCCTTGAATAAGAAATTTTTCTGTAAGAAACTTTTCCTTGTATAAGATATTTTTCTGTAAGAAACTTTTCCTTGCATAAAATATTTTTCTTGAGAAAGAAACTTTTCCTTGTGTAATAAATTTTTCTATAAGAAACTTTTCCTTGCATAAGATCTTTTTCTGTAAGAAAATTTTTTTTGCATAAGATCTTTTTTTGTAAGAAACTTTTCCTTGCATAAGATCATTTTCTGTAAGAAACTTTTCCTTGTATAATATCTTTTCCTGTAAGAAAGTTTTCCATGAAAAATAAATTTTTCTATAAGAAAATTTTCCTTTCATAAAAACTTTTTATTGAGTAAGAAACTTTTTCTTAAGAAATAACTTTTTCTTTAGTAAGATATTTTTCTTAAGTAAGATCTTTTCTTACTTAAGATCTTTTTCTTCAGCAATCTCATCAACATTTTTCCTTACTCAGGTTTCTTCAAAACTTTTTCCTTCCTCGCTTTTTTATTCATAGGGCTTGTATCATAAGTTTCACAACTTACTTATGATTTATTAGAAATAAAAAACACCAAAGTGTCGTCATATTTAATGTTGGATCTGATTGTATCATAATTATGGATCTGATTTTCTTATAATGTTGGATCCAATTTGTTTAGAATGCTGGTTCTGATTTGCTCAGAATATTGGATTTGATTTGTGCAGAATGTTGGTTCCGATTTTCCCAAAATACTGGATTCGGTTTTTATAGAATGTTGGTTCTAATTTACTCAGAATACTATATCCGATTTGTATAGAATTTTGGTTTTTATTTACTCATAATACTAGATCTGATTTATATAGAATTTTGGTTTCTATTTGCTCGGAATACTAGATCTGATTTGTGCAGAATATTGGTTCTCATTCTCAAATGCTGAATCCATTTTTTTGCAGAATGTTGGATCTGATTTACAGATGATGGATCTGATTTTCATAATTCCTCACATCCTTCTCAACATACTTTCTTTCATCAATATATTGATCTTCATACATCCATATATTGATCTATTGAAAACAAATACAACCAAAACATAACTACGGTCCAACAATATGGTCTTAAGAATGAGTTTCTCTTCCATGGTTTATTTCCAATTTTTATCATGTGTTTATTTCACCATTAAATGATATTAGAAACTATAGATAATGGTTAATAAGACCATAAATCGTTTACCTTGGTGGAAAATTGATCCAAGATTGATTTATACTCACTTGGAATATTTCTAGGTCTCTAATTTTTTGAGAAAATTGGCTAAAGTTTTTCATATAAAATCTATGTAGCTACAGTAAAATGATTTTAGTCCATGTGGTGGGTTGTTTTGGTGATCAAGTGTGTTGTATTTTCTTCAATAGATATGCTCTTAAATTTCACAAATCAAGGGCTCTGTTTGGGTGAAATAGGTCTCCAAAATTTCTCAGTGTACCTATAATATAAATTCCAACTATGAGTGTCCAAGATTGTAAATATGTATGAACAGATATATGGGATGTAAATTTCTAGAATGAATTTATTTTTGAGAGTAAACTATATTAATATAAAAAATATAAAAATTTACATATAAATTATAAAATTTTAACAGTTTTCATTAAAATATAATGAGTTTATAATTTATATATAAACTATAAACTATAAATATTAGACTTTAAATGGTTAATATGTTCATTAAATGGTTTAAAATTTATATTTTCTTTAAAATTTAAACTAAATAAATGAATATATAAACTATAAATTTTAGTAATGAACTAACATTATATATATTAATATAGTTTACATATCAATATAGCTTATATATTAATATATAAATAATTTATATTTTTACATGTTAATATTTAAATTATATTAACATGTACATAATTACAATTAATATTAACATATAAGCATGTGAATAGATTCATTTAATATGGAAATTAATGTTGTAACCTATAAATTCTAACTAACACAGTAGAAATATAATGAACCTAAATATATATAAACTTAACTATCCATACCTGACCCAATCCAAATCAAACATACTAAATCAAAATTGAACCCAGAGGGAAAAAACTTTCCCTAATATAACTAAACCAACCATAACTGAATAAAATTAAAATGAACTAATATTAATAAAAATAAACCTTAATTGAACTGAACTATAACAACATGTAAAAACATTCTAAAACAAATTGTGTTGAATTTAATTGCACCAAATGTAATCAAATTGAACCAAACCAAAATGAGTGGAATTTAATTGAAATGAACTGAATTGAATTTAATCGATCTTTCCAAATAATACTTAAATTAAACACCAAAAGACAACTATAAATTTAACCAAACCAAAATAAACCAATCAAAATTAATCAAAACTAAACTAAATAAAATGAACTTGAACTAGACCAAATTGAAGGGGAGATTCACTAAGGCGCCTATCTAAAGGTCCTTTATGACACATCAATTTATAGTTTTTTGTTATATATGTAGTATTTCATTGTATTTTATATTATGATTCTCATATAGACTAACTTGTCAGTTATGGTTTCATATAATTTGTAGATTTGTTATTTTATTAAATATTTTTTTGATTAAACTTAAATATTATTAAATTTCTTTTTTGAAATGACATATAATGATTTTTTACAGAATGGATAAAAGTTATATGTATGAAAATGATTGGATCTCAAACAATTTTCAAAATAATTTGGATAGATTTTTAAATTTTTTATTTGATAATTATATAGATAGTGGCCACATACATTTCCCATGTTATCATTGTGTTGGAATACCTTAGTTGATTCATAAAGAAGTTAGCTACCATATAACCAAATATGGTTTTTAAATATACTACTATATATGGTATCATAATGGGGAGAAAATGAAATCTCAAAATGATCATGATCCAAATGAGAGGACTGGATTGGAGAATTTATTAGATAGTCATTTTCCATTTATTCATCATCAAGAGAAGGAAGTGATGTCAACGCAATAAGACTTAGATATGATAACACATGATGTATTTGATCAAAATGATGATTTTTATAGGATGAAAAAATTGAATGATACTTCCACGACTCTAATATATCAACAATGTGGTAAAATAAAGAAGATGGAATTTTTAATCTGAATGTTTCATGGGAAAAAAATGTATGGGATTTCTAATACTTTCATCGATTACATTCTCACCTTTTTGAAGTAATTTCTTCCAAATGATACAGATATTCCCTCAAACCACTATATGGTATGGAAGTTAGTTGTGGAACTTGGATTTTAAAAAAAAAATTATGCTTTTCTAAAAGATTGCAGCTTATTTTAGGAGGAAACTGTTGAATGGAATGATTGTGTAAAATGTGGGACATCTTGATGGAATCCAAAAGCTGATGGAATACCATATTGTGTTCCACAGAAAGTAATGTGGAACTTTTCATTGATCCCTAGACTCTAGAATATTTTCATGTCTGATGAAATATCAATAAAAATGTGATGGCATAATACTAGGGGAAAGAAGAATAATGATGATTTGGTTCACCCTACAGATGTATTTTCATGGAAGGGATTTGATTCTCAATATCCTGATTTCATATCTGAAATGAATAATGTGAGGTTGGGTCTTTAATGTGACAGTTTTAATCTATTTGGGCAAATGATTACTTCATACAGCACATGGCCAGTTTTCATACACATTTATAACCTTCCTCCATGGATGTGTATGAAAAAACCTTTCACTTTCATGAGTATACTCGCATATGGATCTTTTAATCTTGATAATGATATATATGTATACATGAAACCTTTAATAAAAGATTTCAAACAACTTTGGAATTTGGGTGTGCACACATACGATGCATGTTTGAAATACATATTTCATATGTGAGTTGCGCTTATGCAGATGATCAATGATTTTTTTGCTTATGTAATGATGTCTAGATGGATCATGAAGGGAAAATTATCATGTCCTCTTTTTATGAATAATACATGAGCCAGAAGACTAAAATATTGTCACAGTTTCAGCTTTATGAGACATCGGTGATTCTTACCAATGGACCATCCATATAAGAATAATCATCAAAGATTTGATAATACCATTGAGACCGAAAATAAACTTCAGCATATATCTATAATTGATGTGCTTAATGAATTACAATATTTCAGTTTTTTATTCGGTAAGGGTCAACTAAAATCTATAAAGAGGAAGAATGTTTCCACTGAAATATGTTACAATTGGAAGAAGAGGAGTATCTTCTTTGATTTTCCTTATTGGTCAACCAATTTGTTACATAATTTCTTAGACGTAATGCAAATTGAAAAGAATATATGTGAAATGTTTCTTTCAATTCTTCTAAATGTCAATATAAATACAAAATATGATTTATGATCTCAGTGTGATTTGTTGGATTGGGGCATCATACCAGAATTGCATCCTGTGTGTATTAGTGAAAATAAATGGAAGGTTCCATGTGCTTCATATGTGATAACACCTGTAGAAAAAATAAATTTATGGAATTATTAGAGACTATTAAATTTCTTGATGTTTATTCAAGCAACATATAAAAATGGGTCTTAAGAAAAATGTTGAAGATGAAATATTTGAAGCCAGGTGATTATCACATCCTAATGCATTAGTTGATTCCAATAGAAATACATCATCTTATATCCAATAATTTAAGGGTGTAAGTTATTTGGTTATGTCATTTCTTTATATATATTTGGGTTAATAAATTGTAAAATTCTTTCTTGAAAAAAATGTTGGTAGATGCACCATTAATTTTGTGCGAGTTAGAGAAAATATTTCCTCCATCATTTTTCACATGCATGATGCATCTAACTGTCCATATTCCATCAAAAATACTTCTTTGAGGTCATGTTTCATTTCATTGGATGTATAAAACTAAAATAAACATGTTCACATTGAAGTATTATGTTAGGAATAGAAATAATCCCGAAGTTTTTATCATCAAAGGTTACTTGGATCAAGAATTTATGGATTTTTGTTCAATTTATTTTTCTGATTTGACTACGAGATAGAACAGGCCAATGAGAAATTAATAAGAATAGTATGAGAAAATTGAACCCAGTTTTCCATCACTTCCCTAAATAGGTGGAATTCCCTGATCATATACATTGACTACATTAATCCTTGAAGAGCGGAAGATGGCACATCGCACAATTTTGTTTAACTGTGATTGGTTCGATGACTACATAAAGTAAGTAAATTGAACATGTATATCTTATTTCATCTCATATAATTTTAACTATATGTTAAAATATTTATATTTTTCGATAGGGAACATAAACAAATGATAAATATAAATCATCATTCTTTACTATTGAGAAGGAGAGAGGCTTTTTATATCTAAGATTTTTCTACTTGGTTGAAATTGAAGGTAAAAATATTACTATAATAAATTAATAAAATCAATATTTAATTAAGTTTAATATTCATTTATATTTTATGTATTGAGTTTTTTTGTTGGATCTATCTTTGAGCAAATGAGAACTTTAGTTTTTGGTTCTAATTTTGTGGTTTGTGAATGCAAATCAATTATGATCAATGGGTATAGATTTATTATCACTCAATGAGAAAAGAACATGTGAACACAACATGATGGTGTTATGTTAACTTCCATAATGGACTATTATACCATTTCATTGAATAATATACCTTGATTTGAAAATTTATCTTATTATGGAGTCCTTGAGAAAATACTAATATTGAATTATTACTCTCATGGTCAAGTCACACTAATGAAATGTCAATGGTTTGATTTGATGATGAGTCATGGAACATTTATTGATGATTTTGGATTTCAATTTATTTACATGACTCGCACTCTTTCTACTGATGAACCATATGTATTGGCATCAATGGTGAAACAAGTTTTTTATGTCAAAGATCATCTTCGACCTAAATTTGGTGTCATTATTGAAGTAATCCCAAGATATATTTTTAATGATGGTGATGATGGAATTGACACCATACCTTATCCCATTGGCCCCAATCCAACTATTACTTATGATGAATCCAATATTTCAATTATTAGAGTTTATTTTGAACATGAAGTTGTGGTGAGAAATATATAGAATCATTCGTTTGTGTTCTCAGTTCTTTTGGTTTAGCTCGACTTGAATTGTTGAGTTTGGTGCTATACAAATTGATTTATTATTGATTAAAAATCTTTTGTATCCAACTATACCTTCATGTGCATTTTCAATATTTACTGGTTATATTTTTCTTTTAGTTGAATTTTATAATATTGAATTGAACTGTATTCAAACCTACCAAACCAAACAAAACTGAAATAGTTAAATTATAACAAAAAACAAGATGAATTTAATTGGACATATTAAACTAATTAATATGAAAATAAAAACCAATGAAAATAATGAAATAATAAAAAACTCAACTTAAATCTAAATCTTACATGCAAGCATTTTTTCTAAAAATTCTATTGCTTTCATTTAATGTTCTTGTATATCTTGGGATGGATTCTTCTGGTTTTATATTGTATTACCAATACATTGGATCCTTTTTTTGGTTTTTTATTATTTACCTAACATGACATACTACAGCTACATGGGTTGGGTTTACTTGTGTTTTCTTATAATCACTTCTCTAGTGATACAACAGTATAATCATATTCTCTTCTCTGGTGTGAAATCTTTCACAGACTTCATCGCTTTCTTCTTAAGAGTAGGATTCTCAATGATTTCTTTTCTTATTTAATCCAAAAGTAATCCTTATTTTTTGTCTCTTGGTTTATTCTAATGTTATTTTCTCTTCATATTAGTGTAATAATCGTATCTATTAGGTACATACTAGCATTCATCATATGTGTGTCCATATAGGTTGTAGTTCTCACATAAGTCCAAAAATATCTCAAATATATTTCCCATATTTGGATTCATTCCATTATATGAATTATTTATAGATGATTTATTTGCAACATTAACTCTGATTCCCCTTAATTATATCCATTTATGAATTTTATATATTGACCTATTATACCAAAGATATATGGAAAAGTTTCAAAATCTTTAATAACACTGGAAGTTTCTCATAAACCATTTTTTTCTATAATATCAATCTATTAGGAATAATATTCTTAACATGCTTTCCATTTTTATTTATATTCACCACTCTTTTTGGGATCCATTTGGGGAACTTCTTCCCCTAGCAGTGATTTTTCATTAAACAATTCCATAAAAACCAATTATATAAGCTATGACATCAAAAGTAACGTTATTAAAATAATCTATAATATGATAGTAGAAGTATTTAACTATTTTGATCTCTTTATACTCTCCACATCTTGTACTTGAATTATCATAAGGATCTCTATAAATATATTTTACAGATCTACACTTACCACTTTGTTCTATTTCAGGTAGTGGTTAATCCTACTCTTACTTTATATTTTTCCTTACCTTATTTTCCGAGTTCTTTTGTCTATTCATTAAATTTTCATTTGATAATTCCATTTCTAATTCATTAGATATAGATACATAATTATTTATTTGATATTATTATTCAAACATATCAAAAATACACTTTATCTTGTGGCATATTAGGTCTTTCTGAGGTAACCTATAATTTTCAATGATACCTGAAGTCATATAGGTTTTATGGATTCACACTATGTATATAAAAGTTTTTCCTTTTATATCTTACTTGGAAGTAAATAACAAGGTCTGTATATAATAATTATTCATCTGGAATATATATAAACTTATTCTCCATAAAATGTCTCTAAATTCCATCAATTCTTTAATAATGGTTAAAGTAACTTGGTTGTTGTTTTAACTCAGCTTCATCTCTTGAATAGAAAAAATTCACCTAAATTTCTCACCTAAAAAATGAACTCATATGATCACTAGTAATCTAATAGCTCCTCAAAATCTAGAAGCCTTTACATATAGTTTAGCAATTTGAATAGAATTTTTTCCCTCTCCTCATATCTTCTTCTTATTATATAATATTCTACTACAATGGATATTGCAGGATCATCTTATTACTAAAGAGTTAATATCCAGATGATCTTTAGCTTTATCTCAATATCATATCCTCCCATAATCATGACATTATCTTTTCCTCCTCAATGGTTTTCTCTAGTGAAATTCCCAAAGTACTGATATCTTTTTATTATTTCTCATTTTCCTTGGACAGTTGATATTTTAGAATATTCTTCTTCAGCAGGCCCGATATCCTCCCCATATTACCTATAAAATATATCACTGAAATCCACTGATAAAATTTTATAATATATATATTTAAATCTTAGTATTTGGATATGGAGTATGAATTATTCTTCTTTATAGAGTGGTATGACATTTGAAGGGGCATTAAATCCCAATATGAGGCCCATAGGACAAGAATATTTCCTAAAGGACCTGTCTTGTAGGACATCCAACACATCCCACCTTGTCCCGGTCATGTCTTCTCTGTTTTCCCACACTTCCAAGTCCCTAAAATCCTATCACCACTGGTCTAAACACCAACGACCTTGTCTCGTTTATACCACCACATTGGCCCAAACACTATGATCTGCAACCATCCTTATTGATCCACTGACCATGCCGCATTATCCCTCAGGATCTCGCTATTATAGAACCCCACCTCCAGCCCTACTTCACATTCCACCACCTACATCACCCTATTGTGTCATCCACCAACTGACTAGTTGGTGTGAAATAATGACAAGACAAATATACCACCCACCCACCACAATTTTGGAAATAGGAAATTAGGGGTTTTTGAACCCCTCGAACATAGATGTAGATCAGCATCCCTGATTCCACTTGAATATTTGTTTGTATAAATATTAGAGATATATTTTTTATGTTATTTGATTAATGAAAAATTATATATAAAAATTCAATAGTGAAAATTAATTCAATTTAATAAATATTATGAATCATGATATATTAATGTCATAAGTTCTAAATTATTTTTATGTGTTTTAAAGAGAACATTAATATTCTAACCACTAATGGATATATTTATATCTCTTATCATGATAATCCATATGATACATTATAAGCTTCCCATGTCTTAACATAGTTGAACTTAGGTGACAATTTTTTTTGTGAGATTTCATATAATGATATTTCTATTATTATATAGCTGAATGTTGAAACCCATTATCTGTATAAACCTATTCTTGGTAGGTTGTTTAACAGAGTTGAAAAACACACTTTTAAAATCATACCCATAACTACAGTTCAGTATTATAATAAAAATGTTAACAAGATCATACTTGACCTAGATAAATTAGATATTAAGATAGAGGATATAGATCAAACCATTATTTATTTAACTTCATTGGATTGATTATAGAATATTTTTAGACTATTATTATTTAGAATCACACTTACATAGAGGCTTGATGAAATAAACCCTAATTTAAATGAAACATATGCAAGTCATATGAAACATATATATTGGAATCATCTTTGAATAACACTGAGTGGTTGTGGATGATATATTAGAATTGTGGCACTGCCTTAAGATTTAACACAATTAGTGTTTGTATTATAACACTACCTCCGTGAATTGTGGTGTATAAAAATTTATCTCAAGTTTACTAATTGTGTTTCTCATTATTTATTATATAGCTCAACTTCCCTACATTAATAAACTTTAAATATTTTGTGAATTATCCCAAATTAATTTGATTTCAAAAATAAATCTAATAAATGAAAATCACATCATAAATGATCTATATTCTACTCTTATTCCCCAAAATACCAAAATAGGAAAATTTACTATTTAATTACAGAATTTAACTAAAAAATACATATAATGAAGCTAGAAAAAAACCTTAAAACAATGAAAAAATTATGAAATTCTCATTCCATAACACATGATTGATTACTTTTCCTCAATTAATTACTATCAAATTTTTTTAAAAATATCCCACTTCCCATACTAAACATGTTAATTTGAACATATTTTTTTCTATGACATGTCTTCTATTTTGATATTATTTCCACTAGATATAAAATGTTTCTGTTATATCAGTGTGTATCATGTATTTGGTTTGACAAGTGGTATTCTTTAATTAAGTCATGTCACATCTTCTTTCTTGTTTCGTTTACAAATTATTTATGGATTTATAATTAATTCCATATTTGTTTTCAAATGTAGGAAATGAAAAAAACTCAGGAGTGATAAAGTTAAAAAAAGGTAGACAAAAATTTCCCAATGAGTGAGATGGGCATCTCTCCTCTAGTACCCGTTGTAAGTATTTTATTTCAAAAATATATATCAATAACATATAATTTCATGTGATTGATTTTGTTTAAACTTTTAATTAGGATCCACTACCAAGGATCCAATTATTCAATGACCAGCCTAGTGGTTCTAGTGTTCAGGCTGGAGATTTGAGGGGGGTACTACAGTTAAGTGTCGTTGTGCCTGATCACACCTTGTCCCTCCCCATAATGTACCATATACCACACTTTATGATCCCCCAGTGTCGTTACATAAATTTGGGATATTTGGGCCACCTATGTTTGCACCTTAATTTTCATCTAAGCCTCATCACCTCTCTTTCCTGTATCCACTAATGATTCATACCTCTCAGCCTTATTATGCATTTACATAGCTATATGTGCCATATTATTTTCCTTCTACTTCCTTATCCCTAGGATACTACATTCACACTTCTTTGATTACTACTCTGACACCTTCTAACCTTGTGGATAATACACTTAGACCCACAAAATCTATACAGTTTAATGTTATTTCAGTGCCTGGGGATCTATCGACACCTATTAATCAGACTACCTCAGGTATATTTATAGAACATGGGTGAAAAAAATTATCATAATTTATTTTCATTATAAGATTTATTGATATAATATATATTTTTCTTATTTAACATTTGGATCTACCAAAAAGTTTCATGGACATACATGCATGTGTGCATTATGGAATATACACATGTAGATGATGGTGGGGTATAATGAAGACAATCAAATGGTTGCAAAAATAGGATAGGAATGTATAAGTTTTTTAGTGATGCTTTCTAAATACTCTGACATCGTTCTCACCCATCCACTCTCTTGGAGACACATGCCAAATTAAATAAAGAATAATGCTTGGGCACAAATATGGGTAAACAAATTCATTGGATTTAATGTTATATTATTATTGTATTTATTGAATTAATATTTTGATGTCATATTTGATTTAATTTTTCCAATGGATAGGTTGTGAGACCAGCACAACTTATGGAATTAGGTGATCTATGGAGAGGATATAAGAATGCATTATGTAGTGGATGGTGTTCTAGAATTGGCATAGATTTAGAGGCCATGCCTGTTATGGATGATTTCCCAGTAGAATATTATCAGGAAATGATTACTCATTTGATGAGTATCGAGTTCAAGTTATTAATCAAATTTGATTTTTTTATATGAAAATTACAATGATTTCCAGTAATGATTACTTTTTTATTATTGATTTTTTTTAAGGAATCATCAGGAAAAAAATAAAAAAAACAAGGATTTTGCGACATACGTCCACACTTTGGGGTGGACTATAATGTTGAACCATTAGAGAAAGCAGGTGCAAAACTTACTTAGATATAATTAATTTTTTATATCTATTACAAATAAGGGGGTCAATCATCGTAAAAATTCCTTTTCCAAAAAAGAATATCTTGTTGGATAGGTTTTAAGGTTAGACCCTAATAATGAAAACCATATGTTCCATGGTGAATCTCGAGAAGCCTTGTAACATGGATGCAAATTTTAAAAAAAACACTAAACTTATTAAGAAAATAGTTATGCAATGATTTAATTTTATAAATGAATCAATTCCATTTTTTCATTAATATGATTAATTTTTAGTTGATTCATTTTCAAATCATCACATTTTCATACTTATAATTATCCCATGTTGATACTGCCATGTTATAGTGATTATGTTTTCACTATTAAATAATTTTTTATTATTTTTATTAGAATTAGATATTGAATATATTTTTTTATTTGCTTTTTGTGATTAAAATTAGCATAATAATTTCATTGCATAGGGTGGTTTTAAATATTGAAGGATGTGTGCCTCGAGTAAAATAGTTTTTCTCAAGCAGAAAGAAAAAAGATAGAAGCACAATAAATGAACTGAAATAGCAACAAATTGTAAGTTTTACTTTGTTGATTTCAATTTTTAATATATATTTTTTAACTTAATAGTCTATTTATATTTGTAATAGACTATTTTGGAGGCTCTTAATGCTCGGGAACCCAATAACTTTAACCCAAACGATCACTTACATAAAGTTTTGGGAGATGAGAATCATAGAAAAGTACACTACTGACCAGGGAAAAGTATTGTCCCGATGAGGTATGGGCCCATTTCAGGTGCAGGTTCTAGTAACACTAATTCAAAATGGATAGTACTAGTAGAGGAAAAGGCAAAAAATTCCGAAAAAAGTTCCATACAAGTGGAAGAATGGGATCAAATGTTGAAGGATGAATTTTTGAAATTGATGGAAGTATTATGTACATAACTTTCACCAGAGAAGGTCATGGATTGTGATTCATATATATTGAGGATTAATGCATTTTATAGTGAATCAGTTAGTATTCCTAGTGGTGGTTGGGATAATTATGTTCTTGATGATGGAGATGGCGAGGATGGCCGTGAGGAAGAGGGTAGGGATGATGGCAAGGAAGAGGGCGTGGATGATGGCAAGGAAGAGGATGAGGACGAGTGAAATGATGAGGGAAAGGATGAGGATGTGCATGTGGATATGGATGATGTTGATGATGATGGTGAAGATAGTTATGATGATGAGAGACATATTAATCTGTTACATTTTTTACTGATTTATGACATTTTTTGTTTGATGTTTTGGTGTGAATGAATATATGTGATATTTTTTATGTTTGTTATCATTGGTTAAATGAATTAATTTATTTAATTTATGATAGTGTTATGTTATATTAAGTATGACCATATTAGTGGGCATTGAATGTACCAGTGTTCTGTGCAGGTTGTTTGCAGTGGGATTGCAGGTGCAGGTGTTTTGCGCAGGTTTTTTACATCAATAGATTTTTCCTCTGTGCAACTGTTCTATGCAGGTTGTTTGAAATTGTTCTATAAAAGTTGTCTGGGCATTGTAGGTGAAAGTGTTATGTGCAAAAATTTTGGGCATTTCATGTGAAAGTGTTTGTTTTAAAGTGTTCTGTGTTGTCTGGGCATTGCAAGTTGTAGGTGCAAGTGTTTGTTTGCAAGTGTTTTGTGCAACTATTTTGTGTTGTTCTATGTTGTTTGGGAATTGCAAGTTATAGTGGGATTTCAGGTTTATGTAAGTGTTTGTATACAATGTATTTAGGCATTTCAGAGTGTTATTTCATTGTTGTGTGTTCTATGAAAGTTGTTAGGTGGTGTTCTGCTTCTGCTACAGTGGAGTGGGATGGTGGAGTGTGATGTTGTAGCAAGGTTGGGGAGGTCTATACCAACGGTTTCATAACTATTG
This sequence comes from Viscum album, assembly GCA_963277665.1. Lineage (NCBI taxonomy): Eukaryota > Viridiplantae > Streptophyta > Magnoliopsida > Santalales > Viscaceae > Viscum > Viscum album. The sequence continues at coordinate 1,489,458,578 of OY728153.1, read as the reverse complement.
GTATATAACTATGAAACTCCCTATACCAATGGTTCAAGGTGAACTATTTGGATATCTATCTATCCCAGCCCTTATACAAATGGTTTGATTGAACTGTTGGAATAAGCCTCTTACAATAGTTTCAGACCATTAGGATAGCTTTATCCCAAAAGTTTGAACTGTTGATTTAAATCCATTCCAATAGTTTAAAACCATTGGAATATATCTTTATCAATGGTTTAAATTTAACCATTATGAAATCCAAATTCCTACCAGGCTATTCCAACGGTTCATACTAAACTGTTGGAATAGGGTTATCTCATCGGCTCATACACTAATGATTGTTAAAAATATTGGGATAGGCTACATTTTCAGCGGTGCTCGTTTGGACAACCTACGTGAGGATACACATAGATGGGAAGCCATATGGAATTACATGGCTTAGATCACTTCATGTACCATAGAACACAAACATGGGGTCCGAGTACATGGACACAGCTAGTAGTACACAGCCTAGACCTCGGATAGGTTGGACACGCCAGGTATTCCACCTAGATGGGATGTACCCCTACATGGTTGGGATTCATGTTTCATATAGGTATGTGGCCAGGCTATAAAGTAGGACCACACACTGTGTGGGCCCCCTAACACATTGTGTACCCCTTGATATTTTTTCAATATTTTTCGAATGTCCATATCTCCTTTTTTGAACTCGTATTTTGGCCCACGAGAAGCCTATCCTGAGTGTTTTTTCATGTAGAATGTGATAGTTCCCTTAGTGGAATCCTTTGAGATACAATGTAAAATGTTACAATCCTTGTACGTACTGAGGTGACACTCGATCATGGTAGAAATCATATAGAATTATCAGAGCTTTATGAGCATTACCCTCTAGCAGGGTTGGACAGTTGAGTTCCTTGATGACTTCTTCTGGGAGTTACCCTCCAAAGGGTCTAGGAATTAGATTTCCTCGATATATTCTTTCAGGCATTACCCTTCATCAAGTCTAGATAGTGTAGTTCTCTGAAATCTTCTTCTGGTCATTACCCTCTGGCAGGGCTGGGCAGTGGAGTTCCCTGATGGCTTATTTTGGGCATTACCCACCAGCAGGGATGGGCAGTGAAGTTCCCTGATGGCTTCTTCTGAGCATTACCATTCAGCAGGGTTGGGCAGTAGAGTTACCCAATGGCTTATTAAAATCATTACCCTCTAGTAGGTTTGGGTAGTGGATTTCCCCGATCGCTTATTTTTGGAGTTACCCTCCAGTGGGGATGGACAGTGGAGTTCCCCAAGGATCTTTTTAGGCGTTACCCTTCAGAGGGGTTGAAAAGTGGAGTTCCCTGATGACATTTACTAAGAGTTACCCTCCAACGGGGCTAGGCAGTGGATTTCCTCAGTGACTAGCAGAGTAGGACCCTCTTGTCATATTAGGGAATGAGATCCTTACCAAGAGTTTGAGCCCCCTTAACTATGTGGCACAGTAATGAGATGTGGTCTGGTGTAGCTTTGGACTCACCAGGAAGAGGGGCACTTTACGCATCGAGACACATTCTTGTGACATGACCTAAAATCATGTGGGTGAGTTGGTACCGCCCAAAGCGGATAGTATCAAGGTGTGTTGATTGAGTTCCTTGGACTTTTGTGTTTAGGGAAGATGAATGGGATGTTGAGCATAGTTTATGGACTTTTGGAATTGTTGTATACACTTTTTCTATATATATATATATATATATCTTTCTTTAGTACCCACTCCTTGGGTTTAGTTTCTCTCCTTCCAGAAGAGGCGAAGACATGCGGGGTATGTCACGTGCTTTCCATGTCTAGATTCTCATGGTTGGATAAGTCTTCTCTCCAGTTATAAGTAGTGAAGGATCGACGGGTAGTTCATCTACTCACCGTGTTTAACCCCTTATGCTTGGATGAGCTTACTTTCACTCTTGTTGGGTTGATCTGTACTTTTTCATTGTACCTTGTGCATTTGTTATCCTTCTCTTCTATTGTATCTCTTACTTCTACCCATTCTAATTTCGGGGAGTCCTACTGAGTATGTTTATGATCACCCCTGCGTGGGAATTTCTCGCACATGTCATCTCTTATGCAGATGATGAATAGGTTGATCGTGACTTTATAGAATCTTAAGGATACGGGGTGCTTGGACCACGTATGGTGGTTGTTGCTTAGGATTCAGGAGTTGGGATCTCTCATCTGTTTTATTTTTACAATTTTATATCAGGTTGGGAAACATTTCTAGTTGGTCATTTATTTTTTCCATTTTAATTTTTAGTATACACTATCATACTTTTTTACTGTCTGTAGGTTCATGCATTCTTGGTTTAATTTATATCTGTATTGCATCATTTCTTCTTTCCATGTGCAGTTTTTCATTGAGTTGGTTGTGTGTGTGTGTACAGGTACTTAAGAAAAGGGATCCCCAAGTTATTTATGCCTTCAGCTCTTGTCTTCGCCTCCTATCCTATGGAGGCATCCTTGGGGTAGTTGTGGCTTGAGCCTTGGCATGGGTCGGGGCATGAAACCTAAGGTCTTGTGTTTTCCTATAAATAGGACCCTCTGGATCCTCATTTATCATGTTGAAAAAATGATGTCATTAATATTTTCATGACTCATTATATACCACCTTTACTGATTTTATATTAAATGTGCATAATTTGTGTGAAATATTAATGTTTTAATACTAAGTATAATTTTTGAGCATTTTTAGAAGTAGTCTAATTGAGTCAGTTTAATATTTTATTTGAAAATATCCCCCTAATGATCCAAATTGCATGGTTCTTGTTTTTTAAGATTTATAATTCAATATAAAACATTTCATTAGCAGGGATCATGGGCCAATTCTGCCATTTGAAGGATCAGATGGACCACACAAGATGACCCAAAGAATTTGTGAAGAAACTGAACTAGCCATGATGATTGAGTTACTGATCTAAATCCTGAAGTCCAAATTTTATGAAACTATACCATATGTTCTTAATTATCAAAAAGAATCGTGGATAAAAAATTTAGGTCCCAACTCTAAGAACAAGGGGCCCAAATGAAGCTTTTAAGTCTAGCCCACCATTCTGGAAGGGAATTAAAATCCGGACACTATTCATGACATATTTCATGATGTAATCATCAAATCGAGCTGAGATTTTTTAGTGAGAAATAGGAGATATAGGCAGCCGACTTTTTTGGATAAATCATTCTGATTTGAAGGAATATTACTATTCAAAAACCATTTCACATTTTGGACTTTAAAAAGATTGGATTGAAATGGACATATTAAATTTGTTTAATCAACCGGCCATAACTTTGGCTCAATAGGTTCAAATGGATCCATATTTTGAGAGAGGTCATCCAACTTTATTATATACAACTTTAAAGAAGGAGATATCTCGAGATTCAGATGTCTGAATAGCCAACTTGTCTATAAAAGTGGAGGGACAGATTGGGAATGAAAATAGTCCACTTCCTTGGGCTATAAATGCATCCCCCTCCTCTCCTTAAAAGGGTTTGGCATTTCAGAAGAGAGGAGCACATATTGGCATGACCAAATCCTTTTAAAGGGATTTAGAGGACCTTCAACACTCAAGTTTTTACTTGAGATACCCTTCCTCCTCTCTTTGTTTCCTTTCACTTTTGTGTTGTTCTTCATTGGTAATCTTGTAAGTTTGTGTTTTGTAATTCTATTTTAATGCAAGTTTCTTATTCAATATCTCTTATTCTCATCCACATTCTATAGATTAATATTAATTTTCTTAAAATATTTTAAATACATTTGAATCTCCTTTCCTTCTTTTGCTTCCTCATTCAATCTAAAGTCCATTTTTTTTAATTCTCATCATTGTTCGTGTGTGTGTGTTCGACACACCACTCTTTTCTTATCCCTTTATTTTTCTTCTATACTTAATTTATCATCATAATCATTATAACCAGATTATTAAACACCCAAATGTATGAGTAAATCTCTCATTGGGGTGAGTCAAAATTTAGGGATGTTAAGTGATTGAGAGTATTTTCTCGATGATTATTCGTTAATTTAACATTGTGTATGTTGGACTTAACATGTCATGGATTAATGATATATTTTGTTTAACATGTGGTTTTCATGGATTAATGGAACCATAAATACACTACCATAAAAAATTAATGGTAATTATTAGAACCCTAAGTTAAGTTAAGTCTTGTATTAAAGCCTTAACACTTAGAAATTCCAATCAACGTTATCTTGTGAAGTGGGTGTTAATTTAAATTCAATATAAAGCAAAGCTCAAGGATATCACAAGATTAACTCCCTAATGATGAACTCACCCCAATATTTATCAATTTTTTAAATCAATTATATTCAATCAATAATTTCAATTAAGCTCTTCAAAAAAAACCCCTAATCAAAATACAATCAACTAAAACAAACAACTATTACAAAGTATCATCGTCGAGGATTCGACCCGAGTACTGCTATACACATTAGCAGAGCACCAGAACCTTGAACAGTCGATAGGAGACAATCGGACGTGCATTTCAAATGTCGCCGTTGTCATGGATGGTGCTTTAAGTAGTCATTAGTTTCTAGTTATTGTAAAAAAAAATTGAAAAAAAAATACAAAGAAAAAATCGTCTTCTCATAAAAATCATAAACTGAAAAAAAAAATACAAAGAAAAACCCATATTCATTTTCCTTCCAACATCTCTCTGAATTCCCCATAGCCTCCCAAATAATCCCTCAGATTTTTTTGACCCTGAAATTAAGCGAACACTTTTCCAACTTAGGAGGAACATAAGAGATAATCAACTCATTCAAGAACCAGTCCTTGGACAACCAATTGAATTAGATATGGCCAATCCCATGGAACAAACACTAAAAGAACTTGCTGCCCCTAATATGAATTACCAACCTCTTGGTATTCAATATCAAAACATAGAAGCTGACTTTGAACTCAAATCAGGTTTGATTCATCTTCTTCCTTATTTCCACAGGCTAGCCGGTGAGGATCCACATCTTCACCGTAAAGAGTTCCAAGTGGTGTGCTCTACCATGAAGCCTCAAGGGGTTTTTAAGGAACAAATCAAACATTGAGAATTCCCTTTCTCCCTAGATGACACTGCTAAGTCATGGATTTACTACCAACCTCCTGGTTCTATAACCACATGGAATGACATGAAGCGACTCTTCTTAGAGAAATTCTTTCCTGCTTCTCGTACTGCTTCTATCCGAAAGGAAATAAGTGGTATCCATCAGTTACCAAGTGAATCACTCCATGAATACTGGGAGAGGTTCAAAAATCTTTTTGAAATCAGCCCACACCACCAAATACATGACCAACTCTTGATCCAATACTTCTATGAGGAGTTATTGGATATGGAGAGAACTCTCATTGATGTTGCAAGTGGCAGTTCTCTTGTTGATAAAACTCCTGTAGCTGTAAGAGATCTAATAAGTAACATGGATGAAAACACACAACAATTCCATACTCAAGCACATTCTCAAGTCAAACAAGCCCAAGATAATCAATCAATTGAGCCGAACAAGATGACCGAGTGGATGAGTGAACTTACAGGTCTTGTGTGACAACTAGTTGTGGCTACTAAATCCCCAACCTCATATTCTCCGCAATCAATGTTTTCTAGACCTGTCAAAAACTATGGAATCTGCAAATCTTCTTCTCATCCAATAGACACATGTCCACAACTTCAAGAGGATCAATCTGATTCATCTTTACCAATGGAGCTCAATGCAGCATATGATCAGTGGAACACCAACCCTCAACTATCAAGTTAGTTTGTTAGAAACTTCAACCAACCTCACTCGAAGACCTTCTATTCTTCCTATAACCAAGGCCTTAGGTATGGTAATCTTATATCTCATCCCCCTCAATTCCCTCCTCAAAACCCAAACCAGTTTCAATATGTTCAAGGTGTTGGTAATTTCCAACAACCTTATCCTTTTATTCCTCAACCTCAAAGGAAAAATCCTCTACCTGTATTCCATTATTCTAGTGAGCCTTCCCAATTCCAAAACTAATACAATCAATTTCCCAAGAACCAAAATCTAGGCAATCCCAATTCGAGACAAGCCTCTTCTTCTAAGAAACCATGGGAAAGTGCAGTGGAATATCTTGCCTCCTTCACCCGTTCCAGACTCAAGAACATTGAAACCCAAATTGGTCAACTTTCATCCCACCTTAGTCAGTAGAAACCATCCAATTCTTCCCAACTTCTAGCTCAATCATTACCCAACCCCAAGGGTAATGTAAGTGTAATTGTACTTAGATTGGGGAAGAAAATTTCTATGCCTCAAGATAAGTCCCCCAACCCTCCTTTGAATGTTGACCTAGAAAATGAAAAGCAAAAGAAACTTGAAAAGGAACTTGAATCCATTCCCTCACCTCCTTATATTCCACATAGGAACCCAATTCCTTTTCCTCAAGCCGTTTCTAATCCAAAGAAGTCCTTTGAACCTGATCTTGAAATGCTCGACATGTTTAGACGTGTTGAAGTCAACATTCCCCTCTTAGATTCCATAAAACAAATTCCTAAGTATTCCAAGTTTCTCAAGGAGTTGTGTACCCACAAGAGGAAACTTATGACCTTCGAAAATATTTCCACCCAGCAGAATATTCCCATAAAGTGCAAAGATCCAAGGACCTTTACGGTTCCATGCCAAATTGGAAGTTCCAACTTTGATGATGCACTCATAGACCTAGGAGCCTCGATTAATTTCATGCCCAAATCCATATTCTCCAACCTTGGTATAGGTCCCTTACATCCAATGGGTGTTGTCATTCAATTGGACAATCAAAGCACAACCATTCCTAAGGGAATAATTGAGGATGTCCTTTTCTGAGTCAATGATATTATCTTTCCTGCTGATTTCTATGTCCTTAACATGGAAGGTGAGACGAACTCTTCTCGATCTCCCCTAATTCTAGGAAGACCATTCCTCATGACTGCTAGAACCAAGATTGATGTCCATTCAGGCATCTTATCCATGGAATTCAGTGACCAACTGGTCAAGTTCAACATTTTCCAAGTCATGCGATACCCATATAAGGATCACTCTACATTCTCAATCCATGCTTCTGAGGACACTTCTAAGAGTAAATCGAACCCTAATACACCATGTTCTTCATGTTCTAATGACAAAGGATCTTGTGAAATCTGCACCATGATTAACCAAGTCATAAATGGTGAAGTTGATGTGGACCTCTCATTCATATACTCCATCAATCTAGAGGAACTTGAAAACTCTCTTGAATCCCACATCAAATATGATCTCTACTGCTCCACCATAGACAGTATTAAGAATAATGAATCTGAAGCAACTAAACTCCCTTCCTCCATTCCTGAGTTTTCTAACCCACAAATGAAAGATGAGACTGATCTGAAACCTCTACCTGAACACCTAAAATATGCATTCCTTTTCCATGATCACTCTTATCCTGTCATTATCTCTTCCTCACTTATCGAAACTGAGGAGTCCAAACTTGTTCAAGTGTTAGAGGAAAATAAAAAGGCTTTAGGGTGGACCCTAGATGACATACTAGGAATCAACCCTGCCTTTTTCAGGCATCACATCCATCTTATGGAGACATCCAAACCAATTATACAACCACAAAGAAGACTCAATACACTCATACTTGAGGTAGTTAGGGAAGAGATCACCAAGCTTCTTCAAGCTGGTATTATCTATCCAATTTTTGATAGTGAATGGGTTAGTACAATTTAAGTTATACCTAAGAAGGGTGGGATAACTGTTGTCACAAATGCATATGGGGAGGTAGTCACAACTCAAGTGAAGAAAAAATGGTGTGTGTGAATAGACTATAGGAAATTTAATGTTGAAACAAGAAAAGATCACTACACTATTCCATTCCTTGATCAAATGCTATAACGATTAGCTGGAAAGTCACACTATTGCTTTCTTGATGGATACACCAGCTACTTCCAAATCCCAATCACACCTCAGGACCAAGAAAATACTACTTTCACATGCCCCTTTGGGATATATTCATATAGAAGAATTCCTTTTTTCCTTTTCAATGCTCCTACAACATTCCAGAGGTGTATGATGAGTATCTTTTCTGAATTCAGTGAACACTGCATGGAAGTCTTCATAGATGAATTTACCATTTATGGTGAGTCATTTGAATATTGATTGAATTCACTCTCTCTAGTCCTTCAAAAGTGTGTCAAGTGTAACCTTGTGTTAAATTTTGAAAAATGTCACTTCATGGTTTCAAATGGGATTGTTCTAGGGCACATAGTTTCAAAACATGGTATTGAAGTCGATCCTGCCAAAATTGAAGTGATCCAGTCACTTCCTCAACCCAAATCTGTTCGAGACATCTGTTCATTTATTGGTCATGCCGGTTTCTATCGGAGATTCATCCATAAATTTAGTAAAATTTCCCTCCCACTCACTCGGTTTCTCCAAAATAATGTCACTTTCCATTTTGATGAGGTTTTCAAGAGAGCCTTTGTTGAACTCAAAACTGCTCTAACATCTGCCCCAATAATACAACCCCCAGATTGGTCCTTACCCTTTGAGTTGATGTGTGATTCTTCTGATAGAGCTGTTGGGCCTGTTCTTGGTCAAAGAAGAGAAAAGATTCCTAATGTCATCTATTATTCCTCAAAAACATTAGATGAAACTCAATCTCACTACATTGTCACTGAAAAGGAACTTTTATCAGTGGTTTTTGCCTTAGATAAATTCTAAAATTATCTCTTAGGTACCAAAATAATCATCTTCACAGACCATTCTGTTATAAAGTTCTTACTCAAGAAAATTGATTCCAAATTGAGGCTAATAAGATGGATCCTAATGCTCCAAGAGTTTGACCTTGAAATCAAAGATAGATCAGGAAAAGAAAACCATGTGGCTGATCACTTGAGTAGAATTTCTAATTCTTCTCATTCTAAAATCATCGATCCTGAATTCCCCATTGAGCACCTTTAATCTCTCACTCCAAAAATACCATGGTATGCCCCAATTGTAAATTACTTGGTTTTTGGTGTTTTTTCTGAAATTTTTTCAAAAGAACAAAAAATGAAGTTGAAAAGTGATTCAAAATACTAATTTTTGGAAGAAAATAAACTTTGGAAAACTGGGGTTGACATGGTAATAAGGAGATGTGTCAATAAAAATGAACATTTTTTCATATTAGAATTATGTCACTCAATGCCTGGTGATGGCCACTTTGGACCACAAAGGACCTCCCTAAAGGTCCTAGACTCTGGATTCTTCTGGCCTTCACTCTTCAAGGACTCACATGAGTTCTGTTAATCATGTCCCACTTGCCAAAAGTTTGGCACAATTTCAAAGAGAAATGAAATGCCCCAAAAGTCTTTAATTTTTTGTGAGATTTTTTATGTTTGGGGCATCGATTTAATGGGACCATTTCCCCATTCTAATGGATTATCATACATTATTCTTGTGGTTGATTATGTTTCTAGGTGGGTCTAGGCTAAACCCACTAGAAAGGATGATTCACATACTGTTAGTGAGTTCCTAAAAACACACATCTTCCACCGATTTGGCACACCTCATGCCTTGATAAGTGACTTAGTAACCCATTTTTTTAATAAAACCATGGAATATATTTTGAAAAGGAATGGGGTTGTACATAAAACTTCAACTGCATATCACCCCCAAACAAATGGCATGGCTGAACTTTCTAATAGAGAATTGAAAAGAGTGCTTGAGAGAATTGTAAAACCCACCAGAAAAGACTGGCCTGAAAGACTTGGTGAAGCACTTTGGGCTTATTGAACTGCCTATAAAACACCCATTGGGATGTCTCCTTTTAGGATAATTTTTGGTAAATCATGTCATTTTCCAGTTGAAATCCAACATAAGTCATTTTGGGATATGAAAACTTGTAATTTTTATCTTGAAAAGTCTGGTGAAGAAATATTGTTGCAATTGACTGAACTGGAGGAGCTTCGACTTGATTCTTATGAGAATTCTAATCTATACAAAGAAAAATCCAAGGCACTCCATGACAAACACATCCTGAGAAAGTTATTCCATGAAGGTTATAAGGTAATTCTCTTTAATTCTCGATTTCAGCTTCACCCAGGTAAGCTTAATTCTCGTTGGGAAGGTCCTTTTGTTATTACTAATGTTTACCCATTTGGTGCAGTGCAGGTCCAAGACCCCTCTTCCAAAAGGACATTCACAGTTAATGGACATCGGTTAAAGCATCACCATGAGAGGACGCACAATCCTGAATCAACATCGACTTCCACTGAATCCCCAACTTCTCCAGTCGACCTACCACTAGATGGAGATGGAAACCCACCAAATCCAAACCAGGGGGCACCTCTTTCCCTTTAACTCTCTCTCTATCTCTTCCTCTCTCTACCTCTTTATTCTTCTTCTTCTCTCTTTCATTTTTTTTCACTTTATTTTTCAAACCCTTTCTTTTTATCTTTCTCTTTTGTGTGGGTGTGTATTTTAAAGAACACTAAAAAAAGTAAAAAAAATAAAAAAAATGTAAAAAAAAAATCAAGAGTCATGATTACTCACCTTCCAATTTTCTAATTTTTTCCAACCATTTTGGGGAGTTAACAGACATGTTTTCATCTCAAAAATTTTTTATTTTCATCATGACTTTGGATAAAGAATTTTCTGTCAAAATTAACAAATTTTGAATTCTCAATTTTTGATTTGGAAAATACTTTTCCCCAACCGTGATAACCAACACTGGATTTCATGCCAGGGCTACATATGGCCATATTTTCAAAATGTGTGTTTTCACCCCCATTTGTGAGTCTTGAGTTTGTGGACCTTCGAGTTGAATTTCCTACTTTAGTGTGCATAAATTTGATAGAGTCGTTTTCTGAACCGCATGAGAATCACAATAGCCAAATAGCCACCCATTTCCCTTACATTAATCCTCCTTTTGAAATCCCCTTCAATCCTATGAAAACCTTTTCTTTGATATCCACATTACAATCCCAATACCTTTTCCCACCCAATATCAACATGGATTTTCTTTGCATAATTTTTTGAAATTTAAGTGTGGGGGGAATGGATTTCATTTTGGGTACCCTTTGTTAATGTCACTATATTATCTTATGCTTGAGGTAAAGCATCATTTTAAGTGTGGGGGAGATGTTTTCCTTCAGTGGGTTTTGGGAATGTATATATGTTTATCATGTACAATTGAAAAGTGTTCAAAAAATCAAAAAAATCAAAAAAAAATGAAAATAAGAATGGGTTATGTCTTGCGTAGGTCAAAAATCACTATTTCTCATCCTTTGATCTTATTATAACTATTACAATTAGTGTCATGAGGAGATAAATTATGGGTTGGTATATTAGTGTGAGATCTTTTCCAAGTTCAACTTTCGAAAAAGAGAGAAAAAAAAGAAGAAGAAAAGAACACTTGCATTATGTTCTTATGTCATTGGGAGAAGTTTTGTGGTTTGTAAATATTTTATCTTCTCATCCCATTCAAATTTTCTTCCTCTATTGTGTCTTTCTTCACACAATCATTCCCTTGTAAATATGTGTTTTCATTTCCTTCCATGTTTTATTTCAAAAAAATGTGCATTGATTTTTCTATGTTAGTGTTTTAACCCTCTTCTTCTCTCTCTTAGACATTATATTCCTACCATCCCATAGCCACAGAAAAACCCCTTAAAAATACCTTTTGATTCTTGTGAACTTTGGATAGGGATTGGAAGCCAAGAGCTCTTTCAAACTCTAAGATTTTCACTTTTGGTTGGTGAAAGAGTGAACCTCCACAAATGAATTTTATCATCTTGAGAAGTGTGAGTTTCGAGTGTCCGCATTTTCCCTTTCTAAATTTGAGCATGAAAAAATGAATTAGTTTTGGAACATTTTTTCTGTAAAAACTTGTGATGGAATTCAAAATAGATGAGTGAAATAGTCTAAACCTCCCCTGATTGGAGAAAACAAAATTTTAATATCTATTGGTGAGTGAAAATGATTTTGTTATGTTTTTATATTTGTTGCACATGAGGACATTCAAAATACTAAGTGTGTGGGAGTTTATGTTATTAATATTTTCATGACTTATTATATACCCCCTTTACTGATTTTATATAAATGTGCATAATTTGTGTGAAATATTAATGTTTTAATACTAAGTATAATTTTTGAGCATTTTTAGAAGTAGTCCAATTGAGTTAGTTTACTATTTTATTTATAACTCTAACCCTAATGATCCAAATTGTGTGTTTCTTGTTTTTTAGAATTCCTAATTCAATATAAAACATTTCATTAGAAGGGATTATGGTCCAATTCTTCCATTTGAAGGATCAGATGGACCACATAAAATGACCCAAAGAATTTGTGAAGAAACTGGATCATCCATGATGATTGAGTTACTGGTCTAAATCCCAAATCCCAAATTTTATGAAACTATTACATATGTTCTTTATTATCCAAAATAATAAAGGATAAAAATTTCAGGACCCAAATCTAAGAACAAGGTTCCCAAATGAAGCTTTGAAGTCTAGCCCACCATTCTGGATGGGAATTAAAATCCAGACACTATTCATGACATATCTCATGATGTAATCATCAAATAGAGCTAAAATTTTTCAGTTTGAAAGAGGAGATACAGGCGGAATACTTTTTTGAATAAATAATTCAGATTTGAAGGCATATTACTATTCAAAAACCCTTTCACATTTTAGACTTCTAAAATATTGGATTGAAATGGATAGATTAAATTTGTTTAATAAACCGGCCATAACTTTGGATCCATAGGTCCAAATGACTCCAAATTTTGAGAGAGGTTGGAAAACATTATTATCTAAAACTTTTAAGAATGATATATCTCTAGATTGTGCTGTCTTAATATCCAAAATGGTGATGTAAGTGGAGGGACATATTGGGAATGAAAACAGTCCACTTCCTTGGGCTATAAATGCATCCCCCTCCTCTCCTTCAAAGGGGTTGGAATTTCAGAAAACAGGATCACATATTGGCACAAAAAAATCCTTTAAAAGGGATTTGGAGGACCTTCCATACTCAATTTTTCACTTGAGATAACATTCCTCCTCTCTTTGTTTACTTTCACTTTTGTGTTGTTCTTCGTTTGTAATCTTGTAAGTTTGTGTTTTGTAATTATGTTTTAATGCAAGTTTATTCTTCAATATATCTTATTCTCATCCACCTTATATAGATTAATATTAATGTTCTTAAAATAGTTTAAATACAGTTGAATCCCCTTCCCTTATTTTTCTTCCTCATTCAATCAAAAGTCCGTTTTTTTAATTCTCATCATTGTTCGTGTGTGTGTGTTCGACGCACCACTCTTTTCTTATCCCTTTATTTTTATTCTATTCTTAATTTATCATCATAATAATTATAACCAGATTATTAAACACCCAAATGTATGAGTAAATATCTCATTTGGGTGAGTCAAAATTTAGGGATGTTAAGTGATTGAGAGTATTTGCTCGATGAGTATTCGTTAATTTAACATTGTGTAGGTTGGACTTAACATGTCATGAATTAATGACATATTTTGTTTAACATGTGGTTTCCATGGATTACTGGAACCATAAATACACTACCATAAACAAGTAATGGTAATGATTAGAACCCTAAGTTAATTTAAGGCTTGGATTAAATCCTTAACACTTAGTAATTCCAATCAACGTTATCTTGTGAAGTGGGTGTTAATTTAAATGCAATATAAAGCAAAGCTCAAGGATATCACAAGCTTAAATCGCTAATGATGAACTCACCCCAATATTTATCAATTTTTTAAATCAATTATAGTCAATCAATCATTTCAATTAATCTCTACAAACAAACCCCCCTAATCAAAATAAAATCAACTAAAAACAAATGACTATTACAAAGTATCATCGCCGAGGATTCGACCCGAGTGCTGCTATACACATTAGCAGAGCACCGGAACCTTGACCGGTCGATAGGAGACAATAAGCCATGCGTTTCAAAAAACCTAGAGAATCCTCGGAGATCTTATCACCCTAGTCCTTCATCCAAGCCCTTAAAAACCTTTCAGGTAGATTTCTATGCCTTGAGAGAATATAGAATTAAAGGGAATAGTGGGAATAAAGTATCTCCAATGTGTGAAACACCAGACACCTACACAAGGAACCAGTCCCCCCTAATTAGTAGATACTAGCGTGAAGGTCCCCTCCTAAGCTTGGGACCTACATGAGACCCCTACAGGGACACCTGGGGAAACCCTTGGAACATAGATTAAGGCCTCTACTGGGTGTTGTTTCCTAGGTTATCCATCGTCCATAAGTCATCTCTCTCTTTCATAGGAATACCATGTGTAAAGTACTTCTAGTCTACTTAGGACTTACCCTATGTGAGACCTCTCAAGATCACCCAAGCTTACACTATGTGATCCCCCTTTGAGCCCTCTCTTCATGCCACCAATGGAAGGAAACATCCTTCTTCAGGACTCCCGTATTAGGGAGACCAAATTGAATCCTTCCCCAAAGCCTACATACTTTCACAACCATGGATAAAGACACACCAGTGTGCCACCCATCTGGTTATGTATTCCTTCTGTCAGAGGTGTCCCTCATTTGTCCTACCAGATAGTTAGGGTCCTCAGGGTGTGTGTAGTTGTGTATCCCTTTATTCATGAGGACCCTGATCCTGGAGATAGTTCAATGGAACTCTCAATCTCAAACACAGGGGCTATGTTTATTTCCTTCCCTTGTCATCTCTAAGACCATGGACCTCCCATTACAGAAAGTAAGGTGGGGGGATCACACTTTCTTTTCCCTTCTATGGTAATTAGTGTCTTATCCTCCTATCTTCTCTAGAACTAGGAATAGGGCATCCCTCCTAGAGTAATCCCCTAGTCTTTATTGTAGGAGGTCACACCCCTCCTATCCTCCATTCACCTTGGTTATAAAAATAAGAGAGAATATAAGCACATAAAATCCCTTTATCTCTCCCATACCCTGACCTCATCCACCATCAGATGAAGGAGATTGTGTGGTTTATCAGATCTTATATTTCCTCTTGATTCTCACACCGATCATGACTCATGTTGGATTAGTGTTTAGTGATGATCGTGACATTTTAATGAGCATATGGATGTCTCGATAGAGAATCCTTTTCCAAATATTCCTCTCACCTTCCTTCTGAGGGCCTCCATAGTCGTGGGTCCTCAAATCCATATATCCATCTCAAATGGATATATCCCATATGAGAAAAAGGGCCTCCTATTTGGTATAAGACCCAACCATACTCACTCAAGGGCCTCCTATTCAGTATAAGTCCCAAAACTATGTCATAATTCTATCAAAGGTCCACATTACCTATGATAAAAAACCTTTATAGGGCCTCCATAGGCATGGGTCCTTAACCTAACCAAACTATGTGGGATTTGATTCCTATCCAAATGGGATACGTAGGAAGCCTCTATGAGATCCAAACCCAATAGCCCAAAATCAACCCTAATTTTCTCTAGGCCACATTCTCAATGGGATAAATCCAACTTGGGAGTTCATTTACCTTCTAGGTCCCCTGGTCCTCTTCGGTATAAGTCTCATTAAGTGGGACCAAATTATGTGGGTTCTGATTCCTTTCACAAGGATACAAAGGAACCCATATCATAGGTCTGATCTCAAAATCAAAATAACTCCTACCTCCCTGAATGATGATGAACTCTAGAGCACCCCACTTCATGGATTAAAACCAGAATTGTAATAATAAATGATCAAAGAAAATCTGATTTGTATGTAATAGGGTACCATCGAGGGAGAAACTCGGATACATACAGATGTCTACATCGATAAAGAACCTTGTATACATGCAGATGATTCTAAATTTCATACATGATAATAATTTATTGTTAATTTATGATAGACTAATGCCATACTTGGGATTTAATAAAGTATTCATGTTCATGTCTTAAACATTTAAGAGAGTCTCGAAGTAGGTGATAATTCCCCCCAAAAGTGTGTGATGCACCCAACCTATCATCCTCTTGAACAATGTGGGTCCCTAAGTGTCATTGGAGACATTTCCTAATTATAACCTACCTTTGGAAAGTAGGTTTGTGAAAAATCTCGAATAAGGGAACCGTTGGGTGTTTCTGACTCCGCAAACAAAACTCATTGGAAGATATTTTAGAATGGTAAACCTGGCATGAATGATTGTGCAACATTTAAACTCCCCATAATCAAGCCATAGAGCATAAAAAAACACAACATTATTTTCATTGGAAACACCTATATGTTTTCTTATAAAGTGTTTTATGAATAACTTTGGGCAATAAATTTGATTTCATGTGCAAGTAAATGATTATTTGAGATCAAATTTTATTATGTTAAAGGTAAACTCTCTTTTATGGTCTCATGGTTTTTAAATAGACTAAATAATTTCTTTTATTATTTTTTATGTCCCTTATTGAGATTTTTGTGTTCACCCCACATTTTTTAAATGTTTTTAATATGGTTTAATGATGAGTAGGAACAATGATGGAAACTTAATATAGAAAAATAAAGGATGGGTATAGTGGAAAAATTCTCACTTAAATAAAATAGTATTTTTATGTAATATTTTGTCTTAATTATCTAAAACTCTAAACCTAAAATATACTTGGGGATGTAAGTGATCCAATATTTTCATTTTATGTTGTATGTTTTGGAAATCTAAAATTGGGTCATGTTTATTGGTATCAAAACCAGAAATATAAATATTATGTTTTCAACATTGGATCTAGGTGTATGGGTTTAAGGTTGTTATATTTATGCTACTAATCCGAGGAATAACATATTGATAATGTTGAACTCTAGGAAATGGTATAAAGTGAACAACCTGTGTCTAATAAAAAATATAAGGGTCATAGTGTGATGGTATTAACAAAAATTATTAAGGAGAGAAGGAGAGGCATAAAATTCAAGGTTGGATAGAATGCACTAAGCCAACTTTTTAACCCCAATAAGTCAATTTTCATTATTTACATTGAGGAAACCACACAAATTCACATGTTGATTGATGTAGATACATGGCATGATGTTGTTCCCGTGATAAAGGCACAAATTTGGGGAGATATTAGGGTAAAATTATGATATAATTTATCTATTTTACTATAAAATAAAATAATAAAACATTTATTTACTCTTAATTAACCCTTATAGAGCGAATTTATACTAGATGACTGTCAAATTAAATTTTTATTAATGGACACTAGAAAGTATAATAGAGCCTTTTAGACAATTCTTAAAAAACATTATCTCAGGGATGATGAAGGGAAATTAAACCCACACCCACCATAAATATATTCACACATGATAAACCAAGAAACATGGAATTCATTTATTAGTCTCTGTGAGGAGGAATAATTTTAGGTACATTATGATTGGAAATAATTTACTTGAAAATATGTTTATTAATCACTCTGATTAAGAATTTTTAATTTATAAAATAAAAACTGAGTGATGAAAATAAGCAGCGTGCATAACATACCCCTATTTTAAATCAAGGATGGGGTACACTTCACTTGAAAAAAAAGGTATGTGTTTTAAATATGTAGTAATAATTTTATATTTCATAAAACAACAACATAATTATGTTATTTTGTTTATATGCAAATTGATAAATCAAAATCAAAATCCATTATTATCCCCCAACATGTCCTATGGAGGTTGGCTCATGTAAATAAGGATGGAATACTAGTAGATTAAAACACACAAAGAGTATTAGAATCATGTGTAATTATGGAATAATAAAAATTTGTTATACTTTAAATTAGTATTACATAACAATTACTACTTATTTTCCAATATTATTTATCTAATTTTAACATAAGAGTTGTCATCAGTTGGACCCGATGAACAACTACTTTCAGTGGTCATATAGTTGCATCAGAGGTAAGAGTTTTGGAGTTTCACCTTGAACATATTTTGAGAAAATAAATTCCCAAAGGGATAAAGATAATAAAATGGATGAGATGAAGACATAGATAAATTTTATAGAATAAAAACTTAATTAGTGGTATGGGTTGTTATAAAATGTTATAGGAAGGATTCAAATAGAAGAAACAACATAACAACAACCACTATATGAAGATATAGAACCCCCCCCCCCCCACACACACACATACACACATACTCGTGCATCTTTGAGGAAAATAATTCTTCCAAAAGGTCTATATTAACAGAGGTAATTGATTTTTTCATAATTATTTTTTTGAAATGTGAACTAAGCAGATAATGATACCTTTCATGTACTAATATTCTACAGGGAAAAATTGATTGTGATTTATATCTATCAGCACCCACCCATAGCCTTATTTTTAGGGGTATAGTGTATAGTATCCAAGGAGATATTATCTGAAAAAAATAACTTATAAAAGATAATTTGAGGGTATGGATTCATTTATATCATGATTTAAGCATCGAGAAACTTGTTCCCCTTGATGATATGGATTTACACATGGTCAAACTTTCTATTGGAACTTCTATAGCATGACCATTTGATCTTGTAAAAATACACGTTGATAACAAGGTATGTCTTTTCCAATCTATTTTTTATGTAAAAACTTTAACAATTAATGAAAAAGGGCATGAACTAAGGGATGTTATTACAAACAAATAAAAGGAAGGGAAAACATAAGGTTGAATCAAAACAATCTAAAGGATCAACCAATAAATCAAAAATATCTCCAGAGAATACCTTTACCTTTCCAGTTCAACTATTGAATTTATTAATATTACAAGTTCATGTGGATATAATATTCAAATATGGTAATACAACCACCATTTATTTTTAAGAACAAATGTAAGGAGAGACCATTACAGGCTTTCTTAGTCCTGAGAATGTAGATGAAATCCTCAAGCATAGATGGCTGGGAGTCTTAGTTGTAAATGTATACATGAGGTTTATTTTCATAATATGTTTTTCCAATAACTGATCTACTATATTAATTATAATAAAATACTATTCATAATTTTTTTCAAGCATATATATCAGTACTATTTAAAGGGAAAACTCTACAAATAAAAAATTGGACTCATTGGTCCTCATATCACTTTTACACAAGAAATTTCATTATATGAAAAGAAATATTTAAAAATAGTGGACCAACCGACCATAATGTTTGAAATGAAACTTATAGAAGATAGACTCTTCTTAATACCCATGATGTAGGGATAAAACTCTACAATCTAATCATATCAAATATATTTTTATTTCTTTAATTAATTATTATTTTTTGTTTTTTAGGGAGCATTGGATGCTCATTATAGTCAATTTGGATACTCCAAATATTTATTTTTTGGATTCAATGCATGGATTACCAACAAAACAACTATAAATTATGATTTTTATCAACTTTTAATACACTGAATTCAAAATTTTACAAATAAACTTCAAGTTTTATGTTTTATATAATGTTTTAATGAAAAAAAATTTATGATGGGGTGGTGTTTAAATATTTTCAAAATTGTGGTATGAGGACAGTCCATGAGCAAATAAAGCCTATCTAATTAAAAAACTGGATAATTATTAGGGTATATATAATAATATCTCACTATAAAAACATACATCAAAATAAATTACTTATTTTTATGAATGTTTCTATAGTGTCTGAAACAAACTAATGGAAAAGATTATGGTTTTTATGTTTGAATTTTTTTGAAATATGTTGTATTCCATCAATAAACTAGTATCCCAAAAGAAGTAATTTTTATGATAATTATAATTTCATTTAAAATGTTTATTAATCATTTGTTTATTTATATTTTTATAGTACTGTCAGGAATATCAATAGTCAATGTATTCAAAAGAGGAAATATATTTTTTTAGAAATAATTAGGTAGAATACATGGTGTTAAGATGTAAATAGATGTCATGAATTGGTGAATTCTTACTACTTATTTAGTTAATTTTCATAGGGATCATAAAGAGGTGAATTTGTGAATAATTGATTTTTCTACAAGAATTTTGTGCTCTTTATTCTTGAATAAGTATTTAACAATGATGATGCACTCAATTACTATTTTCTCTCTTCATATAGTTATTTATTCTTTATTTGATCTTTTTATGTTTATTAGTGTGTGTTTTCAGCTTACAAATGACTCGAAGTGCATGTTTTCATCTTACAAATGATATTTTAGCTAAAAATTTGCATCAATCACTAAAAATTGACCAAACACACAAAAATTATTTTTGATATTTTATAAAAATGATTCATAAGTCATTTTTGACATGTAGGAATTGACCTCATATTAATTTAACACATGGTGTGCCCGATATAACTCAAAGTGCATGTTTTCAATTTAAAAGTAAAATTTTAGATAGCAACATGATTCACTCACTAAAAACTAAGACAAAACACTCAAATTATCTTAATAATTTAAAAAATTATCTAAAGTTATTTTTTACATATAGGAATCAACCACATATTAATCGAATACATGGTGTGACCGCTATGACTCAAAATGTGTGTTTTCAGTTTAAAAATGAAATTTTAGTTTAAAAAATGTTTCAATCAGTAAAAACTAAGAAAACATTCTCATATTATCTTGATACTTTATAAAAATTATTCGCAGTTCATTTATGATGAGTAGTAATCAATTGGGCATTGATCGAACACACAGTGTGACCGGTATGACTCAAAGTGTGTATTTTTATTTAAAATCAAAATTTTAGTTCAAAATGCATGTCACGTGATAAAAATAGATAAAAAACATTCAAATTGTTTTGATATTTTTTAAAATTATCTGTAAGTAATTTTTGATAAGTAGGAATTGAACTCATGTTAATATAAAATATAGTGTGCCTGGTATAACTCAAAGTGTGTGTTTTCAGTTTAAAAGTAACATTTTAGATCAAAATGCATGTTACACACTAAAAACTAATAAAAACACTTTAATTATATTTATACATTATTATAATGATCCATAAATTATTTTTTATGTATAGGTTCCATTCTCACATCAATCGGACACAAGGTGTGATCGTTGTGATTCAAAGTGCATGTTTTCAGTTTAAAAATGACACTTTAGTTCAAAATGTGATTCACTCACTAAAACCAATAAAACACACTCATATTGTCTTGATACTTTATAAAAATGATCTATAATTCATTTTTTATGTGTAATAACCAACCACATATCAATCTGACACATTGTGTGACCAGTATGACTCAAAGTGTGTGTTTTTATTTAAAATTGACATTTTAGTTTAAAAAAATGTCACATACTCAAAATGGAGAAAATGGATTCAGATTTGTTTGAAAATTTTTTAAAATGATCCATAAGTAATTTTTGACATGTTGTAATCATCCACACATCAATCTAGCACATGATGTGACATATATAACTCAAAGTGTGTGTTTTTAGTTTAAAAATAACATTTTAGTGAAAAATGTGTGCCACTCATTGAAAACCAAGACAATGCATTCAGTTTTCCTTGATATTTTAGTAAAATTATCTATAAGTCATTTTTTATGTGTAGGAATTGATCGAATATTAATCATATCATAGTGTGCATGATATAACTCAAAGTACACTTTTTTAGTTTAAAAGTAACATGTTAGATCAAAACGCATGCCACGCACTAAAAACCAAGTAAAAAATACTTGAATTTTCTTGTTACTTTATAACAATGATTGATAAATTATTCTTTAACATGTAGTAATCAACCACACATTAATCACATGCATTGTGTGACCGCTATGACTAAAAGTACATGTTTTCAATTTAAAAATGATATTTTAGTTCAAAACGTGTGTCACTCGCCTAAAACTAATAAAAACACTAATATTGTCTTGATACTTTATTAAAATGATCCTTAAGTCATTTTTTACATATAGGAATCAATCACACATCAATCGAACACATGGTGTGACCGATATGATTCAAAGTATGTTTTTTATTTAAAATTGATATTTTAGTTCAAAACATGTATCACATACTCAAAACCAAGAAAACACATTCATATTATTTTAATAATTTATCAAAAATATCCATAAGTAATTTTTTATTTGCATAAATCATACATACTTAAATCTGATACATGGTGTGATCGATATAACTAAAAGTGAGTGTTTTCAGTTTAAAAATGACATTTTAATTAAAAATGTGTGCCACTCACTAAAAACCAAGAAAGCACATTAATACTGTATTAATATTTTATAAAAATGATCCATAAATCATTTTTTATGATTAGTAATTATTTTCACGTCAATCTGATTCATGATTTTTCTAGTATGACTCAAAGTGTGTGTTTTCAGTTTAAAAATGACATTTTAGTTCAAAACATGTACCACTCATTGAAAACTAATAAAACACACTCAAATTGTCTTGATAATTTATTAAAATTATCAATAAGTTATTTTTTATGTATAATAATTAACTTCACATCAATCGGATATGCAGTGTGACCGTTATGACTCAAAGTGTGTTTTCTCAGTTTAAAAATGACATTTTGGTTAAAAACATGTGTCGCTCACTAAAAACTAAGAAAACACACTCATATTGTTTTGATACTTTAGTAAAATGATCCAAAAGTCATTTTTGACATTTAGGAATCAACCACATTTCAATCAGACACATAGTGTGACTGGTATGACTCAAAGTGCATGTTTTTATTTAAAATTGATTTTTTAGTTCAAAACATGTTTCACATACTCAAGATGGGGAAAACACATTCAGATTATTTTGATACTTTAGTACAATGATCCATAACTCATTTATGAAATGTGGTAATCATCCACACATCAATATGATACATGATATAACTAATATAACTCAAAGTGTGTGTTTTCAGTTTAAAAATAATATTTTAGTTAAAAATGTGTCACTTATTGAAAACCAATTAAACACACTCATGTTATCCTGATATTTTAGGAAAAAATCCATAAATCATTTTTAATGAGTATGAATCACCTGCATTTCAATCTGATATGTTTTTTGACTAGTATGACTCAAAGTGTGTGTTTTCAATTTAAAAATTACATTCTAGTTCAGAACATGTGTCGTTCATTAAAAATCAATCAAACACACTTGTATTGTCTTGATACTTTAGGAATATGATCTATAAGTAATTTTTGACATGTAACAATTTTCCACATGTCAATCGAACACACAATGATACCGATATAACTCAAAGTGCATGTTTTTATTTAAAATTGACATTTTAGTTCAAAACGTGTGTCGCGTACTCAAAACCGAGCAAGCACATTTATATTTCTTTGATACTTTAGGGAAATGGTCTAGAAGCCATTTGTCACTAATAGAAAAACACCCTATACTAATGGTTTGGAACCATTGTTATAGGTCTCCAAACTGTTGGTGTAGCCTATACCAACGGTTTGGAGGACTGTTGGCTGGTTTGGTGTTGGTATAGGTCATATGAAAACCTATACCAATGGTTTCATAAAACTGTTGGTATAGGTAATTCAAAAAAAACTGGTTTGGTTTTGATCCCAGCACCTCCCATTTATAATTCAATGACCTAAACACTAAGCTAACATGACTTTTGTGAACATAATTTCATAAATATATATATGTATATTCATTAGTATTTTAAATTTTGATTTATTTAATGTTATTTGTGAAAAGATTCCATAAAAAATATGTGTACCTATACCAACAGTTCTAAAAACCATTGGTATAGGTTCTTTGATTTTTTGAGCTATACCAATGGTTTTGGCCAAATCGTTGGTATAGGTCCAAATTAGTGACCTTTACCAACGATTTTGGCCAAAGCGTTGGTATAGGTTCATATAAGTGACCTATACCAACAATTTTGGCCAAATCATTGGTATAGGTCCAAATTAGTGACTTATACCAACGGTTTGGCCAAAACTGTTGGTATATGTCTTATTTCTAGTAGTGTGTCATGTGTAAGAATCATCCATATATCAATTTGATACATGGTGTGATCAGTATAACTCAAAGTGTGTTTTTTCAGTTTAAAAATAATGTTTTAGTCAAAAACGATACACTCACTGAAAACCAAGAAAATACACTTGAGTTGTCTTGATATTTTATAAAAATAATCCATAAATCATTTGTGATGAGTATGGATCAGTTTTATGTCAATTTGATACATGATGTGACTGGTATGACTCAAAGTGTGTGTTTTTAGTTTAAAAATGAAATTTTAGTTCAAAATGTGTATCATTCAATGAAAACCAAGCAAACACACTCAGATTTTCTTGATACTTTAGGATAATGATTCATAAGTTATTTTTGATGTGTATGAATCAATCGTACATCAATAGGATACATAGTGTGACCAATATGACTCAAAGTGCATGATTTTATTTAAAATTGATATTTTAGTTCAAAACACATATCACGTACTTAAAACTGAGAAAACACATTCAGATCCATAAATCATTTTTGACATTTAAGAATCAACTACACCTCAATACGATATATGGTGTGACTGATGTGAATCAAAATGTGTGTTTTCATACTAATAGAAAAATACTCTATACCAACGGCTTGAAACCATTGGTATAGGTCTCCAAACCGTTGGTATAGCCTATACCAACGGTTTGGAGGATCGTTGGCTGGTTTGGCTTTAGGATAGGTCTATACCAACGATTTTGTCAAATTGTTTTTATAGGTCATATGAAAAACCTATACCAACGGTTTCATAAAACCATTGGTATAGGTAATTCAAAAAAACTTGGCTTGGTTTTGATCCCAGCACCTCTCGTTTATAATCCAACGACCAAACCACTAACCTAATATGACTTTTGTGAACATAATTTCTTAAATATATATATATTTATATTCATAAGTATTTTAAATTTTGATTTATTTAATGTTATTTGACAAAAGATTCTATAAAACATATGTGTACCTATACTGATGGTTTTGAGAACCGTTGGTATAGGTTCTTTGATTTTTTGAGCTATACCAATGGTTTTGGTGAAACTGTTGGCATAGGGTGGACTTATACCAATTTTTTGGATAAAACCTTTGGTATAAGGTCACTATAATGGACATATACCAACAATTTGGCCAAAATCGTTGGTATAGGTCCAAATTAGTTACCTATACCAATGGTTTTGGCTAAACCATTGGTATAGGTCCATATAAGTGACATATACCAACGTTTTTATCCAAAATGTTGGTATAGGTCCAAATTAGTGTCCTATACCAACGGTTTTGGCCAACCCATTGGTATAGGTCCTATTTATAGTAGTGTCAATTTAAAAGTGACGTTTTAGTTAAAAACATGTGTTACACACTGAAAACTAATCAATCACACTCGTGTGGTCTTAATACTCTATAAAAATGATCCATAATTCATTTGTGATATGCAATAATTAGGCACACATTAATATGATCCATCATGTGACTAATATGACTCAAATGCATGTTTTCAGTTTAAATATGACATTTTAGTTTGAAGCATATGTCACTCATTGAAAACTAAAAAAACATGCTCAGGATGTATTGATACTTTAGGTCAATGATTCATAAGTCATTTTTGACATATAGGAATCAACCACATGTCAATCAGACACACAGTGCGACTGATATGACTCAAAGTGCATGTTTTTATTTAAAATTGATATTTTAGTTCAAAACTCATGTTACATACTCAAAACTAAGAAATCACATTCAAGTTGTTTTAATACTTTAGGAAAATGATCCATAAGTCATATGTGATGTGTAGAAATAAACCACACCTCAATCTGATATACGATGTGACCAATATGACTTGAAATATGTGTTTTTAGTTTAAAAGTGACATTTTAGTTAAAAATGTATATCACTCACTGAAAACCGAGAAAACACACTTGTATGATTTTTATACTTTATAAAAATGATATATAATCCATTTGAGATGTGTATGAATCAACCACACATTAATCCAATACGCAGTGTGACCGATAAAACTCAAAGTGTATGTTTTCAGTTCAAAAATGTCATTTTAATTAAAAACGTATGTTGCTTAGTGAAAACCAAAAAAAATGCACTCATATTCTCTTTATATTTCAAGAAAATGGTCCATAAATAATTTTTGATGTGCTAGAATTATTCGGACATTAATTTGACATACGGTGTGGCCGGTGTGATTCAAAATGCATGTTTTTATTTAGAATTGTCATTTTAGTTCAAAACACGCATCACATACTCAAAAATGAAAAAATGCATTTAGATTATCTTGATACTTTATTACAATGGTCTATAAATCATTTGTGACATATAGGAATAAACTCCACATTAATCCAATACACTGTGTGCCCAGTATGAATCGAACCATATATTTTCAGTTTAAAAGTGACATTTTATTAATGCATTGTGTCATAATTATATTTAATTTATTTATTCATAATATTACTAACATAAGAATTATTTTTTTATACAAGTACACTCTTGTGTTTGAGTTGTTCTGGTCTGTTCGACAACTTGCAGCATGATCAAACTATTTTGAGAGGGGGTCCAAAGACAACAGAACAATGTTTTTAAATTTGTTGATGTTTGTGATAAATTGTGTGTACAAATGATTGAAATGTTTGTAATCATTGCATTTTTTTGTGTGTGATATAAATTTAATTAAAACTGAATTTTGTGTTTGGTGTAGCAACGTGCTATAATTCGAACAACACATTGTTATAGTTTGGCTTTTTTCACTGCTAAAAAAGCAATGATAAAGACCCATTTTTATCAATGTTAAAAAAATGTCAATAAAGGACTCCCTTTATCCTCGCTAAAATAATCACTACTACAAAACATGCCTTTAACAGCGCTGGTATTTATCAATGCTAGAAAAAATCATTGATAAAGGGTCCCTTTATCAGCGCTTTATTTTTAGAACCCATAAAGGAATCCTTTATCAGTATTTTTTTAGCATTGATAAAAGTCTGAATAAAATGAAATAAATAAAAAATAAAAAATAAAAATGATTTTATTAAAAATTATTAAAAAAATTGTTAATTAAATAATTATTAATAAAAATGAATAAATTATATTGTATTTTATATAAATTATAAATACTAATAAATAGTATATATTAAATATATAGATATGTAAAATGAAAATTAAACAAATAAAAATTAAAAATAAATAAATTGAGAAAATTATTAAACATTTTATTAATTAAATAATTATTGATAATGTTAATAAGTAGTATGTATTAAATATATAGATATATATGAATGTATATAAATATGATTTATATAATACAAAATATTTATGTTTTACATTAAATAGTAATATATTTAGTGATTAACGGTTTATAATTAAAAATTAATATGAATTAAAAATACCGACTAATTGCATCGAGTAATGGATATAATTGAATGTCATTTGATTTTTTAATTTAACATAGATCAAACGTATTATATTGATTTCACATATACATAATTAATGCATTTTTATATACAACGCACACACACAAATATTTTTTTGGAAATTTAATCAATTTCTATTATTTATTTTATATATATTTATTTACTATGTTTTAATATTTTCAATATGTTTTCATCTTTATTTTAATATATATCCATTTTTTAATGATTTATATTTAATTAATCAAACTTATCCTATTTTTCAATTTTGTTAATGTGTACTCATTTTTAATTATTCAATTTTACTCATTTTTAACATGCATGCACTTAAGATTAAATATTCATTAATATTGTTAAAAATATATTTATAAATGTATATTCACTATTTTATACATTTATAATTATAAATAAATAAATAATATTTGTTTAAAAAGTATTTATATAATTATAAATAAATAATTATATATATATAAATAATTATAAAATTATAATAAATTTATTTAAATAATGAATATATTTACTATATTTATATTTATATATATATTAAATATATATGTATATAATTATATAAATATATATGATGATATAAATATGATTTGTTTTAAAAGTATTTATATAATTATAAATAAATAATTATATATTCAAAGAATTATAAAAGTATTATTTTATAAAAAATATTATTATAAATATTATAATTATATATAATAATTATACTTTTTTTAAAAGTATTATTTTTTTCAAAAAAAAAGTATTATAAGTATTTACCACCACTGTTTTTAGCACTGATAAAGATTTCTTTTATCATTGCTTATTAATTTAGTACTGATAAAAGGTATCTTCATCAGTGTTTTTTTTTTGAAGCGCTGATAAAAGTATCCCGATCTATTTTAAGAACGCTAACCATCATGAACTAGTTTGTGATATCTGAACCTCTCTGTGGAAGCTACCTACTATCGGCGCTCCTCGTTGTCAAATCCAAGATCGAATCTAGGCTAGAATCAAGGCTCGAATCTAAGGCTTAAGTGATTCAGGGGTCAAACAAAACCAAGGCTCGAACAAAATCCAGATTTTTCAATATATCTACTTTCCCTCGGTTATACACTGAACCTTCTCATCCCACATCTGTGTATCCCAACAACTCCAGTTGCATTATCCTATAATAAAACAACCCAAAATTCATTGTTTTTTAGATATATTGAAGTATCGTTTTCCTTGATAGCATGTGGCTCTCCTTGGTACAACATTAGTACTGTGTGACTTGAAATATATCAAACCCAATGTTTGGTCATGTTTTTGTGAGGTATAATAGGCTCCCAATACCTATATTCCATGACATCTACCTCTTTACAATCGTCAGCTTTTGAAAAATCCATCCATATAGTGGTCAGTGTTGTCATTGGTTTAGAATATTCTATTTCAAATCACTTGGGAACCTCTTTTCATATTTTGATTGAGAAATTAATGTGCTATGATTTCCTTGATTTTACTATAAACCAAGAAAATGTTTCATTAATCATAGACATCTCAATATTGTACCTCATATGATCCACACACAAAAATTTCATTTTACTTTCTCCAATCCTCAAATATTATGTCTTCGACATATATGAGTACCAACATCCTTTGATCATTATCCTTCTTAATGTAAAGGTTATGATCAACTCTACCTCTCTAAAATCCAAGATTTCTTAGGTATTGATCCAACCTTAAAGACCAGGTCCTCGGTTATTTCTTTATCTTATACAAATAATTCTTTAACTGGAACACCTTTCTCTCATTTTCATCCATAATAAACCCATCTGGTTTCTTAATGTATACTCCCCCCTTAATAACTCCATTGAGGAACATAGATTTGACATCCATTTGGAATACTTTTAACTACATTTTCACAGAAATAGACAAGAAAATTCAAATAGTTTTCAACTGGGCTATGGGAGTAAATTTATCATAAATATAAATTCATTTGATCTAGGATTTCCCCTTTCACACTATCTATTCTTTATTTTGAGCCACTTTTCCATAGTCAATGAGTTTATTACTGAACACCCACTTGGTTCTGATAAGATTTTGTCTTCCATCCTTGGAACAATTTCCCATGTCATGTTGTTCTTGTTCGGATCAATCTCCTAATGTATAGATTTGATCCCATTATCATCTTTGTCATCCTCTTCAAATGATTTAGGCTCTACTTGGGAAAAAATAGGGTTTTTTTAGAGTCTTACTCCTTTGAGTTTTCACTAAAACTATATGATCACCAATGACATTTTATTCATTGATTTCAACCTTACTTGTATTTCTTAAAGTTGATAATCCCTCTTCATTTTCCTCACCATCAATGTATTATTTTGATTCTACCACATCCCCTTGTTCTCCATCATATTCTACTCAATTCAAAATTAATTTCCTCTGATGTTTCATTGTTATTTTAATTATTAACAATATCCCCATTCTAATTAGTAAAATATATATCAATTTTATATTATCATCATAAAAACATCTCAAACTTCCCTTTTTAATTCAGTATTTAATTGTTTCATTGTCTAATATGATCAATTTTTCACTACCACAAATCAATTTCCTCTTTCAAACACAATTACCATAAATTTTTACTGACCCCAAATCAAAAAATGGTTTGGATAGTTTTCTATACCTTTGTAAAAATATATCCATATTTGAAATGATAACCCACTCATTAATACTTCTTAAAAATCACTACATTTATTTCATCACACATATAATAAACACTATGCATGTTTTACTTTAACCCATCTAAAAACATATCAGTATTTAACATTTTCTTTTGGTTCCACCCTTAGGAATCTCTGATTGCCATCCATATAATTCTCACAAATGGGAGACATTACCCCTTTTAGATAACACAATAGAGTACAATTTCCATCCCCATCGGTTTCATCTCTTGAATAGTTATTATTCCAATTTATTGCTTAGGACCCATCCCCTGTCTCTTTTATGTTTCTTGTACTACTCTGAGTAGTATTCATCATATGGATGACTACTTCTTTGAGTATTTCAAGAAACATAGGTAAATTTCCACAAGAGATGGAGGATGAGTTCCAAATAAAAAATACAATGATAACTGTTTAGAATATGAGCTGATAAGGATGAAAATTGTCTATAACTTTCACCTTTGGATGAATTCAGAGGATAACACCTACCATAGAGGAGTAATTATTTTCTTAAATTAAATTACTCATTTTCATCAAAGAATATTGAAATTATTTGAAACAATCAAATGTTGAGTTTCCCTTATTATAATTATCTTTAACGTTCACCTTTGATAGTGAATAACTTATGTGTATTTATTTATTTATTGCATAAAATGAATATTTTATGAATCCAATAGGATATCTCTACTTTCTATTGGATGATTCAAAGATTTAATCCAAGATATATTATTTTTTCCTCATCCTCCTCACTCGTTGATTGAATATTTGGAGAGATCTATTTGCGTTTTTTATCATCATTATTGCTTTATCATTGGCATATCCCTATGGTCAACAATGTTTTCACAGTAAAATAATTATCCATATAATTAATGTATTATTTCATATTTATGTTTAATTTATTTTTTTTTAGTATTACTCATATAATAATTTTTTTCTTATACAGGTGGATTCATTTGTTTGATTTGGGGTGGTTTGTTCGAATCTACTCATGCTCATGAGGGATTAGACTTTGATCCTACAACTGAGATAATGAAAACAATGAAATTCATCAAGAATTCATACAAACATCAAGAAAAGGTGGATTACTACTACTTATTTAATTATTATTTTCATCATTTTATATACTATTTTTAAGTTAATTTTCATATAATTTTTATCTAATAATTATTTAGTTTTTTCACAGATGTTTTGGGAAGTTATATTTTTCTTTCAACCATCTACAAAAATCCATGAGTCTCTCCCACTATGTGAAGATCCTCCTAGGGTTTCCTAGGTTTGGGTTTTCTTTGTCGGTTTTCCTCACTGCGACGGTGCTTCGCGATGCCTGCCCAATCACCCTCCATCATCTTTACCCTCCTCCTCCGATCACCTTCTCCCTCCCCTAGTCAAATTCACCCTCCCCTTCTGATTTCCCTCCTCTAACTTCACCATCCCCTCCTGATCTCCCTTCTCTATGGTGCTCTCTCGAGCCCCCATTCTCCCTTCTTTGTAATGCTCCCCTGATCCCCTGACCGCCCTATTTCGCAGTGCTCCTCTGACCGCCCTCTCTCCCCAATGGCACTGACCGCCTTCCTCATTGCAAATCATGGTCAGAAGTTTCGATGCTTATAGATATAATTCATAATCATTGACAAAAAATTTGTTTCGATAACGTGAGTTCTGAAATCATCTATTTTTGAGGTTTAATATAAAAATCATTGATTTTATGGATTTAATCTAATTTTGATTCTTTATAAAAAATGTAGGATTAATTTTCTATGGAAATCATAGATTTTATTTGATCTGTAAGCATGAATATGATCTAATAAGCATGGGTTTTACTTCTTGTGAATCTAATCTGAAATCGTTAGTGGAAGGCGTGAGTTCTGATTAAGTCCTTTCCTGGATCTCTGATCGAGGCCTCTCCTAGGTCTGTTCCTCTTTGTTCATGCAGCCTGAATCACAGAGATCTTTTGTGGTATGACTAATGTGTTATCCTATTGTTTTTTGGAGGATTCATTTTTATCTATTTCATCTTTGGTGATTTTGGTTCTCATTTGTGGCCCCTTCTAGATTTTTTCCTCCTCACAGGAAGTGTGACGATCCTTTCTACCTTGTTTTGGTAATCTGGTGATTATTGTGGTCATTGAATTCTATTTCTCTCATTGATATATTATTTTCCATGAATTCACCATTGTGTGTTAATCCCTATCTTTCTAATTTTTTTCAATGGAGAATGATTCGGTGAACAGATGGAAAAATCTCCCACTCACTAATAAAGATAAAGAGACAATTATCACTAATAATGATGACGATTCCTTCCTTGTGTGGCACATATCCCTACTTTTAATCAGAAAATCTAATTTGAAATATCTTTCAACCTGGGTGTGTTGAAGAACATTTTTCAATCGATATGGAATCTGAACGATGGATTAGCAATAATGGAAGTTGGATCCAGACACCTAATCTTTTAATTCTTCAACATAAAGGATAAATAAAAAGTGTTTCATGGAAGGTTGTGGTAGTTTGATAACCATATCTTGTTGTTAGAAGATATTAAGGGTGGAGGAGATATCCTCAATACTGATTTTTCCAAATCCACATTCTAGATGCATCTAAATGGTATCTCCTTCGGTGGAAGATAAGATCAGGTGATGCAAGAAATTGTAAATCACATTGGCATGTTCATGGAATGAGATCGATCAGACACCATCCATTGGGGGCTGTCAGTAAGGATTAGAGTGATGGTGGAGGTTTCCCAACCTCTTATGAGGGGTACTTTCCTAACACTTGATAGATCAAGATCTTAGATATCCTTTGAATCTGAAAAACTTTTAGTTTTATGCTTCTTTTATGGTTTCCTTGGGCATACAGAAAAAGATTGTATAGTAAAAGTGGCAAAAAAAGAAGGAAACCTGGTGATTCAGTACGGTTTTTGATTATGAAAAAAAAAATCCTAAGATCATAATTCATATCCAAATATGAAAAAGAAAAGAGATAGAGAGAGTCTCAATAAGTCTCTATGTGTGCAAGAGGCCCTCGTGCATAGTAATATCATTCATATGGGACCCCCTAATCTTCAGGCAAAGTTATGTATTCTATAGCTTTCAAGTGATGTAGAGAATCTTTTTCCAAATATCCCTTCATTGGAAACTACTAAAACGGATGAACCCCAGGTGGCCCCCTTGATAACAATGACCATGCACACGGGCTTCATTCATCCAACCATTGGAAATATTCTTTACCCATTGGCCAGTCCTAAACACATCTGCTTGTAACCCCTAGACCCCATCAGTATTCCTTAGGGTACCCCCCCCCCCCCCCCCCCGCATGCTCTTCATCTGGGTGAGACCCCTACTCCTACTTCTGTTTCACCTAAAAATCCTTGATTGTGGAAAATGAAGGAGAGAGGTGACCATGGGTGTGATATGGATTTAACTGAAATCAGTGGATCCAAAATAACTTTGTAGGAACCGTTGATAGATTAACGATACCCCAAAAGGTATAAAGTTACTAATGATGGAATTTTACTCGAATTACAAGAGGTGGAGATTGGAATAAACTAGCCCCTCCTATCACAATGATCATCCTAAGCTGGAACTACCATGGGCTTGGAAACCCACACATGGTTTGGATTCTCCAATTTCATTATACTAAAAGTTGCCCTGATATGGTTTTCTTGTCAAAAACCATGTTGGAAAATAAGGAAAATGTTGTTATAGAAAATAAAATTGGTTTCCATGGCTGTTTCCTAATCCCTCACCAAGGCCACTCAGGCGGATGTGTCTTTTATGGAAAGACAACTTTGATGTCAGAATCATCTCTTAATCATCTAATCATGTGGTTGCATTTTTCCACGGGCCCTCTCTCCTCCATGGAAATTTGTGGGTTTTATGGATGGAAAATGCAAAATGTGTAAATCTTGGGACCTAATTTACTCGTTTTGATGAATATTGTATGGTCCCATCTTGATTGGAAGATACTTCAATGAGATTCTACTTCAGAATGAAAAAAGTGGGGGTGAAAGATGGTTCTTGGACTCGATGATGGGATTTCAGGATGTGGTATCCAAGGAAGAGTTGTTTGATCTTAGTTATGCAGGTAGTCCCTTCACTTGGTTTCAAGGAAAAATGGAAAGCACACACATTTCAGAGTGCCTGGACAGATTTCTGGGATCGATAGAGTGGAACAATAGGTTCAGGATGTTTCATATTACTCACTTGGCATCGATTTCATCGGACTGCTGCCCTATTTTTGTCGATTTTTCCCACAGATTTCACAACCCAAGACACATGAGACCTTTCAAATTTTAAAGATTCTGGGAAAATATTGTGAAAGTGAAGAAATTTCCCGCTCTTGTTGGAAGGGAGAAATTTGGACATCATCCACAACCTTCAGTAGGTGGCTTCTAATCTGAGTTTGTGGAGAAAAATTAAATATAACCAACCAAAAAAGCATTGTGACTAAATTGAAAGACATTTGAATTCCCTTATTGAATGATCTCCTTCTAATGTTATTCTATCCAGAATTTACTACCTCAAACGTGATCTGGATTCTTCCCTCCACATTAAGAAGAGCTTTTGGGAAATATGTGCGCATGAAGCACACATTAAATAAGGGGATGAAAATACCCATTACTTCCACTATAATTCTTCCACCATATGCCATAAGAACGCTATTTCTGGACTTTCTTATCCTAATGGAAGAACTGCATCTAATATTAAATACATTCATGATAATATTTCGTTTTTTTTTCAGAAGCTTTACACTGTAAGGGATTCCTCCATTTCGGTTGAAGTTAAGATATGAATTAAACCCATGATTACTAATGAATTGAATCAACATCTCACAAGGGATTTTTCTGATGATGAGATCCTATGTGCTATTAAGAAAATCTATTCCACGAATGACCTGATCCCAGATGGATTTCATGCTCTATTCTTCAAGATATATTGGAATATTATTAGCCATAACATATCTAATCTAATAAAAGATATTTTGGATGGGAAAAATAAATCTTTTTCTCTCAATGAGACCATTATAACCCTCATCCCAAAGATCAATAAACCACTCTTGTCTTATAACTTTAGGATAATTATCTTATGCAATGTTTCCTAAAAGATCTTATCAAAGATGTTAGTCAATCGACTACGTATGTGGTTACCTTCAATCATTTTTGAAAATCAAAGTTATTTTGTTGCGAATAGGCTCATCATCGATAATTATAATGTGTCCCATGAGGTGTTCTATTCTATGAAAACACACTTTTTGGCGAAAAGAGGAATTTTGGATTAGAAATTGGACATGGCCAAGGAATATGATAGAGTGGAATGGCATTTTCTCTTATTATTTATGACCAAACACTAGTGCAGAAAATGTTATTTACGTCACTATTTTTTACGTCGGTTATATATAACTGATGTGATAATCTGTGAAACATGGTTTTTTACATTGATTATTTTATAACCGACGTAAAATATACGGTGAGTAAATTTTTAACGTCGGTTATTTTAATAACCGACGTTACAAATCATGTGCGTTCGTTTTTTACGTCGGTTATAAATTAACCGATATAAAAAACCAAAGCACGGTGTTTTTTATGTTGGTTATTTGATAATCGACGTAAAAAATGAGATATCTACGAGTTTTTTACGTCGGTCATTTTATAACTGACGTAACAAAACAACCCGAATAAGTTTTTTACATCGGTTATACAATAACCAACGTAAAAAACTGTGATTTATGATGTATTTTTTACGTCAGTTATTCTATAACCGACGTAAAAAACTAACACGCGTATTTTTTTACGTCGGTTATTTTATAACCGACGTAAAAAAAGCTGTATCTGATACATTTATAACATTGGTTATTATAATAACCGATGTTATAAATGTAAAAAAACATTTTATAATGTCGGTTATTAAATAACCGATGTTATAAAACATTTAAAAAATTAACAAGCCCCATGGATTGTCATTTACAATTTTTCGATCGACAATCCGGCAGCTCGTCTCTCTCACGCGGTAAACCCTAATCGGCTCGTCGATCTCGCTGCGTTAAACTCATTTTGCCTTCATCATTTATCATATTTACTCTCCTCAGATCTATTATCTCAACTTGCAACACTCAAGTAAGCCTTCCACGAATTTATTTCGTTCGTTTTTTTTTCAGATAGTCTATATTTATGTTTTGCGATTTTTGTGTTTAAACTAGGTATGATTCTTCCATTTCAAACCCTCTTACCTCTTTTTGCCATAATCATCTTATTTATCATCCCCAGATCTATTAGATCGACTCTCAATATTCACGTAAGCCTCAACTACTTCTATTTAGTTTGTTTTTGTTTCGCGAATGCCCGACATTGATGGTAATTTTTGTTGTCATTGACAACTAATGATCTCATTCACCTATATTACTGCATAGAATGGTTATTGATTAAATGTACGAATTCGGAAATGATATTTCAAGTGTTGTTGTTGCTTATGTTTATCCTCTTTTATATGAGAATCTATTAGATATATAATGTAATGGTTGTTGACCTCTATGGACCTTCGATGCATCGCTATGTCTCATGATTCCAAATAAAAATGGGTTCTGCTGAGGGATTACCCTAGTATTTTTTTGAGGCCTTGGCCAAGGCCTTGACAATATGTTTAAGATTTCTAGAATTATCCATTACCTCATTATGATATTAGTTATTGAGAAAACTTGTGATCATTTGACTAGTTGAATATCATTGGTTATTTTTAATTATCATACGATCATTTAAGTAGCCATATTTAATAATATTTAATTCCATCTATTTAATGTTGAAGTATATATTAAATGCATGTGTTTTTAGTTGTTCACCATGCCTAGTTTTTATATATAAACCATTGTTTGGGGGGTTGTCTGGGGGGTGGGGGTTTTCCAGAGGGTTGGGGGTGTCCAGGGGGTGTCAAAGGGGGTGGGTGGGTGTGGGGGGTTGTCCAATGGGGTGGAGCCTGTCCAGAGGGTTTTGGGGGTTGTCCAGGGGGTGGGGGTTGTCTAGAGGGTTGGGGGGTGTCCAAGGGGGTCGGGGTGGGGGTAGTGTCCAGGAGGGGTGGGGGTGATGTTTGGAGGGGTGGGGTGCTGTACAGGGGGTGTGGGGGTTGTCCAAAGGGTTGGGGGTGTCCAGCGGGGTGTCCAAGGGGGTAGGGGGTGGGGGTGGTGTTCAGGAGGGGTGGGGGTGGTGTCTAGAGGGGTGTGGGATATCCAGGGGGTGGGGGTTGTCCAGAGGGTTGGGGGTGTCCATGGGGTGTCCAAGGGGGTGGGTGGGTGTGGGGGGATGTCCTAGGGAGTGGGGGACTGTCCAGAGGGTTTTGGGGGTTGTCTGGGGGGTGGGGGATATTCATAGGGTTGGGGGTGTCCAGGGGGGTGTCCAAGGGGGTAGGGGGTGGGGGTGGTGTCCAGGAGGGGTGGGGGTGCTGTCTAGAGGGGTGGGGGGCTGTCCAGGGGGTGGGGGCTATCCAGAGGGCTGGGGGTGTCCAGGGGGTGTCCAAGGGGGTGGGTGGATGTGGGGGCTGTCCAAGGGGGTGGGGGCCTGTCCAGAGGGTTTGGGGGGTTGTCCGAGGGTGGGGGTTGTCCAAAGGGTTGGGGGGTGTCCAGGGGTGTCCAAGGGGGTGGGGGGTGGGGGTGGGGGTGGTGTCCAGGAGGGTGGGGGTGCTGTCTAGAGGGGTGGGGGGATGTCCAGGGGTGGGGGCTATCCAGAGGGTTGGGGGTGTCCGGGGGGGTGTCCAAGGGGGTGGGTGGGTGTGGGTGGCTGTCCACGGGGGTGGGGGCCTGTCCAGAGGGTTTTGGGGGTTGTCCGGGGGGGTGGGGGCTGTCCAGAGGGTTGGGGGGTGTCCAGGGGGGTGTCCAGGAGGGTGTCCAAGGGGGTAGGGGTGGGGGTGGTGTCCAGGAGGGGTGGGGGTGTCTAGAGGGGTGGGGGATATCCAGGGGGTGGGGGGCTTCCCAAAGGTTTGGGGGTGTCTAGGGGGTGTCCAAGGGGGTGGGTGGGTGTGGGGGGGCTGTCCAAGGGGGTGGGGGCATGTCCATAGGGGTTTGGGGGTTGTCCGGGGGTGGGGGTGATTCTCAGGTTTACTCCATTTTCTCCAATTTTCTATCAACCATGTAGGCACCATGGTTTTCTTTGATTCAATGGAATTTAAAACTGTTATATCTAACTATATTTTGTTTTAAAAATAATATTCAAGCATATTTTTTTAAATACGCATAGATTTTTTTTATATTTCAAAATTGTTTTACATTCAAATTATGATTTTTTTCATATAAACATATATTTGTCTTATCTTAAAAATATATATATTTTTGATATTTTTTATAGGTAATAATGAGTCAAAGTTGGATTACGACACATCGAATGAGCAATGAATATGAGGAAGGTGTTGATGCATTTTTGGAATTTACTAAACGAAATGTTCCATGTAGTGACATTTTTTTTCCATGCCTGAAATGTTTGAATATGAAGAAGTTGAAAAGTAGAGAGATAAAAGATAATCTGATTTGTTATGGTTTTAATCCAAGTTACAGCCCTTGGATTTGGCATGGTGAAACTGGACAGAATGTCACTGATGATGATGATTCACAAGATGGTAACTCCGATGGAATTGAAGAAATGATTTGCTATATTGTAGCAGAACAAATTGAGATAGAACCGACAGTTGCGCGTCTATATGGTGATGCTGAAAAACCATTATATCCTGGTTGTACAGATTTTATGGTTTTTTCGGTGGTGTTAAGATTGATTAACCTGAAGGAGAAACATGTATGGAGTGACAGAAGTTTTACAGAGCTGCTACAATTGATGAAATACATTTTCCAAAAGATAACGATCTTCCAGATTCACATTACAAGGCCAAGAAAATATTATGCCCGATTGGATTGGGATACAAGAAAATACATGCATGTCCTAATGACTGCATTATATATAGGAAGGAATATGAATTTCTGTCAGAGTTTCCTAAATGTGGGACATCACGGTATAAGGTGAAAGAAAAATCACAGGATGATGTAGAGATTACAAAGCTCCCTTCAAAGGTATTTTGGTATCTTCCTATAATTCATCGTTTCAAACGTTTATTTACTAATTCACATGATGAAAAAAGGTTAATATAGCATGCTAATGAGCGGGTATGTGATGGAAAAATACGTCATCCAGCTGATTGTCCATAATGGAAGAAAATTGATGCGCAGTATTCTATATTTGGAAATGAAATTAGAAATCTCAGACTAGGGTTGTGCATAGATGAAATGAATCCATACCGAACCCTCAGTAGCACACATAGTTCATGGCCTGTTTTATTGGTAATTTACAACCTCTCTCCTGAAGTTTGTATGAAGTGAAAATATGTCATGTTGAGTATAATGATCTCTGGTCCAAAGCAACCTGGCAATGATATTGATTTTTACTTTTCATCATTGATTGATGATTTGAAACTGTTATGGGATGATGGTATTAGGGTGTATGATTCTTATAAAATGGAATATTTTCAACTGCATGCAGTGCTTCTGTTCACTATAAATGACTTCCCAGCGTATGGAAATTTGTCTAGATACAGTGTTAAAGGGCATAAATCATGTCCAATTTGCGAACAACAGACGTCATATTGTCAATTGCATCATGGGAGTAAAACAGTGTACATGGGTCATCGAAAGTTTTTGCCTATGGATCGCCCTTATAGAAGACTAAAAAAGGCATTCAATGGATCACAAGAATTTGATACTGCTCAAAAACCTTTATCCCCTGATCTGTATTTTGATAGGGTGAAAAACATTGATGTGACATTGAGAAAGACATAGAAATCTGGTAATGATAGACATATTTGGAAGAAAATGTCAATATTTTTTGAGCTAACATATTGGAGGTATCATGAAGTTAAACATAATATTGATGTCATTCACGTGGAGAAGAATATCTGTGATTGTTTGATTGGAACATTTTTAGATATTAAAGGAAAGACAAAAGATGGGTTGAATGCAAGATTAGACTTACTATCAATGGGAATACGTTTGGAGTTAGCTCCCACTCCTAAAGGAAGACGAACATTTCTTCCCCCGTATTGTCATACATTATTGAAGAGGGAGAAAATTAGCTTTTGTCAGTGTCTTCATGATATCAAAGTGCCTCAAGGTTATTCTTCAAATGTAAAAAATTTTGTCTCATTGAAGGACTTGAAGTTGATAGGTATGAAATCACATGATTGTCACATCATGATGCAACAAATTCTACCAGTTGCATTGCGTGGAATATTTCTCATTCGTGTCAGAAAGACTATAATGAAGTTGTGTTATTTTTTCAATTCAATTTGTAACAAGAAGATTGATGTGAATGCTTTGAACATTTTGTAAAAGGATGCAATTTTTATACTTTTTCAATTGGAAATGTATTTTCCTCCAACTTTTTTTGATATAATGGTTCATTTAATGATTCATCTGGTTCGATAAATAAAGCTTTGTGGACCTGTATATCTTCGTTGGATGTATCCTTTTGAAAGGTATATGAAAATTTTAAAGGGGTATGTTAAAAATCCATATCGACCTGAAGCATCCATTATTGAAAAGTATATTTCTGAGTAGGTAGCAGAGTTTTGTACGAGTTACTTGGATGCGTAGCAACACATAGGTTTGCCTCCATCTCGCCATGAATGAGTTAATAATGGGGTAAAGGGGATTCGTGGCTTGAAAGTCAAATCATTGTCAGCTGAACATATGAAGAAGCTAGAATCATACATCTTGAATAACATAGCTGATGCTCAACTGTATATCACATTGCATATTAATGAGTTGAAACAATGTCATCCAAAGAAGAAAGAAATGTGGATTTTGAATGAGCACAACAAAACTTTTTTTTCATGGATTAAAAAGACTTTGATTGGTAGATCAGATGTATCAGAGACATTAAAATGGATAGTGGATGGTCCATGTTTAAATGTGATAACATGGTCCGGTTATGAAATTAATGGCTATACATTTCATACAAAATCTCAGGACAATAGAAGTGAAGTTCAGAATAGTGGTGTATTGGTGTTTGCAGAAGCAATGCATTTTTTGAGTGCTAAGGACAAAAACCCAATTTCTGCATCAAGTGAATATTATGGAGTGATTGAAGACATATGGGAGGTTGATTACTTTAAAATTAAAGTTCTTGTTTTTAACTATAAATGGTTTATTGGTAACAATAGTGTCAGACACGATGAATTTGGAATGACACTTGTTAATCTGAATATATTGGAAGACACATCTAATTCTTTTATAATGGAAACACATGAAAAACAAATTTTCTATGTAGTAGATCAATCAGATATGCAGTGGGCTGTTGTTTTACAAGGGAAAAAACAATATGTTGGTGAGGATGAACTTGATGAAGATGATGATTTATGTGAGATCCCTACTTCCATGGAAAGATTAACAGAACATAATGATGAGCATGTTGAAGACATGGTTTGTGCCATAAGGAACAATCACGATGAAGGAATTTGGGAAAACAATCCATTTGTACATTCCTAAAATTGCAGGTAACATATGTTTATTTCTTGTTTACATTTATTTTTTTCATAAATGTTAGATATTGTAAGTTTTTTATTTATTAAAACATGTTTTAAAACAAAATAAGTATAAGTTTTTGTTTGTTTTAAGTTTTTTTAGTTTACTTTATCATGTTTACCATTACATGAATTATATATTTATTATTTTT
Organism: Viscum album; assembly: GCA_963277665.1. Lineage (NCBI taxonomy): Eukaryota > Viridiplantae > Streptophyta > Magnoliopsida > Santalales > Viscaceae > Viscum > Viscum album. Next base: position 1,489,416,975 of record OY728153.1, on the reverse strand, counting down.
GTTCAGTGAAAATTACTTTACCATGTTTACTAGGTTTACCGTGTTTACCATGTTTACCATCTTGACCATCTTGACCATGTTTACCATCTTGACCATCTTTACCATCTTTACCATTGTTTAACATACTTACCATATTACCAATGTTTACTATTACGTAACTTAGTACACTTTTCTATTTTCTGATTACAGTAGTATTAAAATATTTGAATTTGTATATTTGTGAACTAACGTTTGTTTTTTTTATTTGAAGGATAATGATAGATCATTCAGTTGATCAACCACATGATTATGGAGATGAGCATATTGGTCATAACTCTGGGGAGGAACATTCACATGCTCCTATTACGACAAAGAGTTCAAAGGTTGGTAAACATGGGTGCACCCGTTTACCAAAATTATCACTTGCCCATACGCAGGATCAGAGGATAGTCATTGAGTTTGATGATGATAATATTCCTAGAGGTCCAAATGCAAAAGATTTTAAGATTTTTGTAGCAACTCAGGCTAAGAGCAAAGTAAGCATTCTGTATGATGACTGGAGAAGTGTGGATAAAGCGATAATATCTCAGTTGTGGGAGAAGATTTTGGTAAGATCTTTTGCTATTGTTTGACTATTATTTTAATGTTTCTAGTATATATAATATGTTTAACCTCTTCTTTATCAGATGAAATTTGATATTCCTGACACTGGAGGAGTCAGGAAGAAATGCTTATCGTTGGCTGCCAGGAGATGGAGGGATTTCAAATCAACCCTCTCATCTGATTTCATTTATGGTCATAGGAGTAATGACAATCCATGTCGTATATATCCTTTTATAGATGAAGACACGTGGAGAAAGTTTTTTGAAAGTAGAAGAAAAGAGTCATTTTTGGTAAGGGAAATGTAAACTTTTATAAGCTTTCTTATATAAATGATCTTATTAATTTTTTGTTAATGATTTCTTATTCTTAATTTACAGTAAACAAGGAAAGCTAATCAGGATATCCAATCTAAAAATGTATACCCTCATAGTTTATCTCAGGGAGGGTATGCATTTTTGGAAGAACAAATGATGGCGGAAAAATTTCAACAACTAAGAGCTGAGTCTTCAAGCTCTGGAGAGGTGGCCCCTCCATGCCCTCCATCTAGACATGAAAAATGGAAGAGAGCTCGGAAGGGAAAAAAAGGGGAATATCTTTCGGAAGAATTGAGAATCGTAGATGAGGGGATTGTAAGATATTTATTTTATTTATTTAAGTGAACTATTTTCTTCATATAATTTAAATCATTACAGAAATGTTCAATTAATTAATACAGGACTCTCTTGAGGAGCAGAGTTCATAGGAGACATTTACAGCTACTGGGAAGGAAGATATTTTATCTGTAGCATTGGGAAGGCCCGAACATCCTGGTCGTGTAAGAGGATATCCGGCAGGTGTATCGGAAAGAAAAGTGTTGCCACGTTCTTAAACTTCTAACGTTGAGGGGGTTTATAAAAAAATTAGAATCCTTGGAGGCTGAAGTTCATAATATTAATGCGACGATGGAGGACAAGATTAGAGTGTCGGTGCAGTATATGTTTGCAGACATGCAAAGACAATTTCAGACTGCAGCTCCCACTCCTCTACCTCCCCCTGCAGACCCCATTATTTATCCTCCACCTCCGCCAGTAGCTCTCACTCCCCCACCTCAACCTGCGGACCCCATTTTTTATCCTACTCCTCCGCCACAGATTCCTACTTATTATGAGTTGTACGTTGATGATTCTCAACATCATATAGTATCATATGGGTTGGTATATTGTATAGGAGATACAGTTCATCATCAACAATTAGAGGTAGATAATCATAGGGTCACTGTACAGGATATTATATATAGATCATCTCGGGTACCATTACCTACATATGAGGTGGCGACAGTTGGACATAGTATCGGCCATTTTTTAATTTGGCCATCCAGACTTCTTCGACTCATTACCATAGAGGTATGAATGTTATATCTTTTATTTTATTTTTTTATTAAAGTTGTTTTATCATTTGAAAACTAATATATTTTTACAGGAATACTTCAAAGGTAAATAAATACTTTATAGACAACAACAAAGACAAATGGCTATGACATCAGATACAAATTCTAGTAGTCTTGAAAGATTGTTAAGATATTCAAATTTTTTGGCGGGTCATTATGAGTTTCCAATGGAAGCTCATGTTTGTGGATGTGAAATAAGTGTGGGGATTATGAAAACTGATATCATGGATCTTGTTACTGGAGATAAGTTGGGCATCAACGTGGTGTAAATTTTTTCCATGTAAGTCTTAACACCTTTTCCCTGCGTTATATTTATTAAAAATGTATACTTATGTCTGTTTTTTATTAGGTATATTTATAAAATTTGTGAGAGGAATGAGCTGACAGATGTATATAGATTCATGGACCCGCAATTGATTTCCCCTGAAGCATGTGCATTGGATGAGGAACAAAGAATGTTTTATATTGCTGAAAGACTTGAAAAGAATATAGTCACACAATGTTGGATGATACCTTTTTGTGAGAGGTATGAAACACATCTCTCTCAAAGAGTTAATTATCTTTTAACATAAAAAACCACTAATGTTAAATTTCCTTTTATCAGTGATCATTGGATGTTAGGGGTTTTTTTCCCAAGGGAGAAAGCACTTTATTGGATATGCTCTGTCCATGATGATGTGCGGGAAAGTTTTAAGAATATATTGGAAAAGTAAGTTTCAATTTGTCAATAGTTTTATATATTATAATGAATTTTAAATTTACCCCATTCGTATTATTTTCTAACAGGGCATGGGCCTACTTTTGAAAAAACACAAAGAAAAGGAGTGCAAAGATCAAATATGTAAATGCGAAGGTAAATATCCATTTATAATTTGTACTTTTTGATTTATTACATAAAAATAATATATTGAATTTACACTCATTCAAACAGAATTGTCATGAACAACAAGGCGTCATCGAATGCGGATATTATATGTTAAGATTTATGTATGAAATAATAACAACTGGGACAGTTTTGAATTTTGACCTGGTAATATTTCCTCTTAAACTTTGCCATAATATTTCAATTTTATTTATTCATTATACACGTTAACTACTATCCTTTTCATTTGTAGCTTTTTGATGACCCTCAACCCTATACTGCTGAAGACATCAAACACTTACAAGCGGAGTGGTCAAATTATTTTACAGGTTTGATTTAATTTTAGTTGTTTGTAATGTAAAATGTAATTTTGAATATTGTCATTGTAATTATGTATTTGGTAGTCGTTTAGGTTGGATTTAGTTTTTTTTTAAGTTGACAGTGTAAGGTTTGAATGTTATATATGTGAATGTTTAATTTTTCTCTACTTCTTGTTTTGGTCTACTTATGATGGTTTTTCTGGTATGGATTCTGGTCTGGAGGGAGGGGTTCCAAGAGTGTGGGGGGGTGTTCAGTGGAGTTAGGGGTGTCCAGGGGTCTGGGAGGGCTATCTGGTGGGGTTGGGGGGCAGTCCAGGGGGGTGGGAGGGTTGTCCAGGGGTCTGGGAGGGTTTTCCAGGGGTGTGGAAGTGTTGTCCAGGGGGTGGGGGGTATACATGAGGGTGGGGGTTGTCCAGGGGTGTTTGGGGATGTCCAGGGGGTCGGGGGTAGTCCAGGGGTGTGGGGGGGGGGATCCAATGGGGTGGAGGAGGGTTGTCCAGGGTGTGGGGGGTATACATGAGGGTGGGGGGTTGTCCTGGGGTGTTTGAAGCTATCCAGGGGGTCGGGGGGTCGTCCAGGGGTGTGGTGGGGGTTGTCAAGTGGGGTGAGGGGGTGAGGGGGTGTTGTTCAGGAGGGTGGGGGTTGTCGAGGGGTGTTTGGGGCTGTCCAGGGGGTCGGGGGCAGTTCAGGGGTGTGGTGGGGGCTCCAATGGGGTAGGGGCTGTCAAGTGGGGTGAGAGGGTGCTATTCAGGAGGGTGGGGGGTTTGTCGAGGGGTGTTTGGGGATATCCAGGGGGTCGAGGGGTAGTCCAGGGGTGTGGTGGGGGCTCCAATGGGGTGGGGGAGGGCTATCCAGGGGGTATACATGAGGGTGGGGGCTGTCAAGTGGGGTAAGTTTTATATGTTATCAATGTAAATGCTTGAATTTTCTTTAGTTCTTGTTTTGATCTCCTTCTATTTTTTGTGGTACGAATTCTTGATTTGGTTTCTGGTTGATTCTGGGGGAGAGCAGAGGACTGCATTCGATTTTAAAAAAAAAAATTGTCTTCCACGTCGGTTATTTTATAACCGACGTGATAAAGAAATCGGGAAGAGTTTATCACGTCAGTTTTTTTAATAACCGATGTGATAAACACCTGTGGCATGGTTTATCACATCAGTTATTTAATACCCGACGTGATAAAAGACCTGGGAAATGGTTTATCACGTCGGTTATTTCTTAACCGACGTGATAACCCCCCCCCCCCCCGGACTGGTTTAGAATGTCAGTTATTATATAACCGACGTGATAAACCATCTCCCAGAAGTTTATCACGTCGGTTATTTAATAACCGACATGATAAAATCCCCCACACATGTTTATAACGTCGGTTATTATATAACCGATGTGATAACCCCCCCCCCCCAGTTTATCACGGTGGTTATATAATAACCGACTTTATAACCCCCCCCCCCAGTTTTTTCACGTCGGTTATTAATTAACCAACGTGATAAACACCACGATGTTATGTTTTTTACGTTGGTTTTTAAATAACCGATGTAAAAAATGTTATTTATAACGTCGTTCTTATTAACGTCGGCTAAAAATCGACGTAAAAAATGAAAAATAACTGATGTAAAAAACGTTTTTTGCACTAGTGAAAATGGGTTTCTACACTAAATGGATAGAGATGATCATGCACTATGTTTCGTCTGTTTCTTTTATGATCAATGTCAATGGTGGACTCACCCAAGGATTTTCCCCACTCGTGGCCTCCACCAGGGTGACCCCCTTTCCCCTTTCCTTTTTATCTTAGTGGCTGGTGTTTTTTCTAATATGATTTCTCTGGTAGTTACTTCTAATACTATCCATGGGTTAAAGGTGTGTCAGATTAGCCCACTTATATCTCACCTCTTTTTGCGGATGAATATCTTCTCTTTTTGAGATCTACACATGAAGAATGTTTTACTATTTGTCACTTAATTATCCTGTATGAGAGGGATTTGGGTCATATAGTTAATCAGGACAAATCGTAAATTTCTTTAGTTCTGGTGTTCCACCGAGCAGGAGAATGAAGCTTAGTATCACTACAGGTATCCAAATGGTTGATAAGAATAATAAATATCTTGGTCTCCCCACAAAGGTATATCATTCAAAAAAAGTGATTTTCTCATCCACTTTGGATATAATTGAAAAAAAAAATCCATGTATGGACTCTGAAAATAATTTCTAAAGCAGTAAAAGAAACCCTTACCAAGGTGGCTCTTAAATCTATCCCAAGCTATGTTATGTCCCTTTTTAAGCGTCTTGGAGCTATTGTTGACCAAATTCACTCCTACATCGCTAAATTGTGGTGGGTCCATAATAATAGAAGAAATAAAATTCATTGGCTTGCGTGTAAATCACTTTTCTCCCCCCAAAGAGGGTGGGGTAATGGGATTCTAGGATATCCACCTCTTTAATGACGCCCTTTTGGCTAAGAAGGGTTGACATCTTTTGACTTATCCCTCTTATCTTTGTGTGCATATTATCCATGAAAAATATTTCCCCCACTTGGATTTTTGTGATTCTTCTTTATGCCCCCACCCTATCTTCCTATGGAGAAATATTTGGGGCTCACAAAAACTACTTTGTAAAGGAATTGGCTGGAGGAACGATGATGATCTAAAAGTTAACATATGGAATGGTCCTTAGATGATTGATAATGATGGTATGTTGGATACTTCCTTAGATATTCCTAGATCTGATAATATTGTTGTCTGGTTCCTTTTCAATTATTCTAGTAATGGTTGGTGTTTGGATAAAATTGATTCATGGTTCAACGAAAGGGATAAAAGGATCATTCTTAGCATTCCATGTGTGATAGATGCAAAGTAGGATTTTCTTTTATGGTCCAAAGAAAATTCAGGATTTGATTCGGTGAAATTAGGATATAGTATTTCTCTTGATTCCCACCTTTTGGTTGGGAATGGGCTCTGGAAAATAATTTGTAAAATGGACACTCCCCTAAAGGTCCATTAATTCTTGTGGCAGATTTGCACTAGTATTCTTCATAATTTTAATTTCCTCTCTTTTTGACATGTTACCAACGAGAAACGATGTCCCTTATGATTGGATGGGCTAGAATCTCCTTTGCACGTAGTTGTCCACTATTTAGGGGCTAAGGTAGTTTGGAGTGCATTGGGAACTCCTACAGAGCTTTTGAAGGACACGGTGTTGGATCTCCCATCACTGTTGATGGTGTGGTCATACACATTCCTCATAGTTGTGGTTTCCTCATTATGTTCAATGGCTTGGATTATTTGGTTCAGAAATAATGATTTCATTTTCAATCACACGTCAAAATATTGTGCATTCTATATTGAATGGTCCACTTCCTGAATTGATGCATGGAATCACAAAACCACTTTGAACGGGTTGTCTGGATCTCACTCAATTGAAGCTAGATGTAGCCCTCCATTGAAGGGGTATTTAAGATAAATTTAAATGATTATCTCTATAAGGATGGGATTATCAGGGTTAGTTTGATGGTCTGAGACCATTACGGTAGGATTATTATACCTAGACAAGAATCACTACACGCCTTTTGGGAAACTACTATTTTTGAATCTCACATCGTCCTTGCTGGTCTGAATTTCGCAAAATATTGTGGATGGGATGATATCAACATTGAATATGATTGTCTTAACATTGTCAATGCCATTAGAAAAGATGACTATGGACTCCAATATTTTGACTTCCTCATTAGGAATATCCAATCACTCAGTCACAGCTTTGCGGTTTGTTCTTTATCCTTCATCAAAAGGGAGGTAAATGAAGTAGCTCATCATATGGAAACTTGCAGTCTTTCTGAAGAGAACCATAGTTGGTTTGATTATTTTCCTTCATATATTTTTTCTCATATTTTTTATGATCTTCATGATTGATATATTATCCTTTGTTTGTCAAAAAAATCTACAACAAGCCACAAAAGAGATAAAATGTTTCGTTATGCTAATGTTATCATGTTTTCCATTTTCATTGTCTTTCTTTGTTGAACTAAAAACACTATATATTGATTCAATGTTTTTAGACAGAAAACCTTTTTTATTTTTTAAATTAAGAAGATAATAGTAAGCTCATGTTCCCATTTTTGCGACTTCTTATGATATAACGGGCACATGAGCTTCCTCTGATCTTCTGGATTTCAACAATGAGAAAGGTTTTTCAGCTAAGAACATTGAGTCAATATATATGTAGTATTGAAATTTTGATGTATAAAGATAATATAAATATGGTAAAATTGTTAGTTATGATTATTTTGATACTTTGGGACATGTAGGAATTAGTCACGCATCAATCTGACACACAGTGTGACCGATATGACTCAAAGTGCTTTGTTTTATTTAAAATTGACATTAATTTTAGTAAAAAATAACTAACATACTCAAAAATGATAAAACATATTTTGAATATTTTTATACTTTAGGTAAACAATCTATAAGTAATTTTGGATGTGTAGGAATCATCTTCACCTCAATTCGACGCATGGTGACCGTTATGACTCAATATGTTCGTTATCAGTTTAAAATCGATAGTTTAGTTCAAAAAAATTCACTCACTGAAAACAAATAAAAAATTCTTGGATTTTATTAATAATTTATGACATTGATTTATAAGTCCTTTATGATATGTAGGAATCAGTCTCACATCAAACTGATACATGATATGATCAGTATGATTCAAAGTGCGTGTTTCTAGTTTAAAATGACATTTTAGATAAAAACAAGTGATGTACTCAAAACCAGGGAAACACATTTGGATTGTTTTGATAATTTAATAAAATGATACATAAGTCATTTGAGATGTGTAGGAATCAGTCACACCTCAATCTGATGCACTAGTGTGACCGGTATGACTCTAAGTGTGTTTTTTATTTAAAATTGACATCAATTTTAGTAAAAAGGACAACTGACCTACTCAAAACCAATAAAATGTATTCGGATTATTTTGATACTTTAGGGAAAGAATCCATAAGTTATTTTTGATGTGTAGAAATCATTTTCACCTCAATCTGATACATGATGTGTTCAGTATGACTCAATGTGTCTGTTATCAGTTTAAAATCGACAGTTTAATTAAAAAAATAACTCATTGAAAACTGAGAAAACATACTCAGATTTTCTTAATAATTTAGTACATCGATTCATAAGTCATTTTTTACATGTATGAATTGGTCTCATATCAAACCGATACACGATGTGATCGGTATGAGTCAAAGTGTGTGTTTCCAATTTAAAATGACATTTTAGTAAAAAAGACAAGTGGCGTACTCAAAACCAAGTAAAAACATTCATATTGTTTTTATACTTTATGAAAATAATTCATAATCTGTTTGGGACATATAGGAATTAGTCGAACCTCAATCTGACACATGATGTGACCAATATGACTCAAAGTGCATCTTTTTATTTAAAATTGAAATCAATTTTAGTAAAAAGGACAATTGACATACTCAAAACTAAGAAAACACATTTAGATTGTTTTGATACTTTAGTAAAATTATCCATAAGTCATTTGTGCTATGTAGGAATCGGTCTTACCTCAATCTGACACACGGTGTGACCAATATGACTCCAAGTGCATCTTTTTATTTAAAATTGACATCAATTTTAGTAAAAATGAAAACAGACCTACTCAAAACTGGGAAATCGCGTTAAGATTGTTTTGATACTTTAATAAAATGATTCATAAGTTATTTGTGATGTGTAGGAATCATTCACACCTAAATATGATACACAATATGCCCGATATGACTCAATGTGTTCTTTATCAGTTTAAAATCAACATTTTAGTTCAAAAAGTGTCACTCATTAAAAACTGAGAAAACATGCTTGGATTTTCTTGATAATTTAGGGAAATGATTAATAAGTCATTTTTGTCGTGTAAGAATTGGTATCATGTCAAACCGATACACGATGTAACCAGTATGAGTCAAAGTGCGTGTTTCTAGTTTAAAATGACATTTTAGTAAAAAAGACAAGTGACGTACTCAAAACTAATAAAACACATTCGGATTATTTTGATACTTTGGAAAAACAATCCATAAGTCATTTAAGACATATAGGAATCATCTACATCTCAATATGATGCACTGTGTGACTGGTATGACTCCAAGTGCATCTTTTCAATATATAAGTGTCATTTTAGTTTAAAATGCACATCACATCGCCAAAATCGAACAAACGGTCCTAGATTGTTTTCTCATCATTCTATCTGATATTACTTATTAATTTCCTTATCATTTTTATCTTATACTTATTTAGTTAATTTTCATAGAGATAATTCTTGAAGATGAAAAAGAAATGGTGTGACGTGCAAGAATCAATTGTGATACACAGTGTTCATGGTATGACTCAAAGTTTAGTTTAAAATTAACACTTTTTGTTAATTTATTTCTTTATATTATTACTAACATAAGAATCATTTTCTTATACAGGTGTGTTTTTTCTCGATAAGGGGTTAATATCAAAAGATAAAGGAAGAATGTTGTTTTTAAATGTATGTAATAATTTGTAATTATGTAATTGTATAAACCAATGTTTGAAATGTCTATAATATAGTGTTTTTTTCTTGTATTTATGTTGTAAATTTTCTTTCATTTAAATTTTGTATTATTACTTGATTTTTCTGATTTTGTGGTGTTTTTGGTGTAGTGTTGTGATGATACAATACACTATACTGGTGTTGTAGTGTGTTGTTACAACATACTGCAGTATGCCCCTATATCAGTGCTTTTTTAGTGCTGAGAAAATACTGGGGATTTTAATTTCACTCCAGTAGTCATCGCTTCTCTACCACTGATAAAATTCATTTTTAGTGTTGTTAAAGGCTTATTTTGTAGTAGTGAATGCCTATAAAGGACCCACTTTATGAGCGTTATTTTTAACACTGATAAAATTCGTGATTTTTTATCAATGTTTATAACATCAATGCTTTTTTAACATCGATAAATGTCATTTATAGCATTGATAAAACCCATATTTTCAACAATGAGTGTGGAGGATCTGACTTTATCATGTTCAATTGCAAGGTGCACAAATACCCGAGTATAGTATCAGCTTCGGTGGGGGAAAACTATGTTTAGAATGAAATTAATTGTGCTTGAATGAAATTATGTTATTATTATAACTTACAAAAATTACACACTCATACAAATAAAAATATAATTCGTACACCCAAACACTCGACCAGTGACGTGTCCTTTCTATTGGGGTCCAACCCACACATGGGTGTTTCTAAATTTGAGATAAGATAGTTTTTGAATATGATATATCTTTTATCCTATCACAAAAATAAGGTTGCATGTGTTACTCATGGATAGATATGTCTTTTATATCTATTTAGATGAGATCAGTGTTTGAATCTTAACATGACAGATACATGGTGATTTAGATATTTAAGATATAATATTTTATATCTTATTTGTTGTTGAAAAAGGAAACAGTGAAGGCTTTAAATGGGGAATAAATTGGTGGTGAACACACGGAGTGTTGCTCGAGATATAGTTCACCAAAATCAAAGGGAAAGGGGTCTTTGAGTTTGTGGTGGTTAGTGTGACACGACGACGACGACGCGATTATCTTGTACATGTGGAGGATTTCTTGGAAAGATGTTCAAGATGTAGTCCACCGAGAGAAATAAGGGGGCTATCGTGTAGCGGTAGTATGTGTGGTGCATTGACGTTAAACTGGTGTGAAGTAGCACCGATGTGATCAATGATCAGGGTCATGTATCAAGAGTCTTCTTGATTGTGGTGATTAAGCAGTGTGTCCCGATTGATTATCGGTGGTACATCATGATTGTAAGATCATGATAGATATAAATCCTTCGAGTGTCGTAGGATGGTGCTAGACTGACGCATGTTCATATGAAGATCTCTGAGGTAGTGATGTTTTGTCGATAGAAGGGTGAAGTTTTTTCACATATGAGTCTTTCGATGCAGGGATTTGGAGAGATGTTTATCAGATAGAAGAAAAAGGTGTATTGGGGTGTGGTTTTCACATGGGTTTTCTACACTCTCTCATTTGTAATTCTAGTTCGTGCATTGCTTGGATTCTTTGTATTTTTTTATTCATAGTGGATATTTGGGAATTGCTCTGTGGTTTTTTAATCCTCTGTATCATAGGGTTTTTTCACATTAAAAATATTATGTGTTGGTTTATTTATTTTTCTTTATATCGCTTCCATATTTTATTGGGTTTCTCACAAATGGTTTTGCAAGCGATTTTCTTACCAAGATCGGGATTCTCCTCAAACAAGTGGTATCATAGGTGATGGTTTGGGCTTGATATTTGTGGTGAGAATTTTGGATGTTTTCGAAAGGATCGATGGTGTGTGCGTGAGGCGGAATAAGATTTGGAAGACAAAGCAGACCGAGAGAGGTGTTTCGGGTCTTACACCTAATTCTTTTCTTCGGAATGTGCGGCTGGTGAAGAAAGAATTAAAAACTGAAGATCAAGGTGATGCACTAGCTGCTCAGGATTTTGAGAAGGGGGTAGTTTTTTGTTGAAATAGTGGGTGTCCTAGACCCAACTATGCAGTACTTTTTTATTACCATATCATGTGTATAGTTATTTATGTATGATGTTATCTTACCATTATAGTGCAGACTTTTCTGTGTACACTATAATAGTGGTAATGTTTAAAAGTTAAAACGAGTTCATTGTGATCCAAAAACCGGTCAAATTAACCCAAATAATCTTCATTTAATTCTTATCGAATGATTCGTCCACATGGATCTAATATAACTCATTATAAAATCATTAAAGCTTCTGTAATATCATTAATAACATTTAATATCAGTTCTGGATGTTTACCCATGATCTACCCAAACATCAATTTAAGAATACAAGTGGACCGCTCAAGAAAACCATGAAAACGAACATCCCTGATCAATGTTTTTAAACTCTACAAGTCATCCAAAGGAACATAATATGAAATAATGAAACCAGAATGAACCCTATTAATGTATAAAAGGTTCTTTAATTTCTAATTAATGAATATAATGTCATTATATAGGACATTAAAGAGAAGGAGGCATTCGGGTACAAGGTAAGGGGAAATCTCGAACCCAATTTTCTTCCTTCGGGTTCTCCCTCTTTCACTCCATTTTTGATATGGTTACTCCTCAAATATCATTTTTTCTTCATTTACTTTACTTTTCTGGGATATACATGTTTGTCACTGGTTTTTATGTCCATCAAAATGTTTTCCAAAAGAACTCTTCTTTCAAGATCTCACCTTTTACCTCTCATTCAAGGTTGATGGTTCTTGTATCAAGTATGTTGTTCCCTCTTTCTTTTGGGAACCCAAAGCTTATGAATGTGTTATTATGAGATAAAACCCATTACTTTTCATGGGTTATTTATATACATGTTTTATATGTGTTCTATGTGGCAAGCATGATAATGATAATGTTATGATGTAACGGGTGCGCCCGAAATTATATAGCGCAATATGAATGTTTAAATGTGATGGGTGCACCCGGAATTATACAGAGCTCCAATGCATTGGGTAAAGTGATGAATCTCATGAGTAAATGTGAAATGATGTGTGAACAAGATGCTAGATTTGTTCACAAGTATGTGTGGTAGTTAACCACTAAGACATGGTGTTTTATTTTTATGCATTTCCATATTTCAAGTTTATTGTTTATGCTCCTCTCATGTTCATGATATTTTGCCTATGTCATGATTATGATCACCCCATGATATATTGTTCTTATCTATCCTCTTACTGGGATTTTAGCTCACCCATTTTGATGTATATCCTCAGGTGTCTACATGTACTAAGGATAGGACAAGTGCCACTAAGAATCTAGTGAAGAAGAAATTAAATAAATGTTTATGGTTGATGTTGTATTTGTTATGTGTGGTCCTAGTTTGCCCAAGACACTAAACCTTTGGATCCTCTATGTGTAATACTATTATGTTGTTTATATTTGAAATGATGTAATAGTAATGAAAGAAAAGGCCGGGTCTCTATAGTTGGTATCAGAGGAAAGGTTTAGTTAATTTGGGAATTAGGATTAGTAAACCCTAAAGAAAACCTCTAGCATGAGAATAAGTACAAATATGTACACAATAACATTTACCTAGGGACCCCATATGTTATGTTTTTTTCTAAATGAATAAGTTATTCATGACTTGTTTACTTATGTTTTGTTCTAACCTTTTCTATTTTAGAAAATGGTGGGAACCAGGAGAAATCAGGCCAACAACTCTTGCGATGGCCAATGCAACGATTGCCCAAATGACATCCCCAATGATTTTGGAGGTGGAGCTCAAAAATTCATGGCGATGCTTACCCAATTATCTCGGGTTATGAATAATAACCATAATAATGGGGAACATCCTCCTTCACCAAAGAGGGAGCAACTAGCTATCGAATGTTTTATGCGGCAACGACCATCGACGTTTTTTGGATCTTCTGATCCACTAGTTGTGGAACAGTGGGTCAACTCCATGGAGAAGATATTTTCTATTCTTCACTGTTCCGAGATGGAGAAGGTGACTCTAGCCGTTTATCATCTAGATGGAGAAGCTGATCAATGGTGGGCTTTGATTAAGAACACCAAGCCAAGGGAGGAAATTGAAGAGATGGAATGGGAAGACTTTAAGATAATGTTTCTTAATAAGTACTTCCCACAAAATCTTTGCACGAAGATGGAGAGAGAATTCATAGAGCTCAAGCAAAAAGAAGGAGAATCGGTCACAACCTATGAAGAAAATTTCACAAGGCTCGCAAGGTATGCTTCGGGTTTTGTTTTCAACAATGATAGAAAAATTGATAGATTATTTAGTGGATTAAAACCATATCTTCGAAAGGCTCTTGCAATTCGAGACTTTGGGAGTTATGAAGAAGTTGTTCGGTGTGCTCTCAAAGTGGAGATGGAGTTTGGAGAATGGTCCCATGGATATGGTGATAAGAAAAGAAAGATGGAGTTTCAAGATGGTGGATCTAGTGACAAAGGTGGGAAGAAAAATCAACAAGCCACATGCCAAAAATGTGGGAAGTTGCACCATGGGAACTGCCTCAAAGGTACGGGGAAATGCTTTAAGTGTGGGAAAGAAGGACACCAAGCTCAAGAGTGTCGAAAAGACATGAAAAGGAAGGATAATGTAGACAATTAAAGGAGAGAACCACTCATGGTTCAATGCTACAACTGTAGGGAGCTAGGGCACTATTCAAACCAGTGCACTAAACCTCGAGCTCTCGAGGGTAATCAGCACCAACAACCACCAAAGCCAAAGGAACAAGGTAAGGCTTATTCCATCACTATTGTGGAGGTGGAACATGATAATGAAGTCGTACAAGGTACACTTCCTATTCACTCAAGAATGGAAAAAGTCTTATTTGATTCTGGTTCTACGCATTCCTTTATATCTTGCAAGTTTTCTAGAACTATAGAATCGAAGCCCTGAAACCTTGAAGTAGAGATATCTGTAAAAACACAAAGTGGTGCAATCGTTGCAACCCATGTGTTTGACTCTTCTCCTATTGACGTATGTGGGAAGATTCTTCCAGAAAATCTTGTAATACTTCCCTTGGTGGAATTCGACGCTATAATGGGAATGGATTGGCTCTCGTTATATAGAGCACATATCAACTATCGGGAAAAGGAAATATATTTTCATATTCCGAACCATCCCATGCTCCTCTACAAATGCAAGAAAGATCATGAATATCCTTTGAAAAATCCTTCAATGGTGTGGGTGTTGATTCCCTATGAAGAAGCATACCTCGCCCAAATGGTTGAGTCGAAGGAAAGTGACAACCTTGAGGAAATGCCCATCGTGAGGGAATACAGTGATGTATTTCCCGAAGAGTTGCCCGGAATTCCCTCAGATCGTGAGGTAGAGTTCTCAATTGAACTCATACCCAGAGCTACTCCTATCTTGAAGTGCCCCTATAGGATGGATCCTATCGAACTGGAGGAGTTAAAGAAGCAGCTGCAAGAGCATCTGGACAAAGGGTTCATACGCCCTAGTGCATCACCTTGGGGTGCACCAGTGCTCTTTGTAAAGAAGAAGGATGGAACCATGCGGTTGTGTATCGATTATCAGGAACTCAACAAGATCACCATAAAGAACAAGTATCCTCTCCCAATGATTGATGACTTGTTCGATCAGTTAAGAGGATCTCAATACTTCTCAAAGGTGGATCTTCGTTCTGGATATCATCAAGTAAAGGTGAAGAAAGAATATATTCAGAAGACTACCTTCCGTACAAGGTATGGGCACTATGAGTTTTTGGTGATGCCTTTCGGACTTACTAATTGCCCTGCAATCTTCATGGATTTGATGAATAGAGTCTTTAGACATTACCTTGAAAAATTTGTGGTAGTGTTTATTGATGATATTCTCATCTAATCCAAGAGCAAGGAGGAACATGAAGAACATCTAAGACTTGTGTTGGCGACATTGAGAAAGGAGAAGTTGTACGCCAAGTTTAGAAAGTGTGACTTTTGGATGAATCAAGTCATGTTCTTGGGACATGTGATCACAAGTGAGGGAATTTTTGTGGATCCTTCAAAGACAAAGGCGATTGAGGAATGGCCCAGGCCCTCTAATGTCAAATAAATCCGTAGTTTTCTTGGATTAGTTGGGTACTATTTACGTTTTGTGAGAAACTTCTCACGATTGTCAAGCCCGCTAACTAAGTTAACAAGGAAAGGGGTAAAGTATGTATGGACGGAATAATGTGAGGGAAGCTTCAAGGAGCTAAAGAGAAGGCTGATCACTGCACCTGTACTCACACTACCGAAAAGTGGAGAAAGTTTTGTGATATACAGTGATGCTTCAAAGAAAGGCTTGGGTTGTGTACTCATGCAAAATGATAATGTGGTAGCCTACGCCTCACGACAGTTGAAGATCCATGAGCAGAACTACCCGACGCATGATCTAGAGATGGCAGTCGTGATTTTTACCTTGAAAATATGGCGGCACTACCTTTATGGCGAGAAGTGTGACATATACACCGACCAAAAGAGCCTAAAGTATATATCCACACAAAAGGAGCTCAACATGCGTCAAAGGAGATAGTTAGAGCTAATCAAGGATTATGATTGCTCTATTCACTATAATCCTGGAAAGGAAAACAAGGTAGCTGATGCTCTAAGTAGAAAAGAACCTGCTACTCTATCCATGTTGAGGATTGAGAAAGACCCTATCTTCTTGGATTTGCAAAAGATGGATTTGGAAATCATAAGGGCAGGGGATACATCCTACCTTGCCCAAATGATTGTGCAACCATCCATCCAAGAGAAGATTAAAGAAGCACAAAGGGATGATGTGGAGATATAAAAGAGGGTGAATGCAGTAAAGAAAGGGAAGATGAAAGAGTTCCATATCGACGATGATGGTGTGATTCGGTTTGGAACGCGGCTTTGTGTGCCTTCATCACCCGGGATAAAGAATGAGTTATTGGATAATGCACATAGCTCAACTTTCTCTATCCATCCTGGAAGTACCAAGATGTATCATGATCTCCGAGAACACTTCTGGTGGGATAACATGAAGAAGGAGATTGTGGAATATATATCAAGGTTCTTGGTATGTCAGCAAGTTAAAGCTGAGCGGAAAAAGTCCAAAGGTATGATGCAGCCATTGCCTATACCCATGTGGAAATGGGAAAATGTTACTATGGAATTTGTCACGGGTCTCCCAAAGACGTCAAAGGGAAATAATGCGATATGGGTTGTGGTTGATCGACTCACCAAGACTGCCCATTTTATCGCTATTCGGGAAGACCTCTCACTTGAACAACTTGTAAGGATATATGTGAAGGAAGTAGTGAGATTGCACGGTGTTCCACTCTCGATTGTCTCTGATCGTGATCCAAGTTTCACATCTAAGTTCTGGAGGAGCCTTCAGCATTCTTTGAGTACTGAATTAAATTTCAGCACGGCCTATCACCCCCAAACTGATGGCCAGTCTGAAAGGACTATTCAGACGCTTGAAGATATGCTAAGAGCCTTCTCTCTTGAATTCAAAGGTGGTTGGGATCAGCATCTCCCATTGGTTGAGTTCTCATACAATAATAGCTTCCACTCGAGTATTCATATGGCTCTATATGAAGCTCTTTATGGGAAGCAATTTAGAACTCCAACCTGTTGGGATGAAGTTGGAGAACGAAAGCTACTTGGTCCCGATCTTGTTCAAGAGATGACAGAGAAGGTTCAAGTCATCCAGAAACACATCAAAGCTGCTCGAAGTCGGCAAAAGAGCTATGATGACAACCGTCGAAGGGACTTGGAGTTCGATGTTGGAGATAAAGTCTTCCTTCGAATATCTCCATGGAAGAGAGTCATGAGATTTGGGAAGAAAGGGAAGTTAAGCCCAAGGTACATTGGCCCCTTTGAGATCCTTGACCGTATAGGATCTGTGGCCTATCGTTTGGCACTTCCACCGAATATGGATCAAGTTCATGATGTGTTTCATGTATCACTACTGAGGAAGTACATACCAGACCCCTCACATGTACTAAACTCAGAGGTGGTGCAGCTGAAAGATGATCTCTCCTATGAGGAGCATCCAGTAAAAAATTTGGACCGAAGTGATAAGGTTCTATGCAACAAGACAATCCGCCTTGTCAAAGTGTTGTGGAGGAACCATAAGTTTGAGGAAGCAACTTGGGAACCAGAAGAGTAAATTAAGGAGAAGTACTCTCACCTGTTTGTGTAAAGTGAAATTTCGGGGGTGAAATTTCTTAAGGGGGGAAGAATGTAACGACCCAAAGCATTTCAATGGAAAATTCCCTTCTTATATTTATGTCATAAAAACACAAAATAATGAACTACTAAGTGATAAGTGACCTTTAAACATAATTTTGTCACCCCTATGTTTGGAATTTTAAAAATCCGACATACACGGTTGTGTTCAAGATAGTTTTTGGAGTCTAATGAAACAAAAATAGTTTTTGGTGAATAGTAACCTACCCTTATGAATAGTAACCTACCCTTATGAATAGTAATATGACCCTTATGAATAGTAAATAAGAGTAGCATTACCTATGAATAATAAAATAAAATTTAGACATCTTAGAAAGTGACAATTTGACCTTAGTAAACATTTTTGGTATTTTATAAGTCATAAATAATTAATTATAATTAATTAATTAATTTAAAAGAATATTTATTTCCCTGAAATGTATTAATAAATTATTGAATCAATGCCTAATAGTTTTTAGATAATTTTATAAGACCCTACGTAATTTTTGAAAGAACTGCAAAATCAGTTTTAATTTTAAAAACTATTTTTTTAAGTAAATTATGATTTTAATTAAATATTAAATTAATAATATTTAGAAAATTATTTTTGAAAAATGGAATTCATTTTTGGATTCTACACGTCAAAAAATTGTTGGGGTAAAGTTTTGTGATTTTTAGAGATACTTGAATTTTTAGTGAATAGTAGAATACATTAATTTACCATATAAATACATTTTAATTAAAACCCACTATTCCTGACATCACAAGTGATGTAAGCACCCAAATCTCGAACTCACATGCCTTATTTACTATTATTGGTCATCCAAGACTCACTATTCCTTGTCTTAGGTGAAATTAATAAACTAATCCATTTTATATTAAGGAAACCCCTCTCCCCTCCACTATAAAAGCCACCCTTCACTCCCTCTTTTCCTAACACTTCTCAAGCTCCAAGACTTCTCTAAACTCTTCCCAAACACCTTTCCTAGCCTCTCCCCCACGTCCAAGATCTCCTGGTCTCATCAAAAGACAAAGATTAGGCCCTTAAGGAGGTTCTCAAGAGGAGGATTCTAAAGGTAATTTCTCTCTCTCTTCTCCTTTAATTTCCTTTCAAGTTCAAGTTCCTTTCTTGATCTCTCCATACCTATCTTCATACAAATTGTTTTGAAACTCTATTATTATACATATAATGTAATCTTATGATTCTAATGGTATATTATATCACCCCACACCCTTTCCCTCTTCCTTTTATTTTATTAAAGAGAACGTTGTTCATGAGGTGTTAAATTTATCATCTTCAAAAACGACATGTTCTCTTCTTCCATTTCTACCTTCAAATCTGGTCATGAAACCATTTTTATGGTTGAACCAGAATATTTTATATGTATTATGTTCTATTTTAAGTTCTGGAAATAACCTATGGTCATATTACTAAGTGAAAAGTTAAAACGAGTTCGTTGTGATCCAAAAACTGCTCAAATTAACCCAAATAATCTTCATTTAATTCTTATCTAATGATTCATCCACATGGATCTAATATAACTCATTATAAAATCATTCAAGATTCTGTAATATAATTAATAACATGTAATATAAGTTTTGTATGTTTACCCATGATCTACCCAAACATCAATTTAATAATACAAGTGGACCGCTCAAGAAAACCATGAAAACGAACATCCCCGATCAATGTTTTTAAACTCTATAAGTCATCCAAAGGAACATAATATGAAATAATGAAAACATAATGAACCCTATTAATGTATAAAAGGTTCTGTAATTTCTAATTAATGAATATAATGTCATTATACAGGACATTAAAGAGAAGGAGGCATTCGAGTACAAGGTAAGGGGAAATCTCGAACCCAATTTTCTTCCTTCGGGTTCTCCCTCTTTCACTCCATTTTTGATATGGTTACTCCTCAAAGATCATTTTTTCTTCATTTACTTTACTTTTATGGGATATACATGTTTGTCACTAGTTTTTATGTCCATCAAAATGTTTTCCAAAATAACTCTTCTTTCAAGATCTCACCTTTTACCTCTCATTCAAGGTTGATGGTTCTTGTATCAAGTATGTTGTTCCCTCTTTCTTTTGGGAACCCAAAGCTTGTGAATGTGTTATTATGAGATGAAACCCATTAATTTACATTGGTTATTTATTTACATGTTTGATATGTGTTCTATGTGGCAAGCATGATAATGATAATGTTATGATGTGACGGGTGCGCCCGGAATTATATAGCGCAATATGAATGTTTAAATGTGACGGGTGCACCCGGAATTATACAGCGCTCCAATGCATTGGGTAAAGTGATTAATCTCATGAGTGAATGTGAAATGATGTGTGAACAAGATTCTAGATTTTTTCACAAGTATGTGTGGTAGTTAACCACTAAGACATGATGTTTCATTTTTATGCATTGCCACATTTCAAGTTTATTGTTTATGATCCTCTCATGTTCATGATCTTTTGCCTATGTCATGATTATGCTCACCCCATGATATATTTTTCTTATCTATCCTCTTACTGGGATTTTAGCTCACCCCTTTTGATGCATATCCTCAGGTGGCTACATGTACTAAGGAGAGGACAAGTGCCACTAAGAAGCCAGTGAAGAAGAAATTAAATAAATGTTTATGGTTGATGTTGTATTTGTTATGTGTGGTCCTAGTTTGCCCAAGACACTAAACCTTTTAATCCTCTATGTTTAATACTATTATGTTGTTTATCTTTGAAATGATGTAATAGTAATGAAAGAAAAGGTCGGGTCGCTATATGGTTGATCAGGATGGTGCCACCTTCATAAGTCTTTGGCCAAAGCAGTAGAAAGGAAAATCCATCCGGATAGATCAACAAATAATAAATCAAGATAAGGACGATGACACAAGAGTGTTTCCTGCTTTATGAGATATTTAATGACAAAGAGATTATAGTACATAGTCAGTGTTCGTAGGATGGTAGTCGTTGATATGACTATCATTATCTCTTTAGGGGTCATGATGAGTTGCTAGACTCTGCTCTTGGTCTATGGATTTTATTCACTGCTATCGAGATGAGGGCCTAGAGGGTCACACACAATAACATATTCAAGAATTTGTCCTATTCATTTGAATAGGTATAAGGACATAGTGGGCCCCGCCACGGGGTCCGAGCATTGTCCAAGTTATCGATCACCGATAAATTAAATAAATTCATTGATATTCAAGTTACGAATATTTGAGATTGAATTTATTTAATGTATTTATGAGTTTAGTAAATACAAAAAAAATATTAACCGAACAAATATTATTTAATATTCAAGGTTCGTTTAATATTAAGCGGGACAACGAGTCGAGTTAAATGGCTCAGATTTTATCACGTAATATATTTCAAGTATGCGATAAAAATAATAAATAATATTGGTGCAGTTAAGTTCATCAAAATTATTTATTTAGTGGACGTTGAAATAAATGGGGGTCGGGGAACCCTACTGGGTATTTATCAACGTCACTATAAATAAGAGAGGTGGCTCTCTCTTATTGGTGTGTAAATTACTATTTATTCATTTTATGGAGTGAAAGTTGAGAGCCTCTCTCTCCTCCCGCTCTCTAGAGAGAGAAGCTCTTGATCCAAGAAGCTCAGATCAAGATCTCTCTCATGCATTGAAGGCTTCTCGATGCGGTGATCGTTGGGACGTCGAAAGCATTGTCGGATCGTCGTGCTAGCACCAGGAGTTTGAAGATCGACGTTCCAGCGGATTTTTGGAGCGCGTGTGGATGATCTAGAGGGATCCTGTTTTAGATCCTTCAAGCGATGATTGTCATCGACTAGTTGCAATCGACCGCGCCTTCGGATTTGAAACGGGTACGTTTTCATTTTAATTTTGTGCTCTTTAAAATTTACGCGAGATCCTCGGATCTCTCCGGGGCTCGGATCGTCGGTGACGACAAGTTCCGTCTTCCCACCGACGAAAATTTTAAAATCCCCAGCCCACCGGCTTCCGCTGTGCGCCCTAGAAACCTAAGAGTGGTATCAAAGCGATCGCGTAAATTTTATGAGCCAAATAAAATTAATTTTCATAAAATTAAGTATAGGGTTCAAAAACGGTCCCATCGTTTCAAACCGCGTGTCGATCTGATCTCGAATGGCTAAGTTTTGGCTAGTTTAATTTTTCAGATTAGATCAAATATGCGGTTTGATCTCAGGTTCTATTTTTATTTCATCTTGTTGAACCAATTAAATTTCAATTAGTTCATCCGAAATAAATTTACTTGTGCAAATTATAAATTTTATAATTTAGTAATTTGCCTATTATTTTTATTATTATAATAATATTTATATTATTATTATAATAATATAATAATAATAAATTGTTATTTTTCTTATAATAATGTTATTATTATTAAATTTAAAGGCTAAATAGCCTTTAGAAATTTTGTGTGTGGAAAAACACACAATTTTTTAATTGGTGGAGACTTACAATTGTAAGAAGACTCGCTTAAAAAAAGAGGAGGACTTGACTTCTTTTTAAAAGGAAGGGTATAAAAAAAATAATAAAATAAATTAAAAGGGGAGGTTGGGCGGTGGTTTAACAAAAAGCAAAACAAAAAAGGAAAGGACTTGCAGGGGTTCGCGTGGACCCCCTCCTTCCTTGTGCGGCGCACTGCAGCGCCGCATGGGAGGCCAACCCAGGGCCACCAGCTCCTCTTCCTAGCGCGGCGCATAGCAGGCGCCCTGCCACTTGCTTCGGACGCACCCGTCTCCTACGTAGCAGGCCACCTCTACACACCCTCCTGGACTCCTCCCCTCTGCACCCTATCGCAACGCCCTGAGGCCCGCCATCCCGTTCTCTTCCCACGCGGCGCAGGGCAGGCCGCCGCATGGCTCGGCCCGAACCCCTCTACAACAGGCCGCCAGAAACCCTGATGTGGTGCTGCTTCACCGGCCGAGCAGCCCGGTTGGCCTCCTCCTCCTAGAAGCCGCCCAGCTCCAGCTCGCCAAGGTTCAGGCGTCGCCTGCTCTTTCCCTACACGCCAAACCGGCGGCTCGGCTCGCCGCCAGCCCCTCTCCCACGCCATGTCACCTCCGCACCAGGTTCGAGCTGGCCACCGCCTCTAGAGTCTGGCCAACCAGCAGCACCTCGCGTTGGCCAGCAGACTAGACCGGATTTCTAGCGGCTGCTTTTCAGCCTCACCACCACCGGACAGCGGTCATCGCCACGCTCGCCCTTCCGGGTGCACCGCGCGTCGCTGTGGCATTGGTCAAATCTGGGAAGTACTTTTATTTTGCATGCAGTTATTTCGCAGCGCAAATATAGCCCCAAAGCGGTTCGAGTAGACCTACCCAACCCGGAATGGGTTTGGGCGGATCGGCCCAGCCCATTTCAGCCATGGCATGGCCCTGCGCGGGTTAGGCCCGACCCGCACAGGCCATGCAATGGTGTTTTCAGGGTTCGACCACATTAAATTAATCAAGATTAATTAAATTAATTAATTTAATTTTAGTTTATAAATTAAATTAATTAAAATAATTTTGGTTAATAATTTTAATACCCGAATAAAATTAATTCAATTTAAGTATTAAATTGAATTAAGTTAAATTAATTTAATTTTGGCATTAAAATTAAATTAATTGACGGACCGATAATTAATTGAATTATTTGAATTATTTAATTCATTTAATTTAATTAAATAAACCCTCATGCTTAATTATTGCATTTTAATTTTTATCGCGCTTTATTTTACCCACCGTCTGATCTTGAGCATCGACCTTGTATGTCTGCATTTAATTATTTAATTAATTATTTATTTAAATGCATACGATGATTATAATTAATTAAATAGACAGTCTGCGCATCGTCTTTTATTCTTCGGTTAAAATGTATAAGGGCTTGCGTGTCCGATTTATATGATGTACATTTATACTCGAGTCTCCCTCGCCTGCGCGCGAGTATCTTTGTATTTTGGACGAAGACGACAAGTGACGTGGACCCCACCAAGATGAGGCGGTGCACGACGGTGCAAGACGACACGTGGATTCCACCAAGACGAGGCGGTACTCCAAGACGTAACGTCGACCCCGCCAAGACATGGCGATACTCCAGAAGACCAGCGAACATACATGACAGGGCAAGCTGCATCAAGAGTCAAGCATACAACTCAGGTACGATGCGCTTAGGTCGTTTAGATGATCAAGACCAGTCGGGTAGTAGTTTACCTTTATGCATTTATTTATTATTTTATGCATTTTAGAACAGCGGGAAAATACATAAAATAATAGATAATAAAATGCATAAAGAAGTGGCATGTGTTTTTCTATTAAAGTTCAGTTGTGAGTGCGACAACATAGACGAACAAGTTTAATAGAAATGGATTACATTCATTGAGAGAAAACCAATAAAACCCTCAAAGAAAATATTAAGTCACAAACAGTCTTCCATCATTCAAGTTTGAACAAAACAAGGTGTTCGAGGTGCCGTTCATGCCTTAGATGAGGGTGTCTCTTACTACCGGGGAGTTCTTATTCGTGTGGTGGGTCGACTTAACTAAAATTGCAGCAATGAAATAGTCTTAGCTAGCTTGTTGTAATTTTAGAGGCAAGTGTTGAGTAAATCAGTAAATGATTTTTGAAGCTGGGACTTCACTCAACAGATCAAGGAACCGCAAGTTAATGCGATTGGACAGCCAAAAGCCTATCTTGTACCCTCTGAGTAGTGGCGTAGCCATAGCTTGTAGACTATGAGGGAGGTTCAGGGATCCTTGCCACTAGAATACTCAAGAGTATTCCGATTCTAGTACAGAGGGTTCCTATAATTTGAAAAATTAGTGGGAAACATTTAATGATTAAATAATCAGTAATGTCACATTAGGTAATCACATAAAAGTACAATCTGTTAAAGTATATTTGTAGATAATGGCAAGCAATACAACAATAAAACTGTGATAAATATTAGACAAAGTAAATGTCCAAACAAGCACGAAATTCCAAGTGTAGTATAGGTGCTTGCGCACATTACTACTATAACAGAAATTTAAGGTGCTTATGTCCCAACATGTTAAGCCACCTTTAGAAGTGAGGGTGTAAAACTACTTACAGAAGACTCATGAGTCAAGCACATGATGGAACTGTCATAATGCTATCATCAAAGTCTGATGTTAGTTGTGGTCGCTACATCAAGACATGGATGATGTTACATGTAGTCTCATCTCCAATATCCTTTCGAGGAGAATGTGAAGCAAGATTTGAATGTGATGATTGCACTCGGATTGTGTAAAGTGAAAGACAGTTCACAATCTTTCATGTCATCTCATTATTATACCTTTTACACCCAATTACTCTAGTTTCATCTAAAGGTACAAATGAACGGTATAGAGTAAGCGCTTCATTACCTTTAAGGTAACATTCGCCAAGTAATAAGAATATTGGAGATAACACCATCTTTTTTTCTTATGGAGAATACATTAAATGACAAGGCGAAAAGGCCTATGGAAAGTTATGCCAAAGGCACCTTCGTCATGTCCTTCAAAGAAAAGTGGTTGGTTATTTAACAGGAGGTTATTTGCATCACATATTGAAATAAATCCATACTAGAAGCAAGTACCCGCTTCTCGTTTAGTTAATATTCATCAAATAAAAGTATTGTTATCTCACATACTTCTTGGGTATTAAAATACAATATGCTTTTTTATATACATGTATTAAAATACAGTAACCAAGCAAGTAGAGAAACATTACTAGAATTAAAGTGTTTTCTCCAAGCAGTTGAGAAAGGGTGATTCCTAAGTCAGCGGTGAGAAACACATAACTTCTAATTACCAAGTGATTGATTCAAATTGAACAAGTTGCGGAGTATAACCAAAAACATTTATCTCATGTGCCCATTTGGACATGATGAGACATTATTCCGTGTTTTGGAATGAATGTTGTTTGTGGTAACATACTCAACAAATAGTTCACTACTACTTGAATCAATAGCAATACATGGTGAATATAAAATGTAAGACCTACCCAGTTGTGGCAATGTGATTATTTGTCAAGTAAAACTAAAAGTGGACGTCAACTATATACCCAGTATGGTATTTAGGCTCGGCACAGCTAAACACCTTTGGTATTATTGACATCCTTAGTTTAGAAAAAGAAGCCTTTAGAAATAAAGGTATGCCACAAAGCTTTCTGTGGTTAGTTCAACAAGACAGTGTGAACTATTCCAAAGAAAGAAAGAGGTAAAGATACTTCATAAGTTTCCTTTAATTAATTAAGGAATGTACCAGTGAAGTATAGGTTTGGTAAGAAGATATGAGTTGCTTCGGATTGGCATGCTGAATAATATCTTGACCAAACAATCATCGATCGTGATAATGTAGCGTGGAGTAATTCCTAAATGCATGTTACCTTATCTACATCACCATATTGATGTTTATAAGGAGGATCGATAACGAGTCTTACATATTAACATTGATCAAAAAAATGTAGCGTGGAGCAATTCCTAAACGCACATTTTATACATCAAAGTTATGATGTAAGTTGTATCAATGTTACAACCTGCAGAAACTTCCATTATATTTCATGATGTGCTTTGAAAATAACAGCTTAAACCCATAACCAATATGCTAACTAAAATGACAAATGGATGTCATACGAGTCATAGTATGATGGAAAAACCATTATGTCATAGGACGTGTTTAGATGCAAAGCGTTTTTTAGGATTTAAACAAACATGCATCAAGTTAAACATGTTGTGCATCTAAGGTAATTATCCTAATAGTTGCTTAGGATATTATATAAATCCCTAAGATAGAAAAGATGTAGTCAAGCATTAGACTACATTTCTATACAAGGGTTCACATCTCTATTAGAGATAGTGGGAGCTGAATTGACTTGGACTTAGTCAATGCTCGAGATGCATAAATGGTTGGCATAAGGAACAAGTTTCACAAGTACATGTGGAATAGGCATGTTCCAAAGACACATACTGCGTAGGAAGAATGAAACCATGGTGATGGTTTTATATTCACCACGGTCGGTGATAAATTATTCATTAAGAATAATAAATCCTACAAGCAGTATATGGCAACGAGCTAAGATTGACAAGATCAAGTAAAATTCAATAATGGATTCCATGTATCAAATTGCAAAGGGGCTTATAAATTGAATGTTGTGGTGGGTATTCAAATGAAATGATACATGGATGGTACAAGTATGGTGCCAATAAGGCTTGATTGGTTATACCAAGTCGGTACGCCTAAATCTATTAGAATTTTACTTGTCATAGCTGAACTTCTATGATAATTTTATTGGTCATTGGATGTCAAGATCATCTTTTGTGGAAGGTGTCTATACGACGCAACCAGAAAGAGATGATGACATCAAATGATGCCAATAAGGGTTGAAAGTTACTGAAATCCAATTCTGGATTAAAGTAAGCAACAAGATCTTAGAGCACTCATTCTAAACGAATATTTGCCTTGTGTCTACCAAAGGTTAGTAGGAGCGCCAATGTTTTCCTGATGAAATATGTTCGGCAACATATGGAAAACAGATTTTGATCTTACAGTTAGATAAGATCAGGTTAAAAGCAATTCTCCAATGATTGACTTCAAGTAGTAACCTAAGTTCTATGGAACAGGATCCACTGAGGTAGATCCAAAGGTTGCTTGGTCCTAGTTAATCATACATATAGTGACATTGTATTGAAAAATACAAGTTGGAACAATTCAAGTTCAGAATTGTTGCCTATGTCACATGGCTTTATCTCTTCAAGTTAACATGTTCGGAACATAGGAAGAGATTAAAGTTGTGAATTGATACCATATGCTTTAGCGATGGATCAATCACATATGTCATAATATGTACAATAATTGATACTACCAGGATATAATTTATTATAGGCAAATATCAATTATTTCCAGGAGCACTGCAAGTGATGCAGTCAGAACTATCATCTTGTACTTCAGCAAGTACAAATGATATGTACCTGGAATATGGAGAAGAAGGTATACTAGTTATGGTGGGACACAAACTAGTAATCCTTAGATCAATTTAATCTAGTATCACAGTTAGGCAAAGGAGATGAGCGAGTTAGGCTCATAAAAGCTAGTGGTAGCCATACCTACAAATACCGAGTACGTTGCAGCTTCTAAGGCAGCTAAGAAGCAGTTATAAATTGCAACGATTTGTTCCAATTCTTGGATTCTCACCTAGTGAAAAAAGTATTATCATAATGAGAATTATGATATTCTTACTAGCCAAGTTGTCAAGTTATGACAATGGACAAAAGTAATATACTCGGAGATACCTTATCTTGAGAAGTTTTACTCAAGCTGATGAGGTCACATATAGCAGATATGCCACACGGCGAAAACGTGGCAGGCCTAGCAGTTAAAGCCATTACTCAGCAGAAGCATGGTATTTATCATGTGAGTAGCTAACAAGTTTAGTTAGCAAGTTGGCTCTAGTACAAGTGGGAGTGTTGAAATAGTGGGTGTCCTATACCCAACTATGCAGTACTTTTTTATTACCATATCATGTGTACAGTTAGTTATGCATGATGTTATCTTACCATTATAGTGCAGACTTTTATGCGTCCACTATAATAGTGGTAATGTCCAAAGGTTAATTGTCGTGTCGAGAGGTTATAGCAGATCCCAGACTATAATGAGAAGCTCGAGATACAATGACATTGATCTTAAATATATGTTCTATAGTCTAGATACATCTTACTAACCGGACACAGTAGATTTCTGACTATCAAGTGTTGGGGGCTCATAAGCATTGAGACTTCTTCTCATGAAGTTCACACTTGGTGATCTCTAGTAGTGAGATCATGAGGACAGACTCGTCAATAGGAACACCACATGTTTTGAGTGTCATTGGTTGTTCCTATCTACGGACATGTGTATTGGTCTCCTGACTTGAGACCATTACCAATGTATATCATTTGATTACATACTTTGATGCAAGACGAAAACCATGGCAATGACGTCGTGGTGAGGTAGTTTGTGTTGGGTGCGTCGTTGGTGGTATGACGTTGGTTGAATGGTCAAGAAAGGATTTGTCGCTTCCAAGTTTAGGAAGTTGTATATCTCAGGTCTGGTTGATCAGAATAGTGTCGCTTTCATAAGTCTTTGGTCAAAGCAGTAGAAAGGCAAATCCATCCGGATAGATCAACAAATAATAAAGCAAGATAAAGATGATGACATAAGAGTGTGTCCTGCTTTATGAGATATTTAATGACAAAGAAGCTGATAGTCGTTACTATGACTATCCTTATCTCTTTAGGGGGCATGATGAGTTGCTAAACTCCGCTCTTGGTCTGTAAATTTTATTTACTGCTATCGAGATGAGGGCCTAGAGGGTCACACACAATAGTGTATTCAAGAATCCGCCATATTCAGTTGAATAGGTATATGGACATAGTGGGCCCCGCCACGGGGTCCGAGCATTGTCCAAGTTATCGATCACCGATAAATTAAATAAATTCATTAATATTCAAGTTATGAATATTTGAGATTGAATTTATTTCATGTATTTACGAGTTTAATAAATACAAAAAAAAATATTAACCGAACGAATATTATTTAATATTCAAGGTTCGTTTAATATTAAGCGGGACAACGAGTCGAGTAAAATGGCTCAGATTTTATCACATAATATATTTCAAGTATGTGATAAAAATAATAAATAATATTGGCGCAGTTAAGTTCGTCAAAATTATTTATTTAGAGGACGTTGAAATAAACGGGGGTCGAGGAACCCTATCGGGTATTTATCAACGTCACTATAAATAAGAGAGGAGACTCTCTCTTTTTGGTGTGCAAGTTACTATTCATTCATTTTATGGAATGAAGGTTGAGAGTCTCTCTCTCCTCCCGCTCTCTAGAGAGAGAAGCTCTCGATCCAAGAAGCTCGGATCAAGATCTCTCTCATGCATCGAAGGCTTCTCGATGCGGTGATCGTTGGGACGTCGAAAGTATCATCGGATCGCCGCGCTAGCACCCGGAGTTTGACGATCGACGTTCCAGCGGATTTTTGGAGCGCGTGTGAACGATCTAGAGGGATCCTGCTTTGGATCCTTCAAGCGACGGTTGTCATCGACTAGTTGCAGTCGACCGCGCCTTCAGATTCGAAACGGGCATGTTTTCATTTTAATTTTGTGCTCTTTACAATTTATGCGAGATCCTCGGACCTCTCCGGGGCTCGGATCGTCGGCGACAACAAGTTTCGTCGTCCCGCCGACGAAAATTTTAAAATCTCCGGCCCACCGGCTTCCGCTGCGCGCTCCGGAAACCTAACATTTTTCCAATAGGTGCTCCATATTATGTGGCGACCACGATTTT
The DNA here is from genome assembly GCA_963277665.1 of Viscum album. Classification (NCBI taxonomy): domain Eukaryota; kingdom Viridiplantae; phylum Streptophyta; class Magnoliopsida; order Santalales; family Viscaceae; genus Viscum; species Viscum album. The sequence goes on along the minus strand of OY728153.1, from coordinate 1,489,386,736 downwards.
GGAGGAGCCATATATTGCTGGTTTCGGTCTTATTTGACAGGGCGGTGCAGATTCAGATATTACGAAGACTTCGGCTTTTTGATTTCTTTTGCAGAGATCAGTTAGGTTTATGTCAGAGTTGCAAAAGGGCGTCGTCATTTTTTCTACAGAGGGTGATGGTTAGTGCGATGTCAGTAGGTTTTCGGTCCAACTAAGTATGTTGGATGATATTTCCGTTGATGGGCTGAAGGGGGGGATTGTTGGGGTTCAGCCTGCACGTGAGTGTTTCTAAATTTGAGATAATATAGTTTTTTAATGTGAGATATCTTTTATTCTATCACACAGATAAGACTACATGTGTTGCTCATAGAGATATGTATCTTTTATATTTATTTAGATAAGGTAAGTGTTTGAATCTTAACATGACATATATATGGTGATTTGGAGATTTAAGATATAATATTTTATATCTTATCTGTTGTTGAAAAAGGAAACAGTGAGGGCTTTAAAGGGGGGGGCAGTTGGTGGCGAACACACAGAGAGTTGCTCAAGATGTAGTCCACCAAGATCAAAGGAAAAGAGACAACTGAGTTTGCGGTGGCCCGTGTGACACGACGACGACGATGCAATTATCTTGTACGTGTGGAGAGGTTTTTAGCAAGATGTTCAAGATATAGTCCGCCGAGAGTAAGAAGGGGCCTACTCGCGTTAGCGATAGCATGCACGGCGCATCAACGTTAAACGGGTGTGAAGCAGCAGTGACGTGATCAGTGATCAATGTCATATATCAAGAGTCTTCTTGATTACGATGATCAAGCGGCGTGTCCCAATTGATGATCGGCGGTACATGGTGTTGCAAGATGAGAGAGAGAGATCCTTCGGGTGTTGCAAGATGGTGCAAGACTGACGCATGTTTTGAGGTAGTGACGTTTTGTCGACAAAATGGTGACGTTTAGTCACAAGTGGAACTTTCGATACATATCGTTGGCGAGATGTTTATCAGAGAGAAGACAGAGGCGTATCGGGGTGTGGTTTTCACACAGGTTTTCTACACTCTCTCATCTGTAATTCAAGTTCGATCATTACTTGAATTCTTTGTATTCCCTCATTCGTAGTGAATATTTGGGAATTGCCCTGCGGTTTTTTAATCATCCGCATCAGAGGGTATTTCCATGTTAAAAATCTTGTGTGCTGGTTTATTTTGCTTTATATCGCTTCCATATTTATCGGGTTTCTCACAAATTGTTTCGCAAACGATTTTCTTCCCGAGATCGAGATTCTCCCCTAACACTTTCCACCCCTGGACAATGCAATGAAATAAACGGATTTAAATAATCTCACGGCAAACACCTAGACCTGATCCTCAAATTGGGTTTTTGGACCAAAATGTCCCCACCGTGTCTTGCTTTTTTTTAACGTTGTCGCTGCTCCTTATTCTTTATATATATATATATATATAATCTAATATTTACTATATATATTTAAAATATATAAACATATATTTAATATGATATTTATTATATGATATTTATTAATAATATAAATATAAATATTGAAAGTTTTATGTATGTTTTAAATTTTATTACAATGCATTTAGTATATATTGTTTATTATTCGTGGAGAATAATTATATTAATATATGTATAATTTTTATTACACGTATTTATAATATTTACTATGATATTTATTATATATAATATTGATTATTTATATTTGTAATATGACAATTATTAGTTAAACAAAAAAATTCATAGGGAAATTTCCAGTGGACATTTGTATTAAAAATTTCCAATGAAAAGTTGCACTGTAAATTTCATGTGAAAAGTTGCACCGTAAATTTCCAGTGCAAAAAACCATTGGAAATTTCCAATGAAAATTTTCACTGAAAATTTTCACTGCAAATCTCCACATGAAATTTACATTTCAAATATGTACTTCAAATTACAATGAAAATATATTAATACATAAATAAAAAAATACAAATTTTTACTGGAAATTTGCATTAAAAACTTCTAGTGTGAATTGTAGGGATTTCTAAGAGTCTGTAAACACTTTATAAGTCATGTGTAAGTAAAAGAATCTCTTCCCAATATCCCCTTGTGTACAAACCGGAAATAAAGAGCATTGTAAATGTGTGTACTTGTCATCGTAATAACATTTAGTGCAAATTTCCACACGAAACGTTCAGTGTAAAATTTCATTCAAATGTCCGGTGAAAATTTTTAATGTATATTTTTCACTAGATATTTCCATTTAAAATTCAGTGTAAGTTTGCACTGAAAATTTTCAATAAACTTTCTATGTATGATGATATTTTCAATACAAAATAAAAACACAAAGACAAATAGAAATACAAACATGTATGGTAATATTAATTTATAAATTTCAAGTGAAAAGTTGCAGTCAAAATTTTCGGTCATTGGTGTAAATTTATACACGAAATTTAATTTTGAGTGCAAATTTCAAATTGAATTTTATTATGGTTAAACTAAAAATTTGAATATAAAAATTCTAAAATAAATACATATTTAAATTTGCAGTTCAAAAATATTAACACATAAAAAAACAATCTAATTTTGTATAGAAACTTTGAACCGGACATTTTCTAAGGAAATTTACAACGCAAACTTTCTCTGAAAATTTATAGTGCAAACTTCCACCAGAAATTTTCAATGCAAATCTCAACTAGCAGTTCAAATTTATACATTAAATTACAATGAAGATATATTGATATATAAATAAAAAATATAAATTTTCATTGAAAATTTGCATTGGAAATTTACACTAAAAACCTTTAGTGCAAATTTCCACCGAAAAATATTCAATTATAAATTTCAAGTGCAAATTTGCAGTGAAATTTTTTAATATATATATACAAACATCAATGTAAATTTGTATTGGAATTTTGTGTTTTACAATTACACTTATAAATCTATATTAATTTTTTTTAGTAAAAATTTACAGTACACAATTTTAATACATGTATATATACATGTATATATATATATATATATATACACAATATAATTTATAATTTTCGGAATTAAACACCCCTCCACCACACTCCCGGACTCCCTACCCCGTACCTCTCATCCACGATGCAGGGATTTAATGACACGATCGCCGGTTTATACCCATTTAAACTCATTTTTTTTAGCATTCAAACAGTGAATTATTTTCAACAGCTACTATTTTTAAAAAGCAATAAAAGAACACTTTTAAAATAATATAATAAAAATAAGACGTTTTAAATACCAACCATTTATGAAATTAACTTTACGGTATTCGGGGCACTCGCGTCTCCTTCCCTCCCTCCGCTCCGTCCGCCCCATCGGCGTCGATATAAACCCAAAAGTTCGAAACTGCCCCTCCCGAGAAAGGAACGCCACCGGTTTCCTTCCGTGCATCCCCACGCCGATGGCTTCCGCCACCGCCGGCGATGCCCCCTCCGATCGCCCCCTTCGCGCGGAGGCCCTTCCCGTCGTCGATCTACGCCTCCTCTCGCTGCCAGAACTCTACGCCCTTTCTCTCACCTCCGCATCTTCCGTCGATCTCCCCCGCTGCGACGACTCCTTCATTCCCAAGATCGATCGCTCCGTCTTCAACGAGAGCGCAGGAAGCCGCAAGCAGACCTATTGTCGCCTACGCTTTGCTCAGCGTAAGCCCGAACTTCCTCTGGCCACCATTCAAGGGGATCCCCTCCCCCTCCCCGCTTCCGGATCTTCTCCTGACGCCGTTGACCAAGAAAACCGTAAAATTATCAGGTGCCTGCAAGAATTGTTCGAGACGGGGCATCATAACGTTGATTTAGTTCCAACTGAAATTGAGTACGAGGGATCGGTGCCTGACATGGCTACTATCCGTGAATCCCTTCGTGCAATTCCTATTGATGTTGCCAACACCGGGGGTAAGAAGAAGCGAGGCAGAAAACCTAAGAACCAGGAGCCCATAGCTGATAGTGGCTACCATGGCAGTAAAGCAATTACTGTTTTCAGGGAAGCTTCAGACGCGGATGGGCAACTGACGGATAAGAACGGTGTCGTTGTTGACGTGGCTACCCCGGCGAGTGCAGAGGATCGACATGGCCTGGAGATTCCTATTGATGTAGTCGACAGCGGGGGTACGAAGAAGCTCGTCAGAAAACCTGGGAACTCGAAGCCCATAGCCGATAGTGGCGACCATGACAGTCAAGAAGTTCCTGTTTTCATGAGAGCTTCTGAAGCGGATGGGCAACTGACGGATATGAATGGCGTCGTTGTGGATGTGGCTGCACCGGCGAATGCAGAGGATTTATATGGCCCTGTAATTGCTATTGATGTTGTCGACAGCGGGGGTGAGAAGAAGCGAGGCAGAAAGCTTAACAACCAGAAGTGCGTAGCTGATAGCGGTGACCATGACAGTAACGAAGTTCCTGTTTTCAAGAAAGCTTCAGACGTGAATGGGCAAGTGGCAGATAAGAATGGCCTTGTCGTGGATTTGGCTGCGCTTGTGAATGCAGAGGATCCATATGCCCTGGAAATTCCTATTGATGTTGTGGACAGCGGGGGTAGGAAAAAGCGAGGCAGACAACCTAAGAACCAAAAGCCAGTTGGTGACAGCGGTGCCAACGACAGTAAAGACATTACTATTTTCAGGAATGCTTCAGAGGCAGATAGGCAATTGACTAATAAGAATGGCGTTGTTTTGGATGTGGCTGCACTGGCGAATGCTGAGGATCCATATGGCCCAGAGTTGAGGCGGAGGACTGAAGGTTTGGAGACTAACGTGGAATTGATGGAGTTCTTGGAAAAGGTGGGTGGAGTATGGAGCAGTGCAAGGAAAAAGAGAAAGATTGTTGACGCGAGTGATTATGGCGATGTCTTACCCATCGGTTGGAAGCTTGTACTTCTCCTAAGGAGGAGGGAGGAGCGAGCTTCATTGATATGTAGCAGATATATCAGGTTTTTATTTCATTTTTTGCTTGTTAGTTCTATGCAATCCCTTAATCGTTTATTTATTTTTAATACTCACACCATTGCCAAATGCTTTTTGATATAAACACACATTAGGATGAATTGTTTTGAGTTCCAGAGAGAGTTCTTTATATATATTACAGGCAAGTGTGATGTGATCATCTAATTTTTACTGTCAAGAACCCTCATAGAATGCAGCGTTCCAAGAGTTTCTATTAAAGACCTGAACGTGCAATCGCTGTGCGTTAGACCCATTCATAAGGAATGGTCTCCTCTTAGCTAGAGGTCTGAAGTTCAAGTTCCTGATAATGCTGCCGTGTTGAATATTTTGTGCAAGGCTTTTGCCTTTTTTTTTTTGTAATCCTGTCCGACTTGATTCAAATTAGTCTGGACTCAGACAAGTTTTCAAGTTGAAACGTGGCAAGTTCAAGACATCGGGTGAATCGTAATTTAAAGTAGTCCTCAATGATCCTTTAAGAATGATTGTTAGTTGAGCATGTTGGTTGCAATACACACAAAAGTTAGAGAAAAGCGGAATACAAATTTTATATGGTTTGATCTTTCAATATACCTTCGTTGAAGATTTCAAAATGAGATGAATCCATTGGTCTTCAAATTTTAAACTAAAAACTGCAAATTCTATCTCTATTCACAACAGCATAAATCTTAATCATACATCTAGCCTTAGGCTTGTTATAGTACATGCTCAGTGAACCCCAATTAGACCCATTTATAGGAGAAATGCCTCTCTGTTTTATCTTGGCGACGTGGGACTCACGCAAATTCCCAGTTTTCAAAAACTTTCATATCTCCGCTTCATCATAAAGCCTTTTTAATATTCATCTGCTGCAAATTTTTTGCATGGCATGTTAAGTGGTGGATATATATATAGCATGATCAAGTTTCTGTTTTTATATGCTCTTCACCAATTCTTAATACTTGTACTTGTGTGAAAAACCCACTCAATGAAATATCATTAGCTCCAACAATAGATGCATGTTATGTGTTGGAGTCTGTATCCCACATCGGACTTGTGGTCCGATGTGGTCTTTTTCATTCTTTATAAAAGAATGCCTCCGCCTCACTTTGAGGTAAGGAGGTAAGGGGGTTTCTCAACCTACATTATGCATTAAAAATTACTTTGATTCTGTTATCTTAGAGTCCTCAGTAAAATCTTTCAATGCTTTAGATCTTCTGCATCATCTAATTTCTCATATTGTGATAGTCAAAATCACCTTCAACAGGCAAATTATCAAATAACTCTTGATCATTGTACACTTGAAAATCAATAACAGAATTTATCAGCGATACAATTCATCATCATAATTAATCATGTTCAAAACAGAATTACCCCATCTGTCATTTGTCTCTTTTAGGTTATTTTTGTATCTTACCTTAACTTTTGGCAATGCACCTGGATATTACTTAACTCACAACCGCGATGACACTTCACACTATTGAAATTTCTTGATCGCGATTTTGGTCTCTCACTATTTCAGCTTCCTTTCTTATTTTTATCTTTCTCAAATCTATCAATGTCTAGCATTCAATACTCTTCTAGATACTTTTTACCTTTCATCATTCGATAGCTTTCTTTCACCGATTTCATCACTTCATCCAACAGAGTATGGAAATCAACAACAATGGTGTTTGTTCTTCATTAAACTTGTTCAAGTGATCAATTATACTACATTTTTAGTGAATACATGTTCATCTTCACCATTTGCAGTTAACGTCTTCTCAACATATTTAACTTCTCAACTTATCCCAAGACTTCTTTGGTGATTTTTCATTCAATACTGTCGCCTTTATCTTGGGGGTTAATGTTAAATAAATCATACTAAGATTCTACTTTTGAATAGCACAGTACTTCATTTTGAATCTTTCATCTCTACGAGTCTTTTTCCGAATAGTGCTTAATTTTTAATCGTTCATCTCAATTAGTTTGATCTCTTGCAATGCAGATTAAAAATCCTGCAGCATTGAATAATTTTGAATTGTGCATCACTGCAACTTGAAATCGATCTTTCTATTAAAGAAGATAATCTCATATTTCCATGCAATCATTGTGTTTTATACATTCTCAAAATAAATATTAACATCTCAAAATCCAAACGACTATTTTAAATAGATTGCAGAAGATTCTGATTTTGAAAATTGATCTCATAAAATAAAACCCAACACCAAAAATTAGAAGAAAAAAAGAACTTATTTCCCGAACTGTTGGCCTGGCTATGGGACCTGTAACTGCTGATGCGGCATCTGAACTTGCAGACAAAACTTTCCCTTTGACGCAACTCTCTAACTCCTCTTTTCTTAGTTTGAAACTAACACTTTAATACCACTTGCTGGGCACTGGTAGCAGAAGCACACATACAAAAATAAAAGAAATTCAATAACATACATTTTACATAGTTTGGTTATTCAATAGAGTTGCTTCAAGTATTCCAAAAAAAATGTTTTCACCACTTTTCAACTGTAACTGAAACTCTAATCAGGCTTCTATGGCTAGGTTTGTTCTGGTACGCATTCAAAGAAACTCAAGAATGCTCAGGTCCCCCAAACATTTTGTAGTCTGCTTATGTGAGACTTGAGAAATTCCCTTCAGTGTGGAGCTAGGATAGGGTGATTTAAACTCCCTACTGGTGCATAAAAGCAGGGGCTATGAGAAAACAATGAGGCCACTGGATGGAGTTTATTGAAGAAGGTTTGTTATTTTGGCCAAATGATTAGTTGCGTTTTACAACAGATATACACTCGAGGGGAATTACATGCTCAAGTCAAATATCAAATGCTAACCACCTTAAGAGACCTTTAATTACTGCGACCTGGAAGTTATATAAATTATAACCATTGGACTGGATTATGTTAGATAACACAAATGGAAAGTTTCCTCATGGTAGTTTAACATTGTGGGGAGGGACCACTCAGTCAGTTGAAAAGTGTAGAAGGTGAATTCCCCTTACCTCAAAGTGAGGTGGAGACCTTCTTTTATAGATAGATTAAAATGATTATAAGGTGGAGTAATCCGATGTGAGATTCGAAAATACCCTTTACCCGGAAACATAATAAACCGGGTTCAACACTCCCCCTCAAGCTAAGCTGGACATGCCCAGCTTGGACCAAGAGTCCCACAAAAAAGAAAGATGATATCGAACAAGACCATACACACTCCCCCCTCAAGCTGGGTTGCCGATGCTGTGGATACCCAACTTGGTACTGAGAGAGTCTAGACGAAGTCCCGAGAAGCCTTTGATGAATTTGCTAATGAAGATAAGATTAAACGGATTGTGAGGAACATGAGCGACTAAAGCCAGACGAATAGACGGGGGGCATGTGCCAAATCCCGCAATGAGGATTGTTGATACATTAACAACAGTAATTGAAGATGCACTAGTATACGGATGATAGGTAGTGAACATACCGGAATCCTCTGTGAGATGTTTAGACGCACCAGAGTTAAGTATCCAAGTTGTCGGTCGATGAGATACACACGCGGTAGAACCATCAGTCCGAGCAACGGTGGGTGAAGAAGAGGAATGTGACAAAACAACCCAAGAAGATTGTATAAGTGCAATCTCCTCCTTCGAGAGCTCCAGTCTGTAACGAGTACTGGATGAAGGGGGACCGCCTTGCGGGAGGACCGATGACGGAGCATGGAACAACTGCTCAGGTGGGCGCACAGACGCAAGGATGATGCTTGGGGTTGCCGTGCGGGAAGGCCGACGACTGAGATGAGGGGGTGGCCTTGCAGGAAAGCCGACGACCGGAGGTGGCGCCAGAGGGCTGCGGGCGGAAGAGCCAACCATTGAGGAGTCAGCGGGCGTTTAGGGAGGCAGGGAGATCGAGGGGATGCCGGGACATCACTTGAGGCGGAGATGGAGCTGCCGCAGGAGGGCGGGAGACCGCGTCGGAGGCGGAGCTGGGAATCGCCGAGGAGGGCGGGGGCCGGGACACGCCGAGGAGGGCTGCGTGTTGGAGGTGTTGCGCACGGGGGGGGGGTGCGTTGGGTGTCAACGGGAGGATGATGCTGCCAGGCTGTTGGGCGTCCAACAGGGGACGACGCGTAGGAAGGAGCCAGGTGCAGTGGTGGTGACGAGCAGGGAAGGGGGGTGCAACGCTGGGAGAGCCGCAAGGAAGCGGGGCTGGGAAAAACGCCGAGGGAGGCGAGGTCGGGAAACCGCCAGCGTGGCTGGGCTGGGAAGCGCTGAGGAGGCGGGCCGGGATACCGTGGGAGGAGATGGAGGTTTCCGCCTGGAGGGAGGGGCACCCTAGATGGAGCCGGGGCCGGGTGTAGCCGGGAAGCCGCAGGGAGGGCGGACCGGGAAGCGCCGTGGTAGGGCGGGGTTGGGGAGCCGCGTTGGAGGTGGACCTGTATCGCCGCGGGAGGGCGGGCCGGGAAACGCTGTAGGAGGCGGGGCCTGGAGTCGCCGGGAGGCTGCGACTGATGCGGGTTTGGGCGGCCGTGACGGAGGGGGGGAGCCGGGAGCTGCCACGGGAGGAGCTGCGCGCAGCGGGGGGCCGGGATGCGCCGCGGGAGGGCGGGCCAGGATGCGCTGCGGGAGGGCGGTGCCGGGCGACCCTGGGAGGCCGAAGGGAGGGCGGGGCCGGGCGAAGCCGTGACGCCGTTGGGAAGGCGGGGCAGGAAGCGCCGTAGGGAGGGTGGGAGGGTTCCGCCTGGAGGGATTCTTCGGGAGGAATGAGGGCAGCGGAAAAATTATTTGGATTTTCCCTTTGATACCATGTAAAAGGTGAATTCCCCTTACCCCAAAGTGAGGTGAGGACCTTCTTTTATAGATAGATTAAAAGGATTATAAGGTGGAGTAATCCGATGTGGGACTCGGAAATACCCTTTACTCGGAAACATAATAAACCAGGTTCAACAAAAAGTATTGTGTTTCCCTAGTTTACCTGGGAGGAAAGGGTGTTTACCGGTAAACGTTTTTTTCTCACATTATTTATAGTGCTTATTGGAGTCAAATCCAACAAGTTTTTGGGTTGGAGGCCTTCCAAATGTGTATCTCTAGATGTTTGTATTATGTTTTTTCTTTTCTTTTTAGTAAAAGGAGCTTTATTTTCTAATCATTGGTTGCTACCTCTTCTACCTGCATCTTTGGAACCCTTACTTTTTACAGTATTTTTTTTTGTATAGATATGCCTAAGGTTTAAAGCTTTGTTTATTCGTTGCAAAATGACTGCTTTTATCAAGTTTGTGATATTGATAACGAAATGCGCTTCATTTAACTTGTTGCTTTTGAGGTTATATGCTTTCATAATTTTCTCTTCGCTACCATTCTAGCCCCAGTGGGCAGCACTTTGTGTCTTGCAAGGAAGTTTCTTCATATTTGTGCTCTTTTTTGGGACCCCAAGATGCCACACAGCCTTATTCTGGCTATGATGATGGAACTATCCCATTGAAGTTTGAAATGATTTCTAGAAATGTGAGTCATTCATAAAATTTTCTTCGCCCATTCTGAAAAATTCTATCTTTGATTCCTTCCCTCAAAATGATGATTGTATAACAGACTGCAGAACGGTTTTTAAAAGATGACAGCAGCAAAGAAGGCCATGCATGCTGTTTCCAATCTCCCATCCCTTCTGCTGCACCTGCAGAGATCCAAGCAGATAAAATTACATTCTGCCACGAAAACTCTGTGAAGTCTAACCTACAGACTGCAGAACGGTTTTTTAAAAGATGGCAGCAGCAAAGAAGGCTATGCCTGCTGTTTCCAATCTCCCATCCCTTCTGCTGCACCTGCAGAGATCCAAGCAGATAAATTTACCTACTGCCATGAAAAACGCCATGAAGCCTAACCCACAGACTGCAGAACGGTTTTTAAAAGATGGCAGCAGCAAAGAAGGGCCATGCCCTGCTGTTTCCAATCTCCCACCCCTTATGTTGCACCTGCAGGGATCCAAGCAGATAAAATCACAGACTGCCATGAAAACTTCGTGAAGCTAACCAACAACAGACTGCAGAACGGTTTTTAAAAGACGACAGCAGCAAAGAAGGCCATGCCTGCTGTTTCCAATCTCCCTTCCCTTCAGCGGCATCTGCTGAGATCCAAGCAGAGAAAATTACATACTTCCATGAAAACTCCATGAAAAGCCTCACCAAAAGAATGACTTATGGGCTCACCCACTATCGTCTCGTGATGGAACTGTGAAGACAGGGAGCACAGACGCCCTCTTTCAGTGAGAGCAAGATGACTAAAGACAGAGTTGACACCGCATCCACGTGTGAGGTTCATCCAGCACCCCCTGCCTTGCAGCCACCACTTGATTTGAACATAGATTCTGCTACAAAATCTGACTCCAAAGTTGATGGTAAACTCGATTCCAGATCTTTGGAGAGTAAACTAAATACTGGTACTGTCGCAGAGTCCTTGTACTAACGAGCATGGTCATACAGATGAATCAAAGTTAAATATTGATGGTCATTGTGTGTTTGATGATTCTTGTGCAAAGGGGAGTGAAGCAATGGACATTGATGGTGTTGAACTTAATCTTTTCTTGGGAAATGATGATTCTCGATGCGTGAAAGTTGATAGGATTTGCAATGAGCATCAAGCTTTTAAAAGCAATTCAGATGCTCCAAGTGTGGCTGAGATTCAAAAACCATGTTTTGGGGGTCTCAGATAGCTTAGGGGAGAAGCCCAAGCCTGTGATGGCTTCTGGTAGTGGTTTGCAAAATCAGCATGGTAATGAGGAAAATGATATGCTCTAGTGAGCATGTTGAAGAAAAAGACACAAAACTTGATGATCGTGATGATTTTCGGAATAATGAGCAAATTCCCAAAAAATGTTCAGTTGCAAAAACTGAGCCCAGATTTGGGTTTGTAGATCACCTGAAATGGGGTTTGACTTGCGGCATTGATGAGGAAGTGTTTTGTGGGTAACAGTGATTCAAATACAGCTTCTAATTGCAATTTTGACATGCAGAAGCCTGATGTGTTGTTCAAGTCCAGGAATAACACCACCACCACTGCGAGTTTTGATTCTGCAGCTGTACTGAACGAGGATGCTGCCACATCTGTGGAACACACAATCAATTCTGAAAGCAACACTTGTGTTCCGTCTTGTAACGAGCAATCTTTCGTCTTTGAAGATGATGGGAATGAAGTTTCAACATGCAACATTTTTTCTTCACCAACAGGATAAAGTTTCAGAAAATAGCTTGTTTAATTCGTTTAGTAGCATCGAAAAACCATGCTCATAATGTCCCTGCTGGTGCATCAGAACAGCCAAAGCTTTTTGAAAACAACAAACCGGGCAGTGGATTAGTCTTCGATTTTGGCAGCAATTATACGAGGCATGAAGCTGGGGGATAGTTTAGATCAGGATTCTATTAGCACGGTGGAGAAACCAGATAACGCCAACATGTGCTGGAATAGTCAGCTAACCAATGTGTTTAGCAACAAGCAGATGGGGCAGTCCAATGCTGGGCTGAAAAATAGTTACGGAGTTCCTTCCCACATTCTTCCCAATGCAGAGCAGATGTTTGGTGACAAAAATAATATGAGCGGGGTTCACTGCAGTGGACTGGCCGAGTCCCGGGCAGGAAAGAGATTTTGAAAGCAGCTTGCTTAGCCTGTCATCTTGTAATAGTCTAACGGGTGGTGTTGAGAAGAGGTTTGACACTGGTGCATTATGGGATGGTCAAAAGCTCAGCAAAATGTATCATCCTCAAAATGCCCAGCCGGTGGTTGGTGTTGGCAGTGGTTATTTTTCCAAACTGAATTGTGGAAAACTGTAGAGGCAAGTGCTCCACAAATTAGTGTAACGGCCACATGCCCACCGGTGCAACAACCATCAGGATATTTCCCAACTTTTGGCATAGTGTCAAATTCTAATAAGGTATGACATTTAACCTTTTTTAAAGTTTTTGATGGACTTATTTAGTGAATTTCATTTGATCATCATGCTAGGGTCTGGCATGACTTGAAATTTATGTTTGCTTGATTCTGATTTCTTGGTTGTGTTTGCAGCATATATGCTTTTTCTAAGTAACAGTGTAGTAAGGCACTCACCCTCAGCGCCTAAGGCGATGGGGCGAGGTGTCATCGAGTCCAGTGCCTCTTACTATGAGAGGCATTGGGTTAGGTGAGACGCTTGCCTTTGAACGCCTTTTTTTTCTTTTTTTCAGCCAAGGTGGGGGCCCTTTTGAGCACCGAGCTTGAATTGTTTTTGAGCGTGATTTTTTGAGCGTGATTTTTTTTTTGATTCCAATGATTTTTAACCCAATTCCTTATTTTAGGAAGATTGTAGAACCCTGTTCAATTAATTATTTAGTATTAAGTTGCAAGTATTAAAATATAAATTAGATTTTCATGGTTTTTTAGTAGATTTTGTTTGGTTGCACATATTTTTCTTAATTGTGTGGGCAATTGGTGATTTGATGTTAATTGCTAAGTGTTCGTCCTATTGGGAAAATCTCAGAGGGGTGAGTTAAATTTGACACTCTGCACGATCACCTGTCAAGTTGGCACTCACAAACAGATGATGCACATCGGTGGATAAATTTGTAAAACAAATATAATTTGTATGAAAATGAGAGTTTGGTAGATCAAAAATATATGAAGTGTGTGTGCATGGATGGGTACGTGTAGTCCAGTAGATGGTGATGTTAGTAGAATAGTGTACACAAAGTGTATGAGTAGTCCAATATATATATATATATAGTCTATATATTTATATATTTGTATGTGGATGCTGACCAGTTGATGGGTATGACCGGTCCAGTAGATAGTAATGTTAGTAGAATAGTGTAGACAAAGTGTAAAGCATCACACAAGGATTTTTACCCCACATCTGCTCTTTTATATGCAGACCAAAAGTTCCATTATGTGTAGTACAAGAATTAAAAAACCTTTTCCCCAGGGCTATTTATGACACTGGAGAAATTCTTATCCCTTGCCTACCATCGAGCACATGCAGTGTTCACTCAATAATCCTTTGCTGAGAAGACAGCAATCACTTATCCCTACATAAGAATTTGTAGTAAAAAGATGGATGGAAAGTTGTGTTCTTGAATGATGAAACTCCAAGAGAAAAATGTTGAACACAACTAAGAAGACGAACAAGAATGTTAACAATGTTGTGTTGAGAACTTTGAAAAACGAGAGAATGTTTTTTTATAGTAGGAAAATGTGGTTGTCATTGCATTAGTTCGTATCTGCAAATGATTTCTCCACGCTCCTTACTACTCCATGAATGTGATCATTGGAAAGTCAATAACTAATTTTTTTGGTCAGCATATATTCTGTTGATAATTTACAACATTCCTTCCAAAATATTGTTATTTAAATGTTGATTAGTTTGACTATTTCAAATCTAATCAATTGGAGGTTTGACCTTCATAACTTGAATTTGAATTGATCACCTCTTTTGGAGGACCGTACATAATTCCTGAATGGCAATGAGAAAAATTTTGTTCTCATCATATAACCTCCAAAACTTTCTTCCGAACTTCATCTTTCAGAATTCATCTGATGGGGTTACTCATTGTTTCTTCTTTTATTGATTGAAGATCTTGGCTAGAAGAAGTCTACGGGAAAAAATCTTACATGATCTACTGAACATCCTTACTCTAAACTGCACTTGCTGAAGCACAGAAATGCCATATGTTGAATCACACTTGATAAATGATGCAGAAGCTGGGGAGGGGTTGTTCTAGTGGGTTGTGCCTACAGGTCATGTATTGGGCCTGGTATGCCTCTGGGCCTTCGGGTCATGTATTTACAAGTCATGTCGGGCCATGTGCCTTGGGCCTAAGGGTCATGTACGGGTTCCTCTTCAACCTTTAAAAGGGGGATTATCCATAATAAAATAAAAAAGAAGGCCTCTGGGCCATTCAGAGTGAATTATTAAGACCTTTGCTCCAATAGCCCCCTTCTAGAGGGCTACTTTGTATAAGGATGGTAAACTGTAGGAGAATTACAGGTGAAAGGTGAAGGTTCCGGGCACAGCGGAAGCGCGTGGGTGGATGTGCCCACTTGGCTTTTTGTCATTAGCAATGATCAATCCGGGATCAATACGACGATAAACGCCAGTCTCCACAGATCGAATCATAGAAAAAGACAAAGAAGATGGTTTGTTCCGGAACCACAAACAAGGATCGTTACAGGTTGATTATAATTAATTTAATTAATTATAAAGAAATACCTTTTGGGCGTTCTTTCTTCGTTGATGTTCTCGATCACGTTGTCGATGTGATCAGTCGTTGCGTCGCAGAAGCCAAGTGTAGACTCCCTCTAGCGGTGATCCACACGTGTACCTCGTATCTCTGGACGTCGCCAAAGGATTCTCCGGGTGCTAGCGTGGAGAAGCCTTTGCTTGCGTTGTCCGCCTTAGATCGTCTTGATCTGATGGAAGATGATCTCTCTCGGTCTTGAGAGCGTTCTTGGAGGAAAATGTTCTTTCGGCCTTGAAAGAATTCTCCAGAGATGTTGTGTCCAACGATTCTCTTGTGTGTCGGAAAAGAGTTGCGGTTGTGAGGATATTTATAATCGGGTGTGTGAGGTTATAGAGTTATGACAATAAATAAACGCGTTACGCGTTTTATTTATTTCATTGACTCTTTATTTAAAACCCCATGTCGAATAAATAATTCCTTGACATGCGCCCACGCTGATTATAATAAATATCATTTAAAACAATATTATATCCTCAAAATCCCGACTGGAAAAACTACACGGCGTGTAATAATAAACAGGGCCGGCCCTAGGGCAAGCCCAGAGAGCCCCCCGGGCTAGGGCAACAGACAATCAAAGAAAAAAAATACAAAACCAAGGGAAAAAAATTCACCATTTCACTGTAGCTCTTAATACATTTTAGGGCAAAATTTCATAGAAAGTCTTGGGCAACAGAATTTACCGGGCCGGTCCTGATAATAAATACACGGCGTGTACTTGTTTTTCATTGAAAACTACACGGCGTGTACATTAAATGTACACGGCGTGTATATCTTGTTTTCATTTATTCATTTCCTTTCCAAAATAAAACTACACGGCGTGTAATAATAATACACGGCGTGTACTTGTTTTATTTTATTTTCCCTCCATCATTAAAAACAACTTAGGCTTCCTTGAATAATTATTAGACCACGTACGGGAATAATCTTTATTCAACTTGAGATACTTGGATACACTTAGTGTGTGACCCTCTAGGCCTCTTTCTCGTTGGCATTAGGCAGTCTTGCCTAAAGTCCAAGATTACTGTCTAGCAACGGGTCAAGGCACCCAAGAGAAAGAAGTTGACGCCGCATTGACGTATCACCTCATACGAACGCTTACTGTGTAATTTAATCCCTTTGTCTCAATATCTTATCAAGCAGGTTTCATGGCAGTGTCATAAACCTATATGCTTGATATGTCATTCTTTGACTACCTGAAATAAACTCGTCGTTTACACCATGGCCATGGAATTTAATGCGACAGTTCTATTTCAATCAAAGGGCCGAGATATCAACTTCCATAAATGGAAGGGACGAATCCTTCCTCGACTTATCCATTAACAACATGTCACTCGTGACGCACCCAACGTACCCTACTTCCCGCCAACTGTCTGCGTGACGGTTTTCGTCAGTAAATCTAAGTGCGCGAGTCATGACATGAGTTAATGATAATCTTCCAGTCTAAGGACCATTACACACGCTCGTAGATAGCAATATCCGATGACACCAAGACATGCGGAATTACTACTGGCGGGTCTGTTCTCATAATCTCCCATCTTGGAGATTACCAAGTGCGAACTCCATGAGAGAGAGTCTCGTATTCTTACGAGTACTCGCACATGACGGTCTGTATACTATGTGTCCTATCATAGTATGTCATCCAACCGCAGAACTTTATTTAAGAATATTGTTATAGCATTTCAAGGTTCTCATCATAGCGGGGATCTGCTATGACCTTATTAATGCAACAAATATTCCAGGACATTATTATATTATAGTCATGCAGAACAATGAACAATATATAATAAGTGAACATTTATGTAACCAAAGTACAAAACAGTTGGTTCTGAGGACACCAACCCTTATAAAAGGAACATAAGAGGAAGCAGCAGAAATAGAGGGATGAAGAAGAAGAATTATTCAGGAGACCCCCCAGGATTCTCCCGCACAAGCCAGAAGGCCAACTCACTAACAATACTCCCCCACCCCCCCACCCCAGCCTTGCCCTCCATATAACATCTCTTCCCTCCCCCTAGTTTCCCATGTGCCTCCCCTGGTGCCAGTTTGCCTGGCTCCCCCGCTGCATCCCCCCTCTAGAATACTCTTCCAGCATGTGACCAGCTGTCTTGGTCCCTATCACTTTCGCCCCACCTTGAGAATCAGTCTTGTCCTGAAGACTGAAAAGAGGAAACTGATTATGGTTGGTGACGACCTCTTTCCAAACAACTTCTTTCACATGACTCCCCACCATTGCACAAAAGGCTTGAAACTGTTGACTATTTCGTAGAAAATAAAAAGTCCCCGCGCCTTCATTCGAATTCATCTCCAGACAACTATGGAGAAACAAATCTAATGGGTTGGAATTTGGACTGCTCGTAGGAACAACAAGTTGAGCAACCTGAGTTGAAAAATCCAGAGCCTGGACACTGGCCGGAACTTGGGTTGCAAGTGGAGCTTCAGCTTGCTCAGGATTATTACCAAAGCATAGATAGTCAACTGGCCTCTCAGGGTTGCTATAGGCAGTACGTAGAGCCCGCACCACAGTATTCCTATCCCAACTTCCTCCACCCATCAAAAAGCTGTTGAATGGTAGCCTCCAAAAGAGATGAAGGATCTGCAGCCGGGGCCTGCACAGCTATTTCGGTGTTGATATCTGAAAGTTTATCTCCAACGACCAAGTTGACTGCAACTGCCTCTAACTGAAAAAGCCACTGCCATGGACGAAGTATCATTACATCCGCTGCGCTTATTGTGCACTGACCTTGTGGGTAATTCATATAGCTGTTGTTATGATCTAGGCGCAAAATTGAGAGGAAAAGGAGAGAGTCAATATGTATTCACTATCCAGTTATCCACAGCAGGGAACCTTCGGGTAGAAATACTGTAAGAGGAAGAAGAGAAGTGCTCCCCTGGGCGCTACACCAGGAGCCAAGGCCTAAGCCTCCCGTCAGCCAAGCTGAGCAAAATACTCTATGCCCCTCCCAATGCATTCACAAACAGATTTATATCACAATTAAACACACAATGACTAAACTGCCCTTAAGGCTGAACAACCCGCCCCTTTCTCCTAGAAAATGTCTTTAGGGGCAGCAAGGGCTGCAGCTGCTGGTGCCTATCACGCCCGCTGTCTAGAAAAACCACCCTGTCCTCAAGGTGGAAAAACGGAAATTGAGCATGGAAAAGAGCAGCAAATTCCCATGTGGCATCTTCAGCAGGCCGCCGACGCCACTCGGTGTGTTGACCAGAGCCTCTGGTAGCCAAAACAGTGTCTGGGAGAACTTTATTCTTTGCGCTGTGGACAAAATGTTGTGGAAGGTCTGTTGGAAGTGGATCGCCAACAACCAACTTAAGCTGGGCAACATGAAAGACAGGGTGGATCTTACAGCTGGCAGGGAGAGCGAGCCGGTAAGCAACATCCCCAACACGGTCAAGCATTGAAAAAGGGCCATAAAACCGAGCAGCGAGCTTTGGACAAACTGTGGAAGAAGTGAAGTTAGGCTGTGGGGACCGAAGCTTAACAAACACCATATCGCCCTGATGAGATTCAATATGCCACCATTTTTTTTATCTGCACTGAGTTTCATAGTTTGCTGTGCAGCAAGCAAAATGGGATTTTAACTGCTGCAACACCATATCATGGTCAAGAAGTGCAGTGGCCACAACTTCCATAACAGTCTCGCCCTCCGTATAATGTGGCAAATGAGGAGGTTTATGCCTGTTGGAGTCTGCATCCCACATTGGACTTGAGGTCCGGTGTGGTTTTTAATATTCATTATAAATACACCCCAAGGGCTCCTTTAGAGAACAGACCTTGGGGGTTCGGGTCTCCAATTTTCCTCATTCTACATGGTATCAGAGGAGGTTTGATAAACCTGACCCCCTCCTTTCTTTTTTTTTTCTTCCCGCCCGCATCTAGGGTTTCTCCCGGTTGGGGGGCGGCGACCTCCATGGCCTGCAAGCCCTAGGTTTATCCCGCCGCCCCCCTGCCGGTTATCCCTCTCCCGGCGGATCTCCTTTAGCCGACATCTCCTTCCGCGGCGGATCGACTCCCCTTCCCGGCGGGCTTCCTCCCCCGGCGTCTCCCTCCTGCTGCGCACGCCGGCCTTCTCCCCCGGCGCGACTCCCCTCCCGGCGTCCCTCTCTCCCGGCGGTCTTTCCGGATCCCGTAACTGCCGGCGCGACTCCTCCTGCGCGCGCCCTCCCCGCTGCGGCTCCTCCCGACGGCTTCACCCCGTCACACCTCCACCCGAGCGCGCGTCCGTCGCGGCTCCGTCCGGCTCCCGCAGCACTCCCGACGGCCTTCTATGCGCGCAACCCTCCCGGAGGCCCTCCCTCACGCGGCAGAACCTCTCTCTACGGCGGATCGGCTCCCTTCCCGGCGCCCTTCCTTCGGCCTCTCGGCCCTCTCTCCCGGCGGCCCCCGCTCCCAACGCGGCTCCCGGCGGCCCTCTATCCAGGCGCGACTCCCCTTCCCGGCGGCCCTCCTCTCCCGCTCGCGATTCAGCGTGGGTTCCCGGCGCCCTCGTCCAGGCGACCTCCGGTTGCTCCCTCCCGCTGCCTCCTTTGCGTGCGCCCACCCCCCTGCTGGATCTCCTTCTCTCCCGCGCCTCAACTCCTTCCCCATCATCTTGGTCTCTGCCGGCCTTCTCCCCATGTTCTGTCCTCCCGCGGCTCCTCCTGTCTGCGGCCCTATGGCTCCTCTTCCGGCAGATCCCTCCTTCGCCTCTTTGCGACAGCGGCCGTCCCGTCTCCCACTTTCCAGCGGCTCTCCGGCGGCTTCCAGCGCTGCCTCCTGCTATCCTGCCTCCTCACCGACCCCCTCTCCTGCGGAGTCCCCGCCTCCTGTCGTCGGCATCTCCTGCTGTCTCCCGGCAGCCGCCTCCCTGCCCGGCGTCTCCTGCGGAATCACCGCATCCCATCGCCGGCCTCCTCTTGCGGATTTCCCGGCGCTTCGACGGCCGGCCCGCCAGTGCGGTTTCCCGGCGCTCCGACGACCGGCCCGCTAGTGCAGTTTCCCGGCGCTCTGACGACCGACCCGCCAGTGCGGTTTCCCGACGCTTCGACGACCGGCCCGCCAGTGCGGTTTCCCGGCGCTTTGACGACCGGCCCGCCGGTGCGGTTTCCCGGCTCTCTGATGACCGACCCGCCCGTGCGGTTTCCCGGCGCTCCGATGACCGGCCCTGCCAGTGCGGACTTCCCGGCGCTCTGTCGTTCGGCCCCACCTCTACGGATTTCCCGACGCATCGTTGGCGCATCCTTTTCCGCATCATCCATCCATCATTCTGAGGGTGAGCTTCGATCGTGAGGGGGAGCAGCAACCTGACATCTTTATCTATAATTCTATTTTATTTCTTCTTGTTTTGTCATCAAGCTGGGCATGTCCAGCTTGAGGGGGAGTGTTGCGTCTGTTTTGTTGCTTTCTTTTCATTATGTGTCCAAGCTAGGTACACCTAGCTTGAGGGGGAGTGTTGGAGTCTGCATCCCACATCGGACTTGAGGTCCGGTGTGGTTTTTAATATTCATTATAAATACACCCCAATGGCTCCTTTAGAGAACAGACCTTGGGGGTTCGGGTCTCCTATTTTCCTCATTCTACAATGCCCATAAACATCTTCAAATGGAGCATAGTTATTAATGACGCGTGCCATGGCGCGCCATTGCGCCATGGCTAGCGCCAGGGAGTGGTGCGCCGCACCATGGCTTCGCCATGGCTCATCTAAGATGGCTCATTGTGGCGGGTGCCATATTGCGCAATGGCGCGCCATTGCGCCTTTTTTATTTTGTATTTTTTTAACTTGCCAACTCTTACGCCCCCGATTGAAAATACCTCTTTTGAGGTCAAACAACGACCTCCCCTTTCGACTCTACGCAACACTCTTCCCGTGACCGCAGCGACCCAGCCGATATTGGACCACATTGACTGCCATGACCAAACCGAGATCCCTCAACTGTCGTGACCCAGTCGACCACGACCCAACCGAGCTCCCTCAACCACTGCGACTCAGATACGCGATGTTGTCCAAGGCAGGCGCACCTTCTGTGCGAATCAGTAACTTTTTTTTTGTTTTTAATTCAATTTTATTTATGTTGCTCGCCCCTTATTTTTTTCGAATAACTCCTGTTGTTATTTTTAATGCCATGTTTTCCTTCTGTTTTTTTTATGTTTTGTTTTTTTATTTTTTTGTTTATTTTTTTTGAGATATATGGTTTTTAATATTTAATTGTTTGTTTTATATATTTCAGGAATTGTGATTTATTTCAAAATGTCTAAGGCAAGGCAAGGAAATACCGGTCTTGGTTTTTTGAGATATATGGTTTTTTTATATATTTCAGGAATTGATACATATGATTTTTTGAGATATATGGTTTTTAATATTTAATTGTTGGTGTAATTGTTGACTTCATTTGTTTTTTGATGTATGGAATATGAATTATTGACATAAATCTTGGTTTTTTATATATATATTGTATAATTTATTATTTTTTATTGTTGATATATGTATACACCTCGTTTGTGCGCCGCGCCGTGCGCTTTTGCGCCGGGGGCCCTTGTCGCCATTGTGCGCCATGCGCTGTAAATAACTATGAAACGGAGTATCGCCAACAGACACATGGAAAGAGGTATTAAAGTAATATTCAATCCAGGGCAACCAACAAATCCAGCTTTTAAGCTTATCTGAAGAGAAACAACACAAATAAGTTTCAAGGCTCCGATTAACAACCTCTGTTTGACTGTTGGTTTGCGGGTAATGGGAAGTGTCGGAACTTGGTAATAAGCCGTGTGCCTGAGAGTAGCTAACCCACGTATGGGGGAAACACCAAGTTGTCAGGAACGAGACTTGTTGTTTTGGTTTTCGCCTGTTATAGTTGTACTATTTTCACCATTGGGCGACACATGTTTTACGACAGTATGTGTTATGAAATTTCACCCTTAGGCTAGTACGTTAAGGGAGCATTAGCTCATACATCATAATAGGCACATGCAAATTTATATGTCATGCACATGCCATGCCATGCATTTTTATTGCTCGTATTGCTTGTTGCCTGTTGTACGTGCATTGATTGCTATGCTTGTAATTTTTAACGTTTCTTGCAGGAAAAAGAAGAAAAAAATTGGTTACTTACAATGTATGCATCAACTTAAAGGTGTTTTCCCGCATAGCTTGATGATGACACCTTACTTAACCAAATTTTACACGGTTTAAGCTATGGAACCTTGGTTATATAGCTGAAACCTTTAGTTGGTTGCAGTTAAATGAGCTCGCAATTGCAATTTATATTGTTATTCTTATATAAATTGGGAATGACAATCCGTATAACTGAACCAACATATGTGAACTTGTTACATTCTGAGACTGAATGTAAAAGACTAGGTGTAGTTAAATAAATGTCAATTGTAACTTATAAAGTTTATGTCTTTATAATTTGGGAATGACAATCCGTATAATTGAACCATTATACACAGTCTTGCTAAAATTTGAATTCCTAATGTTGACAAAAAAATGGTTGCTGTTAAATTCAAAATTATTTCAACATTGACTTCTTTCTGCATCACATATCGTATGGAGTATTCTCTTCTCCCGAACACAACAAGACTTTGTTAGAGATATAGACTGATGGTCATGACCACTTCCTTTCAAAACTTCTCTGGTAAATATTTCTCAATAAGCATTGTTCTGACCATGTTGTTTATAATTTGGTTTCTCCTCTCCACCACATCATTTTGTCGAGGAGTTATCACTATTGAAACTTAGTGTCTTATTCCATGATTCTCGAGATAGCCCTTCACCTGGTTGTTGGTGAATTTCGTGCCGTTGTTAGTTTTAGACTTTTCGAATCTTCTGATTGAGCATCTTTTTAGTCTTCGCCTGATACTGAGTAATGCAACCGAATACCTTAGACTTGTGATTGACGACCATCGACCATGCCATCTTGGTGTAATCATAAATAAACAACACATAGTATCTCTTCCCATCAATAAACCTTGTAGTAATGCGAAACGGGGCCCGTGGGGCTTTGCGGGCTCAACTCGTGCGGGTTTGATCCCACATGGGTTTGCTCGCACCACCCCGAATGCAATGCTAACAAAAAATTTCAAGTCCGCCTTACCTCGCCCCGCTCAGGCCCGCGTGGGTTTGCTTGGAGCACCCTGTATGTAATGCTAACAAAAAATTTCAAGATCGCCCTATCCCGCCCCACACAGGCCCGCGGGTACTTTGTAGGCTTACTCACGGGTGCACTCTAGACGGGAGTCACCCGTCAAACCCTGACATGGAATCTTCTTTTGTTTTGTTGCCTTGAAAAATAATAAGATATAAATTTTATTTGAGTTAAATAATATATAAAACATGCATATAATATACATTTTTTTTATCTTATTAAATAATCAGGCCCGTGGGCAAACTTGCATCCACGCAGGCTTAACCTGCCTCGGCCTGCATCCGCATGGGCTCAACCCGCTAAGCCTGTATTGCAAACGGTCAAAATTTTTATGCCTGCCTTGCCTCATATCCGCCCCATATCCCACGACGCAGATCCGTTTTGGATTACTAGGCCCTTGGTGATACCAATCCACACACATCAACATGCATTAACTCAAGCTCTTTTGTTGACTTCCGATCTTTTGACTTGTACGTCTCCCAAATAATTTCCCCTTTTTGACAAACATTGTGTGTGTGTATGAACATGTCAGTTTAGGGATATTACGAGCTTCATCGTTCTTTACCAGATCTTCCAAGAATTGTTGACTCAAGTGATCAAGCCATTTATGCCATAATCTGTTTTCTTCCTCGGAAAGAAAGCATTTATCTTCCTCTCCACCGATGAGGTAGAGACCCCCCTTTGTGCGCTTCTCTTTCTTCACAACCACACCATCCTTCCCGTTGATGCTACTTTTGTTCTTAGTGAAATTTACTGCATGTCCTGAGTCACACAGCATGTCCTGAGTCACACAATTGACTCGCACTTAGCAAGTTGTGACCTAAACCTTCAACAAACAGGACATCCTCACTTCTCGTGTATTTGTCTCCAAATTTGTCTTTTCTTGATCCATAAAGCCTTCATCATTGCCAAATTGTACGACTCTTGTTGTATGTAATGCCTGTGATCGGATCCTTGTTTCCTGTCATATGGGAAGTACATCTGATATCAAGAATCCACGCACCAGCACAATCTAATGCTCTAAGGGCAATCTTTGCAACCAATGCGTTCTCATCTCTTCTTTCTAATCCATGTTTTTGTCTTCACACCCGGTGATGACTTGTACATTTGATCTTCCTTCGAATATGATGGACCGATTTCATCTTGTAACGCTTGCATTTTCAGCCCCATTGATGGTTCCTTGAATTGTTGCGTACAACCACCTTGGTTCTTCATAGGCACATTCCTCTGCATAATGAGCAACACCTGTCCATATTTCCATATCCTTCATACCAGAAACTAGAACACACATCTTGGCTATGGAACACGCATTTTGGGAATGTCCAATCTTTTCACATCAACACTTGATTTGTGTTGTACTCTTGTGTGTCCTTGCTACATCACCAGTGATCTTTTGGGTTTTTCAGGTTTTCCAATTCCGAGTCACATCCAAACCAGCCTTTAACTTTGGAGTGGGTGCTTGCCTTTTGCTTGCGATCAAACCTCGTACTGACTTTATCATTATGATGTTTTCTTTGCTTTTGCTGACAATCCTCCGACTGTCTTGGTGGACCTCAATGCTCCTTCACCTTCTTTCCAGCTCGTGCGATCTGATTTCCCGATGTCATAACATGAGTCAAAATTTTCTCCCGATCTTCTATTTCCGCCGTAGACCGACGACTCTCCCCTTGAACTCTTTGATACGCTTGACTCTATCTTTCACTATGTTAGTCAAACCATCAATGATCTGGGTTTGCTCTTCGACCTTGGGCTTGACTCTATCTTTCACTATGTTAGTCAAACCATCAATGATCCGGGTCTGCTCTTCTACCTTGGGTTTGTACTCAACAACCTTCTGTGAGCTTTCTGGATTTTCAGATTTGAGTTTTTCAATTTCTGGCCTCAACCTAGACCGCTCTTCTTCCTGCCGTTGCATGTAGAGTTTGACGTCACGAACCACTCTATTGATTTTCTTCATTTTGGCTCTCTAAAAATCTATCTATTAAGTGCAACTTCAAACTTTGTTTGGAGATCAACTCTCCCTTATACTTCTCCTTCTTCATCGTGGTCGCCTTCTCTTGTCTGTGAGTTGCCTACAACATCCACGAGAACATCTTCTTCGAGGCCTTTGCAATCCTCAATTTATTTCACTTTTATCTCTTCTGAGCCATTGTCCTCTTGTGAAAACATGTTCTTCATGAAAAAGTTGTTCTTAGTACTTCTCTCATCTCTCACACTAGATAAGGATTTTTTTGTGGGAACTTCATCGTCCTCATCACCGTCTTGAAACTTCGTGGGATTACTTTGGTACAAGGTACCAAACCTTTCCGCATCAAAAACACGCAAGTGAAAGTTTCCCTTTAAACTTTCTTTTCTTCCCTTTTAGATTTGAGGAATGGAATGACATGATTTCATCAACCTCTTCTTCTTCGTGATCATCCCCTATTGTGAGCTTCTTTAATGCCTTGAATGCCACCTCCTTATAGTTCCCCTTTTCCACAACCCCGTTATCATCGTTCCCTATCTCATATGCAACAACACTATTATGAAGACTGTCTAACGTCAACTCCTTTGGATCTTTATCCTCAAGCCCAGAGACATTTGGATTAAACCATGGTGGCAATCATCTCAAGATGGGCTTGCCGATCTTGACATCATTGAGGGTTTCTGTGAGACCACACATATCCTCCACAATCACGTTTACCCGATTAAAGAATACATCAACAGATTCATTTGGGTGCATCCTCAAGTCGTCGTACTTATTCGATAGAACCTATAATTTTGATTCTCGTACTTTTTGAGTCATCTTCGTAGATATTAAGCAGCTTTTCCCATATTGCGTGTGAGGATTTACACATCACCTTTGTGTAGGTTGTGTTGGATAAAGCTACGCATTGGTTTCTCTGGCGTCGACATCAAGTTCTTCATGGCCTCATTCTGATAAATCGCTGCCATCCATATTGACCGAAATCCCATGTATAGCAGTTGTGTACACATCCATGCCTAAGATCAAAAATAGCGCTACATCCTATTCTTCCAGAGTTGAAAGTTGTTTTCATTGAAGATCAAAATTCCTTTGTGATTTACTGCTGCCATTGCTTTCACTTTTTGGAGAGTTTCGCTGACTTGAACCTTTGACTTTGATACCACTTGTTGGCCTTTAGCGAGATAAATACGCTGAGGGGGGATGGATCAGGGCAAGTTGATTTCTTTTGAACGATCCTCACCAACGATCTTGTTCCACTGTTAGCAGGAGCACCTCTCTCCCTCGCAATAAATATGAAGTGATAAAGCATGTAAAGAGGGCTAGAAACAATTTTTACCTGGTTCACCCGCATTGGACTAATCCAAGGAACATACACCGACGATGAGCCGATGTACCGGAATCATTAAGCGCCTGCTTGTGGGGGGCGGCGACCTCCATGGCCAGGGATCCCTAATCCGCCGTCGCCCCTCCCTTCATGGCTGATCCTCCTTCCTGTGGGCGCTTCTTGCCCCGCCTTCCCAGCGCCGTCCCGGCTCTGTCCGACCGCGCCCTGCGGATTCTCGGATTTGTTTGGTCCCGCCCTCCCTCCCGCCCGGTGGTGCTCTACCGACCGAGGCTCTGTGTGCCAGCTCTGTCGGCACCTCCGATCCGGCCGGATCCCGTCACCTCTCCTCATTGCGACGATTCCTCTGCCTCTCCTACCTGCCGGACGACCTCCATCGCGAGCAATTGTTGCACGTCGCCCTCCGTCCCTTCAGTCCAGCGACCCCTGCAAGACGCCTCCATCGCTGCTCCCTCCATGCGGACCTCCTCCTGCGGCATTCCTCGCTTCCTTCCTCCCGCGGATTTCCCGGCGCTCCGATGACCGACCCATCCTTTTCACCGGCTTTTTGCATCATCCATCATCATCTTGAGGGGGAGCAGCAGTCATAGCGGTTTATCTTTTCTTTGTTTTGTTTTGTTTTTTTAATCAAAATGGGTATGTTCAGCTTGAGGGTAAGTGTTTGCAGCATTTGTTGATTGCTTTGTTTTTCTTTATGTGTTCAAGTTAGGTACACGTAGCTTGAGTGAGAGTGTTGGAGTCTGCATCCCACATCGGACTTGTGGTCCGATGTGGTTTTTATTATTCATTATAAAAGAACCTCAAGGCCTCCTTTAAGAGCACCTTGGGGATTGGGTTCTCCTTCATATCATTCTACAATTACCAATCACATTTGGAGAACTCATTCCTCTCTCAATCAAGCTCGCCGTCTCTCTTGGTTCACCATCAATCATGTGTTGAAAGTTTACCGCCCTCTCTTGAAGTGTACTCATTGTTCCTTCGGTAGATTCTTCTGATGAGTTGAATCACCTTTGATTACATCACAATTGGTGTGTCATGAAGTTCTTCTTTCATCCAAATGATAAATTCCACTTTACCATGAAAATTCTGGGTAATTTCCTTAAGGTTTGCATGACTCCCTTCTTGTGCACAAATGTTGTTCACTTAACTCACTATTGCACAAACACTTGTCCACGAAACACAACCTCCTTTATGTGCGCAACTAATGGTCGCATAAAATATCTTCACGCAAGAAATACATTCACGTATGTCTTATGTGAAAACAGGGCACTTGGATTTTCTTCAAGTCTTGCTCTTTTAGTGATAGATTAACGACCTATTTATAAGTAGGGCTAATCTGTCGTGCAACTTCTTCGCGCTCGTAAAACGCGTCGCCCCCGTTGTCGCGCTAACCACGCGCAACTCCAATTGCGTGGCGTGTTTGTGCAACTCCACTTCCTCAAAAACCCGCCCGACTTGCGTGAGAATCCTTTGCTCCAAAAACTTTGCTATTCTTCGAGTTGGCTTGCTTTGCGCGAGACTTCGTTTGACTTGTGCGAGAATCCTTCCTTTGCTCCAAAAACTCTGCTCTTCCGCGAGTTGGCCTGCTTTGCGCAGGACTTTGTCTGACTTGTGCGAGAATCCTTTGATCCAAAAGCTTTGTGCAATCATACTCTTTTGACGAGGTTTAAATAATATTTTGAATAAGACTCTTAATTTGAACATTTCAAAATCAAGTGTTATGAACAATTCGAAATTTTAAAATATAAACACTTTATATTTTGACAATATTGTTTTTGTAGGCATGAAAATCTTCTATTTTCAATCCCTAATACTTATAATTTATAAACATCTTATAAACTATAAGAAAAAATATCCAAATATAAATTTTTAATTTTGGCTTTGAATCGTCACTTGACACTTGAGTATACGTTACCGCTTAACCTATTATCAAAGTGGAATCCCACACTATGTTGTCTTGCAACGTTTAATGTCAAGCAAAGTAACGCACATTACGTTGTCTCACAACGTAATGTCAAGTAGTCGATTTACGACTCTGTTTTGTTGGCAAGGGATGCAGGCTACGTTATCATGCAACGTATGCTGCGCCTTAAGCTCCATATCACGTTGTCGGTATAACATAATGTCGAGACCTAGTACAGATTACGTTATCGAATAATCGTAATATGAGCAGAATCCACCACCCCCACGACGTGCTAGCCCCTCGCAGGGCCAAAGAGGAAGATAAAGAAAGCTTCGGGTTCCAAGGAATTTCGGCCTAGCATGAAGCACTCATGCATTGCCACTGCATGACAATTGGCTCTTTATAGGGCCCTCGAGGCTGCCCCTCAAGCGTCCGTGCATTAACTAACGTGTTATAATGCATGAGTTGATGCCTCGGCCTGCACATGCATCGTATGCATGAATTAATCTCCCTTAATATCTTATGTAATGGTCCTTTAAATGATAGCCAACATGGAAGAAATCCTTGATTGATAACAATTATCATTTAGCCGCCAACGATTGTAAATAACAACAACATGTCATGCATACTGGAATCTTACCATATGTTGAGCCAACGTATTCTCAAGATATGCATCTCATGCATATCACAATACGTTGGTGACAATGTATTCTTAAGGATGCATTGGCAACAACTTATTCTCAAGCTATATGCTCAGGGATATGGTGGCAACAACGTATTCTCAAGTTATGCTCAAGGATACGTTAGAAGTAACATATTATCAAGCTATGCTTAAGGATATGTCAGCGGTTACTTATCCTCAAGCCTAGGCTTTAGGGAAAATCATCTCCTTCAGTGACAACCAATGCGCACTAAACTTGTCAAAGAACCTGACACAACATTCGAGATCGAAACATATTGACATCAAATACCATTTCATCAAGAAGGTGAAATGCGATAAACTTAATTTGGAGTATGTTTCAACAAATGAACAGGCCATGAATATCTTGACAAAGCCCTTGACGAAGGATGCATTTCAGCACTTGCGGGTATTGTTGGGAGTGCATTTTCTCCCAATTTCTTTGTATGTGTTCTATATTTCCCTTCTTACATTCCTTTTGTTGACCAATGGGAAGAATATAAAGGGGGTTTTTCTAGTCAAAGGGAAAGAATTCCTAGCTGAAAAAAGGGGAGTAAAGAATTGGTTTCTTTCTTTACACCGAGAGTTTAAGTTCTCTCACAAATATTACTCTATCTAGTAATGCGATGTTTGGAGAACTCTCACATTGAGAGCATATCATGAACTAATTTCTTGAGATGATGATTAATGAGTTTTGAACTTGTTTTCGTGTTTTATTTATTGTCAACATGCTCATGAATTTGTTTGAATTTGATTGGAGTTGAAAGGTTACGATGGAATGAAGATTTCAAGCAAAACAGAAAAACGTGGTGTAGTAGAATTGTTATGCGTCATGGTTATTATCTGAGGAATTTGACTACATGTTTTTATGCCAAAGTTGAAGAAGAATGAAGTCACTGTCAAACATGGTTTCAAAAACTTGTTGGTTGTTTTCTGAGGAATTTGACTAAATGTTTTTATGCCAAAGTTGAAGAAGAATGAAGCCACTGTCAAACATGGTTTCAAAAACTTGTTTAGTGTTGTTGGAGTATGGGTAACTTCCAGCCCCACTAACTTTGTAACTTCCAGCCCCACTTCTTTTGTAACCTCCCTTGTAACTTCCACTTACAGTTTTTTATAAATACAGGCCCTCTCCTTACCTTGAGGGTAAGAGGGATCTCTAATTACATGGTATCAGAGGGATTTTTATCCCAAACCCTCCCTCCTCTGCGGATTCCCGGCAACCTCCCGGCCCCGCCTCTCTATCCACTGCCATAGCCATTTCTGGTGGCCCTCCCTCCCGGCGGCTCACCCTCCTGCCGGACCCTCCCTCCAGGCAGCGCCCCTACTGCATCGCGGCGCCTGCCTCTCCCTCCCGGTGTGGCTCCACCTCTCGACGGGCCTCCCTCAAACGCGACACACCGCCCAGCGCCCTTCCCAGGTGACTCGGCTCCCGACCCCGGCGTCCGCCGTCCTCCCGCGTAAGCCCTCGTCCCAGCGGGCCTTCACCCGCGCCGATCCGTCGCGCTCACCCCCTTTGTCGCGCTCACCCCCTTCGTGGCAGCGCTCCCTTCCCCGAGCAGTTGTGCCATTTTCGGGTTTGTTCTGTTTCTCATCCCCCCTCCAGGCGGCATCATATGGGATATAGAGATCTGGTTCTTAATCTCCTGGCAGACGGATTCATTCGACGGGTAGACGGCAGATCTGATTTTCGACGCTGCCCTTGCGGCTGAAGCCGTTGGAGAAATCCCCTCGCGCCGCTGGATCTCGACGCTGGAAGGGTTCGATTGGCGCTGGTATCGCCGCTGGACCATAATTCCCTCCGCAGCGATTTGTTCAACTAGAAACAGATCCGTGGATTCCGGCCGCAGCAGCTCAAGATTGAAGGTTTCTGACCGCTCAACTCCAGATCGGGTGTTCTCCGCACCGCGCCGCTCCATATCCGGCTCATCCCTCCGCTGCATCTTCGGTATCACCGCTCCGCTTCCATGGCAGACTCTTCCCCACTGCCGCCGTTGATCACCGCTTCTACCCGCCTTGTGGATGACCGATTGGACTCCACAAATTTCTCCATCTGGCGGAAGACTGTTGTGATGTCCCTCACCGGCATGGACCTCGACCATCATCTTGAGAATCCTCCCCCAGCCACGGTTGATCCCAAATATCGTTCCTGGAAACTTGCTGACAGCAAGATCTTCGCTCTGCTGGTCAATTCCATGGAACGATCGGTCAAAGATGTCACTCGCACCGCCAATACCGTCAAGGAGCTCTGGGACTCCTTGAATATCATGTACTCTGAAACCAATAACCTCGCTCGGGTGTTCGAAATCCTTCAGCGACTGTCCCATGTTCGCCAGCAGGCCCAAACCTTTACAACCTACTTCCTGGAATGGAAAGGGCTGCGTGATGAATTGCAGGAGTTGTGGCCCATTCCACAAACACCGGCCGAAGCTCAGACCCAGCGGGACCAGCTCTGTCTCTTCACTCTTCTCAACGGCCTCGCTCCAGAATTTGCCACCACGGCAACCGAATTGCTCGCTAGCTCGACGACGCTGGAGATCCCACAGGTGTATCACCGACTCAGCAAGGCCCAGTGGGCTCTTCCTCCTCCCGCCCCCATTATCGACCACTCAGCTCTCGTCGGTCATGGCGGTGGCCGTTCATCTGGTTCTCGTGGACGTGGTCGTGTGGACAGTCGACCACGTCCCCTCTGTCAACACTGTGGCAAGGTTGGCCACACGATCGACCGATGTTGGGTCCTGCATGGACGTCCATCTCAACGCCCGCGGCAGGGACAGACGGCGGTCCAGGAAGCACCATCGGCAGTTGCAACTCTTCCTCACTCTCTGGACCTTTCGATGGCCGACATCCGGCTGACTCATGAACCTCGGGAATCTGCCGAACCCGGCCCATCAGCAGCTTCTATAGCCCATTCTGCTCACTCCACTGCCTTTGTCGGCCGTCGCTCCCCTGCTTGGATGTTGGACTCAGGAGCCTCCGACCACCTCACCGGTGATGCTGGTATGTTGACCTCTTACTGCCCTTACACCGGTCCCTCAGCCATCACGGTTGCTGATGGCTCCACTATCCTTCGAGGGGAAACTCCTTTTCGGACTTTGTTCTCCTCTCTCCCTCTTCACTCCCTACCCATTCGCGTGTTTGGGTGCCTCTGTTACGTTCGCGACACCCGTCCAGGTCTCTCCAAACTCGCTCCCAAATCCCTCCGCTGCCTCTTTTTAGGCTATTC
This sequence comes from Viscum album, assembly GCA_963277665.1. Classification (NCBI taxonomy): domain Eukaryota; kingdom Viridiplantae; phylum Streptophyta; class Magnoliopsida; order Santalales; family Viscaceae; genus Viscum; species Viscum album. The sequence goes on along the minus strand of OY728153.1, from coordinate 1,489,354,355 downwards.
CCGCACTCAACGCGGCTATCGCTGTTTTTCCCCCGACCTACGGCGGTATGTCATCTCGGCCGACGTTGCCTTTGTTGAAAGTTCTCCATTCCTCCTTCCCTCTCCTCATCCTGACCCTGCCATCGATGATTGTATTCCTCTCATCATCCATCCTCCACCGCCGTCAACCCCTGTTGACACACATTTTGGTCAGGTCTACTCCCGGCGTCCTTCGACTGTATTCCCCGTCCTGGCCAATGACACTGACGCTCCCGCTTCGTCCGCTGCTCCTGCTCCGCCACCCGAGGACTTGCCCATTGCCCTTCGGAAAGGTACTCGCTCCTGCCAGAGTACTCCTCTATTTGTATCTTCATACAGGGGTTTGTCAGCTCTGGAGACAGTCTCTGTACCTCGCACGGTTGGTGAAGCCAAATCTCACCCCGGGTGGCTAGCTGCAATGCGGGATGAATTGCAGGCTCTAGAGGATAACCATACTTGGGATCTTGTACCTCTTCCAGCAGGCAAACAAGCCGTGGGCAGCAAGTGGATTTACACCGTCAGGCTCAATCCCGATGGCACTCTCCGCCGCCTCAAAGCCCGCCTTGTTGCCAAAGGCTTTGCACAGACGTACGGTGTTGACTACTTTGATACCTTCTCACCGGTTGCCAAGATGGCCTCTGTCCGATTATTCATCTCTCTTGCCGCCCATCATCAGTGGCCTCTTCATCAGTTGGATGTCAAGAATGCCTTCCTCCATGGCTTCCTTGAGGAAGAAATTTATCTGCAGCAGCCCCCCGGATTTTGTGCCTTCGGCGCTGAATCTCGAGTCTGCCGTCTCCGCCGCTCTCTCTACGGCCTCAAGCAGTCACCCCGTGCTTGGTTCGACCGCTTTAGCACGGTCATTGGCGATTTTGGGCTTTCTCGCAGTATGAAGGATCACACTGTCTTCTACCGGACGAGTGCACGTGGCTGCATCTTATTGGTCGTATATGTGGATGACATCGTCATCACTGGCAACGACTCTGTGGGTATTACCCACCTCAAGGCCCATCTACACCACCACTTCAACACGAAGGATCTTGGTCCTCTCACCTACTTTCTCGGCATCGAGGTTTCCTATTCCTCGGACACCATCTCCCTCTGCCAACGAAAGTATGCATTGGATATATTACAGGATGCTGGGCTGACTCAGGCCACTGCGGTCGATACTCCTCTCGAGCCTAGGGAGCGGTCTCTTTATGCCTCCTCAGCACTATACCCACATCCCGAGCGGTACCGTCGGTTGGTGGGCCAACTCAATTATCTCACCATGACTCGACCCGACATCTCCTGTGCGGTTGCCAAGGTCAGTCAATTTATGGAGCATCCAACCACCTCCCAATGGGATGCGGTCATCCGCATCGCCAAATACATCAAGAGAGATCCTGCCCGTGGTCTTCATTACTCCCAGCATCCTCATCAGAATATTGAGGCCTTCTGTGATGCTGATTATGCTGGCTGCCTTGCTACTCGGAAATCTACATCTGGGTTTGCCATATTCTTAGCAGGCAATCTCATTTCTTGGCGAAGCAAGAAACAGACGGTCGTCTCTCGCTCCAGTGCCGAGTCTGAGTACCGTGCCATGACCACCGTCACTACCGAGATCCTATGGCTTCAACACCTCCTCCAGGAGCTTGGCTTTCCTCAGCAGACTTCTGCTCACATATGGTGTGACAATCAGGCCGCCACTAAAATTGCTTCGAATCCCGTTTACCATGAACGCACGAAGCATATCGAGGTGGACTGTCACTTTCTTCGCCACCACCTGGAGAACAAACATGTCAGCTTTAGCCACATTTCCACGGCGGACCAGCTTGCTGACATCTTCACCAAAGGCCTCCCCGGTGCTCGCCTCGCCTCTCTTAGTTCCAAGCTGGGGATCCAAAACATCTGCCGCCCAGCTTGAGGGGGAGTTACAGTCTTCTTTTTTTTTATGTGTCCAAGCTAGGTACACCTAGCTTGAGGGGGAGTGTTGAAGTATGGGTAACTTCCAGCCCCACTAACTTTGTAACTTCCAGCCCCACTTCTTTTGTAACCTCCCTTGTAACTTCCACTTACAGTTTTTTATAAATACAGGCCCTCTCCTTACCTTGAGGGTAAGAGGGATCTCTAATTACAAGTGTCATGGTTTTTGGTGGATGAGTTCCCGAGATTTGCAGATTTCTAGAGATTGAAGAAATTGTGATAGAGCAGCAGCTTTTCAACTTGGGATAAAAAACACGCCGTAGTTTTCCGTAACATGTCGTGATTTTCAGGAAAACGTTGTGGTTTCTTAGCGTGGTTTGAAAGAAAAATGGAGCAGTCACTGGAATTGAGGTGCAACAAAACACGTCGTAATTTGAAGCCGGAGCTTGAAAGTGAACATCTCTGTTCAACATGAGGAAATTGATAAGCTGTAATGACAGATCATGGTTTTGGAGGAAGACTATGAACACGTCCTGGTTTTATAAAACACACTGTAGTACTTTTGAGATTTGTGCGATTTTTTAACGATTTAACTTGGTGGTTTTTAGGATAAGATCAAATCTAAGATCCAAGATCTTCAGATGAGAGTTTGACCGAAAAACACATCGTGGTTTCTAATTTCACGCTGCGGTTTTTGGATCTGTATAAATATTTGGAGATTTTCTTAGAGAGAAAGAGTGATAGCTGCCCATCTTTTACATAGAGTTTTTTTGTGAGAAAAGAGGTGATTTTTGAGTGGAGCACAGATGCACGCTTAAGGTGGATCAAAGACACTTGTGGAGGAAGAAGATCAAACTTGCTTGATTGTTTTCATTGTTGATTCTTCTTCACGTTGATTTACAATTCTTATTGTGTAACGTGCGGGGGGGGGGGATGCTGATTGTTGAGAGACATTTTGTAAAGGGTTCAAGGCCATCCCCTCGTGGGACATGAGATAACACCCACCGATCACAAAGAACTAATTGCTTGTAAAGCTTCGGCGAATCTCATAAAAACATGGTTTTGTGTGCTGTTTTTCTGTTTTATCATTCATCATGATTTAACAGTTTGAGTGGAGGATCCTACGCACCAACCGGCAACGAGAGCAAAGTGTTTTTGAGGGAAAACACACCCATGTGCTTGATTGTTCAGAAGAGGGTGATGCATTATTATAGCAATATTCAGCCCATGGCAACCAACCCACCCATGTGCTTGATTGTTCAGAAGCAAAACATCATAAGTAAATCTCTAAGAACTTGTTTACGATATTGGGTTGTCCATCCATCTGGCGATGACATGATGAATTCATCTTTTAAACGGTTGTTTACATTCTAAAGAGCGTCTTCCAGAAATTGCTGACAAATAATGGATCCTTGTTGCTAAGAATTCAATGGAGAACTCCATCTAATCAGACTTTCTTTAAAACAGTCCTGCGACAATATTGGCTGTATATGAATGCTTTAATGGTACAAAATGTGCATACTTAGACAACCAGTCCACCACCACCAAGATCACTTCATACCCCTGGGATTTAGGTAGTCTGGAAATAAAATCCGTAGAGATTTCTTTCCAAATCAAGCTTGGTATTTGCAGAGGCTGGAATAACTCTGTTGGGGACAAGGCCTTATATTTCTGCCCATAGTTATTGTGTGCTATAGCGCATGCTACGGAGCATTGCGCTGCGCCATGACTGTTTGGATGTTTGTGCAACACAACATGATTTGTGTTACCCAAATGAAATGGCATGGTCATGGAACTTGCCATGGTCGTCATTTGTGCCATCACAAACCTTGTGCAATTTGCACTATTTTATAAGATGAGTTTTTTTTAAACGAAAGCCTGATAAATTCGATCCACGTTTGTCCCTTTTTGTTGTCTTTCTTCTCGTTTTTTCCTTCCCAAACTCTCAACTCTAGTATGAATGACCCTCTTTGGTAGCGATGAACCTCTTGAGCATAACTTGAGAATACGTTGTTGTCAATACCTTTGGTATTCCCACCGTTGGATTTGATTCGTAGGAATTAATCTTGACCGTTGGATCAAGCAACATGTACTCTATAAATGCGGTGATATGTTAATGGAATTTGGTGGATTTTTGATTGGCCATATACTTGTGTTCTTTCTCTTTTCTTGTGTTCTATTGTGATCGAACCGTTTTACTTCGCCATCGTCATCCCGAATATTCAACGTCGTTATACGCTCGGTTTTGCTTCGCCTCCAATCGTCCAGTTTCACAACATGTTATCAACACGATTGTTCTGCCAAGTAAAAAGGTTAGTCAAACTAAATTCTCCATGACAAATGTATGGATTTCTCTATCTAGACATTTTTGGGAAGAATTACTTGTCATGGGTTTTGGATGCAGAAATGCACCTTGATGCAAATGGTCTTGGTGAAGCAATTAACGTTGGCAATCACGCTTCCGCTCAAGTCCGTGCTCGAGTCCTAATATTCCTTCGCCATCGCCTCTATGAGGATTTGAGGAATGAGTACCTTACGGTGAAGGATCCTTTGATGCTATGACAGAATCTCAAGGAGCGGTATGATCACCTTTAACATCTCATACCACCAAGAGCAAGGTTTGAGTGGAGTCATTATGATTCCAAGACTATAAATTGGTAAGTGAATACAACTCCACTATGTTTAAAATAACATCGCAACTAAAATTATGCGGAGACATTATCACTGATACTGATATGTTGGAAAAAACCTATTCTATTTTTCATGTCTCGAATGTCATTCTACAACAACAATATCGCAAGAAAGGTTTTACAAAATACCCCGAATTACTTTCTTGCCTTCTTGGTGCTGAACAAAATAATGAACACCTGATGAAAAATCATGAATCCCGACCTACTGGTGCGGCTCCATTCCCTGAAAGGAATGCGACTGTTCATGATAAAGGTTATGGAAAGAATCAACGTAATTGAGGTCGAGGAAATGACACCACTAGAATTGGTCCAATAATGAACAACCACAATCGAAGAAATCAAAGAACGATGAAAGTGAATGTTTTTGATGTGTCATGAAGGGGCACTGGTCGCGTATTTGTTTTACGTCGAAGCATTTTGTTGATCTTTATCAACAATCTATCAAATGGAAGAAAAAGAGCGTTGAAGCGAATTTTATTGACCAGACTTTGAAATGTGATGATGATATTACTAACTTTGATATTTTTGATTATTTCGTACTCCCTAAAGATATTGAGCATATAGATCATGCATGAATGCTCGTGGTAGAAATGAACTTTGGTTTTTGGTTTTTGTAATGTTTTTAAAATAAATATCTTATGTTTTATTTTGTTTTTATTTTATTTTATTCCTTATATGTATGTTTTATTTTTTTAATAGAAATGGATGATATAAATCGATCCGTTGGGAATAATTTCCATAAAGAAGATATTTGCCTCGTTGACATCGCCACGACGCACATAATTTTTAAACCTGAGAAATATTTTATCACCCTTAAAATGGTGAGTGCTCATGTATGTACTTTAACTGGCAGTGCACAATTAATCGAAGGCTCCATAAGTGCAAGAATATGCTTACCTGATGGTACACAAATTATGATAAATAATGGTTTGTTTTCTCCAAAGTTTCGATGCAATTTACTAATTTTTAAAGATATTCGTGATAATTGATATCATATCGATACTATGAATGAAGGAGGTGATGAATACCTCTATAATAAGCATTAATAATGAGCAATAATTGATTCAAGAGAATGTTTCAAGACTTCTATCCGGATTATGCTTTGTCAATATTTGTACAATTGAATCAAACATGGTAAATCAGAAGTTTACCAACCATGATATATTTATCGCGTGACATGTTCGTTTGGGTCATCCTAGATCAATAATGATGAGGAAAATAATTAAATGTGCGCATGGTCATCCATTGGTTGATAAAAGGGTTCATACACCCCATGATTTCTCATGCGTTGCTTGTTCTAAAGGCAAATTAATTATAAGACCATCACCATTAAAGACCGGGATCGAATCCCTAATGTTCCTGAATCGAATTCATGGTGATATATGTGGACCAACTCACCAACCATGTGGACCATTCAAATATTTTATGATCATTATCGACGAGTCAACTAAATGGTCTCATGTGTATTTATTATCCACTCGCCACCTGACATTTCTGAAATTACTTGCCCATATAATAAGATTAAGTGCAAAATTCCCAGATTATTCAATCAAACATATTTGGGTTGATAATGATGGTGAGTATTCATCACATGCTTTTAATAATTATTGCTTGTCATTGGGAATAAGTGTTGAACTTCCTGTAGCTCATGTTCATACCCAAAATGGTCTAGCTGAATCATTTATAAAGCGATTACAACTTATCGCTAGACCACTACATATGAAAACTAAATTACCTAGTTCAACATGGGGACACGTGATTTTGCATGCAACAACACTGATTCAAATAAGGCCGTCAAACTATCATGATCCCTTTGCAATTGGCTTGTGGCCATAAACCAAATATTTCACACTTATGGATATTTGTTTGTGCTGTATATGTGCCTGTAGCACCCCCGCAACGAACAAAAACCTGTGATTGATTATGATGAATCATACTCTCCTGTAATGGATCCAATAACATTTCGGTATCTCACGACGTTTGGTGTACATGAGCAACTTGAATTACGCCTGATGGATGTTGTGACTGCATATCTTTTTAGTGATATTGATAATGATGTTTACATGAAAATTCTAGAAGGATTCAAATTGCTGGAAAAATATCATAGATCTTGAGATTTTTATTCTGTTACGTTGAATAAATCATTATACGGATTAAACCAGTCAAGGCGTATGTGGTATAACCGTTTGAGTAAATATTTGATGAAGGGATGTTAGAAAAATGATTCAATTTGTTCATGTGTCTTCATTAAGAAGACTGAATTTGAATTTGTGATTATTGCAGTATATGTTGACGATTTAAATATTTTTGGAACTAATGATGAACTTTCCAAGTCAAAAGAACATTTGATGATCATACTTGTCAAAATGTGGCTGCGATTGTGCCTTTGCGGTGCGGAGTGGCACCCGGCCGCTTCAGGTGGCTGGATCGTGGGCGGATCGCGATCGCGCCGCCTCCACCGCCATCCCGATTGCCGCGGTTCCGTCGCGATCCCAGCTAGAGCGGCCGCATCCTGTTTGGTAGCCTACACTGAAAAGACTACGTGACTTTATGAGGGGAAGTTGAGAATGCTTTACTCCTTTTCCCTTCATCATTTTTTTCCTATTGAGTTTTTTGATAAGGTTTTTAATGAGGCATCATAACATGAAATCATGTTATTTTGGCTTGACTTATTTTTCCCATAGGTTTTTTTTTTAAGTGAAGATTTTTTTATTAGATTCCATGGAATTATGACATCCAATGGGAAATGTTGTAAATTCTCATTTATGGCGTGGATGTCATAAAATTATAATTAATGAAGTATTTTCATTACCCAACAAAACCCTTTATATAGTCAATACCCAACAAAACCGATCATAGGAATTAATCTTGACTGTTGGATCAAGCAACGTGTACTTTATAAAAGCGGTGATATGTTAATGGAATTTGGTGGATTTTTGACGTCATATACTTGTGTTTTTTTTCTTTTCTTTTGTTTTATTGTGATCGAACCATTTCCTCTAATCGTCCAGTTTCACAACAGATATTATATATTTGATGGTTATTTTTTGACATAATTTTCATATCATTATGTGTTAATGTTTTAATTTGATGCATGTTTCTAGCTTTGACGAGTATCACACTTAAAATTTCAAAATACATTTTGTCATTCCCTTCCAAAACAAAGCACCACCCAGACTTACAGGTTTGTAAGAACCCCACATGACTTCCAACAACTGATGAATGGTGATCATGGATTTTTTTTTTTGATTAAAATTGAATAATTAAATAAAACCAGTCTTGTAATACAATAGCCCCTCTTGGAAATAATATTTAGGTTTGGAGCATGACTGGTGTTTGATCACTGCTATGATAATCAAAAGTTCATCGTCTTGCTGTATATATTTTTTTAATTGTATCTACCTCCATCCAAAAAGACTGAGCAATAACTGAGCAAAGTTCTCTTAAATCAAATTAGACAACTTCTCTTCTACCAACCTGGATAACGAATCTGCAATTTGGCTAGTATTCAACAACTTGGCCTGCCAGCACTATTGGTTCACGGTCCGAACCCTTTTACCGAGTGTTGGAACCCATTTAAGTGTAAATGGGTGAGTCCCACATCGGACTTACCCATCCTGTACATTTGTTTCCTAATCTATAAAAGGATGTCCTCACCTCACATTGAGGTAAGGGGGAATTCACCCAACTACATGGTATCAGAGGGATTTTTATCCCACATCCTCCCTCCCTTGCGGATTCCCGGCGCACCTCTCCTCTCCGGCCCTCCCTCCCGGCGCTCCTCTGCTCCCGGCAGGCCCTCCCTCCCGGCAGGCCCTCCCTCCCCAGCGCCCCCGCACCCTCGCCCGCGCGGCTCCCTCGCCCTCACCTGACGGCCCTCTCTCCCCCCGACGCTGCCTGCGCCGGCTCCTTCCTGCGGAGTTCCTCCCCGACGCCGCTCCCTCCCCGCGGCTCCCCGCGGCTCCCGGCCCTCCCGACGAACCTCCCTCCTCTCGCGCGGCTCCAGCGCGCCTCCCGGCCCTCCGGTCCGCCGCGGTTCCCACCGCGCCTCCCTCTCGCCGTCGCAGCCCATCCCGTCGCCGGACCTCCCCTGCCCGCGCCGGCCCTCCCGACGGATCTCCTCCCTCCGGCGCCTTCCGCTGCTCCAGCGCTCTCGCCGGCCTCCCGCTACTCCCAGCGGCCTCCCGCTGCTCCCGACGCCATCACCCGCGCGCCCCGCCAGCGGCCTCCCGCTGCTCCCCCGCCGGCGCCTCCCGCTGCTCCCCGCGCCTCCCGCGCCTCCCTCTGCTCCAGCAGCCTCTCCCGGCTCCCGGCGACTTCTCCTGACTCCCGGCTCCCCGGCTCCCGGCTCCCGGCTCGCCCCGCCATCCCGGCGCACCGCCTCCCGGCGTCTCGCCCTCGGCCTCGCCCCGGCGCTGCACCCTCGCCCCCCCAGCAGCTCCCTACCCGCTGCCCGTTCCCGGCGTTGCTCCCGGTTCGGCCTTCCGGCGCCCGGCGCGCCCCGGTCCAGCCTTGCTCTCGGCCCTGCGGCGCTCCTGCCCCAGCACTCGCGCCGCCCCTGCCCGGCCGCACCATCCTGAGCGCGACCACCTGTCGCTGCTCCCTTCGGCCGCATCTCCGGGCTGCTTCCCTTCCACCACCCGCCTCCCGGCGCACGGGTCCAGCGCCCGCCCTCCATGGACGCATCCTCCGTTCTTCCGTCCCTCATCACGGCCTCCTCCCGGCTTGTCGATGACCGGCTGGATGCCACTAATTTTTCTGTCTGGCGGAAGACGGTCTTGATGTCCCTCCGCGGCATGGGGCTTCATTCTCATCTTGAGAAACCCCCACCTGAACTCAATGATCCTAAGTTCGACTTTTGGCAGTTGGCAGACAGCAAAATATTCGCCCTACTGGTCAACTCCATGGACCGCTCTGTGAAGGATGTCACCCGGACTGCCAACACCGTCAAGGAGCTCTGGGACTCCTTGATTGTCATGTTCTCCGAGACCAATAACTTGGCCCGGGTCTCTGACGTTCTACAACGTCTCTCGCATATCCGCCAGCAGGATCGGACCTTCCCCACCCACTTCATGGAATGGAAGGGTCTCCGCGATGAACTACAGGAACTTTGGCCGATTCCTCAAACTCCGGCCGAAGCGCAGACTCAGCGGGACCAGCTCTGCCTCTTCAACCTCCTGAATGGCCTCGCACCGGACTATGCCACGACGGCCACCGAGATGCTTGCTAGCCCATCTACACTGGATATCCCGCAGGTCTATCATCGCCTGCAGAAGGCACATCGGGCCCTTGCACCACCCGTCCCCCTTCCTGATCACACTGCGCTCCTCGGACGTGGCGGTGGTCGTCCTCCCAGCCCTCGTGGGCGCGGCCGTGGGGACGGCCGACCTCGCCCCCTCTGCCAGCATTGCGGCAAGCTCGGCCATCTGGTGGACCGTTGCTGGGTCCTGCATGGTCGTCCTGAGTCGCACCCCCGCCGGGGCCAGACTGCGCTCCGTGATGCGCCCTCCCCTGCTGCTTCTCTTCCCTCGTCCTTGGATCTCTCCCTGGCTGAGCTCCAGCTGATTCACGATTACCGGTCCACCTCCATCGCGGGCTCTTCGTCGGCTTCTCTTGCCCATTCCGGTGGTCACACTGCCCTTGTCAGTCATCGTTCTCCGGCTTGGATGCTTGACTCTGGTGCGTCCGACCACCTCACCGGGGATGCAGGTATGCTCTCCCACTACCGTCCCTATAGTGGATCCTCTGCCATCACTGTTGCTGATGGGTCCACTCTCCCCATAGCCGGCTTTGGCTCCTGTTCCCTCACCTCCTCCCTTCACCTCTCCTCGGTGGCTCATGTACCCCGGAGTCCTTTTAACCTGCTTTCCATCAGCAAACTGACCAAGGATCTCAATTGCACTGCTCTCTTTTCCTCGTCTTCTGTTTTGTTTCAGGAGCGGACGACGAACCGGGAACTTGGTAGAGGCCAGCTTCGGGATGGAGTGTACATGTTCGCTGGCCCGTCTTCCATCGCCTGCGCGTCTCTCCCTGCTCATGCCGTTGACCTCCATTCCCGGTTGGGCCACCCTTCCGCCTCTGCACTTCATCGGCTCTACCCCGATATTAGTCCCCGTTTTTCCTTTCCTTGTGAGTCGTGTCGCTTTGCGAAACATCATCGCACCTCCTATCCTCCTCGAGTTGACACACGGGCCGCCAAACCCTTTGATTTGGTTCATTCTGATGTATGGGGTCCCTGTGCTACCTCGAGTCAATCTGGGTATAAATATTACATTTCCTTCATTGATGATTATTCCCGGATGACATGGCTTTATCTTCTTCGGGATCGGACAGAGGTTTTCTCCACCTTCCTGACATTTTTTCATGAGATCCAAACACAGTTTTCTATCCCTGTCAAATGTCTTCGATCTGACAATGGGCGGGAGTACTTATCCACTCACTTTCAGCAGTTTCTCCGCGCCCACGGCATCATCCACCAGACCTCTTGTCCTGATACCCCTCAGCAGAATGGGGTGGCCGAGCGGAAACACCGGCATATTTTGGAAACCGCTCGTGCCCTCCTCTTCCACCGCCAGGTCCCTCTTCTCTTCTGGGGGGATGCCATCCTCACTGCTACTTACCTTCTGAATCGTCTTCCCTCCTCCTTACTTCAGGGGGAGACTCCTTTTCATACCCTGTTTCCCTCTGTTCCTCCTCACTCCCTTCCACTCCGCGTCTTCGGATGTCTATGTTATGTCCGGGACACTCGCCCCAATCTCTCCAAACTTTCTCCCAAATCTCTTCGCTGTATTTTTCTTGGATATTCCCGCACTCAGCGCGGGTACCGCTGCTTCTCTCCAGACCTCCGCCGGTATATCACCTCTGCCGACGTATCGTTTGTCGAGACTTCTTCGTTCACTCTCCCCTCTCCTTCTCCTTCTCCTGACTCTACCATCGATGACTGTCTTCCGCTCTTCGTTCACCCACCTCTCATATCTCCCCCTCCCGGTCATCTCTTTGGCCAGACCTACTCCCGTCGTCCATCGGTTGTACCTCCCATCCCGGCCGAGGACCACCTTGTTCCTGCTTCGTCTGCTGCTCCTGTCCCCGCTCCCGCGGACGAGCCGATTGCGCTTCGGAAAGGTACTCGCTCCTGTCAGACTACTCCTCTCTTTGTATCTTCCTACAGGGGTCTGTCAGCCTTGGAGACCGTATCGCTTCCTCGGACAGTCGGTGAAGCAAAATCTCACCCCGGGTGGCTTGCCGCCATGAGGGATGAATTGCAGGCTCTGGATGCCAACCATACATGGGATCTTGTTCCACTTCCGGTGGGCAAACAGGCGGTCGGTTGTAAATGGATTTTCACTATCCGTCTCAATCCCGATGGCTCTCTTTGCCGCCTCAAAGCCCGGCTTGTCGCCAAGGGCTTTGCTCAGACGTATGACATCGACTACTTTGAGACCTTCTCTCCAGTCGCCAAGATGGCCTCGGTCCGCCTTTTCCTTTCGCTAGCTGCTCATCATCATTGGCCGCTTCATCAACTGGATGTTAAAAATGCTTTTCTCCATGGCTTTCTTGATGAAGAGGTCTACCTCCAGCAGCCTCCTGGTTTTTCGGCCTCTGGTGCCGACCGCCATGTCTGCCGTCTCCGTTGCTCCCTCTACGGCCTCAAGCAGTCTCCTCGGGCTTGGTTTGGCCGCTTCAGCACGGTCGTCACAGCCTTTGGCCTATCTCGCAGTATGAAGGATCACACCGTCTTCTTCCGTACGACGGCGCATGGCTGTATCTTGCTTGTGGTTTATGTGGATGACATCATCATCACAGGGAGCGACTCCAGAGGCATCGCCAGTCTTAAGGCGCATCTTCACCAGCATTTTCACACCAAGGATCTTGGTCCCCTCACTTACTTCCTTGGCATCGAGGTCTCCCGGACTGCGGACACTATTTCTCTCTGTCAGCGCAAGTATGCTCTTGATATCTTGCAGGATGCCGGGTTGAGCACCGCCACTGCAGTGGACACTCCCCTTGAGCCTGGGGAACGCTCCCTTCATTCTGACTCGGAACCCTTTCCTCATCCCGAGAGCTATCGCCGCCTGGTCGGTAAACTCAACTACCTCACCATGACACGTCCTGACATTGCATGTGCCGTTGACAAAGTCAGCCAGTTCATGGAACATCCCACCCGCTCTCAGTGGGATGCTGTCCTTCGCATTGCCAAATACATCAAGAAAGACCCTGCCCGTGGCCTTCAGTACTCCCATCAGGCTCACATGGATGTTGAGGCCTTCTGTGATGCGGACTATGCCGGCTGCCTCGCTACCCGCAGGTCTACTTCGGGTTTCGCCGTGTTCTTTGCCGGCAATCTCATCTCTTGGCGCAGCAAGAAGCAGACTGTCGTCTCCCGGTCGAGTGCCGAGGCCGAGTATCGGGCCATGGCCACCGTCACTACTGAGATCCTCTGGCTTCGTCATCTCCTCCATGAGCTCGGTTTCCCCGCATCGACTCCTGCTCATATCTGGTGTGACAATCAGGCCGCCACGAAGATTGCATCGAATCCCGTCTTCCATGAACGGACGAAGCATATCGAGGTGGACTGTCACTTTCTCCGCCACCATCTGGAGCAGCACCATATCGGCTTCGGCCATATCCCGACGGCCGATCAGCTTGCCGATCTCTTCACCAAGGGTCTTCCCGGAGCTCGCCTTGAGTCTCTCACTACCCGGCTGGGTATTCACAGCCTCCCAGGCCCAGCTTGAGGGGGAGTCTGAGATGGTCCTGTGTCTTTGTTGTCTTTTTCTATTTGTGGGACTCTATCCAATCTGGGCATGTCCAGCTTGAGGGGGAGTGTTGGAACCCATTTAAGTGTAAATGGGTGAGTCCCACATCGGACTTACCCATCCTGTACATTTGTTTCCTAATCTATAAAAGGATGTCCTCACCTCACATTGAGGTAAGGGGGAATTCACCCAACTACACTGAGCAAATACTTAAAGAGCCTTGTGGTTAATGTTCATTGTAAAATGTTTGCCCATTAATTGCTGTTTCCATCATCTATTTTTCATTGATTGACTTGGAAAGGTTACTTTCAGCCAAAGCCTTAGTTCATTAAGCTATTGACTGACCTTGTATGAAGACAATTCCATTATCTCCGGAGCAGTTCTATGTAAAGGCCAGAATGCAAACATTGCAGTTGGGGTTCCAGAATACTAACCAAATTCGGATTGAATAGCCACCCCGGAACAGTTCTATGTAAATGAACTATATATAAAAAGAACAATTGAAGTAAAGGCCAGAATGCAAACATTGCAGTTGGGGTTCCAGAATACAATCCTCATGTCCCCTAAACAATTTTATTAAACCAGGATATACAGATTCCTAAGCAATTTTGTAATGGCTAATTTGTTTGGTTGTCCCTGTTTCTGAAATTAATTGTGTTTGGATGGGCAGGATGAAAATGAATTGTTTGGTGGCAAGGAGAAGTTTGGCGGGCTGGGTGGGGTGAGATCGGGTGCAGCGGAGCCCATGGAATTCGACTTCCTGAGGGGTGAGACGGCAGATTCATTCCACGGAGTGCGGATGGGAACGGGGTTTGAGGGTGGGGTTTGGGGGGGAGGGGAGGCACCATCGGGGCAGCGGCATCTATGCATGTGGTGCAGGAACGAGTTGTGCGGGGGTGTGTGTCCTGCGTGCAAGCTCAAGTTCTAGTTTCATCTGATAACTGTACAGTTATTCTCCTCCCATTAGTAATGTTTTTTCTTTTATAATGGTCATTGTTACATTGAACGGGGTCGCCGTGGTTGGGGGTTGGGAAATTGGTTGGAGCTGACAACTGCAATCCATTCCATGTTGTTAGCACAGCATAATAAACAACAAATCCTTAGGTCTGCTCTCATTGTGCTGCTCTGCTCCCCACCGGCCGCCAATTGAATGTCGCCGCCTCCTAGATCGCTTCCCGCCGCCGCCTCCCACCCCCGTAGGCGATTGCTTGTATTTTCCTTCGGGTTTTCAATAATTTCATAAGCATGTTGTACATTTTTATTCTTATTCTTGTTTTTAGAGTTGGACCAATTCATTTTTTTTCAAATTAACGTTTCATGTTTTAATATCTGTTCGCTCATTATGTTTTTATTTCCAATCGTTTAGTTTAGTTTTCTAATTCTGGATATTCTATTTTATCGTTGGAAGTCAGCCCACCAAATGACGAGCAGTACGGTGTCTTCATGTCTACCAAAAAGGTGGAGGAAAAATACTCCATCAAAACTTTAGTCATCTTCACAATCAGTCCATATAACACCTTGAAAATTTACTTTAAAAGAATAACAAGCTCAATAGTTTGATTAACACGTAACACCGAGTTTTAAACAAATTGTGATCTACTATATAAATGATGTTATTTAAATGTGATCGTTATAACTGTTGAATTGACGAGTATGAATAGAAGTGATCACATTATGAAATATATATATAATGGTCATATTCAATACAAAATGTATTAATTAATGGTTAGGAAATGATCACTTTTTTTTAGGTGAAGTCATTTTATGCTTCAAAAATACTTTTTCTTTAAAAAATGGGTTTTATTGTTGTTTTGAGTAAATATTATAATCATTTTAAACTATATTATAAAAAGAACATCATTTTTGAAATCAACATATCAAATTTAGTTTAAGGTGAAATTTTTGGAATTTTCTGAAAGGATTATAAAAAACGTCTTTTCCTTTCAAGTATTTAAAAGTCTCATTTTGTTTTGAATTGATTTTAAAATGTTATTAGTTCCTTTTGATTAAACATAATCTAATTAATGTAATTGGAATCAACATTATGGTTAATTTTGATATTACAACATTTTTATACTTAAAAATACATTTTTCTAAAAAATTGCTTTTCATCGCATTTTGCGGGTATTTCTATTGGATGAGTTTAGTTCGACCATCCTCATCCAAAATTCGAAGATACGACAACTTGATGTCATTTTTCTTTGATAACGGCCTTAATATTATTTTAAGTAAAAAATCAATCCAAAATGTAACTTAGTTTTAAACACACTAATATTGTTATAAGGATAACAAGTGGCTATGTTCGGTTCTAAATGGTTATTTGAAAGATTCAAGAAATGTTTTTATCCCGGTAATTTATTTGTAATTTTTAGTGATGAAATAATTACCTTAAATGCTTACGGAACGCCGACATAGTGATTATTTAAGTAGTAGAAAAATCAAATAAATGATTTTAAAAACTTACAAAGTAATATTTTTTTACTTTTTATACCTCCAATTTTGTCCTAACCATTCTAATACAATAATATCAGTATCTCCCATATACTAAGATGCTATTATGTTAATGACATCCTTATTCATCTCATTTTTTCCATCAAATAAGAAATGAAAGTATCGCTCGTGCATACTTGTGAACCACCACCACCACAAAGTGATACGATTCATTTTCCATCAACGCATCACATGACTATTTATAATGATGGATTTAACACACACACACACACACACACACACACACACACACACACACACACATATATGAAATTTATGATGTAATTAAGATCTTGGAATGATAAAATTTTATTTATCTTTTTTTGGTTTTTTTCGTTAGAAAATAAAAACAACGTTCATGCGTACGTAAGGGCTACCGTCTCTATGGATGATGTAATTCATCTTTCTATCCCTACCATTTATGGACATATCTAAATATTTATATAATGAATATATATGATATTTATATCATGATTAACATTTTGGAGATGATGTAACCATGATCAAGATGCAAGAACCAAAATTGTTGAACTAATACTTACATGAAAAACAAAACAGTTAACACCCAAAAATGATGATTTTAATAAAGAATTATTGATAAATGAGTGTTGAGATGTTAGAATTAGATCATATATGACACTATAAATATGTATATGGTTCTGGTAGTATAATAAATTTAAATTTATTATACAGAAGGTTAGAGCACTTACGAAGCAAGGTAAGAGTTCTTCGTATTGATATTATTTCACTGAGACATGTCTGATGTTGTGCACCTATTTATGTTTACAATTGAGATTATTTCATCTAAGGGGCTTTGATTCTGAAGTTCCCAAAGTGGTAAAGATTTATCATCTCAAATCATCATATTCGGGATATATGTTATGTTATGCACCTATCTTCTTTTATGAGGTGTAAATATTTATCCTTTGACATGCTATATCATCAATATCCTTATGTTCATGCTATTTAAAGTTTCCTTAATTCTTCGATCTCACTTTTAATTGGGACCATTTATGTTTAAATTTCTTTTTGGGACATGTTTTCGCTCTTCTTTTTTCTGGTTAATTATGACATATTCATGTTTTCTTTTCATTTTCCTCTCTCTGGTACTCAAAGAGAACCAAAAGAATGTTTTCAGGAAAACTAGCCTTATTTCTCTTCTTGTTTTCTGAATGAGACACCTTTTGACTTATTACCAAAGTGTAAAAAAAATGTTCTCTTTTAACATACACAACATGAGCGGAATTTCCCACCACCATGAAAATTATTTGTTTTGAAGCTTCATTTACAAGAATCCATGGTTATTTTCAAAGAAAAACATTTTCTCAATATTTTGGGAATTTTTAGTTTAAAAGACATCGAAAGAAAACGGCATTTTCCATGTTTTCAAAGAAATGGTTTAAATGTTCTTTTAAAGGCATTTTTAATCTAAGTCAACATCCTTTGATGTTTCTTTTGCTTCAATGGGAATATGTTCTTATGATACAATCTATATTCTTTATTTGGATGGTTTATTATGACGTGACAATTGACATTAAACCCGTTTTCTTTCCACAGGTCAATTAAGCCACATTGAATGCTTTTGTGATTATGATGATGAGATGTTTAAGAAACCCATTTATTTCCCATAGGGTATGCTATGATGATATGATGAATGTTTTATGATCTTGTGGCATACATATGAATGTATTATGATTATATGACAGGTGAGTTCGTTATAGCCTTCCAATGCATTGAGTAAAGATTAATGTTTTATGAGCTCAAAGGGTACACAAGAGGTTATCTCAAGCCCACAATAGGGTACATGGGAGGTTATCCCAAGACCAAAAAGAGGGTATATGGGAGGTTATCCCAAGCCCCAAAAGATGGTATACACGAGGTTATCTCAAGCTTGAAGTAGGTACACAGATGGTTAGCCCAAGCCTAACATGTGATAAATGTCTTGGTTAGTATCCTTGACATAAGATTTCTATGATTATGATTATGTCACACTTTATGCCACTCTTTTATATCATGATATTATACCAATATTATGCTCTCATGGCTCATGTTTTTTGATTTCTTTATAATTCATATCTTATGTGTTGGAGTTAGTGTCCTAGGACCAACTATTTGTACTTTGGTTGCATGTATATTCGATGATTTGAATATTAATAAAACATCTTGTTACATATTTTTCATTAAACTGCATGAATTTAATGTAATAATGTCCTAGAGTATCTGTCACATTGATAAGGTCATAACAGTTCCCCACTATGATGAGAATCTTGAAATGCTAGGACAATATTCTTAAATATAGTTCTACATCCGAATAACATTCTATGATGAGACACATAGAATGCGACTGTCAAGTGTGGGTACTCGTAAGTGGATGCGACTTCTTCTCATGAAGTTCATACTTGATAATCTCTAAGATGTGAGATTATAGGAAAAAACCCACCAATAGGAATTCCACATGTTTTGGTGTCATCATACATTCCTATCTATGAGCATGTGTAAGTATTTAGACTTTAAGATTACTATCAATGCATGTTATGACTCGCACACTTAGATGTATTTCATAAACTTTGATGATAAAGTTCATGGTGAAGTTGGATACGCTGGGTGCGTCATGAGTGTCATGTTATTAATGGATAAGTCGGGGAAGAAAATTTCCCTTCCATCTTTATGGAAGTTGACGTATTGGTCTTTTGATTGGAATGGAACTGGCACATTAAATTCCATGACCATGATGTAATGATGCGTTTATTTCAGGCAGTTAAAGAAAGATGTATCAAGCACATAGATTGACAACATAGATGTGCAACCTACTTGATGAGATATTATGACAAATAGATTATATTACACAACGATCATTCGTATGTATTTTTCATTGTTGCGACATTAAGTTCTTTATCTTGGGTGCCTTGAATCATTGCTAGATAGTAATCTCGAACTTTAGGCAAACCCATCTAATGCTAACGAGAAAGAATCATAGAGGGTCACACACTAAGTATTTTTGTTGATCTTAATTAAATTCTATTTGAATTTAATTATTGTAATAAATATTATTCTCAAGTCTAAAGAATAATTTTATTCAAGTTTTATTGATCGCTAATATTCACAAGGTAATAAATAATTACTTATTCATTAAATAAATAATTTATTTTATTATGTGAATATTTAGTAAATATTTATTCATTGGATTGCGAATAAAATATTTATTTTATTTATTGACGAATAAAATATTTAATTAAATATTTATTCAGGTATTCAATAAATATTAAAGAATTGGAGTAGATCAAGATCATGTCCGACGATGGATATTTATTTGCAAGCTGTTAAAAAATATTTATCATTGTGCGAGTTGGCACACATCATAAAATAATAATAATAATAATAATAATAATATATGGCATGAGGTTTAATAATGATTACTATATTATTTAAGGGTCGGTACACAATTAAATAATATTTTAACCTAAACCCTAGCTTTATAAATAGATGGTTATGACTACTGTGTAGAGTTAATCGTGATTTGAGAATCGTTGTGCACAATGGAATTCTCTCCCCATTCCTCCTCTATTACTCTCAAGAACAAGAAGAACCAGAGAGATTCCTTTAAGATTAAAGGAATGACAAATGATCAACACAAACAATATAAGACAATTGATTTTCTGCGATAGCACTAAGAAATAAATTGGAATCATTAGGAGATCAAAAGAGCATGTGTGGATCACCACTATAAGGATTCTACACTTGGATCCTTACAGTGCAATGAAGGTAATCCAGAAAAGGGTTTTCAGAGGATCAACAACATCTTCATCAAAGAAAATTCTTAATACAAGGTAACCATCTATTCTGATCTTAATTAAATTAATTATAAATTTAATGTGCAAAGATCCACGCTTCAGATTCCAAATAATTCTAAATTGAAATAATTTTTTATTCATCTCCCACCAAAGGCACTACTACTATGCCCAAAAACTACATTATGAACAACTAAGCTTTATGCGAAGACCCATGATTATGATATATGAATTATTAGGTATGGTTTTTTATTGTTATTCTCATGTTCTCATACCCTTATGCTCATGTTATGCTTACAAATGATCATTGACCAATATATCCTATGTTCACCCTTACTAAGCATCTGAGATCACCCTTTATTATGTTTCTTTTTCCCCAGGATATGAATAAATTCTTTAAGTATAATATGTCTAAGAAGGGTGATAATTATGAAGAACTAACTGGGATAATGTGTTGATATTTTATGTACCAGTTGTTTATGTTTCTAAGTTTCCGAAGACATTAAAAATTTATGGTTATGGTGTGTATTTTAATGTTATATTCATCTAATAATATGTAATATTTATGTATGAAATGTTTGGGTTTCTATAGTTGGTACCAAAGCAAGGTTTAGTTATTTTTGGAAAACTTGGATGAGGAAAATTTAGTGAGAAACCTTAGGATAAACCTAAACATAGGAGAACATCCTAAAAAATGTTAAATAAAGGATCACAAATTTACTAAAAATTATATCCTTGACTGGATACTAGAAAATTGATGCGGCTGTGGCAATGATGCACCTAGGGGTTACAACTTCGAGTGAGAAAGATTGGGTATTAACTCAATCATCACCAGTGCATGATGAGAGGGTATAAGACTACACACCTAGATAGACACTCCTAAGGGATATTCTTGGGTTAAGTCAAATTTTCATTATGAACCACTATGATGGATTTTAATAGATAGTAACCATTGATGACCTAGGTTAAACCTAAGGTGTTATAGATTGAAAGGAAGGTGTCATGATTTAGACACCCTATAAATTATTTTCATGATTATATGATTTCTCACTATGATTATTGTTTCTCAAACTATGATTTTTGGTTTTAGTCAATGGCTATAACTAGAAGGAATAGTGTTAATGTTGAATGTGATGGACAATGCAATGACTGTCTTTTTGAGTAACCAAATAAATGAGGGCTGGAATATGAAACCTTGTTATTATTCCTAACCAACTATCTTGATATATGATTAACAACATGAACATATTCGAGTTTCCGAATAAACCAAATAAGATAAAAATGGAGTTTTATGAATACCATGGAGGATAGAAGATTCAAATTCCTACATGTCGAGAATGTGGGAAGAAGCACCTAGAGAAATGTGTCAAAGGAACAAGAAGGTTCTTTTTTCATGGAAAATAAGGGAATAAATCAAAAAATCTTTGAGGAAAAAAAATGAAGAGGTTCCATTTATATTTCAATGTATTATGTGTGGGGAAATTGAGAATTATCTAAGTCAATTCGCTAATCCAAGGGTTAACTCCTAGTCCAAGGAAGGGCCTATGCTATACTGATCATTGAAGTGGAAGGATTGAGTGTTTATTTATTGGAATTCGAGAATATAATTGTAGAAGTGTTGAATTTTTCTACAATATTTTTTCTTTAAGGATTTGAAAACATATGTTGAAAGGTATTGATAACCTAGAAAAATTGATTTAGTGGTATTGTGATGTTTTTGGAAAACACATGATTGAAGGATTGATAAAGTAAATTTTATAGTATTATTGAAATTGTAATTAATTAGTGATTTGATAACAAAGTGGTTTATAATATCTTTGATGAGGTTTACTTTATTTTTCTATTTATTGAATATATTTGATTGTTTGTGATTGTATTTAAGGAATAATGATAGTGTTAATTTTTGGAAGCAATTCTATATTTCATTGAGGTTTTATAGTTATTAAAGTAATTTTGGGAAAGGATTAGCATGTTTTAATAGAATAGATGATCATGGTATTCATGTGTTTGGTATGTGATTTTATGAGATGCTTTATGTTGTTTAGGGATTAAAGTTAAGTTGATATTGAAAATTAATGACCTTATTTCTAATTTTTTTGTGTTTTGAATTTGGTTAGACATATTTTGGAGGAGACTTTAGGTTAACTACTTATGGAATGGTTTATGTTGAAATTTGGGTGTTATTGTTAAGGTTTTATAGATTATTGTATTATTTCATCATATGGATATTTATCCATATTGGGTAACCCATGATAGCCATTTTTGTTTTAATAAATATGTAGATATATGAGGAATGCATTTTAATTATTTTATGGACCTTATGATTCATTAAATGTTAAATTTAGTGCTTCAAACATCATCTTGAATATTCATTTCTTGGATTAATAGATGAAGTTAAAATTGATCGAAGCACAACTAAAGGATGAAATTGTGCTTATGAACTGGAAATAAATCACGCAATTGTATTTTCTTGTATCCTCTATATTGACAGTAAAAGAATACCTTAACTTCATAAAAAGGATCTTGAAATAAAAATGTTATTCTTTTACCTTCATTTCTGATGAATTTATGGTCTTTTCACCCCTCACTTATTTATGGTTTTGAAATGCACTGTGTTGCATTTTTTGTCAATGAGGTATGTTGTTGTCAAGGAATGAATGAATGGATGTCAAGGAATGTTAAGATGTGAATGACAAAGGATGTGATGGTGATGGTGATGAAGGAGAATGACCATGGTACTAAGATGCATGTCACTTAGGAGATTCACTAAGTGACATAGGATGTTGTGGTTGAAACATTCTCTATTAATATCAAAAGATTGTAGAACTGTTCTTAATGTTTCAATACTTGTATCAAGATGATACTAAGTTACAACACTTCAAGAATGAATGATGATGGAGCATCATTACATCTAACGATTGATGAGCTGATCTTTAAGTTCTAAGAACTTGTATCAACTGGATACAAAGTCACAACAATGTTAGAAGGCCGTGTATTGTATTGACAATGCATGAGGAGATGAAAGGGATCCATCCACAAGTTCTAAGTGGATGAAGTGGTTTAATGAAGTCCATGCACTATCACTTAGTGCATGTGAATTTGAAGTTGATCCAATTGATCTCTGATTAGATCAATGAAGCACATTGAAGAAATCTTTGATTCAGGAGTTCGGTTGAAGATGAAGAACCTTCGGGAATTCCATTCCAAAGTGATGAATAAATGTTGAAGAGAATTGGAGGAATTCTAATGAAGAAGAAGAATAGATGAGGGGAATGGCTTAGAGGAAGATGGATTGGCATTTAGAATTGGCATTTGGCTTATACTCATAGGAGAACTTTGTATTTGACAAAGTCCTTATTCATGCCTTTGCCAAAAAATATGGCCAGCCAAGGCACCTTGAGGGTTCAAACCCCAAGGCATGGGCGCTAGGGTACCACGCCCATGGGGGAACCCGTGGGGCAAGCCAGGGCGGCAGGGCGCACCCAAGACACTGCATGGGCGCCTGGGGAACGCCCGAAGAAGCGCGGCAGGGGCGTAGGAGCGTACCCCGAAGAGTGTCAGTGTGCATAGAGGGCGCATAGCGCGCGCCCGAGGGGCGGGAGTGGGCGCAGAGCGCGCCCGCAGAAGAACTCAGTGCGGGGCGGCACCGAGAGGGGAGGAGATTCAACTGGCCGTCTCTGGGAGCGGCTGGTTGATAAACCGCGGAAATTCCGTGAGGCGATTCGATGTGGGACGAAAAATTTCACCGCGGATCAGATCTGAGCCGTCCGTCTCATCGCGCGCTCGATCTCCGCCGCTCATCGCATCGCGCTGCTCCGGTTCAGATCCAGGCTGTCCGATGTCTTTCATTCGCCCGATCCAACGACTCCCGGTGTGTATCCTACCCCGAGCTCGGCTGAGGCCTCCCCGCGCATTCCCGCAGCCACCTTCAAACCAGGCGCCACCCAAGCATGGATTTTGAGATTCCGGCCACCTATGAAGAAGCTGAAGACACCAATGAGATCGTCTGGCCACACCGAACATGTCCATGCATTAAAATGACTCTGCATGCAACAAATGAGTATTTCAAAGTTTGACCGAGGCAAGCAACGCTGCCGAGGCTGTGAAGGGTTTATACCTTTGCATGGATTGGAAGAGAAGAGGCCGTGCATGCGTTCTAAGTCGCATGCACGTAGAGAAAAATAAAAAGAGAAGAACCCGCGGAGAACCGAGGAGAAAGTTCAAGATTTGAAAAAATCTTGAAGATCCGAATACTTTGGGGATTTTAGATTTATCCCACGCGGAAGTTTTGAGGCCTCTCTGCCTATAAAAGGAGAGCCCATGCTCTCGTTTATGTTGGCTGAGTTTTTGAAGAAAGAAGTCCCGTGAGAGCACCTTTGCCTCGCGAAGAAGAGCCTGCGCGCACACTTGCGCGGCAGTACAACCCGGAGCTCCCCTAGCTCTGTTTGGTTCCTTTTGCGCACTCCTTGCGCGAAAGAAGAAAGGGAAGTCCCCTGCGCGCACCCCTTGCGCGACAGGAAGAAGGCAGGCCAAGCGCACTACTTGCGCGGCACTTGCCCACCCTCTCTGCCCGCGGACTTGCGTGGCAGGAGGTACTTGCGTGGCAGAGGTTGCTCTTGCACCCTGCGCGTCCGAGGTGCCCTCACACCTGAGGGCTTGCGCGGCCGGTTGCACAAGACACCCTACGGGCAGTGTGTGTGCAAGAAGAAGTAGGAGGCCAAGGCTTGAACACTTGTGTGTGAAAAGTGAAGAACACTTAGTGTGTGCAAAGAAGCAAGGAAGGCCGTAGCCTTGGGTGTGTGTGAAACAAGAAGGCCACCACAACTTTTGTGTGAAAATTAAAGAGGAGGCCGTAGCCCTTGTGTGTAAAAAATGGAGAAACAAGTGTGTGCATAAGTGAAGTGCACACTTTTAAGAAGATTAAAAGAACAAGGAAGTGTGTGTGCTTAGTATGTGAAGTAGGCCAAGCCCAAGTGTGTGCAAAACAAAGAACAATTTATGTGTACTTGAACAAGTAACAAAGAAGGCCGAACCTAGGTGTGTACAAAGTGTACACATTTAGAAGTTGAAGGAAGAGGACATCCACACTAAAGTAGAACACACTCTTAAGTGTGTAACCAAATTGAATAAAGTGTGTGAAGTTCGAAAAGGTGTGTGCTAAAAAGAATTATACCTTTTGTGGGTCTACTGCACCAAGAAGAGGAAAGGGGAAGTGCATGCATGCATGCATGCACATGCACACGTGAACAAAGACAAATCTGGTTGTGTGCATCTGAGTTGACCAAGACCGGAAGTTCTTGAAGAGAATTAAGAAGCCATGCAATCAGTGCATGAGGATGCAGAGATTCCATGCACTCAGTGCATGAAGTTGATGTGAAGTGAGACTGGACCAGACTGAAGTTAAAGATATCAGTTGTCTGAGTATTCAGTAGTTAGAGAGTGAATCCAGGTCATCCTGAGAAGAAGGAGATAAATCCTGAGCAAGACGAGAAGACCTGATCAACTCAAGTGATCAGAGGTACAGAGCAAGGCCAACAGTCTTTATCCCAGACTTATGAAGATACTTGAAGAAGCTTAAAGTGAAGAAGAGCTACTCGTGTGACTCGAGGAGCCAGGAGAAGCCCTCTGTGGGACTCAGGGAGAAGAAGTCTTCAGTGGGATTCTGGAGCAGGCCAGTGGGACTCTGGTAACACTGTGGGACGCAGTATAAAGACCCTCCTGTGGGACTCAGGATACATACAGTGGGACTCTGTATCGACCATTGTAATTCTAACAAGTTATAATGGAGAAACCATGTTGGGGTGTATAACCAACATGGCAAGGACGTAGGCCTTTGGTGCCGAACCTTGTAAATCCTTGTGTCCTGTGCCTTTATATTTACTGCATCATTCGAGGAAAGGTGAGAGATACAAGAAGAGTGGATCGAGGCTTTAACCAGCCATAGAGGTTTAATTGATAAGGAATCAATTAGTAAAAAGTTTTAAGGGATCACTGATTCACCCCCTCCCCCTCTCAGTGATTCACACTGATCTGGGCACTTCAGGTTTTGTGGTCATTAAATTTCTCATGATCATATTCCCTGTCACTCTCTATTAGTTCTTGGAATTTTTTTTATTTTCTATGTCTATATTTTAACTTCACACCAATTTTATCCTATCTAGAAACATGATTATGTGTTATTTTAGGTAACCTTTATGTTTCTCACTTCCCTTTTTCAAAGGAAGTTTTATCATCCCTTTGTACGATGTGAGTTTTCAATAAAGATATTTTAAATATTGAACCTTTGATGACTGAGATAAAATTGTGAGGAATAAATTTATTTAAGGAGGGGAGAATTTACAACCTTGAAAATTTAGTTTAAAATAATAATAAGATCAATATCTTTCTTAACACACAACACCGTACTTTAAGAAAATTGTAATATACTATATAAATATTATTATTTAAATGTGGCAGTTATAACCTAGTTGTTGAATTGGAGGGAATGAATAGGAGTAAAAACATTATGAAATATATGCATAATGGTTCTACTAAATACAAATGTATTGATTAATTATTACGAAATAAGAACTCAATTTTTTTGGTGAAGTCAATTTATGCTTCAAAAATACATTTTCTTAAGAAAATGGGTTTTATTGCTTTTTATGAGAAAATGTTATAATCAATTTTAGAAAATTTTAGAAATTATATTTTATAAAAGGATATAATTTTTTAAATCATCACATCAAAATTAGATTATGGTGAAATTTTGGGAATTTTATGAAAACACTAGTGGGAATCCATGTTTTCCCAACGGTTTTAAACCGTTGGAAAGGCCCTCAAACCGTTGGGAAAACTTATCCCAAAGGTTTTAGAAACTGTTGGGCTGTGAGGCATTGGGAAAGCCTTATATCAACGGTTCACCCTGAACTGTTGGGAAAGGCTGTTTAGATTTCTTTTATACCAACTGTTTAGCTAAACCGTTGGAAAAATCAGCGCACAGGGGTATGCCAACGGTTTTAAAACTGTTGGCATAAATATATAGGGGATATACCTCAACAGTTTTGAACCATTGGGAAAAGCAGCAGGGTATACCCCAACAGTTTTGAACCATTGGGAAATGAAGCAGCAGGGGGTATAACCCAACGGTTTTGAACCGTTGGGAAAGGTAGCAGCAGGGGTATAACCCAACGGTTTTGAACCGTTGGGAAATGAAGAAGTAGGGGTATAACCCAACGGTTTTGAACCATTGGGAAATGAAGCAGCATCACACAGGTATAACCCAATGGTTTTGAAACCGTTGGGTTAGACCCCCCATTAATTTAAGATGAAACAGCCTGCAGGCTGCAATCAACTGCAGGCTGCAATGAAAACTCTGTCAAAAACATGCCATCTCACAAAAATACACTGCAATCACAAAAAAAACACACCACTGCAACCTGCAAACACAGAAAACACACCACTGTACACATAGAAAACTCACAAAACACACCACTGCACAGAAAACACATAGAAAACACACCACTGCACACATTGAAAACTCACAAAAACACTGCAACCTGCAACCTACAAACACACCACTACACACACAGAAAACACACTACTACACACACAGAAAACACACCACTTCACACACCACTCTGTCATAGGAACACTACAACCTGCAAACATAGAAAAAACACCACTGCACACATAGAAAACTCACAAAAACTCACTTCAATCACCTGTAATCACACAAAAAAACACACAAGAAACACATAGAAATAATCATCTCATTTTTGAAGTCTTACTCACATCCCTTACCCTTGTATGATTCACATATTGATGTGGTAGAGAGAACAAGAACCAACAAAATGTTGTCTTGTTGATCAAATAGGGAGGGGGATATTGGAAATTCAAGTTTATAACTCATATATGAAGAATCCCCTGCCTCAATCCTGATCTATCAGATAAGGGTTATTGGTTTTGATTACTCCAGGATAAATTTGACATTTTTTTGATGAATTTAATAATTAAATATACTAATCTAGAAGGATATTTACACTATGACCATTATAACCCTTTTGTTCCTAGAGTATAATGATGTGGGAATCATTTACTATGGGGCAATGAATTCTATAATGTTAAGAGATTTAGTTATATTGTTGCATTTATCAAGGTATTGGTTTGTGTTTAAGAGAGAGATATTGGTCAGGCTTCTGTGACACATAGATTCTATGGGGATAAATATTTACTTGATTCATGAGAGATATCACATGCCTAATTTTCAAGGGGATCTGCTATGATGACATCCAACATGGTGTTTGTCAGTGGTTATGAATCATTTACATCATCTGTTGGGCTCACTTTGGAAATTTTCTATCATATTCTAAGAGGATAAGATTACAAGGTAATATTCTATCCCCAATCTGTAATGCAAACATTCAGATAATCCTCCATGACAATCCAGTAGATTACTACATGAATTTTAGTATATACCTTCCATAGATGATTTTTGTATCCATTGAAATTTGAATGATGATCCATAGGGAGAATCATAAAAATTAACCATTTATCACATGGGATCATGGTCCTCATGGTGGTACACTAGCTGGTGAGCTATGATATGGACCAAATGCCCTTGTTATTTCATACACATGTTGTGTGACAAATTCTAACAAGTATAGTGAAATATCTTAAGGAATGACAACACCTTGAGTGATTAGGTGTTGGAAGGACCCTTACTTGAGTGATAATGATGCTATCATATTATAAAATGATATCTAACACTAACATGATTAATAAGGTAGTAGGAATAGGTCCCGAGTGACTAAAACCTTGTACCTATATGGTGATCTATGATATGGACCAAATGCCCTTGTTGTTATTTCATACACATGTTGGGTGAGAAATTCTAACAAGTATAGTGATATATAATAAGGAATGACAACACCTTGAGTGATAAGGTTCTAGAAGGACCCTTACTTGAGTGATAATGAATTTATCATATTATAACATGATATCTAACCCTACCATGATTGATAAGGTAGTGGTCAATATAATGGCCTCACCTTGAGTGATAAGGTTCTAGATGAACCCAACCATGAGTGATAATGGAGCGTTTGGAATGTGATATTAGACATACCATGGTTAATATGGTATTATTTCAGAAAATGGATTTACATTGATCATAATGTATTAACATGGATGTTTGTTGAGTGAGAAGGTTGGTATGTAATATATAGTTGCATGAGACACTACATTTAATAGTATGGAAGATGTTGGGAGTTGAGTGATGAGCTATATTGAGTGACAAGTATTAGTCTAGGGCTTTGATAAGGGTAAAATTAGTGGATACATATAAATACGTTGGGATAGAAAAGACGTGTGTGAAGATAATTTACTATTTTGAAAGCGCTAAATTACTACTTGTGTAGAGGTAATAAAGAGGTAATAAAGAGGTACATGAGAGAAAATATTGATCCTTTCCATTTTTTACTTATCAGTAATGAGACATGTGGAACTTTTTTAAGGACATGAATTGATTAGTTGAATGAATGTATATATATGATTTTGTATTACAAATGGTGTGAAAATTATTAAGGCATATTCCATACATATCTTGACTTTCCTTTCATGTTTAAAATTAATCCAATGGTGTTTATGGATCTCATGAATGAGATCTTCCATACATATCTCAACTCATTCATTTTGGTGCTTATTGATGATATCCTTATATACTCACCGACCATTGATATACACATTGGACACCTATAGATTTTTTTTGTACACTTTGACCACATTATATGTTTTATAAGATCTCAAAGTGTCACTTATGCTTCCATAAAGTATGTTTTCTTAGGAACGTAATCTATAATGTGGGAATTTATGTGGACCCAAAGAATGTATAGTTTGTGGTGTCATGAGAAGGCATACAAAACATGTTTGAGATTGTGGGTTTCCTTCGTTTGTTTGGGTTTTACATGTGGTCCATTTAAATCTTTTCTCCTTTAGAAGTGCCTATGACTAGGATTACTAAGAATGTAGTTATGTTTGAGTGGTCAGAAAAGTTTAAAGAGGCCTTCCTAAAAATTCAATGAAGTTTTGATCCTACTGAATTACTATAAATTATGATTCAGAAATGAGGTCTCCAAATTGATCCCCGAGCATGAATTGGACTTATGGACATTTATTGCATTGGAAATAGAGTTGTAGTATCTATGTGGAAGGTTCTATATTGTCCTCATCATATCACATATGAGAATGTGTCAACATTGGAATGATATTAAATCAAAAATCATAGTCAATGTAATATTTTCAAATATTGATAACATTTATCATTAAATAAAGGTAAAAGGGTCTGATGTTTCTCAACATAATGACGTATTAATCTTGATCTATGGTGGATATAACATTATTACATTCCATAGTAATTGTACCTGGTTGGATTATGCATGGGGATTTCCCTTCTCCTACTAGACTCACTAAATGTGTCTTCCACGGTTTCTACAACATTGATAGTCTAAGTAGGGACATGGATAGAATTATAGATTCTTCCACGAATGTTCCTTATCCGATATACTCGGGTCCTACGAAATCGTTCTGCAATTCCCTAATTGGGTTCAAGGAACTCAAGTTCATCTCCAAACTCATCCACCTGCCCAACCCCCCCACTACCCCACCTGCACAACCCCCCTACCCAGCCCCCCTGCCTAGCCTAACCCCTTGCACATCCCACCCATCCCCCACCTGCACAACCACCACCCCCCACCTGCACAACCCCCTGCCCATCCCCCCTCCCCCCTTCCTAGCCTAACCCCTTCACATCCCACCCCTCCCCCACCTGCACAACCACCACC
Organism: Viscum album; assembly: GCA_963277665.1. NCBI lineage: Eukaryota > Viridiplantae > Streptophyta > Magnoliopsida > Santalales > Viscaceae > Viscum > Viscum album. The sequence goes on along the minus strand of OY728153.1, from coordinate 1,489,323,891 downwards.
TCCCACCTGCACAACCCCCCTGCCCAGCCCCCTCCCCCATCTGCCCACCCCCCACCTACACAACCACCCCCCCACCTACACAACCCCCCCACTACCCCACCTGCACAGCCCCCCATGCCCAACCCCTCCCCCTGCCTAGCCTAACCCCCTGCACATCCCACCCCCTCCCCCACCTGCACAACCACCACCCCCACCTGCACAACCCCCCTGCCCAGCCCCCCTCCCCCATCTGCCCATCCCCCCCTACACAGCCACCCCCCACACCTGCACAACCCCCTCCCCCATGTCCATCCCACCCCCTCCCCACCAAACCCCCTACACAGCCCCCCTCCTCCCCACCTCACCCCCGCCAAGCACCCCCGCCTCCCCCACAAATTCCCATAGGGTAGTTGATTTTAAGTTTTAATCATATTTTTTGGGTTTTTGGTGACCCATTCATGATTCAATCTATGGATACTTTGGAGAAATTAGGTGTTTTGGGATATTTTTGGGGGGTTTAGTTTGGGATAACTCATGTACATGATGTGTAGTTTTGAGAACACACATCATGTGTTCTTTGTACTTGGTAAAGATGGGTTTTGGGAACTAAAATATTAATACAAGGGGGTGGGTTACACGCCATGTAGTGGTGACTCGGGGTGTGCTAGTGGCAGATGACCATGTAGGGTATAAAGCTATATCTAGTGCGAGGTACATGGATAGGCATTGTGCGTGGGTAGACCTTGTGTGGGGGGGATATATGGATAGGTACATACATGGGAACCATATGTGGGGTAAAGATTGTGTATGGGGTGATACATTCCACGTAGTAGGGAATTTTTCATGCTAAGTGGGGCCTTGTATGTGAATGTACCCAGGTGGGGGTAAACATCATATACCAGAACACATGATGCGTACTTTGGAAAAGTACACACTGAGCAGTCTATGTCACATGGAACGAGGGTACATTTTGGGTTACATATAATGTACCTAAAGTACAGGTTGGGTAATTTTTTTCTCCTTGTTGTGTTTACCCTATTTTAACCCTGGAGTCAGAATTCGACTTATGAGTATTCAATTTTGATCAGTTTTTCATATAAATTTTCATGATGGAATAATTTCTGTGTTTGAATGTGGTATTTATGGTGTTTTGGACTAAAAGAATTATTTATCAGGATTTCTTCAAGGATTGGATTCAGAATCCTCCAACAGGTTGGGTTGTGAGATGATAATCATGTGTGAGGGTTATGAGATCATTAGTTGGAAAGGATTGTGAAATATAAGCTAGTTTTGTTCAATGTTCTTTCATATAGATCCTGAAAATTATAATCAAGTAGTATATATGAAGAGATCTTGTTTTATCCTGACATGTTGGTACCTATTTCTCAAGGTTAGAACAGTTGAGGATTACCGCCTTTTTTTTAGGATTGGAACTATCAGAACCATTGGGATGGGATGATGTTGTGGGATAGAAGTCATGGTCAGATTTCCTTAAGATATTTATATGCGTCAAAGGGACTCTTGAGTATACCATAGTGGGCTTGTTACTGATTGAGTGACCAATGTTTTCTATACCTGTTAATTAATAATGCCCATGTGAAGTGGTCAATCTTGTACTATAGAGCCCTTGTAAGGTAAAACTTTTATGATTGTCATGAGGACCATTGATAATTCATTGGTTATTCATTTCTTTTATATACCCCATTGGGTGCGTTGTTGATAGATAATCAGTTGGAGACGTTGTTGATCGATGATCAGGTTTTTCTAGTCGTTGATGTATTGGTGCTGCCATCAACATGGATGTTCTTTCACCCTCATATATTATCTTTTCTCACCCCCAGCACATCCCCCCCTCTCCCCCACCTGCACATCCACCTCTAACCCCCTGTCCATCCTCCCTCCTCCTCACCTCACCCCTGCCCATCCGCCCCCCTCCATCACATCCCCCCCTCCTCCCCACCTCATTTTGACCTCTTAAATATCAATCAAAATGATTATATACATGTACATTACAACAAAACTGAAACCTAAAATGATATCTTTCTTGTGTTCATAAGGGGATCATAATAGACAGTACATTGCAGCGAAATGGAACCAAAAAATCGAAAATAAATGAAGGCATACATACTGATTTAAAGTGAATGAACAAAAATTACTTGAATCAAAGATAAGATGACCGGTTGGAAAGTAGAGTTAGAACCCTCGAGAGCAGGTAGGGAAGCAGGGTTCCAAACACAACCTAAAATCTCAAGGGGATCAAAACACGTACCCATTTAATGCGGAAGAATAGAGCGTTGGAAAACCAGACCTGTTGCGCTGGGAAGTAGGGTTCGAGTCGAGAGTCAGTTGGGAAGTAGGATTCGTGTAAAGCTATTGGAAAAAATCTTCCATATGGGTGCGTTGAGCTATGGTTTAGGGTAAAACGAGAAGGGTTATGGGTTCGAATAGAGATTTTAGGAAAAAAACATGAGCGCTGATGAGCGGGGAGCGGCGATCGGAGAGCGGCGAGGGGTTGTTGGGATGGGAGCGGCGGCGAGGGGTGGTCGGTATGGGAGCGGCGTCAAGGACAGGAGGAGTATGGGATTAGCACCAAGGGTTTGGAGAAGTGTGGATTAGGGATAAGAGAAGTATCCCGACAGGACTGTGAACCGCCACAGGGTGTCGTCCTGGAGCAGGGCCAAATCACGGCGTGACCGCAGCGTGACCGCGACATGTTGTCCCGGTCCAGCGACATCTGCGGGGCAGCATCTTCCGGCCAGGAGCGAAGGGAGCGGGAGGAAGCGGGGCAACATTCCGGTCATCGCCTCCCTCCCCATTAACTATGAATGGGTAATGTATCTAAAACTCTATCTAGGTATCATACATAGAATTCTGACAGGATTGCGAACCGTCGCGGGGTGTCGTCCTGGAGCAGGGCCAAATCACGACATTACCGCGCCGTGACCGCAGCGTGACCGCGACGTGACCGCGGTGTGACCGCGGCGTGACCGTGGCTTGACCGCAGCATGACTGTGTCATGTTGGCCCAGTTCAGTGATATCTGCAGGGCAACATCTTCCGACCAGGAGCGAAGAGAGCGGAAGGAAGCGGAGCAACATTTCGGTCGTTGTCTCCATCCCCATTAACTATGGATGGGTAATGTATCTAAAACTCTATCTAGGTATCATACATAGAATTCCGACAGGACTGCGAACCATCATGGGGTTTCGTCCTAGAGGAGGGATAAATCACGACATTACTATGGCGTGACCGCGGCGTGGCCGCGGCGTGATCGCGACGTGTTAGCCCGGTCGAGCGACATCCGTGGGGCAGCATCTTCCGGCCATGATTCCAAATAAATCCTATGTAGTTGTCCTTCACATTATAGAAATTGATCTTATGTTATAAAAAAAAACTCTTGATTCGGGATTGTGGTATGATAAATATATATATTTGATATTCGTTGTTTTTAAAAGTGGTACTAGGTAGTTTAAACTACTGATTGAGAGTCAAATTGTGCAGGTGTATTACTTATCAATGGTATATGAATTTCTTGGAACTCTAATAATAAAACTTCAGTCACCTTGAGAACAAAATAATTTGAGTATGTTTTAACATCTCAGGATGCAACACAAATCTTATGGTAGAATTCATATATGTAAAAAATTAGATGTGCATCGAGGCTAGACAAACACCCCAAACAGTGTTAAGATGAAGCTTATGGTGGGGAGCACCATAAGCCTGACAGGTGTTAAACAATGACACCATTAGTGTTTTTAGATATATAGGCTCGAGTAAACACCCAAAGGGGTGGCCAAGAGGCTAAGCAAACACTCGAAACAGGTTTCTCCATAAGATAAGGTCACAACGGACATGATAGAACAAATCAATCATTTAATATGTTATAACAAGGGATCGTCGAAAGGTTGTAGTGAGCGGAAAAATTACGCAACGTCTAAAGGGAAATGAAACGACGGAAAAGAATCATATAGCCTAAACTATCACTATGATTTTTCGCAGATAGAGCACCTCCTTTGGAGGGGTTTTATTATAAAAATATGAGTTTATTTATCAAATGAAACAATTATATTAAAGAAAACTTATTCAAGATATGCAATTCAATATAATTAAGCAGAATTAAGAAAGAAGATAAATTCAATTTAAAGCATTTTTAAATTAAATAGGCTACGAGAGGGACTCTACTTCAAGGTGGAACCAAGAAGTCCACTTCAGCTCTTGGAGATTTCTAACTAAAATCTATTGCTCCTCCACTGGGTATACGCACCTTCACACACATGCAAGGACACCTAGCCCCTATACACACACCCACATGGCCATGAGCATGTGAAAGGGGATCCTTGCACATATGATTATATGCATATATCAGTCTCCACTCACCTATGTATGCATTTATATATATACATGGGAAAACCTAGCCCCATACGTGTATAATCACTGCCATGGGTGACTATACACATAACGGGGGAACCCACATACATATACTTACTTACCTATGCACACACAGGTGAGTTGCCCTTGACTTGGTGACTCGAAACCAACGAGAAGGGATCAACGCACTACACAAAGGATATTAATAACCTTAAAACACATGAAGGACACTACATAACCAGTGAAAAACCAACCAATGGCATTAAAGCCTTACCTAGATTGGCAGTGGAGAACCAAATCCACCCGAACCAACACGAAACGATCCAACGCCCTACCGAAAACATAATATGGAGTCAAAAACACTAAATCCCCAAATACATGAGGTGCGAGACAAGTAGTAACCATAAAATCTTACCTCGGATCAAATTCGGTGGACTGAATCAATTTGAACTCCTTCTGGCCCCCTTCGCAGAATATAAGTACCCTCTGTCCATAGAAAGAAGTCAAAGATCTAAGTGACCAATGAGATAAAGAAAATAAAATAAAAACTAAACTAAAACATACCTGTCACCGCCCAACATATAAGTACCACAGTGCCCCATGGGTCAAATCATGTTCCTGAAATCAAAGGGGAAACAGATTAATGTTTCAAAATGATACAATCAAATAGTACATTCCTATTAATTAAAAATTACTCTTCCTATTAATGGTATATAATCAATTTGGCTCGAGTTTCAACTTAGTTTGGTTTTTTTTAATACAAGGGATGATATCTTATTATTCTTGGTTTTTATGTTTACACTTGAGATATTTATTTAAAAATGATGCATGTATTTGGAATTATTATTTATGGTTTTAGTTCTTAGCCTGTTGGCATGGGGCCTGTCCACATGAATAATTCTTGGAATGTAGGGTCCAGTTGACATTTATGTGCTTTAATGTGATTGATGTCACTAACAATGGGTATTTAGATCAAGTAAAATATTCCTAAGAGGATTGGGCCTTGTAGTAATAGGTGTTGCAATTTTACATATAGCGTTTGATGAGGAAATACTTATGAGGATGGATTGGAATCTTGGTAGGTTCTTAGAGTGGGATGGTCCCTCTGAGTATATAAAATGTATTATGAAAGGTTTTACTCCATTTAATGATTCAAGAGTTCAACTAAAGAGATGAAGGATGAGATGCTAGTGTGGGTATTGGGTATTGTCAGATAGATTGGCGTTATAATGCTAAGAGGCTTGGTGTGATTTATCTTATAATGGAACCTGGTTAGTGGGGCTGGGTTATAATACATGATTTTGATGAGGTTCTTGACTGGATTATTGAGAATATAATGTAAATGGGTTCGACATGGTGTGCTTTTTTGACTAGGAAAATCATAAGGTGAATAGTCCTATTTTTCTAGTTGGATGACGAGATATGCATCGAGGCATGGGATAATCCTCGAGAGATGAGTCTAGACTATATAATTGAGAGGATAAACTAGGATAGGTTTGATAGGATTGGGTGAGTGGCCAACCCATGCGAGGATGATACGATGTATGGAGACACTTGGAGACACTTGGGGTTATTTATGCTATCTCATGGAGACACTTGTGGTTATTTTATAACTCCAACATACTCCATAAATGTTCCCACACGATGTTTTATAAAAACTATTCCATCTCATGGAAGGCTCCTCTATATTCCAATGTTTCCTCACACTCACACCTCATGGTATTACAGTATACAAGTGATCTACGTCAAAATATATTCTTAGGATAGATATCATATCCATCACCGAACCACAGATAATCCTTTGAGGGATTAATCAGTCTGGAAAATTGTAATTTTTGACCTTCTTAGTAAACAAACCATAACAATTTCCATTTATTTTCTTTTTTGTATTTTAAAAAGGAAGAGATTACGAATTAAACACAACAAATGGTAAATGGATCGCAACCACATAATCAGGTGAGCATATTGTACATCTCTGGAAGTGGAAGCATCCCATGATCTTTGAATGTCCCACCCACACTTGTTCAAAGATATCCATACGCATTGTACAATAAGTAGGGTATGAATGGAAATAGGATTGAAATTGATTCATTCTAATAGGCCATTAATGGAAACTAAGTGTTGAATGATGGATAGATGTCAGGTGGGTCTTAGGGAAAAATTGTCTATGAAAGAGTCCTAAATCATTTTAGTTTTATACTTGTTCAGTCATCACTAAGATAAGATCTCAGTGCAAGTTCTAGTCAGTTTACATTCCCCTGGAATCTATCAAGAAATATTCCCAGATAAGAGTATGAAATTGAAGGATTAGAGTCCTCTTGGGTAGTGAGAATAAAAAAAATGGCAATCATAAAGGGCATAAATCCTAAGTAATAGGTCAATTAGTCATTATTTCAAAGATTTTGAATTTGAATTACTCCCCTAAACTTAGAAATCATTCTAAAAAAATCTAAGTAGGAGTCAAACATGGTCCTTGGAACTTTTACACTTAACTTTTTTTTAATAACAAGTGAATAATGATTCTCAAGTTTAAATCATTCTTATTATTTTGAAAAATGTCTCATAGACAAGTGAGAATAATAAAAAATCCAAGTGAATCACATGTGAAATTGTGAGAAAATCCCCCCACACTTAAAATGAGGTAGTGTCCCTATTGTCAATGAAATACAGGTGAGAGTGGTATGGCAACGATTTTTAATTTTTGTGGGAATGGATATAAAAAAATGAAAATAAAAGGGAATTGAGAGCTCCCTGGGAAAATCGGTATGCCATGGGGGTGTTTTCTACTGTAATCATGTGTACCTGAAAAAGTGTTAGAGAAAGAAATCCATTATAAGATAACAAATATTAGTTCACTGAGATAAATAGTTGGAAGAGTATATCAACGGGAAAATACCGATCAAGAACCTTGGCGGGAGGAGAGGGAGCCGAGAGGGGGGACGTCCCGTGGGGTGTTCGGCCATGGGGGGTCTCGCGTGCGACTGGAGAGGGGGTCGGGGGACGTCGGAGGAGGAGATTGAGGGGAGGGGGATGTCGCCAGGAGTGGGAGACGAGAGGGGAGGGGGAACATCGCCGGGATCCGAGAGGGGAGGGGGACGTCGTCGTTGGAGAGGGAGCCGAGAGGGGAAGGGGAACGCCGCCTGAGGAGAGGGAGGGGACCGGGAGGTGGAGGCGGAGGCCGGGAGGAGATAGAGATCGGGGAGGGGGGAGGGGGTCGGGAGGCAGAGGTCGGGGATGGTCTGGGATGAGGAGCCCTAATTTGGGTGTTAAAAAATTTTCTTTCCCAACGGTTTAACAAAACCGTTGGGAAAACCCACCTAAAACACCTTATCCCAACAGTTTTATTAAACCGTTGGGAAAACCCAACCTAAAAACACCTTATTACAATGGTTTACTAGAACCTTTGGAAAGGGGTCTTTATCCCAATGGTTTTTTTAAATTGTTGGGAAATAAGTGTTGGTATAGGTCCCAATTCCAGTAGTGAAATATTATTCTTTTAGTGAATAACGAAAAAAATACAAATTTTATAGAAAAATTTATTTTCTTTTAAATTTTTTACAAAGTACCACTTTGTTTTGAATTTATTTTAAAATTTATTAGTTAATTTTGAGTAAAACAATGCAATTAATTTCATTGTAATCAAAATTATGCTTAATTTTGGTATAAAAACATTTTTATACTTAAAAATTCATCTTTCTCAAAAACCGTTTCACCGTGTTTTGGGGGTTTATTTTAAAAGTAATTTTTTCCACTTATAGGGATTGAATTTGATAAAATATATTCTTTATTTGGAATTATAATGTGTAAATTTGGTAAATAGTTCAACTTTATTTTTGGTCATTATGAATAGTAACTGTGGTAAATATTTTTCACCTTGGTAAGAATAAAACTAGTAATTAAGGTTAAAAATAACATGATAAGGCTTTAAAAATATATATAACACTTAAATTATTTATATTTTATGATTTTAGTTCATCCATAATCATCCAAAATTATAATATATAGAAACTTGGTAACATTTTTCTTCGATAATGACTTTAATATTATTTTAAGTAATGAAAAAATCCAAAATGCAACTCTCTTTGTTTTAAAAACTCTAATATTTTTTTCAAAGGGATAAAAATAGTTTATGTTTGATTCTAAATGGATATTTTAAATTTTAAATATTTTTTATATTTTTTTAATTTATTTTTATTTTTTAGTGATGAAATAATTACTTTAAATGCTTACGGAACACTGACACAATGCTTATTCAAACAGTAAAAAAATCAAGTAAATGAATTTAAAAACTTACCATGTAATATTTTTTGGGGTGATTTATGGTGTTCCATGGTTTCTTTGGATAAATATAATTTATTAGTGATTATTTAAAATTTAATATTTTAATTTCATTATCGTCTTGTGTTTTTAAAAGTTAACTATGCGAATAGCCTTGAAAATGACTTTAATGATATCTTATGTTAAATAATATTTTATTAAATGAATTAAAATTCATAAAAATAGTATATTATGCCAAGTTAATGGTATATGGTCTCAAATATCAACCATTTTACACTTATGGGTAATTTTTCCTTTTATAGTAACATTCTTAACCCCTAAAGAGTAAAAAAATTTGATATCGTAGTAATTTTCAAAAGGGTTAATGGAGGTTTAAAACTAAGAAATATGGGTTAAAAAATCATACAAAATTATCTAAATATTATTTTATGAGACAATTTTTACTCATATTCAACCTAGATCTATATCAATTTTGATCCACTTGAATATGAAAATTAATTTATATTAATTTAATACTTTATATAATATCAAGGGTGCCCCTTTCCCCTCTTATATAAAGAAAACACCTCTCATATCTTCCATACACCTCTTGATCCACTTAGATAAACAAAACCCTATAAAATACTATTCTTAAATTCCTTAGATACGTTATATAGGTGATTTTATTCTTAAAAGACCATCCCTAGGATACTTAAGGAGAAATTCAAAGGATGTTCTTCAAAGACGATGTAATCGTCTTAACCAAGTGTTTCCATTTTACTTATTCTTCTACCTCCTTCAATTCATTACTAACCATTAAAATATATTAAAATCATTATGTACCATATAAATAGATGTTATTATGTTAATGTAATAACCTTATTCATCTCTTTTTTCATCAAATGGAAATAAAAGTATCACTCGTGCGTGCGTGTGGACTACCACATCCACAAAGTGATACGATTCATTTTCCATCATCGCCTCACATGGATATTTATAATGATATAATTAATAAATATTTATGATATTTATTATTTAATTAATATTATGAAATGATAAAATATTATTTATCTTTATTTTATCCTTTTTATTAGAAAATGAAAATATCATTCATGCGTACATATAGACTACCGTATCCATGAATGATGTAATTAATTTTTATATCTCTAACATTTATGGATGATTATATATATATATTATATTTATATCAAAATTTAAATTATGGATACAATGAAATCATTATCAAGAGGCAAGAACCTGAACCACGAAACTAAGACATATATGAAAAAAAAACAGTTAACACTCAGAAATGATGATTTTAATAAAGAACTATTGATAAATGGGTGTTAAAATGTTATAATTAAACCAGATATGATATTATAATTATGTATATGGTTATGATATATAATTATAAAAAATTTAAATTTATTATACAGGAGGTTAGAGTGCTTACTAAGCATGTCAGACGTGAGGTAAGGGTTCTTCAACTAAATATTGTTTTGTTGAGACATGTTTGATGTTGTGCACCTATTTATGTTTATGAGGTGTATATATTTACCATTTTAAATGTTATATCATGGATTATTCTTAATTCATGGTATTTAAATTTACAATTGAGATTATTTTATCCAAGGGGTTTTGACTCTAAAGTTACCAAAGTAGTAAGGATTTATCATCTCAAATCATCTTATTTGGGGATTATGTTATGTTATGCACCTATATTAACTTATGAGGTGTAAATAATTCCCCTTTGATATGTTATATCATGAAAATACTTATGTTAATGATATTTAAAGTTTTATTTAAATTTATTCTTTAATATGGATTATGATTCAAAAGTTACCAAAGCAATGGGGGAATTGTATATTTTCACTCTTTTAAAAGCCTATGTGTTTTCTTCTCCTTATGGTTGGAAATATTTTTATTCCATGTCCATATTTTATATATTTTTAAATAAATTTCTTTTATTTGAACCAATTATTATTTTAATTAATTTTTAACTATTTTTTAATTTTTAAACTTCTCGCTATTTTCTGAATGAGTCACTTTTTTACGTTTTACCAAAGTGTGAAAAGAATGTCCTCTTTTAACATACACGACATGAGTGGATTATAACACCTTCATGAACTTTATTTTATTTGAATCTTAATTTAAAATTTTCCACAAGTATTTTCAAATAAAATCATTTTCTCAATATTTTGGGAATTTTCAGTTTTAAATATATTGAAAGAAAATGATATTTTCCATGTTTTCAAAGAAATGTTTTAAATATTATTTTAGAGGAATTTTTCATTGAATTCAAAATCCTTTTATGTTTCTTATGATCAATAGCGGATATATTCTTATGATACCATCTATATTCTTTCTCTGGATGGTTTATGATGATGTGATAATTTATACGGAACCCATTTTCTTTACACAAGTAGATTAATCCATAATGAATGCTTTTATGATTATGATGATGAGATGTTTATGAAACCCATTTATTTTACCCAAGATATTCTATGGTGACATGATGAATGTTTTATGATATTGTTTCATATATATGAATGTATTATAATTATTTGATGGGAGAGTCCATTATATCTCTCCAATGAATTGGTTAAAGATTAATATTTTATGAGCTAAAAGGGTACATGATAGGTTTTCCCAAGCCCAAAAAAGGGTAAATGATAGGTTATCCCAATCCAAAAAAGGGGGTACATTGGAGGTTATCCCAATCCCAAAAATAGGGTACATGAGAGGTTATATCAAGCTCAAAGTATTTACACATGTTGTTATCCTAAGAATAACATGTGATGAATGTATTGGTTAGTATCCTTAACATAATATTTCTACGATTATGATTATATCACACTTTATGACACCATTTTATGATACAATCTTATACCAATTTTATTTTCTCATGGATCATGTTTTTTGATTCCTTTATGATTCATATCTTATGAATTTCCTAGCTTTATTCCATGACTCATGATTATGATCTATAAATTGTTGGGTATGGTTTTGTATTGTTACGATTATGTTCTCATAACCTTATGCTCATGTTTTTATTACAAATGATCATTTTCTTATATCTCTTATGTTTACCCTTAATGAGAATATAATATCACCCTTTATTATGTTTCTTTTTTCCTTAGGATATGAAGAAAAGTTTTAAGTATAATATGTCTAATAAGGGTGCTAGTTGTAAAGAACTAAGTGGGAGAATATGTATATCTTTTATATACTAGTTGTTTATGTATCCAAGTTTCCAAATACAATAAACCTTTACGATTCCAACATGGATCATAATGTTATATTCATAAAATAATATTTAATATTTATTTATGAAATTTTTGGCTCACTATATTCCAAATGACTGTACGCCTTCATCCTATTTCAAAATAGTATAAATAACAACCTGACAATCACTCTTAAAGAAAATTGTTTTCTAATCTTGATCAGAATCTAAATCCATACCCAAAATAATATCACATTCCTCAATAATTGAAGGGATCTAATTAGAGAAAAAATATTTATAGATAGATGTAGTAATCAAGACATGATAGTCCCAAGCAACCAGACCAACAATCACTCTATTTTTTCTAGTCAACACTACATTAACATTCACTTTAAGAACACCAAGCTGGGGGGGGGATTCATTAACCCATATCATGATATTTGTATATTCTAGGCCAAAAAATAGATTTTTAGTTCCAAGTAGATAAAAATACAATTGTGTGTGCAACCCAAAATTGATATGGCCAAATGAACTATTAAAAAAATCATTACAATGAAACTAAATAATCCAAGAAACTAAGAAAAGATTATAAAACATTTAAATAGGGAGTTAAGTGACCCACCAGAATGGATTCAATGAAAAATCAATGGAAAAGTTAATGGCCTATAGAAAATTATCCATCACAAACTATTTCAACATGGGTTCAAGTGAACCAATGAACCAGATTTGATGAAAAATCGATGGAAAAGTCAATGGATTCCATAAAATTCTCCTTCCAAACATTTTAGGCACCCCTAGATCCAGGAGAATTCATAATCACCTGTGAAGGTGATTAGATTTTAGAAATACAAAGGGATAACAAAGGGTCATTAGTGGAGTAATGTTTGAACAAAAACTTTCTCTTGAGAAGGATCCCAAAACAAACCTTCCACCAGAAAAACCTGATCTTAGGAAGGATTGCCAACTTCTAGAGGCACTTCCAATGCTGGGACATTAAATAGTGAGGAGATTCAAGAGAAAACATATAGATTGAATTGATGGAGATGAACCAAAGGCCTTCTTACACCATCATAATTCATCTGGCCCCAATCCCACTACAATAGGAATATTGAAAATAATATCACAACCCCTATCATTAAACCAGGAAGCAACCTTATCCAAACACTATCCATCCCAATTATCTATAAATAACTTCTGAACCTTGTCATGTTCAAATCTTGGGGAAGATGGTGTCATCACCCTTAAACCACTATGATCAACAACTGAAGAGTCACTCCATATATTAACCCTGCATCTATCATCAATTCTCTAATAAAGGTCCTTATTCAAGAGCATATGTGAACCCCATAAAATTATCTATAAAAAATAGGCCTTGTACCCAAGCATGAATTCATAAAATATAAATGAAGATAACACTTAGTACGAAGAACTTGGGTGCTCAAGGAATTGAGATTTTTCAAAAGGATCCAACCCTATTTATCAATAAAAACATCATTAAAAGAACAAAAATTCCTAAAAACCAAACCTCTACAAGACTTTGGTGCATGAAATTTATCCCATGACACCTAATGGAATTTCTTATTTCTATTATGGTATCTCCAACCAAAATTATCCAAATGAAAATACAACCAATCAATAATACCAATAAAGAGCTTAAAAATAGACATGCCATATGTGGGGATTGATTGGGAAACCACCTTAACAAGAATCTATTTTCCTTATTTATAAACCATCATAAAATACCAAAACTGAATCTTATTATCAATATTGTCAATAATAATAGAGAACACATCTCTCTTTGATCTTCCAAAAACTATAGGAATACCTAGGTGTTTTTGGTGTTTTCTACCATTTAGATGCTTGAAATGCCCTGCATATCACTTTTATTGAAAGGAAAAACTGTTTTACTAAAGGAGATACTTGATTTAGAAAGGATCACCAACTAACCTGAATCACTTTCATATATAGAAATAATATTCCTAATAGCACAACACTCCTCCAATGTGGCCTGATTAAATATTTGGAAAGCTATTTATTAAAGGATTATGTTAATTTATGTTTTGTTTATTTATTTGTAATGAATCAATTATTGAATCTAATACACACAATATTTGTATTATCGAAATAACTAATTTTTTAGGTTTTTTTTTTATTTTTTTATTTCTATGGGTTTTTTTTAAAGTATTCAAAAATATATTAGGATAACTATGAAACAATTTTATTATAAAAAAGGAGGCCTGGAATCTTATAATTAGAAGTATGAAATAACAATTGTATTATTAGAAGCATAAAATAATACTTGTTGGAGATTTATATAAAATCAAAATTTGATTATTTTACAATGACATTAAACATAAATAATTTTCTTTATTAAAATAAAATAATTACTATAATGTAATTTATTTCATAATAATAATATGTGGTTAGTTTTTAAGATAACTAGAATAAATTAGTATATATTGTTATTATTTTATTTTTCTAATAATATTTTTTCTTATATATTGTTTATATTTTCCCAGTATTATTATCCATACTGATATTTAGTTAGTTTATTTGACTAGAATATCAATTTAATAACTATTGTTTCTATATGTCAATTATTTTTTATTGTAAAAATAAAAAATATGGATAAAAGTTGGATTGATCCACTGAATAGATGTTCTACCAAATATTTTAAAAATATCAATCAATTTTTTGATTTCACTATTGGATTTTAAAGAAAGTGACATGACCCAATCCAATGAGACCCTCATTGGAATGGAAGTAGGTAGAGTGTTCCACCCCAATCCCTCCTTTAGTAGGTTATAGGCCAACAAAAAGCACCAAAAAGGAATATCACACATATGGGAGGCTTTAGATTATAAAACTGTAAACAACCACACATCTTGTAATAAACCATGTCCCAAATAAAATGATTTAAAGTCTTAAGTGGGGACCTTTCAATGGATGAAGTATGAACCTGTGTATTGACTACAATGATTTCATTCTGATTGAGGGGCTATTTTTGATGGTTACGAGGCACAACAGAAGTGGCCAGACCCATGCCTAATAATGTTTTTGTCAGTTTATTCAGATAAAATCCTTAGAAATTGAAAAACCAACCCCATATTCTTCATAGAGAGAATATTTTAACATATAATTTATAATTAATTTAAAATAATAATTAAATCAAGTTGAAAATTCTATATTTGATGTTGTTCAATTTGGTATCCACTCTCGTAGTATTTTTTACAATGAATAATCTAAAGAATATTTCCCTAAAAAAATCCTTATATGCTCCATGAATATTAAAATTATTTTCTTTGTATTATGGGTGCTAGAATAGAGGAACCAAACATCTTGAATCATTCATTGTTTATCCCAACAAAAAAGTATTTAGATCTTGAAATAATTCTTATCTTGTTCTCTTAGTATTGAGAGGGACTAGGAAGATTATCTATCATTCTTGAGAGAATTATTGAGAGGTTCTGTCTAGTGATTAGAGACACTTCTCTAGGATAATCTATTGTGTTCAAAATTCTATATTTTATTTAAAATGATATAATCCAGATTATATACTTAGGGTTAACAATTAGTAATTTCAATGATTCCCTTAACTAATTATTTATCATAAATAATCCTCATCTCAAATAATAATAATAATATTATTATATTTCATGACATGCACTAACTCATGGATATTTAAATATCATTTATTAAATAAATAAATAAATATTTATTTAAATGATATTAAATAAAACATATCATTTCTAATAGGATCTTATCTCGGCCCATCAATCCTTCTTGATATTTATCATATCTTGAATAATAAATATTTATTTAAATAAATAAACATATTTATATTATTCATTCAATAAATAAATAAATATTACACTCACTAACTAGCGAATAAATATTTATTTAATATTCAACTCACAAATATTATAAACTTGAATAACTGGTGATTGAATTTATACGACCAACTAAAACAGAATAATTATTACTCTCTAAACTAAGAATAATATTTATACTTAATATTAAATTCAAATAGAATTTAACTGATATTTAGGATATACTAAGCATGTGAACCTTTAGGCCTCTTTCTCAATGGAATTAGGAAAACTTTTCTATAGTCCAAGATTGAAATCTAGAAACATGTCAAGACAACTATAGGAAAAATGTTAATATCACAATGAAAAAAATCCTTATATGAATACTTACCATAAAATATAATCCATTTGTCTCAATATCTCATCAAGAAGGTTGTATACTTGTGTCATCAACCTATATGATTGATTTATTTTCCTTTAACTACCTGAAATAAACTCATCGATAAACTTCCATGGCCAAGGAATTAATCAGATAGTTCCGTTTCAATCAAATGTCCATATATATATATATTATTCCATTAACTTGGAAGGTATAAATATTTTCTTGATCTATTATATTAATATCATATTACTTAAAAAGCACCCAGCGTATCCTAGTTCTTCGTGAGAATATGTCATCACAGTTTTTGAAATACATCAAAGTACATGATTCACGATATATATTAATAATATCAAGTTTAAGGATCAATAAACACATAAGAAGATAGAAATATCCAATGACACATATAAAATATGAAATTTCTATTGGTGAGTCTATCCTCACAACCTCCCATCTTGGAGACTATCAAGTGAAAAATTCATGAGAAGAAGTCCCAATGTCTTATGATACCCCAAAACCTCATAGTCAAAAACCATTTGTTTCATATTAGATGATTTCATATAGTCCATAGGATATATGTTTAATAATATTTTCATGGCATTTTCAGGTTCTCATTATAGTGGAAAACCTCTATAACCTTTCAATGTGAAAAATACTTTATGAAAATTATCACATTAATGTCTCACAAAAGAACACTCATCATGTTATAAGATGTTTATTAATATTATGGTAACGAAAAGTAAAAAATTAAATTGTTCTACAAAAACAAATCCAAGAGACCCAACTTTCACTATATTCAACTATTAAAAACTTTCAATTTACTAGCTCACACATGATATTCATGCTTCTACTAAGATATAGCCTTAGTCAATGATCCTGTCACATTCTCCTCCATGTAAACTCTATTTATGATGACCTCACCCATATAAGAAAAATCCTTCAAGAGATAATACTTCCAAAGTATATGCTTCATCTGTTGATGTGAACTTGTCTCCTTAGCTAGGACCATCGCTGCAATGTTATCACAATACAGTGTGATAACATATTTACTAATAGAAACCACATCAAGCTCCTTGATGAGTTTTTATATCCAAAATAATTCTTTATTTAAATCAAAATACACAATATAATCATAATATGCTATATAATAAGAGACCAATGAATTCTTATAACTCTTACATATCAAAAATACTACATTAAGTTAGAACACATATCCCAACTATGATTTTAGATCATTTTGGTATGTCTGTAAACTAGCATTTTTGTATTATATGATGACTAGTTACTTATCTCCTCCATACATTGAGAATATATACTTTGCACGACTTAGGTACTTTAGGATATTCTTTATAAATGTTCAATGCAGCTCACCTAGGTCTTCTTGATATAATCCTACCATGCTCAAGTCATAGGCAACATCATGCTTAAAACATAACATTACATACATAATAGAACATATCATATAAGCGTAAGGTATTCTACTCATCCCCATATTTTATTTTGTATAAGGAAACATTTTATTAAAGAAATTTATACCATGTGACATTGGAAACTATTAGTCCCTTAATAAGGACTTAATGTGAAATTACATTGAGGGGGTGGGGGGGGGGAGTGGGGGTGAATCATGGCATGCAATGTCTTACTTTTTAAAAACACCCTCTCTTTAAAGACACACTTAACCTATATGGATATTGACCTCTCAACCTTCAAGATCAATTTTTATTCTCTTTTACTAGATATAATACCGATTGCTTTATCAGTTTTGGTGTGAATGCATAAAGTAAATAGTGATACAAGAATTTACTTGGTTTGACCTCATGAGGCTACATCCAAGGAGCATGCAACAATATTTTATGATGCACCAAATTTCTATTAAGACCACTACTCTTCATCGAGGTTACTCCCCATACAATGGTTTAGAGATAGCTCATTGCTTCCCAATGGTCTCTCCCTTGAACTTTCTTTCCAATGATCACTGCTAGTGGAAACTATCACCTTCATATAGTTTATGGACTTTTTGGTCACTTCTACAACATCATTTTCTTGTATTTCATCCTTAGGTATGAATGAATACTCTTTTGACATCATTTTGGGATTATCCTTAAAAATATATGAATATCTCCTCACAATACATTATTCTTCTTCCAATGTGAATATAGAATTCCTATTCTCTTTGATATTTAAACAATAACCTCCTCTTCTTCTTTGGAAGAGTCTTTAATGGATTCCAAATCCATATTCTTTTCAGACCCTCAACTAGAATTCCTCTCTTCCTCTTAGAATCAGATATACAATATTTTCTCAGGTCTATATCCTTTTTTATTTCTTCCAGTTGATCTCCCCTTATTCAAATAGGGAGGCCATATGACCAACCATTTGGAAAATTTTCAACATTATTACGATCAATGAAAACTGCCCATAACTCCACATAATCTTCCTCCATGAATTCCATAACCATATTCCTACATAACTACTTTGTGGTCAACATTCTCTCACCTTTGTAGTGTGAATTAAATATCTATTTAATTAACATGTGTAATGATACAAACTCCTTCACATAAAGCTAGAATCATGATCTAAAACTGAGATACATGATCATGAAAGCATTCAATAACTATTTATGCATCATCATAATGATTTCTCCTAAAATATTCATGTCACCTATCGAAACACATTTAAATATGGTGTGGTGAAAAACCTTTTCCCATTTTGACCACAATACACTAAGAACTATGGTACAGTCCTCTTCTATTGGATGTTTTGGATTTCAGCTCCACTTGACAGGCATAACCACCATCGAACACCACTATGACCATAATGTGCATCCCCATGTTTCACAGGGATCCTCCCAAGCCACAAATCCTTGATCTATAACATGGGCCATCCCATGTTGGCCCTTTTTAACTATAGGTATTCAAATTATCATATCCTCTTGACCATGACTTTCTCCATGACCATATTGACCTTGACCATTTCACAAGTACTTTGGAATTCAATAATGGGGACCAATATATCATAGCCCCTTTCCAATTGACCATGTTGGGAATTATCCTATTCAACACACCATATTATGGGTGTAGCCGTACTTAGATCCTTATTCACCTTCACCATTCCCACTAACCTGGGTGTGGACTTGCTGGTGTTGGGATACATCGATACACCATGCTTTGTTCTAAGGCATGATCCTCATCTTTCTTCTCCAAGATGACTTTTTCCCTTCTCTTGATCATGTAGTCTCCTTGTAGAATTACTTCACACTTCCAAATTTCTACTATACTCCCATTCTAATTGTGCATACAACGATTCCAACATAATAACTAATGATGTCTTATCAACAAATCAAATCAAGTTCATTGTTAATAATCATTCAATCATAACTGTGAACTCATATATTGTCAAAAAATCCAACTTAATCTTGTGGTATTCCTAAAAAAAAATCTATTGGAATGTTCCATATTGAATCTCTTTAATACATTTTCAATGTATGTATCTTGACTCAGTACAAGAAAATTCTTAGATCTATCATAATGGATCTTAATCCCTAAAATATAGAACGATTCATCTAAGTATTTTATAGAGTAGCATTTTTTTAACCATGCATTAACTAACAAAAATATTGAAATCTCATTTCGTTTCAGTAATATATCATTGACATATACTACTAGGAAAATGACCGTACTCCCACTAAACCTATTATAGTCACAAGACCCACATTAATTCTTTATAAAACCAAATTCTTTAATGGTTTCATGAAAAAAATGTTCCATAATTGATAGAGATAATATTTTCCTCACTTTTTATATGCATTTCAATTATTTAATCCCTCAAAATTTACCAATTTGAGCTTATTTGTATCAATTCTCAATTTATGGTGTGTTTTGGGCTAAAATATGAAAATTACATAATTTTGGGATTTTATCAGATTTTAATCACTTTGATATTTATGGAATAACATTTAAAATATTATTCTAATTTGAGTGGTTATTTTTTTAGGATTCGTTAATTTATCTTATCCAACTTTATCTTTTGGACCAAGAGAGGATTTGAACAACTAGAGGCACAAAAAATCAATCAAGTTGGAAAATTGTTCAGGCTGACATGGTGGACCCCACCTATGGAAATGAGGCATAAATCATGCTACACACATCCAAATGAGGTGATTCTAGTTATATTTTAAATAGGACCCATAAAATCATTTCTATATTAAATATTAAGAATTTATGAACTCATTAAGGGGTCTATTAAATGATCAACTTTGATAAAAGATTATGGAAGTATTCAAACTGAATAAAATCTTAGATAAAATTGGATATAACTTCTTCTAAACATGGTGGATGAACTGATATTTTTTGGGAGAATGGAAAAGATATTTTGGAACAAATTTCTAGAAGAAAATGTTTGCCGATTCGGTCAAAATGAGGGAGTTACACAAGAAATTTTTTTAAAGATAGATTTTGGAACTAAAATTTCAACCGTTGATGACCCATTATGTCCCATAACACATTAATGGTCATTTATGATGCCTCAAAGCCTCTTCTATTCCTTTAAATAAGAGTATAGGGGTGTATTGAAAATAATATTAGATAGAGAGAGAAGAATTGGATGACAGCCTCCTACATGTTTATTTCTCTGCTTTCTTATTCTTTTATTTTCTTTACTCTGTAATGTCTCCCCTCTCCCGCATCATCTTGATCGGAGAGGGAAGCTCTGGATGATAGTTGTGCTTTAGTAATTTTATTTTATTTTTGTTTTATTTTACCATGTAACATGCATTAATATTTTAATTAAAGTGTTTCCCTTTCTTCTTCCATCCATTTTCTCTTCTAACCATAATACCATTCTCTTTCTTCCATCTTTTCATCATAATATATTTTCAATTTTCAATGAAAAGTGACTAATCATAGGCTTGTCCTTGGGGGAGGTTTTGTGACATTCTTCATTATTTTTCTTCAATTCATCATGTTTTAAATCTATTTGTGGTGGATGTAAGAGTATTGCATGAGTGTGACAGTCATCTACCAAGACATTCTTTCTAATTCTATTCTTTTTCTTTGATTAATTATTTTCCCCTCAATTATATCAAGAAAAACACTAATATAATGGATTTAGGGATTCTTTAAGGGATGAAATTGTTGGAGTTAGTGGCCTAGAACCAACAACTTTGTACTTTATTCATTAATAAAATCCTTATCACATCTTGATTGTTCTTTTGTGTGACAATGCATGTGATAATGTCCTAAGGACAACTGTTGCATTAAAGGGTCATAACGGATCCCTGCTATGATGAGAACCCATAAGTTCCATAACACTATTCTTGAATATATGTTATATGGCCGGATGATATTATTTGAGGGGCACAAATAATATAGGTCATTAGGGGTGAGGACTCATAAAAATTTGAGGCACCTTCTCATGGTGTGCGCCCTTGGTAATATCTAGGAGGATATTATGAGAACGAGGCCCGCCAGTAGGAAATCCACATTTCATAGTGTCATTGGATGTTCCTATCTGCGGACATGTGTATTGTTCCTTAAAATTTAGGATTATTATTAATGGGTATTACAACTCACTCACTTAGATGTATTGACGAAAACTGTGACAACACACTGTTCGCAGTGAGGTAGGATACGTTGGGTGGGTCACGAGTAATACTGCATTAATAGATAATGTGAGAAAGGATTTTTCCCTTATGTTCCATAATAGAAGTAGATATATCATGCCCTTTGATGGAATTTATATAGCCTAAATAAATCCATGGCCATGGTAAGGTATGGGCAAGTTCAATTCTGGGAAGTCAAAGAAAGAATAATCAAGCACACGGGGTGATGGCACTAGCATGCCATCCGCTTGATTAGATATATCGAGACAAAGGGATTATATTACACGGTAAGCATTCATATGAGGTGACACGTCATTGTGACATTAACTTCTTTCTCTATGGGTGCCTTGGCGTGTTGCTAGACGCTAATCTTGGACTTTAGGCAGGCTCCGCCTAATGCCACTGTGAAAGAGGCCTAGAGGGTCACACACTAAGTGTTTCCATGTATCTCAGTTAAATATTAATTTAAAAAGTTAAATACAGATTATTACTGACTGTCGTTTAATAATTATTTAAGGATGTATGATCACATTTATTTCGACACTAGTTATTCGAGAGAATATATTGTGGGAAAAATAATATGTTTATTAGCGAGTAATGCAGTTACATTTATTTAAGAAATAAATAGCCATTACTCAAGGTCTAATAAATGTGGTGGATGAAATAAAGGAAAATAAAAGTACACGCTGTGTATATTAAATATACAAGTCGTGTAGTTTTATGGAAAACAAGTATACGCCATGTATTAATGATTACACACCGTGAAGTTTTTCTAGTTGGGATTTTGAGGATATAATATTGTTTTATTAAATGATATTTATTATAATCAGCGCGAGCACATGTCAAGGAATTAATAATTCGATATGGGGGTTTTCAATAAGAGTTAATGAAATAAATAAAATGCGTAACGTGTTTATTTATTACCATAACTCTATAACCTCAAACCCGATTATAAATATCCTCACAACCCCAACACTTTTCCACAAGATAATCATTGTGCACAACAATTCTGAAGAATTATTTCAAGCCTGAAAGAAATCCTTCCTCCAAGAATGATCTCAAGACTGAGAGATCAAGGCGATCGAAGGCGGACATCACAAGCGACGGTTCTTTCGTGCTAGCACCCGGAGATCCCTTCGGCAACGTCCGACGATATGTGGTACATTTGTGGATCACCGTTAGAGAAATCCTACACTTGGATTCTACGACGCAATGAAGGATCATAGAATCATGGCCAGACACATCAACAAAGAAAGAATTCCACCAAGGTAATTATTTTGAATTAATTAAATTAATTATTACCAACATATGATGATCCTATCTCTATGGTTTTGGGATTCCCTCTTTTGTTTTTCATTCTTCATTCTATTCCGAAGATCTGGCATTTTATATCGCGATGGATCTCGATTTGAACATTGTTTAACGCTAAAATTAAAGTTGGGAAAACCCACCAACGTGCTTCCGCTGCGCCCGGAACCTACAAGTGGTATCAGAGGGGGTCATATCGTTGATTATAATTATTTAGTTTTTCGTTTATGTTTTACACATTTAATAATTTAGTTGTTTTAATTCAAGTTTAATTGTTCTAGAAATATGAATCTCAAGATCTGTTCCTCCTCCATCATTTATCATTCACCTCACAGAAGCAAATTTTTATTTTAATTTTGATTAAAATAAAATAGAGGAACTCATCTAGAGTATCCAAACGTTTCTGGACGTACAACACCAGAATACACGGTGTGTATTCGGAAGTACACGCCGTGTAGTCTAGATTCATGCATCAGACTGATCCGCCAAATCAGGCCGTGTATTGGATCCTATCAAAGCCATTAATGACACCATGTGTTGACCAGGAACAGGTGGCACACGGTTTCTAGATTACACGCTGTGTGGTCCAATGAACACGACGTGTAGTCCCTTCGGGTTAGGGTTAGACCATGTACCCCATACACGGCTTTCCCGACTAGAAACTGTGTAACGCAGAAACTACACGGCATGTGTCCCACTGAACATGCCATGTACTCTAAAAATTTCCTCCTTTGCCGCCGCCGCTGCCTCCACCTCCGGCGCTGCCTCCGCTGCCGCCGCTACCATTATTGATATTCATTTTCAGGTAATTTTTTTTTCTATCACTTGAATTGAACGTGTGAAATCCCGATTTAAGGTGTTATTGCAAGAGTAAGTGGATGATGTAGTTGATAATGGTTTTGGATTTATGGTTCCTTACATATTATAGAATTATGGAGGAGCACTAGAGACCTGTGTGGTTGTTTTATCCATTAAACATTCAGGTATAGAAAGAGATAGTGCAGTTGATTTGGAAGAATTTAATCATTACACAGAGTCATAATAAATTCAATATGAACCATTGGAATAAACTACTGGTGTTTTAGGTTAGTGATTAGGTCTTTATCGTAGTTTCACATCACTTGGGACATCAACAGCTAGGTTATCAATGTCTGTTTGCACCGAGTAATGGGATAAACATAATTATTTTTGGTCACTAGGGAGTATTTCTTATTGGTTTCAGTTACCATATGATTTGATAACTATCCATGATGTGTTTAATATTTTCCATTTGAGTAGGTATATACCAGATCATTTACATGTGATTAGACGGGGGATGTTGATCTTGATCCCGATAATACTTTGGTTCCCTAGCCAATTCAGATTATGAATCTAGAGTATAAGGTACTACATGATTAAATGACCCTGAGTCTAGTTAATGTGGTAGTTCAGACAATATATCCATGATACATGGGGGAATGAATCGTTGATAAGGTAGTAGTGTCCTTCTTCATTAGAGGATACATGATATTGAGGGATTTCTGGGGGAAAATCATTTATGGTCGGGAGATTATAAAGTCTGATTAAATTTCATGTGAGGTATTTTTTAACATTTTTTTGGATTTTTTTTGGTTGGGGAATGCTGAGAAAGGATTTTTAGGACACATGTATTGGTAAATTTAGTGATCTTTAGGGAAGTTTTAGAAATAAAAAAACATTTTTTACTATATTCTGAGAA
Organism: Viscum album; assembly: GCA_963277665.1. NCBI lineage: Eukaryota > Viridiplantae > Streptophyta > Magnoliopsida > Santalales > Viscaceae > Viscum > Viscum album. Next base: position 1,489,299,253 of record OY728153.1, on the reverse strand, counting down.
ATTACATGACGTGTAAATGGAGTATATGACATGTAATGACCGCAAAAAATGACACATTAATTGGATGCACAATGTGATAATTTTACAAACTTTGTAATGGTTACATTTCATTTAAATAAAAAATATAATGTTTTAAATAAAAAGTGACTTGTTTTTTAGTCAAGAGGATTACACGATGTGTACATTTATTACATGTAGTGTCAATGTCACAGAAAAAGTTTTTTGGGATCCATAGAGTTCTTAAGGCTTCATATTTTTAAAAAAATTATCCTTTTGGATAAATCTTTATCCCGATGATATTTTGGGTCACTCCCTCCCATCTAGTTCACATTGTTCTATGCTTGATCACTATTATGGTTGGATTTATTTTCTCGAGGTATGTGATCCTTCTGATTCCTATTTGGATTTGTTTTCACCTATGGTTTGGATAAAAATTAGTGATCATATAGTTATTTCTATCAATAAATTTAAATTTATTTGAATGCATTGTATTTTGGGGTTTGTGGATGTGTTAAATGGTGTACTTGGTTTTAGATTATTTTATTATCATGGGTTTCCCCTATTTTATGTTTTCTTTTCAGTTGGAAATATCCTCTGCTGTGCGCCTCTCCTCTACCACAAATGCACCTCTTCTGTGTGCTTAACGACACCTTCGCAGTGAGTTTTCTCCTGTTACTCATTGGTTTCCTCTTATTCGCATGTTATTACTCTTTGATATTGATGGTTATAATGTGAAATGTACGGGCTAAACTCCCCGCTGAAAATCATGGCCGTTGGTGGTCCTTGTTTTTGCACTAAATGAATTGAATGTTGGTTGGTTCTTGTTGAACATTGGAATATAAAATTGGTAATTTACGTATACTTGACTTATGAATGAACACCCCAAGATGATAAAACTTCTGTGATAACCCCTGAATTAACAAAAAAAATTGAATAAGGGATGCTTTGTAAAATCTAAAATTTTGATTTTTTGGTTTGTATGGTGTTGCGATTGTGATCATGATTGTGTTTTTGTATGGTGTTGCGGTTGTTGGCATGATTGATATGCCATTTTTTCCATGTTTTAGTTCTTCCACCATTAAATATAAATCCAAACATTACCCATTTTAATGGAACCACCACTTTGTTACTAGTGCAATTCCACTGAATCCTAGAAAACCTCTTCTAGGGGACTCTATGAGACACTTTAAAATACATGGAACATGCTTCACCATACATGGATTTCATATAGATTTTAATGACACACAACATTTATCTCCAAAATTTACACCACATTACTATTCTTTTGACTCAAACTTGGAATAAGTTTCATTTTAAATGTTACATGTCATATGAACCTAGGTCACACACAATGTATCTCCAAGACATATACTTCATCATGAAACCATGTACATGCCATGAAATAATGGTAGAACCACATGACATGTGTTTTACTTCACTCATACCATGTATAAATACCATAGAGACTTGATGTGTATCGACTATACACCCCTAGTGGTAATGTAAGGACAACACACCGTGTATTCCACAAAAATGTGATGCATAGTTGGTGAGGTGACTCAATATGTATCTAAAGTACATGCCTTTAGCTCAAGTTGTTCTAAATGTCATGTATTTTCAAAAGAATCATTCAGTCTTTGTAATACTAACTTGGAATAAATTTGATATATGTCAGATTAAATCAGGTATCTTATATATACATGATGTTCACCCTACTGAACACACCATGTATATGGATTTCACATGTGTTTAAAAGAATTTTTACCATGATTTGTTTTTATAAAACCCAAACAATGCTACCTGATTAATTAAAACATAATATTAGGCAAGTTTGAGATCGAACCCATAAATAAAATGAATATGAATAAAGAATGGATGAATGCCAATCGGTTGAAAAAATATTATGAAGATGGCGTGAAAGAGTTTATCAAGTTTTCAGAAGATCATGCATGCGACCCTTCTCAAATCCTTTTTCTGTGTTTATGCTGTTGTTATTCAAGACAAATTAGTCCATAGGAGTTGGAAGAACACCTGATCTATCACGGAATAGATCAAAGTTATACATGTTGGAATAAACATGGGGAAAAAAATAATGTAGGTAGTGACTCAGAGAACACGACATTTTATAGATCATCTGATATGATTAGAAGTGTGGACAGTGAATACGATCATATGAAGGGTGTGATTACATATGTGAATGATGATGAAGATCGTATTGAGGAAATGACAAGGACAGTTGAAGATGAACTTTGTGATTGACAAAAATTGTTTGAGAAGTTAAAGACTTGTGCAAAAACTCCATTATATGCTGGTTGCACTAAATATACAGCATTGTCAGCCGTATTGAAGCTGTATAATTTGAAATCAGGCAACGGGTGGAGTGATGCCAGTTTTACGGAACTACGTGCTCTCCTGAATGACATGCTCCTAGAAGATAATGAACTCCCAAGCTGAACATATGATGCCAAATAAATGCTACGATTGATGGGTATGATCTCTTAAAGAATACATGCTTTCCTGAATGACTGTATATTGTTTATCAAGGACCAAAAATCACTTAAAGAATGCCCAAAGTGTGGTGCTTCCTGATACAAGAAAGATGATTCTAGTCCTACGAAAGTTGTATGGTACTTTCCAATCATTCCTAGGTTTAGATGCCTATATGGAAGTGAGGAGACTACAAGACAATTGACATGGCATACAGATACAATAATTAAAGATGGGAAACTATGGCACCCGGTAGAATCTTCTCAGTGGAATAGAATTGATCATGAGTATCCTGAATTTGGGAACGAGCTGAGAAACCTTTGTCTGGCGTTATCTACAGATGGGGTGAATCCTTTTGGTTTTCAAAGCAGCAGTCACAGTACATGGCCGGTTATGTTGGTAAACTATAACTTACCACCATGGTTATGCATGAAATGAAAATACATCATGTTATCTATGCTTATATCAGGACCAAAATAGCCGGGTAATGATATTGATGTTTATTTGGCCCCATTGATCGAGGATTTGAAAATATTGTGGGATTCAGGTGTTACATTGTATGATGCTTACAAAAATAAATATTTCACTTTGAAAGCCATGTTGTATGGGACGATAAATGACTTTCCTTCTTATGGAATTTTTTTAGGATATATCATTAAAGGAACTCAAGGGTGTCCCGTTTGCGAACAAGGTACACAGTCAATTAGGTTGAAACATTCATCGAAAACTGTGTTTCTAGGACATCGCATATTTCTACCCCAACGACATAAGTACCAATCTTGGATGACATCATTCGATGGAATTTCAGAAGAACGTACAACACCGTCTCCACTAACAGGTGATCAATTGTTTGAGAAAGTAAAAGATTTGGACACTACTTTTGGTAAACCATTTTCAAAAAACCTTACGAAAACTGGTTGGAAAAAGAGATCAGTTTTTTTTGAATTACCATACTGGAATTGTATGTATGTCAGAAATTTTCTTGATGTTATGCATGTTGAAAAAATGTATGTGATAGTGTCATCGGCACGTTTCTAAATGCACCCAGCAAAACAAAGGATGAAATTAAGGCTAGATTGGACATGGTTGATATGGGAATACGAGAAGAGTTGGCACCAGTGAAGGGTGAAAAATGAACATTTCTTCCTCCTGCTGCTTACACTCTTTCCAGGGAGGAGAGATATCAGTTTTGCAACTTCTTGAATGACGTAAAGGTTCCAGAGGGATATTCATCAAATATCAAGAACATCATGCCAATGAGCGATTTAAAATTAAAGGGTCTGAAATCACATGACTTCCATGTTTTGATGCAAGATATAATTCCTATAGCTTTACGTTGCATTTTTCCCAAGAATGTCCGCCATACATTAACAAAGCTCTATTTTTTCTTCAAAGTTATATGCAGCAAAGTTATAGACCCGAAAAAATTTCCAACTATGGAAAGAGAAATTGTCGTCATATTATGTGAATTGGAAATGTTCTTCCCGCCAACATTTTTCAATATGATGGTTCATTTAGTGAGAGAGATTCGACTATGTGGTCCTGTACATTATAGATGGATGTACCCCATTGAACGGTATATGAAGATTTTGAAAGGGTATGTCAAAAACCGAAGTCGGCCAGAGGGTTGTATTGCAGAGAAATATATTGTTGAGGAAGCTATTGAATTTTGTACCGAATACCTATCTGGTGTGGAAATCATTGGCCTACCAAAATCTCGTCGCACTGAGCAGCTTGAGGGTAAAGGAATTTCTAGAATATAGGTTGTCATAATCAATATTACAGATCGGGAGTAGGCCCACATTTACATTTTGCATAATAGTTTCTACGTTGACCCATATGTTCAAACCCACAAAGAAATTATTAGGCGTTTGAATCCTTCTAGGGATGAAAAATGGATATCAGATACACATAATAGACAGTTTATAGGATGGTTTAGAAGCCATATTTTTAAGTAGTTAGATGAAAATCCAGACTCAATTTCAGAATGACTTCGATGGTTAGACGGAGGAGCAAGTGTGTACGTATTATCTTACAATGCTTATGCAGTTAAGGGTTATTCATTCTATACTAATGAACACGATGAAGATAATACCATGTAGAATAGTGGGGTTACACTTGTGGCTGAGGCGATGCATGTTTCTGGTGCTAAGGACAAAAATCCAATTTATGCGAATATGTCATACTTTGGCATCATGAAACAAATATGGGAGTTGGATTATAGGAAATTCAAAGTTCCAATTTTTCAATGCAAGTGGGTTGATAATAGGAGTGCTGTTAAAATAGATGAATTAGGATTCGTGAAAGTTGATTTTAGTAAGGAAGGAGAGAAAGACGAACCATTTATAATGGCATCACAGGAAATACAAGTATTTTATGTTCCAGACCCCGTAAACCGAGATTGGTCAATTTTTCTATTATCGACCAAAACAACTGAAGGGTCAGATGAAATTTCAATGGAGGTTGACCCTTTTATAGGGACTTCACAATCTTTTCACAGCAGTCCCAATGTAGATGGCGTTTTGTATGTCAGAGGAGAACACAATGAAGGGATTTACATAGTCGATAGAGGAGTCAAATCTCTTCAGCCTTTAAAGAAAAAAAGAGAGAGTACAATAATCATGTTATTTGTTTATTGTAACATACAATGTGTTACATTATGTTATTATCTGTTCGCTGCTGTTTTTATGTAATATAAATTAAATATTAAACCACTTTTGTAGATAATGACTTCTGCACCTGCTAGTGCGCCCAATCCTGAGGCACAAAAGGTCTCTCAACCAGCAGCTGGTGGTCCCACTGCAGATCAACAACAGGTTTCTCAACCAGATGCTGGTGGTCCCAGTGAAGAGAAACAACAGGTTTCTCAACCTGTTGTTGCTGGTCCCAGTGCTGAGGTATAATGGGTTTCTCAACCTGTTGCTGCTGGTCCCATTGCCGACGCCAGCGCTCTGGGGGAAGATATTGATGATACTTATAAGGAAATGGTAGGAAATGAAACCCTGAAAGTGCAAAAAAAACAAGAGCGTTGTAGTTTGACAGTGTTAGCCAAAATCCTTAAGGAAAAAGCAAAAGGCATCAAGTTTGAGGTGGGATGGAATAAGTGAGGCCAACATGTTAACCCCAACAGAGCCATATTTAGTAGCTACATTGGAATCATCACTAGGCAATGCGTGCCGATTGATGTATAGTCGTGGCACCATGTTGTCACCTGGCTGAAGACACTAATGTGGTAAGAGATTACGGTAACATTATGATATCATTTTTTTAATTTATTAAAATAAAATAAAATACCAAAACATTGAATTACTCTTCATCATCCATTGCAGAGTGCATTTATAGTAGATACCTCGCACAAGGAATATGTATTAAGAGTTGCAGGAAGGATTCATAGAGGTTTCCGCACAATTTTAACAAAATATCATCTTAAAGATGCAGAAGGGAAAATCAAGCCGCACCCACCTCCTCTTTATGCACACTTGATATCCCAAAGAGCGTGGGATGTGTTTAGCAACTGTCGTGGGGAGAAGACTTTTTAGGTACATTGTGTGGGGTAATACGTTGTTTGACGTTTTCTTGTATTCATCACTCTGATTGACAGTTTTTTATTTATGAAATAGCTACTGAGTGCTGAAAATAAAAAACGCACAATAGAACTAGCGTACCCTTACCGTAAATCAAGGATGGGGTATGCTGAACTTGAGAAAAAATTAGTACGTCTTTTAAATCTACCCTACTACTAGTATGTGACATAAAACAACACCATAACCATGTTTCTCTGTTTATATGCAGATTGATGAATCGAAATCAAAAGCCATATCCATACCACTCCATGTGCTATGGAAGGAGGCTCGTGTAAATAAAGAGGGGATACTGATAGATGAAAACACACAAAAAGTGTGGGAAACATGTGTAAGTATGAAATAATATAAATTTGATTTGCTTTAAATTGCTATTACATTATAATAACTACTTATTTTTCTATATTTTCTATCTGAAATAGTCACAAGAATCAATAACAACCGCACCAGATGCAGACATACTTTCAGCATCCTTGAAGCAGCCAGAACAGTATGGCCGCGTCAGAGGTGCGGGTTTTGAGTGACACCCCGAACATATTTTCAAAAATAAAAACAAGCGGAGGATCAAAATAAAAAAAATGGAAAAGCTGCAAGAAAAATTATCTATTTTTCAAGAAGAATTAAAATACCAGAGAGAGATGATATCAAAATTGACGGGGGAGAGGTAAAGAGAAGAAAAAACTCAACAAAAACCCGTGCGTGATGATCCCACCCCACCCCCACCATCTTTGAGGCAAGCCATTCCCCTAAAAAACCTGACTTAGATGAGGTAATCAATGTTTTAATAATTGTTTCTGTGAAATGTAATTTACATAGACATTGATACCTTTCCTTTACTAATATTCCACAGGGTGAAAATGACTGTGATTTATATTTATCAACTCCCACCTATCGCCTTGTAGCGAGGGCTACGGTGTTCAATACAAAAAACAATATGCTACACAACAGACAACTTCCAAAAGATCATCTTAGAGTGTCAATTAACATAGATAATGAGTTAAGTGCCGAGATACCTGTTCCAAATGATGATGACAACATTCATACGGTTGAACAAGCTGTTGGAACATTCATCACATGACAGACAGTTCTTGTAAAAAAACTTGTCGAAAAAAGGTATCCATTTCCAATTTGTTTTTCAAGATGGACCTTTAAAAATTTAATGAAAAAAGTTTTGAACTGATGAATGTTATTACATAATGAAAAAGACTGTGGGGTGAAATGAAATATCAGCTCAAAACTATCTCAAGGATTAACCAACCGATTGAAATGGTCTAATGAGAACACCTTCACCCTGTCCGTTCTATATCCACAGTTAATATCATTGCAGGCTCATGTGGATACAAAGTTGAAAGACGAAAATACTCACACAGTTGATTTCGAAAAAGATATGTATGGAGAGGAAACATAAGATTTCATTAGTGCTGAAAATGTAAATGAACTCCTCAAGTATGAATGGCTAGGCGCCTCAGTTGTAAATGTATACATGAGGTATGTTTTCATGATTTGATTTTACAAAATCTGATATACTCCGATAATTATGACTAAATACATTTTATATTTGTCGCAGGCATATATATGAAAAAAAATTGAAGGGATTTCCCCATGAACAAAAATTTGGACTCGTTAGTCCTCACATCACTTCTTCAAAAGACAAAATAGATTCTGATAAAGAGTCTGCAATAATGTCATCCCTACTCAAATCATTTGAAAAAAATTTACAGATGATAGACTCTTTTTAATACCAACGATGCAGGGGTAAAACTATAAAATTTAATCATATCAACTATATTTTCATTTCTTTCTTTACTTATTCCATTTTGTATTTTTAGGAACCATTAGATGCTGATTGCAGTCAATTTGGACACTCCAAAGATTTATTTTCTAGATTAAATGCATGGATATCCAACAAAACGACCATGCATGATGGCATTTGTTAATTTTTAATAAACTAGATGCATCATTTTAAAACTAAACATATAGTTATATAATTTATGTTATATTTTAATGAGGATTCTGTTATGATAGTGCGGTGCATCAATATCGTCTAATGCATGGAATGAATCAAGGGCCTAAGGATAAGAATACCTAAAAGATCTAAAACTGGAAAAGTATCCTGGTATATATAATAAAATTTCACTATCCAAACACATATCAAAACAAATTACTTATTATTGTTGATGTTTCTGCAGTGTCCAAAACAAAAAATGGAAAGGACTGTGGGTATTATGTTTGTAAATTTATGAAAGAGATCGTATTTCATCAACAAACTAGCATCCCTGACGAGGTATTTTCAAAAATAATTACGAGTTCATTTAAAATATTTATTAATCCTTTGTGTATTTATATTTTTTCAGTACTACCATGACTTTCGTTAAAACTCATATTCAGAAGATGATATATATGTGTTTAGAAACGAATGGGCAACATACCTGATGAAAGATTGTACACAAATAGGATAAAAGTGAATTCATAATACTTATGTTATCTATATATGATCATTGATTATCCTCCAACCTTCTTTGGTGAATAACCTTTGATGATGAATAAATGACATATTAGAGCAGATTGAGATACAATGAACATAATGATTTCCTTCAATCATTAGATAGCATGATTTTTGATGAAAAATGATCCAATATCAGAGTAGGAATCTTAAATTTTATGTTTACACCCTTGTTGATTAAATAGTTTGAGCAGATCGATCCCTTCGATGGATATGTACCAATTGTGGATTGAGAATGCTCCAATGTATTGAAATATTAATTTATTACTCATTTTTTTCTATCCCCTGATTCATATTATTGATCTTTGAAAAAATCAATATTGAATTAAGGCATGATGGTGTGCAGTGCGTATGGGGTGAACGACGAAACCACTGAGGATCAACAAAATCCATTTTCCAACAAATGATGGATGGAAACAACAAATATGGTCTATATCCACCATTTTAAGTTAGATATAGGGCCTAAATATAAATATTTATAAAATTAAAGTAGAGGGATCAGATTCAACATGCAGAGATAGTATTTGAGAACATGTGTACCCCTTGGTTCATTTTTAAGAAATTTCAATGTTCTGTATCTCATTTGTTTGAACTTGTATTTGAGAACATGTGTTATTGTTTGACTTGCACAATTATTTCTAGGTATATGAATGAGATAATCAGTATCGTTGAGGGATTTTTTGGAACCAAAATATGTGTCCCAGGATAATTCAAGTAAGGGAAAGGCTGGTTGAGATGAAATCCAAGCTCAAATGAGCAGTACATCATCAAAAGAATCAACCCTGTGATGCACCATCATGTAGAATCTGTTCCTCGTGATGTTTTGAGGTGTTTATGGAAGGTATGGGGAGTCTTATGAGCCCCATGGCCACCATAAATAATGTTTACAGACAGCTCCACATGTTTTTTGTGCCTTGCGCCTCTTTACAAGGATCACTTTTTCTTCCTGTCGTGCCTCTGGGCATTAAAAATCCCCCTTTTCCTATAAATAGTTATCCCCCCTCAGAATCATCATTACCCTGAAATTTCTCCTTCCAAGCTCCATTTTTTGGATCCCTTAATCACTATGAATTCAATAGAAAAAATTAATCCCCCAAGTTAATGGAGCATTGAGAAACCCCCTTTCCCTTTTCATATTTACCCCTTCCTATTGTAGGGATACCCTTTACTAAGAAGGAAGGAACTTCAGGGTACATTAGGATTTGAGAAACATTAATCATTCAAAATGAACTACTTTTACAACCTAGGTCTATACAACAAATAAGGGTTACCCTACTTCATGGAGCTCTTATATTTACAAAGCCCTAACCTCAGCGAAGAACCTAAACATCACAAAGATCCTCCCTGCGATCCCCCTATATTTGTGAGTCCCTCATCCTTGCAACCTTGTATTATTGTTACATAGTGATTTTATAGTCCCTTGTATGGTGTTCCTTGTTTCGTTTCTATACCTAGTGCTTCATCTCATAGGTACACATTTGAAGGAGGCTATTAGTAAAGTAAGTAAAACAGTTGAGAAGTGAGTCCCCCATGCAATGCACATGGGGTGTCGCACATCAAGTATTTTCCATGCCCACTAATCTCCATGGTAGTGAGATCTTCCTTACCCTCTCAGTAGATAATGACACCCTCCTCACATAGAATAATATCCTATTTGGGAATCACCCCTAGAGTAATCCCCAATCTCTATCTTCGTGGGTTACTTCTACACGTAATCCCCATACCATCCCTCACTGACACAAAATTCACGACACAATAATTTGTTCTATTACTTCCTCTTGTTTATCACACAGAGAATTAATCATGTGGTCTTTGAGGTTAATAGTTTCTGTGACACCCTTATTCTGGGCATCCATCATGGATTAAGCCCCATCATCCAACACCCAGACCGCTAAACATGCGTAAACCTCAAACCACCTAACTACATAGGTTTTGATCCCTATATTCTAAATAGGTGCTTATGAATCCTCCCAAAGGTTCAATGACAACCGTTGGTAAACCCTGGTTCCCTCCTCCTAAGGGTGCACGTCCTGGATATCTGTATCCATCATCATCCATTCCCATTCTATCCTTTCCCTTGAGCCACTATATCTCAGGAGGATCATGACCCACTCGAAGGTCACATATCCTTCGGGTCAAAATGTGTGGCTAACCATGCATAATCCCCAACCACATGTCCCATTTTTATTGGGTGTATAACCATGCATAAGCCCCAAATTCCCCTATAATAACTATGTGGACATTGATTCCTAGCCAACTAGGGTGCGTCAGATGCCCCTCAAGGTTCAAGCCCAACAATTTCATATTCACTTCGATTCTATCTCATCCATTCCATTCCACTTTAATACTTCCCCCATTTACATCCTAATTTTACTCAGGCCACCACATCCTGGTGGGATCGCGCCATTCATATGGTCCATCTTAGCACGTATGTCCCATTCATCCTATTGCTACTCTTGGAAGAACCTGGGAATCTGACAATGCATAAGCCCCACAAAACCCATACTCATCCAACCAAGAGTATTCTTAGTGTGAAGAGAAGCTAACCATGGGTAATACCCACACCATAACTCTTTTAAATATATGGGTTTTGATCCTTGTATTCTAAATAGGGTATGTAGGAAGCCTCCATGAGGTTAAATCCCAACCAATGGTAAACCATGGTGACCCCCTCACTGGGGTACACCTTCGCTTATTTTTCCTCCTATTTTTCCCTTAGTGGGGTCCAGATAAGTCTTCAAAATGAGAAACCTTACCTTTATGGGATGCACCACACTTGGGTCAGACCTCATTGGGAATTTTGATCCATCTATCAGGTAAACATTTCAGGTGCGCCCTCCTAGAGATGTACCTACCTGATCCACCTTTATAAGTGTTTTGATCCACCCATTACATCTCTTTAAGAAATTAAATCATGGCCCTCTATCCTTGTGGGATGTTAAACTCATGGAATACCACAATTTAAACATGGGTTTCCATTTCATTGAGAATCCCTTTGACGACGATGAATACATGTGACAAATGTTCTAATGTACATACATTCCACTGATTCCCAATGTGAATACTTCCCTAACCGAAGTATTATGCCCTGGAATGACCCTTTGGAATGTCCTGATATAATCATTGTAATTAACCATCATCCATAAAGAGATGGAACCAGGAAAAAGTTTCACGAACAACGTCTTATTCTATAAGGGAGACTCATACTAGGTAATGAATTCTGAGGAGGAATCCATGGATGGAATGAATGACATCCCATCACCCTGTTTCAATCAAGGAGAAGACATCTCTTTATAAGTGATGAATTTCACTCACCATTGTAATGAATGAATGTGTGGTACAATGCACCGCCATCGAACGTCAACATGCTCCAGGAAACGTGCCCCTGCAGAAAGTGTCAGAAACATATGTCATGCTCAATCATACATGGCATCCCATTTTCTCATAGGGACCACTCCAAAAACAATATGTAAAATGAGGTTCCCTATAAAATACTATAGTAGAATTAAATCCATGTAAAAAGATAATATCAATTAAAAATTGAATTTTGATTTTCTTATAATTTTTTTCATATAAAATGTATATAAATTGAGATTATTTGGTCATCCAATTGATCAAAACCCATATTTAATTCTTCCATCGAGGGATACATGAAAACCTAACCTAATATCCCACAGAAATCTTGTCCCACTTCCATGTCAGAACTGGAAGTAGTTGAAGAAAACCTAAAGGTCTCTAATTCTCGGATTTGATGTGTTGGTATGTATAATAATGAGATAAATTTTCATTGATATCTCATCTAATACATGGACACAATAATCTTCATGGTATATCATATAACATCTGATTAGTACATTGGTACACTTCCAATGGGGAATTATGGAATTCTATAATAACAAAAAAAAATCATCGAAAAAGGTACAATATACCAGTTCTAATAGGTGTTTCAGACATGTATTGGGGCTAGAGGGATGTCATTGGATTTTGGGAGGATATCAAGGATGATTTGGGTAGTCATTCTATTGAAATGTAGTAGCATTAGGATACTCATAGTGTGAAAGTGTAATTCACAACATGAATGCATTTAATAGGTTGATAATGGTCGTGAATGGGGAAAAGGGGTCAAGTAGGGTTTGGACCCAAAAATATAGTGATGTCACCACTTGGTTCATTTCATTTAACATGATTTAAAACTTATTTTTATGTGGGTGATGGGTTTATAAAGTATAAACCTCCTCAGGTTTCTTCGTTTGGGCACCAAGTTCTTAGGGGATGTCCAACCCCATTCCCCTCCTTCCTTCCCCTTAGACCTGAGTGGATTATCGGTTGTTCGTCATTTCGAATCAATGTGGCATCTTCGCCTACATCTTCCTTGCTTCTCTAACTTCTTGATCAAATATTTTCATTTAGTTTTTAGGGTTCTAGGTGTAATTATTATACCATAGTATGGATAAATCATTATTCTTCATGGGACTTTTATATATGACTCTTAGAGCATGTCTCAAAATTTCATAAACTAGTAATCAATCATTATTTGATGCAGATTATATTTTGTGGAAGATTTATTTATGGGTTTTCAAAAATTTAGGATTAATTTTTCATAAATTTAGTAATATAGATTAGGGATTTAGTGTTTTCTAGGCTTAGGGGTGCGTTAGGAGTGGATCTCACCTAGTTTCTCAACATTCTGGCTTTGTTGGATTACACGATGAGTTTGGCGCCTATTATACAATGCTATATTTTTGGTTAAAATTAACTAATTATGTAATTTAATTTTTTTGGAAATTAATACATGTGATAATGGACTCATTTGTGGTTGTTATGAACTAAAGATAGTTTATTGGAATTCTGGTTGAGGTAAGGGCATTGACCTAATTGTGTCTCTTGGTTAATTGGTTATTTTATGTTTTGTGCCTCACTAGTATAATTCCATTTAGCAACCCCATTCTTTAACACATATTATTAGATTATTTTTAACATAATCATACATTAATTACAACCTAAATATCTTGAGGCCTAGTGTATTTGTGTATTTTTCTACCTAGAATAGATCAACAACAACAACCTATCACCCTCCCTCTGGTCGCCTTCTCTTTTATAGTTCATGAGGGTCTCTCTTATACATTGAAAATATAATTTTTTATATCCTCATTAGGTTAGGTAGTTTTTATGTCCTGTAAAAAGATTATAAAGGTTTCTCTCCTTCAGACCCTCCTATGGTTGGTCTACAATCAGGTGCTGAAAGACCTCTTCCTTCTATAAGGGGTAGGCCTTACAAAAGGCATAAATGGAGTTATTTTCTAGCTGGGTATCCCGATCGATTATATTTACAAGAAGGAGTCTCTTCCAGAGGGAAATATAAATATAAGTATGGTCATTATATCTGAGTCCATAACTATTTGTTTACCAGAAGAGGTATTTCCCCTCTGATCCCAACTGAGCTCCCCAAGTCCTCCCTCTCATGCCAATAGTCAGGAATAGAGTGAGGTGAATCCTGTATGTGTGCTAAGTGATTCCATTTCTATTATCTAGGTATCTGGATATGGAGGTCTTTCCTTAACCACCGATCTGAGTACTTAAACGATTGTGTAAGAGTCCTTATGATTCTTTCTCTATGCTATCTTTTATAGGCATTCATTAGTGCATTTCCTTTGTAGGACTTCTACCCTAGTATCCACCACTCTTTTTATACAATCTCTTTTGGAATAGAATCTATTTTTGAATCTAATAGGATGTACATATCCCAAGATTAGCTAAAAGAAGGATGAAACCATCATCTAGGTATAACTAGAGTGAGTCCTCTTCTACTATCTAGGAATCCCGGTAGTTTGCTAGCAATCTGAGTAAATAAGGGTCTCGTTTCATGAGTGTTTTTCATTTCTTATATAGACTAACATGAGATCATATATCTTGGGAATGTTCTTGGGTCCCCTATGTGTCATCATAGCCTAAAATCATCATGAAAGTCCCCAAAATCCACAAACCATCCCACAAATATTTACCTACCCAGGTCATCACATCACAATGGGGAAGGAACTCTCAATCTATAGTCATCTCTCCTAGACCTATGAACTAATGAAAATAAATGTTGTAACAGGTAACAATTGACATTTTATTAATGTATTCTTTCATATTAATGTTTAGTTTATTTCATTATTGTATTACTAACATAATAATTTTTTTCTTATGTAGGTGAAATATTTTTCCTGAGTTCGAATGCTTTGTTCGGAAACCGCCGCCATGGACGAAATTTTTTTAGAGCATATGGATGCAAAAAGGATGGAACATCATTGTTTTTTAACTGTGTTGGATAATTGTAATTGTAACCAAATTAAACATTGCTTGAAATATAGCAGTGTGTTGTTTTGTATTCATGATTTAAAGTAAATGTATGTAGCATTTTTGTTCTTCTGTGCTTTGTGTGTGGGTGTGGTTTGTGCTGTGTGTGGGTGTGGTTTGTGCTGCAGGTGCTGTAATATGTGTAGGTTCTGTGCAAGTTTTGGTTTTGCACAGGATCTTTGGCCTTTATAATCACTAGTTAAGCGTTGATAAATGGATAATATATCAGCGCTGATAAAGGTAGTCTTTATCAGCACTCAAAATAGCACTGATAAAGGTTGTGTTTATCAATGCTATTTTTAGTGCTGATATATTATACATTTATCATTGCTAAAAATAACACTGATAAATACTTCCTTTATCAGCACTTTCTTGGCACTGATAAAGGATAACTTTTATCAGAGCATTTTTTAGCGCTCATAAAGGGGACCTCCCTTTATCTTCTCCAAGATTAACAGTGCTTTTTTAGCGCTGTTAAAGGCAGTTTTTAGCGCTATTATAAGCCATATTTTTAGTAGTGCTAAACATAGGAGAAAATCCAAAAAAATTTTAAATAAAGGAGCATGAATTTCCTAAAAATTATATCCTTGACTGGATACTAGAAAATTAATTCGGCTGTGGCAATGATGCACCTAGGGGTTACAACTTCGAGTGAGGAATATTGGGTATTAACTCAATCATCACCAGTGCATGATGAGAGGGTATAAGACTACACACCTAGATAGACACTCATAAGGGATATTATTGGGTTAAGTCAAATTTTCATTATGAACCACTATAATGGATTTTAATAGATAATAATCATTGAAGACCTAGGTTAAACCTAAGGTGTTATAGATTGAAAGGAAGGTGTCATGATTTAGTCACCCTATAAATTATTTTCATGATTATATTATTTCACACTATGATTATTGTTTCTCAAACTATGATTTTTGGTTTTAGTCAAAGGCTATAACTAGAAGGAATAGTGTTAATGTTGAATGTGATGGACAATGAAATGACTGTATTTTTGAGCAACCAAATAAATGAGGGCTGGAATATGAAACCTTGTTATTATTCCTAACCAACTATCTTTATATATGATTAACAACATGAACATATTCGAGTTTTCGAATAAACCAAATAAGATAAAAATGGAGTTTTATGAATACCATGGAGGATAGAAGATTCAAATTCCTACATGTCAAGAATGTGGGAAGAAGCACCTAGAGAAATTTGTCAAAGGAACAAGAAGGTTCCTTTTGCATGGAAAATAAGAGAATAAATCAAAAAATATTTGAGGAAAAAAATGAAGAGGTTCCATTTATATTTCAATGTATTATGTGTGGAGAAATTGATAATTATCCAAGTTAATTCGCTAATCCAAGGGTTAACTCCTAGTACAAGGAAGGGCCTATGCTATACTGATCATTGAAGTGGAAGGATTGAGTGTTTATTTATTGGAATTCGAGAATATGATTGTAGAAGTGTTGAATTTTTCTACAATATTTTTTCTTTAAGGATTTGAAAACATATGTTGAAAGGTATTGATAACCTAGAAAAAGTGATTTAGTGGTATTGTGATGTTTTTGGAAAACACATGATTGAAGGATTGATAAAGTAAATTTTATAGTATTAATGAAATTGTAATTAATTAGTGATTTGATAACAAAGTGGTTTATAATATCTTTGATGAGGTTTACTTCATTTTTGGATTTATCAAATATATTTGATAGTTTGTGATTGTATTTAAGGAATAATGATAGTGTTAATTTTTGGAAGCAATTCTATATTTCATTGAGGTTTTATAGTTATTAAAGTAATTTTTGGAAAGGATTAGCATGTTTTAATAGAATAGATGATCATGGTATTCACGTGTTTGGTATGTGATTTTATGAGATGCTTTATGTTGTTTAGGGATTAAAGATAAGTTGATATTGAAAATTTAGTGACCTTATTTCTAAATTTTTTGGGTTTTGAATTTGGTTAGACATATTTTGGAGGAGTCTTTAGGTTAACTACTTATGGAATGGTTTATGTTGAAATTTGGGTGTTATTGTTAAGGTTTTATAGATTATTGTATTATTTCATCATATTGATATTTATCTATATTGGGTAACCCATGCTAACCATTTTTGTTTTAATAAATATGTAGAGATAGGAGGAATACATTTTAATTCTTTTATGGACCTTATGATTCACTAAATGTTAAATTTAGTGCTTCATACATCATCTTGAATATTCATTTTATGGATTAAGAGATGAAGTTAAAATTGATCGAAGCACAACTAAAGGATGAAATTATGCTTATGAAATGGAAATAAATCAAGAAATTGTATTTTATTGTATCCTATATATTGATAGTAAAAGAATACCTTAAATTTATAAAAAGGATCTTGAAATAAAATTTTTATTCTTTTACCTTCATTTCTGATGAATTTATGGTCTTTTCACCCTCACTTATTTATGGTTTTGTGGTCATTAAATTTCTCATGATCATATTCCCTATCACTCTCTATTAGTTCTTATAATTTTTTTCTTTTCCATGTATATATTTTAACTTCCCACCAATTTTATCCTATCTAGAAACATGATTATGTGTTATTTTAGGCAACCTTTATGTTTCTCACTTCCCTTTTTCAAAGGAAGTTTTATCATCCCTTTGTATGATGTGAGTTTTCAATAAAGATATTTTAAATATTAAACCTTTGATGACCGAGATAAAATTTTGAGGAATAAATTTATTTAAGTAGGGGAGAATTTAAAACCTTGAAAATTTAGTTTAAAAAAATAATAAGCTCAATATCTTTCTTAACACGCAACACCGTACTTTAAGAAAATTGTAATATACTATATAAATATTATTATTTAAATGTGGTCGTTATAACCTAGTTGTTGAATTGGAGGGAATGAATAGGAGTAACAAAATTATTAAATATATTCATAATGGTTATACTAAATACAAATGTATTGATTAATTATTATGAAATAAGAACTCAATTGTTTTGGTGAAGTCATTTTATGCTTGAAAAATACATTTTCTTAAGAAAATGGGTTTTATTTCTTTTTATAAGAAAATGTTATAATCAATTTTATAAAATTTTAGAAATTATATTTTATAAAAGGATATAATTTTTTAAATCATCATATCAAAATTAGATTATGGTGAAATTTTGGGAATTTTATGAAAAGATTATTCTTTTAGAGAATAATGAAAAAATACCGATTTTATAGAAAAATTTATTTTCTTTTAAATTTTTTACGAAGTACCACTTTGTTTTGAATTGATTTTAAAATTTATTAGATAATTTTGATTAAAAAAATACAATTAATTTCATTATAATCAAAATTATTCTAAATTTTGGAATAAAAACATTTTTATACTTAAAAATTCATCTTTCTCAAAAACCGTTTCATCGCGTTTTGTGGGTTTATTTTAAAAGTAAAATTTTCCACTTATAGGGATTGAATTTGATAAAATAGATTCCTTATTTGAAATTATAATGTGTAAATTTGGTAAATAGTTCAACTTTATTTTTGGTCATTATGAATAGTAATTGTGGTAAATATTTGTCACCTTGGTAAGAATAAAACTAGAAATTAAGGTTAAAAATAACATGATAAGGCTTTAAAAATATATATAACACTTGAATTATTTCTATTTTACGAGTTTAGTTCATCCATAATCATCCAAAATTATAATATATAGAAACTTGGTGACATTTTTCTTTGATAATGACTTTAATATTATTTTAAGTAATGAAAAAATCCAAAATGTAAGTCTCTTTGTTTAAAAAACTCTTATATTTTTTTCAAAGGGATAAAAATAGTTTATTTTTGATTCTAAATGGATATTTTAAATATTAAATATTTTTTATATTTTTTTAATCTATTTTTATTTTTTAGTGATGAAATAATTACTTTAAATGCTTACGGAACACTGACACAATGCTTATTCAAACAGTAGAAAAATCAAGTAAATGAATTTAAAAACTTAACTGTAATATTTTTTGGGGTGATTTATGGTGTTCCATGGTTTTTTTGGATAAATATAATTTATTATTTATTATTTAAAATTTAATATTTTAATTTCATTTTCGTCTTGTTTTTTTAAAAGTTAACTATGTGAATATCCTTGAAAATGACTTTAATGACATCTTATGTTAAATAATATTTTATTAAATGAATTAAAATTCATAAAAATACTATATTATGCCAAGTTAATGGGATATGGTCTCAAATATCAACCATTTTACACTTATGGGTAATTTTTCCTTTTATAGTAACATTCTTGACCCCTAAAGTGTAAAAAACTTTGATATCGTAGTAATTTTCAAAAGGGTTAATGGTGGTTTAAAACTAAGAAATATGGGTTAAAAAATCATACAAAATTATCTAAATATTATTTTATGAGACAATTTTTACTCATATTCAACCAAGATCTATATCAATTTGGATCCACTTGAATATTAAAATTAATTTATATTAATTTAATACTTTATATAATATCAAGGGTGCCCCTTTACCCTCTTATATAAGGAAAACACCTCTCATATCTTCCCTACGCCTCTTGATTCACTTAGATAAACAAAACCCTATAAAACCCTATTCTTAAATTCCTTAGATACATTATATAGGTGATTTTATTCTTAAAATACCATCCTTAGGATACTTAAGAAGAAATTCAAAGGATGTTCTTCAAAGAATATGTAATCGTCTTAACCGAGTGTTTCCATTTTACTTATTCTTCAACCGCCTTCAATTCATTCCTAACCATTAAAATATATTAAAATCATTATGTACCATATAATTAGATGTTATTATGTTAATGTAATAACCTTATTCATCTCTTTTTTCATCAAATGGGAAATAAAATTATCACTTGTGCATGCTTGTGGACTACCACATCCACAAAGTGATACGATTAATTTTCCATAATCGCCTCACATGGATATTTATAATGATATAATTAATTAATATTTATTATATTTATGATGTAATTAATATTATGTAATGATAAAATATTATTTATCTTTATTTTATCCTTTTTATTAGAAAATGAAAATACCATTCATGCTTACATATAGACTACCGTATCCATGAATGATGTAATTAATTTTTCTATCTCTAACATTTATGGATGATTATATATATATATATTATATTTATATCATGATTTAAATTATGGATATAATGAAATCATGATCAAGAGGCTAGAACCTGAACCATGAAACTAAGACTTATATAAAAAAAACAGTTAACACTCAGAAATGATGATTTTAATAAAGAACTATTGATAAATGGGAGTTGAAATGTTATAATTAAAGCACATAAGATATTATAATTATGTATATGGTTATTATATATAAATATGAAAAATTTAAATTTATTATATAGTAGGTTAGAGTGCTTACGAAGCATGTCAGGCGTGAGGTAAGGGTTCTTCATCTAAATATTGTTTTGTTGAGACATGTTTGATGTTGTGTGCCTATTTATGTTTATCAGGTGTATATATTTCCCATTTTAAATGTTATATCAAGTATTATTCTTAATTCATGGTATTTAAATTTACAATTGAGATTATTTTATCCAAGGGGTTTTGATTATAAAGTTACCAAAGTAGTAAGGATTTTTCATCTCAAATCATCTTACTTGAGGATTATGTTATGTTATGCACCTATATTCACTTATGAGGAGTAAATAATTCCCCTTTGATATGTTATATCATGAAAATAATTATGTTAATGATATTTAAAGTTTTATTTAAAGTTATTCTTTCATATGGATTATGATTCAAAAGTTACCAAAGCGATGGGGGAATTGTATATTTTCACTCTTTTCAAAGCCTATGTGTTTTCTTCTCCTTATGGTTGGAAATATTTTTATTCCATGTCCATATTTTATATTTTTTTAAATAAAGTTCTTTTATTTGTACCAATTATTATTTTAATTAATTTTTAACTATGTTTTAATTTTTAAACTTCTCTCTATTTTCTGAATGAGTCACTTTTTTATATTTTACCAAAGTGTGAAAAGAATGTCCTCTTTTAACATACACGACATGAGTGGATTATACCAATTTCATGAACTTTATTTTATTTGAATATTAATTTAAAATTTTCCACAAGTATTTTCAAATAAAATCATTTTATCAATATTTTGAGAATTTTCAGTTTTAAATATATTGAAAAAAATGATATTTTCCTTATTTTCAAAGAAATGTTTTAAATATTATTTTAAAGGAATTTTTCATCGAATTCAAAATCCTTTGATGTTTATTATGATCAATAGAGGACATATTCTTATGATACCATCTATATTCTTTCTCTGGATGGTTTATGATGATGTGAGAATTTATACGGAACCCATTTTCTTTACACAAGTAGATTAATCCATAATGAATGCCTTTATGATTATGATGATGAGATGTTTATGAAACCCATTTATTTTACCCAAGCTATTCAATGGTGACATGATGAATGTTTTATGATATTGTGTCATATATATGAATGTATTATAATTATTTGATGTGTGAGTCCATTATATCCCTCCAATGAATTGGTTAAAGATTAATATTTTATGAGCTAAAAGGGTACATGAGAGGTTTTACCAAGCCCAAAAATGGGTACATGATAGGTTATCCCAATACAAAAAGGGGGTACATTGGAGGTTATCCCAATCCCAAAAATAGGGTACATGATAGGTTATATCAGGCCCAAAGTAGTTACACATGTGGTTATCCTAAGCATAACATGTGATGAATGTATTGGTTAGTATCCTTAACATAATATTTCTACGATTATGATTATATCACACTTTATGACACTATTTTATGATAAAATGTTATACCAATTTTATTTTCTCATGGATCATGTTTTTTGATTCCTTTATGATTCATATCTTATGAATTTCCTAGCTTTATTCCATGACTCATGATTATGATCTATAAATTGTTGGGTATGATTTTGTATTGTTACGATCATGTTCTCATAACCTTATGTTCATGTTTTGATTACAAATGATCATTTACTTATATCTCTTATGTTTACCCTTAATGATAATCTAAGATCACCCTTTATTATGTTTCTTTTCTCCTTAGGATATGAAGAAAAGTTTTAAGTATAATATGTCTAATAAGGGTGATAGTTGTAAAGAACTAAGTGGGAGAATATGTATATCTTTTATATACTAGTTGTTTATGTATCAAAATTTCCAAATACACTAAAACTTTACGATTCCAACATGGATCATATTGTTATATTCATAAAATAATATGTAATATTTATTTATGAAATTTTTGGGTCACTATATTCCAAATGACTGTACGCCTTCATCCTATTTCAAAATAGTATAAATAACAACCTAACAATCACTCTTAAATAAAATTATTTTCTAATCATGATCAAAATCTAAATCCATACCCAAAATAATATCACATTCCTAAATAATTGAAGGGATATAATTAGTGACAAAATATTTATAGATAGATGCAGTAATCAAGACATGATATTCCCAAGCAACCAGACCAACAATCACTCTATTTTTTCTAGTGAACACAACATTAACATTCACTTTAAGAACACCAAGCTGGGGGGGGGATTCATTAACCCATATCATGATATTTGTATATTCTAGGCCAAAAAATAGATTTTTAGTTCCAAGTAGATAAAAATACAATTGTGTGTGCAACCCAAAATTGATATGGCCAAATGAACTATTAAAAAAATCATTACAATGAAACTAAATAATCCAAGAAACTAAGAAAAGATTATAAAACATTTCAATAGGGAGTTAAGTGACCCACCATAATGGATTAAATGAAAAATCAATGGAAAAGTTAACGGCCTCTAGAAAATTCTCCATCACAAACTGTTTCAACAGGGGTTGAAGAGAACCAATGAACCAGATTTGATGAAAAATCGATGGAAAAGTCAATGGATTCCATAAAATTATCCTTCCAAACATTTTAGACACCCCTAGATCTGGGAGAATTTATAATCACATGTGAAGGTGATTAGATTTCAGAAATACAAAGGGATAACAAAGGGTCATTGGTGGAGTAATGTTTGAACAAAAACTTTCTCTTGAGAAGGATCCCAAAACAAACCTTCCACCAGAAAAACTTGATCTTAGGAAGGATTTCCAACTTCTAGAGTCACTTCCAACGCTTGAACATTAAATAGTGAGGAGATTCAAGAGCGAACATATAGATTTAATTGATGGAGATGAACCAAAGGCCTTCTTAAACCATCATAATTTGTCTGGCCCCAATCCCACTACAATAGGAATATTGAGAATAATATCACAAACCCTATCATTAAACCAGGAAGCAACCTTATCCAAACAATATCCATCCCAATTATCTCTAAATAACTCCTAAACCTTGGAATGTTCTGATCTTGGGGAAGATGGAGTCATCACCCTTAAGCCACTATGATCAACAACTCAAGAGTCACTCCATATATTAACCCTATATCTATCATCAATTATCTAATAAAGGTCCTTATTCAAGAGCATATGTGAACCCCATAAAATTATCTATAAAAAATAGGCCTTGTACCCAATCATGCATCCATAAAATCTAAATGAAGATAACACTTAGTACGAAGAACTTGGGTGATCAAGGAATTGAGATTTTTCAAAAGGATCCAACCCTATTTATCAATAAAAACATCATTAAAAGAATAAAAATTCCTAAAAACCAAACCCCTACAAGCCTTTGGTGCATGAAATTTATCCCATAAAACCTAATTGGATTTCTTATTTCTATTATGGTATCTCCACCCAAAATTATCCAAATGAAAATGCAACCAATCAATAATACCAATAAAGAGCTTAAAAATAGACATGCCATATGTGGGGATTGATTGGAAAACCACCTTAACAAGAATCTATTTTCCATTTTTATAAAAAATCCTGAAATACCAAAATTGAATCTTATTATCAATCTTGTCAATAATAATAGAGAACACACCTCTCTTTGATCTTCCAAAAACTATAGGAATACCAAGGTGTTTTTGGTGTTTTTCCACCACTTAGATGCCAGAAATGCCCTGCATATCACTTTTACTGAAAGGAAAAACTCTTTTACTAAAGGAGATACTTCATTTAGAAAGGCTCACCAACTGACCTGAATCAGTTTCATATATAGACATGATATTCCTAACAGCACAAAACTCCTCCAATGTGGCCTGATTAAATATTTGGAACTCTATTTATTAAAGGATCATGTTAATTTATGTTTTTTATTTATTTTTAATGAATCAATTATTGAATCTAATACACACAATATTTGTATTATCGAATTAACTAATTTTTTTAAGTTTTTTTTATTTCTATGGGTTTTTTTAAAGTATTCAAAAATATATTAGGATAACTATGAAACTATTTTATTATAAAAAACGAGTCCTGGAATCTTATAATTAGAAGTATGAAATAACAATTGTATTTTTAGAAGCATAAAATAATACTTGTTGGAGATTTATATAAAATCAAAATTATATTATTTTACAATGAAATTAAACATAAATAATTTTATTTATTAAAATAAAATAATAACTATAATATAATTTATTTAATAATAATAATATGTGGTTAGTTTTTAAGATAACTAGAATAAATTAGTATATATAGTTATTATTTTATTTTTCTAATAATATTTTTTCTTATTTATTGTTTATATTTTCCTAGTATTATTATCCATACTGATATTTAGTTAGTTTATTTGACTAGAATATCAATTTAATAACTATTGTTTCTATATGTCAATTATTCTTTATTGTAAAAATATAAATATGGATAAATGTTGGATTGATCCACTGAATAGATGTTCTACCAAATATTTTGAAAAGATCAATCAATTTTTTGATTTCACTATTGGATTTTAAAGCGAGTGACATGACCCAATCCAATGAGACCCTCCTTGGTATGGAAGTAGGTAGAGTGTTCCACCCCAAGCCCTCCTCTAGTATGTTAGAGGCAAAAAAAAAGCACCAAAAAGGAATATCACACATATGGGAGGCTTTAGATTATAAAACTGCAAACAACCACACATATTGTAATGAACCATGTCCCAACTAAAATGATTTAAAGTCTTAAGTGGGTACCTTTTAATGGATGAAGTATGAACCTGTGTACTGACTACAACGATTTCATTCTAATTGAGGGGCTGTTTTTGATGGTTACAAGGCACAACAGAAGTGGCCAGACCCATGCCTAATATTGTTTTTGTCAATTTATTCAGATAAAATCCTTAGAAATTGAAAAACCAACCCCATATTATTCATAGAGAGAATATTTTAACATATAATTTATAATTAATTTAAAATAACAATTAACTCAGGTTTAAAACTCTATATTTGATGTTGTTCAATTTGGTACCCACTCTCGTAGTATTTTTTGCAGTGAAGAATCTAAAGAATATTTCCCTAACAACATCCTTATATGCTCCATGAATATTAAAATGATGTTCTTTGTATTCTGGGTGCTAGAATAGAGGAACCAAACATCTTGAATCATTCATTGTTTATCCCAACAAAAAATTCTTTAGATCTTGAAATAATTCTTATCTTGTTCTATTAGTATTGAGAGGGACTAGGAGGATTATCTATCATTCTTGAGAGAATTATTGAGAGATTCTCTGTAGTGATTAGAGACACTTATCTAGGATAATCTATTGTGCTCAAAATTCTATATTTTATTTAAAATGATATAATCTAGATTATATACTTAGGGTTAACAATTAGTAATTTCAATGATTCCCTTAACTAATTATTTATCATAAATAAACCTCATCTCAAATAATAATAATAATAATATTATATTTCATAACATGCACTAACTCATGGATATTTAGATATCATTTATTAAATAAATAAATAAATATTTATTTAAATGATATTAAATAAAATATATCATTTCTACTAGGATCTTATCTCAGCCTGTCAATCCTTCTTGATATTTATCATATATTGAATAATAAATATTTATTTAAATAAATAAACATATTTATATTATTCATTCAATAAATAAATAAATATTACATTCACTAACTAGAAAATAAATATTTATTTAATATTCAACTCACAAATATTATAAACTTTAATAATTGGTGATTGAATTTATATGATCAACTAAAACAACATAACTAATATTCTCTAAACTGAGAATAATATTTATACTTAATATTAAATTCAAATAGAATTTAACTGATATTCAGGATATACTAAGCATGTGAACCTTTAGGCCTTTTCTCAATGGCATTAAGAAAACTTTTATATAGTCCAAGATTGAAATCTAGAAACATGTCAATACAACCATAGGAAAAATGTTAATATCACAATTACAACATCCTTATATGAATACTTACTATATAATATAATCCATTTGTCTCAATATATCATCAAGAAGGTTGTATACTTGTGTCAACAACCTATATGCTTGATTTACTTTCCTTTAACTACCTGAAATGAACTCATCGATAAACTTCCATGGCCAATGAATTAATCAGATAGTTTCATTTCAATCAAAGGGATATATATATATATATATATATATATATATATATATATTATTCCATTAACTTGGAAGGTATAAATATTTTCTTGATCTATTATATTAATACCATATTACTTACGAAGCACCCAACATATCCCAGTTCTTCATGAGAATATGTCATCACAGTTTTTTAAATACATCAAAGTACATGATTTACGATATATATTAATAATATCAAGTTTAAGGATCAATACACACATATAAATATAGAAATATCCAATGACACATATAAAATGGGAAATTTCCATTTGTGAGTCTATCCTCACAACCTCCCATCTTGGAGACTATCAAGTGAAAAATTATCGAGAAGAAGTCTCAATGTCTTATGATACCCCAAAACCTGATAGTCAAAAACTATTTGTTTCCTATTAGATGATTTCATATAGTCCATAGGATATATGTTTAATAATATTTTCATGGAATTTTCAGGTTCTAATTATAGTGGGAAACCTCTATAACCTTTCAATGTGAAAAATACTTTATGGAAATTATCACATTAATGTCACACAAAAGAACACTCATCATTTTATAAGATGTTTATTAATATTATGTTAACCAAAAGTAAAAAATTAGTTGGTTCTACAAAACCAAATCCAACAGACCCAACTTGCACTATATTCAACTATTAAAAACTTTCAATCTGCTAGATCACACATGATATTAATGCTTATACTAAGATATAGCCTTAGTCAATGATCCTATCACATTCTCCTCCATAGAAACTCTATTTATGATGACCTCACCCATATAAGAAAAATCCTATAAGAGATGATACTTCCAAAGTATATGATTCATCTGTTGATGTGAACTTGTCCCCTTAGCTAGGACCATCACTGGAATGTTATCACAATACAATGTGATAACATCTTTACTACTAGAAACCACATCAATCTCTTGATGAGTTTTTATATCCAAAATAATTCTTTATTTAAATCAAAATACACAATATACTCATAATATGCTGTAGAATAAGAGACCAATGACTTCTTAGAACTCTTCCATATCAAAAATACTACATTAAGTTAGAACACATATCCCAACTATGATTTTAGATCATTTTGGTATGTCTGTAAACTAGCATTTTTGTATTCTATGATGACTAGTTCCTTATCTCCTACTTACATTGAGAATTTATACTTTTCATGACTTAGGTACTTTAGGATATTCTTTATAAATGTTCAATGAATATCACCTAGTTCTTCTTGATATAATCCTACCATGCTCAAGTCATAGGCAACATCATGCTTAAAACATAACATTACATACATAATAGAACATATCATATAAGCGTAAGGTATTCTAATCATCCCCATATTTTCTTGTGTATAAGGAAAAATTTTATTAAAGAAATGTATACCATGTGACATTGGAAACTATTAGTCCCTTAATAGGGACTTAATGTGAAATTACCTTGAGGTGTGGGGGGGGGGGGAGTGGGGGTGAATCATGGCATGCAATGTCTTACTTTATAAAAACACTCTCTCTTTAAATACACACTTAACCTATATGGATCTTGACCTCTCAAACTTCAAGATCAATTTTTATTCTCTTTTACTGGATATAATACAGATTAATTTATCAGTTTTGATGTGAATGCATAAAGTAAATAGTGATACAAGAATTTACTTGGTTTGACCTCACGAGGATATATCCAAAGAGCATGCAATAATATTTTATGATGCACCAAATTTCTATTAAGATAACTACTCTTCATCGAGGTTACTCCCCATAAAATGGTTTAGAGATAGATCATTACTTCCCAAGGGTCTCTCCCTTGAACTTTATTTCCAATGATCACTGCTAGTGGAAAGGATCACCTTTATATAGTTTATGGACTTTTTGGTCACTTCTACAAAATCATTTTCTTGGCTTGCATCCTTAGGTATGAATGAATACTCTTTTGACATCATTTTGGGATGACCCTTAAAAATATATGAATATCTCCTCACAATACATTATTCTTCTTCCAATGTGAATCTAGAATTCCTATTCTCTTTGATATTTGTACAATAGCCTCCTCTTCTTCTTTGGAAGAGTATTTAATGGATTCCAAATCCATATTCTTTTCAGCCCCTCACCTGGAATTCCTCTCTTCCTCTTAGAATCAGATATAAAATATGTTCTCAGGTCTATATCCTTTTTTATTTCTTCGAGTTGATCTCACCTTATTCAAATAGGGAGGCCGTGTGACCAACCATTTTGAAAATTTTCAACATTATTACGATCAATTAAAACTGCCCATAACTCCACATAATCTTTCTCCATGAATTCCATAACCATAGTCCTACATAACTACTCTGTGGTCAACATTATCTCACCTTTGTAGTGTGAATTAAATATATATTTAATTAACATGTGTAATGATACAAACTCCTTCACATCAATCTAGAATCTTGATCTAAAATTGAGATACATGATCATGAAATCATTCAATAACTATTTATGCATCATCATAAGGATTTCTCCTAAAATATTCATGTCACCCATCGAAACACATTTAAATATGGTGCGGTGAAAAACCTTTTCCCATTTTGACCACAATACACTAAGAACTATGGTACGGTCCTCTTCTATTGGATGTTTTGGATTTCAGCTCCACTTGATGGGCATAACCACCATCAAACACCACCATGACCATAATGTGCATCCCCATGTTTCACAAGGATCCTCCCAAGCCACAAATCCTTGATCTATAACATGGGCCATCCCATGTTGGCCCTTTTTAACTATAGGTATTCAAATTATCATATCCTCTTGACCATGAATTTCTCCATGACCATATTGACCTTGACCATTTTCACAAGTACTCTGGAAATCAATAATGAGGACCACTATAGTGTGGTCCCTTTCCAATTAACCATGTTGGGAATTATCCTATTCAACACACCATATTATGGGTGTGGACATACTTAGATCCTTATTCACCTTCACCATGCCCACTAACCTGGGTGTGGACTTGCTGGTGTTGGGATACATCAACACACCATGAGTTCTTCTAAGGCATGATCCTCATCTTTCATATCCAAGATGATTTTTTCCCTTCTCTTGATCATGTAGTCTCCTTGTAGAATTAATTCACACTTGCAAATTTCTACTATACTCCCATTCTCATTATGCATACAATGAGTCCAACATAATAACTAATGATGCCTTATCAACAAATCAAATCAAGTTCATTGTTAATAATCATTCAATCATCACTATGAACACATATATTGTCAAAAAATCCAACTCAATCCTGTGGTATTCCAACAACAAAAATAATCTATTGGAATGTTCTATATTGAATCTCTTTAATACATTTTCAATGTATGTGACTTGACTCAGTACAAGAAAATTCTCAGATCTATCACAATGGATCTTAATCCCTAAAATCTAGGATGATTCATCTAAGTATTTTATAGGGTAGCATTTTTTTAACCATGCATTAACTAACTAAAATATTGAAATCTCATTTCGTTTTAGTAATATACCATCGACATATACTACTAAGAAAACAACCGTACTCCCACTAAACCTATTATAGTCACAAGACTCACATTAATTCTTTATAAAACCAAATTCTTTAATGGTTTCATGAAAAAAATGTTCCATAATTGATAGAGATAATATTTTCATCACTTTTTATATACATTTAAATTATTTAATCCCTCCAAATTTATCAATTTGAGCTTATTTGTATCAATTCTCAATTTAAGGTGTGTTTTTGGATAAAATATGAAAATTACATAATTTTGGGATTTTATCAGATTTTAATCACTTTGATATTTACGGCATAAAATTTAAAATATTATTCTAATTTGAGTGGTTATTTTTTAATATTCCTTAATTTATCTTATCCAACTTTATCTTTTGGACCAAGAGCTGATTAGAACAACTAGAGGCCCAAAAAAATCAATCAATTTGGAAAATTGTTCAGGCTGATATGGTGGACCCCACCTATGGAAATGAGGCATAAATCATGCTACACACATACAATTGATGCGATTCTAGTTTTATTTTAAATAGGACCCATAGAATAATTTCTATATTAAATATTAAGAATTTATGAACTCATTAAGGGGTCTATTAAATGATTAACTTTGAAAAAAGATTATGGAAGTATTCAAACTGAATAAAATATTAGATAAAATTGGATATAAATTCTTCTAAACATGGTGGATGAACTGATATTTTTTGGGAGAATGGAAAAGATATTTTGGAACAAATTTCTAGAAGAAAATATTTGTCGATTCGGTCAAAATGAGGGAGTTACACAAGAATTTTTTTTAAAGATAGATTTTGGAACTGAAATTTCAACCGTTGATGACCCATTATGTCCCATAACACATTAATGGTCATTTATGATGCCTCAAAGCCTCTTCCATTCCTTTAAATAAGAGGCTAGGGGTGGATTGAAAATAATATTAGCTAGAGAGAGAATCATTGGATGACAGCCTCCTACAGATTTATTTCTATGCTTTCTTATTCTTTTATTTTCTTTACTCTGTAATGCCTCCCCTCTCCCACATCATCTTGATCGGAGAGGGAAGATCTGAATGATAGTTGTGCTTTAGGAATTTTATTTTATTTTATTTTATTTTTGTTTTATTTTACCATGTAATATGCATTAATATTTTAATTAAAGTGTTTCCATTTCTTCTTACATCCATTTTCTCTTCCAACCCTAATACCATTCTCTTTATCCCACATTTTCATCATAATATATTTTAAATTTGCATTGGAAAGTGACTAATCATAGGCTTGTACTTGGGGGAGGTTTTGTGACATTATTCATTATTTTTCTTCAATTCATCATGTTTTAAATCTATTTGTGGTGGATGTAATAGTATTGAACGAGTGTGACAGTCATCTACCAAGAAATTCTTTCTAATTCCATTATTTTTCTTTGATTAATTATTTTCCCCTCAATTCTATCAAGAAAAACATTAATATAATGGATTTGGGGATTCTTGAAGGGATGAAATTGTTGGAGTTGGTGGCCTAGAACCAACTACTTTGTACTTTATTCATTAATAAAAGCCTTATCACATCTTGATTGTTCTTCTGTGTGACAATGCATGTGATAATGTCCTAAGGACTGCTTTTGCATTAAAGGGTCATAGCGGATCGCTACTATAATGAGAACCCAGAAGTGCCATAAAACTGTTCTTGAATATATGTTCTATGGCCGGATGATATTATTTGAGGGGAACAAATAATACAGGTCATTGGGGATGAGGACTCATAAAACTTTGAGGCATCTTCTCATGGTGTGCGCCCTTGGTAATATCCAGGAGGATATTATGAGAACGAGGCCCGCCAGTAGGAAATCAATATTTCATAGTGTCATTGGATGTTCCTATCTGCGGACATGTGTATTGGTTCTTATACTTTAAGATTATTATTAATGGGTATTAAAACTCGCACACTTAGATGTATTGATGAAAACTGGGACAATACACTGTTCGCAGTGAGGTAGGATACGTTGGGTGCATCACGAGTAATACTGCATTAATAGATAATGTGAGGAAGTATTTGTCCCTTCTATTCCATAACAGAAGTATATATATCAGGCCCTTTGATGGAATTGATATAGCCTAAATAAATCCATGTCCATGGTAAAGTATGGGCGAGTTCAATTCCGGGAAGTCAAATAAAGAATAATCGAGCACATGGGTTGATGGCACTAGCATGAAATCTGCTTGATTAGAGATATCGAGAAAAAGGGATTATATTACACGGTAAGCGTTCATATGAGGTGACATGTCATTACGATGTTAACTTCTTTCTCTATGGGTGCCTTGGCGTGTTGCTAGACGCTAACCATGGAATTTAGGCAGACTCTTCCTAATTCCACTGAGAAAGAGGCCTAGAGGGTCACACACTAAGTGTGTCCATGTATCTCAGTTAAATATTAATTTAACAAGTTAAATAAAGATTATTCCTGACTGTAATGTGTGTAGGTTCTGTGCAGGTTTTGGTTTTGCACAGGATCTTCGGCCTTTATAAGCACTAGTTAAGCATTGATAAATGGATAATATATCAGTGCTATTTTAAGCGCTGATAAAGGTAGTCTTTATCAGCACTCAAAATAGCACTGATAAAGGTAGTGTTTATCAGCGCTATTTTTAGCGCTGATATATTATACATTTATCAGTGCTAAAAATAACACTGATAAATACTTGCTTTATCAGCGCTTTCTTGGCGCTGATAAAGGATAACTTTTATCAGATCATTTTTTAGCGCTGATAAAGGGGACCTCCCTTTATCTTCGCCAAGATTAACAGTGCTTTTTTAGCGCTATTAAAGGCAGTTTTTAGCGCTATTATAAGCCATATTTTTAGTAGTGCTAAACATAGGATAAAATCCAAAAAAAATTTAAATAAAGGAGCATGAATTTCCTAAAAATTATATCCTTGACTGGATACTAGAAAATTAATGTGGCTGTGGCAATGATGCACCTAGGGGTTACAACTTCGAGTGAGGAAGATTGGGTATTAACTCAATCATCACGAGTTCTTGATGAGAGGGTATAAGACTACACACCTAGATAGACACTCCTAAGGGATATTCTTGGGTTAAGTCAAATTTTCATTATGAACCACTATAATGGATTTTAATAGATAGTAATCATTTAAGACCTAGGTTAAACCTAAGGTGTTATAGATTTAAAGGAAGGTGTCATGATTTAGACACCCTATAAATTATTTTCATGATTATATGATTTCTCACTATGATTATTGTTTCTCAAACTATGATTTTTGGTTTTAGTCAAAGGCTATAACTAGAAGGAATAGTGTTAATATTGAATGTGATGGACAATGAAATGACTGTATTTTTGAGCAACTAAATAAATGAGGGCTGGAATATGAAACCTTGTTATTATTCCTAACCAACTATCATTATATATGATTAACAACATGAACATATTCGAGTTTTCGAATAAACCAAATAAGATAAAAATGGAGTTTTATGAATACCATGGAGGATAAAAGATTCAAATTCCTACATGTTGAGAATGTGGGAAGAAGAACCTAGAGAAATGTGTCAAAGGAACAAGAAGGTTCCTTTTGCATGGAAAATAAGGGAATAAATCAAAAAATCTTTGAGGAAAAAAATGAAGAGGTTCCATTTATATTTCAATGTATTATGTGTGGGGAAATTGATAATTATCCAAGTCAATTCGCTAATCCAAGGTTTAACTCCTAGTCCAAGGAAGGGCCTATGCTATACTGATCATTGAAGTGGAAGGATTGAGTGTTTATTTATTGGAATTCGAGAATATAATTTTAGAAGTGTTGAATTTTTCTACAATATTTTTTCTTTAATGATTTGAAAACATATGTTGAAAGGTATTGATAACCTTGAAAAAGTGATTTAGTGGTATTGTGATGTTTTTGGAAAACACATGATTGAAGGATTGATAAAGTAAATTTTATAGTATTAATGAAATTGTAATTAATTAGTGATTTGATAACAAAGTGGTTTATAATATCTTTGATGAGGTTTACTTCATTTTTGGATTTATCAAATATATTTGATAGTTTGTGATTGTATTTAAGGAATAATGATAGTGTCAATTTTTGGAAGCAATTCTATATTTCATTGAGGTTTTATAGTTATTAAAGTAATTTTTGGAAAGGATTAGCATGTTTTAATAGAATAGATGATCATGGTATTCACGTGTTTGGTATGTGATTTTATGAGATGCTTTATGTTGTTTAGGGATTAAAGTTAAGTTGATATTGAAAATTTAGTGACCTTATTTCTAAATTTTTTGTGTTTTGAATTTGGTTAGACATATTTTGGAGGAGTCTTTAGGTTAACTACTTATGGAATGGTTTATGTTGAAATTTGGGTGTTATTGTTAAGGTTTTATAGATTATTTTATTATTTCATCATATTGATATTTATCCATATTGGGTAACCCAGGCTAACCATTTTTGTTTTAATAAATATGTAGAGATAGGAGGAATGCATTTTAATTATTTTATGGACCTTATGATTCACTAAATGTTAAATTTAGTGCTTCATACATCATGTTGAATATTCATTTTATGGATTAAGAGATGAAGTTAAAATTGATCGAAGCACAACTAAAGGATGAAATTATGCTTATGAAATGGAAATAAATCAAGCAATTGTATTTTATTGTATCCTCTATATTGATATTAAAATAATACCTTAACTTTATAAAAAGGATCTTGAAATAAAAATTTTATTCTTTTACCTTCATTTCTGATGAATTTATGGTCTTTTCACCCCTCACTTATTTATGGTTTTGTGGTCATTAAATTTCTCATGATCATATTCCCTATCACTCTCTATTAGTTCTTAGAATTTTTTTTCTTTTCCATGTCTATATTTTAACTTCCCACCAATTTTATCTTATCTAGAAACATGATTATGTGTTATTTTAGGTAACCTTTATGTTTCTCACTTCCCTTTTTCAAAGGAAGTTTTATCATCCCTTTGTACGATGTGAGTTTTCAATAAATATATTTTAAATATTGAACCTTTGATGACCGAGATAAAATTTTGAGGAATAAATTTATTTAAGTAGGGGAGAATTTACAACCTTGAAAATTTAGTTTAAAAAAATAATAAGCTTAATATCTTACTTAACATGCAACACTGTACTTTAAGAAAATTGTAATATACTATATAAATATTATTATTTAAATGTGGCCGTTATAACCTAGTTGTTGAATTGGAGGGAATGTGACCTAAACCGTCGTTGAATTCGGTCAAAGTTTAAAATTTATATTCCTACTAACTACTGTATATGTGGCAAGCAGGGTCGAACCCACAGGGAAGGCTATTTTGGCCACTACTTTCTAAAAAAAAACTCAGTAAGCTCCACTGTTGTCAGCAGTGGAGTAGTTTTCTTATCTTTTTTTATATCTTTTAAATTTTTTTTATGTTTTTATAAACTGCAACGTAAAACTACAATTCCCTTGAAAAACTCGTGCTACCTACACTAAAACAAAATACAACTGAAAGAAAAATGCAATGAAGAAAATAAGATGATGATAAAGGACAACAGTAAATAATGCTCGGGGTTCATTCTAGTCTACTGGTTTAAATTGTTTTTCCTTTTCATGTAAAAGTACTGCTTCGTACCACTAAAAAGAGACAACTTAATTCCCTCTCCAGGAGTTAAGTTGTGGAAATTGTTCAACTTAGAGTTCGCCACTCCAAGAAGTTCAACTTCAAACAAATGAATTAAAAAGAACAGCAATACAAACTCACCGTAAGTACTGAAGTTTTCATTAAAATCTGATTATTTAAAAGGTGATTCCATAATCAAACTCGCCGAATGATTACAGAGTTCAGAAAATTTAAGTGCATGTGGTACGGAGCAGAAAAGTGTAATTAGAATTGATCTCGCCGATCAATACTAATCACAGAAGAATGAATTAACGAGAAGGATGAAATTGATTACCAGTAGAACTAAAACTCTCCCCGAACTAAAATTTAGCTAACTATACTATTCATTATTACAGCAGTCATAGGAAACAATTCAGAAACAGAGTACAAAAGTTTAAATCGTGAGGGAGAAGGAACTCCCTAAAAATGCTCTGCTCCTAAGTTCCTGGACTGCACTGCTCAGCATCCTCCCCTGATCGTCTCCCCCCGGGTAAATGTATCAATGTCTCCGTCAATGAATGTGTCGCCCCTGGAATCAGAATGGAAGAGTCGCTCAAAAACGCTGCTTGTTCTGCTTAAGTACTCTCTGTCATCCACTACACGTCACCGCTCAATCTCCACCGACTTCAAAAGTTCTTTACCAGCGCACCGCAAAATGTGCATTTTTTCGCGACCGACACGTCGCGCGAGTTTTTCTCACGTAACAAACTCCGGATGAGTTAGTTGCATGTACCTGGACGTAAACTTGACTCCTGAATGAACCTGCCATGTTTAAAAAAGAAAAAAATAAATAAATAAATAAAACTCAACGAGAGTTAACTAAAATTTTAAAGTTATTATTTAAGTTTACTGTTATATACTAATTAAAAGTAATTAGACTTAATTATTAAATAACTTAATTAAAAATTTTATCAAAATGCTATTAATTTAATTTAATTAATAAATATAAATACTAAATACTAAATTATTTTATTTTATCATATCTTAACTAATTAATTAAAATTTGACGTCATAAATAAATAAAAAATTAAATAATTTAGAAAGTATTAATAATTTAATTATTACTATTAAAAATATAAAAATTTTGGATTAATTAATTAATTAGTTAATTTTAATTTGGTAATTAAAATTACTACTTAAGTTTTAAGAACATAAATTAATAAGTATATTTTATAGTTTATTAATTATATAAATTGTACTATAATAAATTAATTTATTATTATCATTTATTATTAAGTTAGTTTTATATTTTAATTTATAATTAATCTATGTATTAATATAATTATAACTTTCATAAATTCTAATTAATTCATTTGACTTAATAAATTAGCTTTTATGGAAAGTTCACTTTACTTTAATCTTTTTCTTTTCTATTTTGCTTTTGCTTTTTTTTACTTTACTTTATTTATACTTTTCTTTTCTCCTTTTTGTTTTATACTACTTATACTATTATTATTATCTTATATTATTATTATTATTTATTCATTTTTTTATCCTCCTTTCTTCCTCCCCCAAATTCGGCGCAACAATGGGGGAGGGTTTTTGGGTTGCTGCTCTTCCAGTAGAAGACCCGCGCAGCTCCTCCTCTGCTTCAGCACAGCGGCGCAGAAATCTGACTTCAGCAAGGCTTCGGAGCATCCCGGGGCAGTGACCTCCTTCTCCTCCACGATGGCGTGGTGGATACATCCTACTTGACTTCATCTCCTTTGAACAGGGAAACGGAGGCCAGGTCTCCTCCAGGAGAAGCGGACAGCAGCGGCACGTCGGCGAAGTGGACTTCTACAGGCGGCACAGCTCCTCGACGTCAGACTTCAGCAACACTGCAGCGTCCCGGCCATCAGCGAACAGTTCCACAGTGAATCCCGGTGCACTGAATCCCTCCTGCAGCTCCTCCTTGTGGAAAAATTCTACTTGCGGACCAGCGGCAGACAGCAGCGGCTCTCTCAACCCATCTTCCTCCTCTGGTGAACTCAACTTCAGTGGCGTTCCGGCTTCGCTGCGATGAAGAATTTTTATATCTGTGAAAATTTTGGGATTTGAATGGTTTAGAATTTGGACTTGGGTTTGATTTGTATAGGTTAAAGATATGTGAATTTGGTTTGTGATAGAATCGATAGTATCCACAGCGGCTTCGCATCAGAGTGAGGTAAAATGCAATTCCCTCGTTGGTGTCGATATGCGAAGAGTTGGGACTAACAGTGGATGATTTGGGGGAGATTAGGAAGAGGGACCGACATTGGTAGGAGGTTGAAGGGGTTTGTGAAACCATAGGATGCGGGGGATGTAAAGAAGAGGGCTATCGGTAGCTGTATCCGTGAGAAGGAGCTACCGATGCATCGGTAGCTGAACAGGGGAGAGAAGAAGGCAGAAATCAGTGAGGTGCAGCTACCGATAAAAAGGAAAAAAAAGTATCGGTGAGGATAAGAAACAAAGCAGCTGCTACCATTAAGAATGGGTATCGGCAGCTACCGATGGAGAAAAATAAAATATCGGTGAGGTAATAAAAGGGACAGGGAGGGCCGCAGCTACCGATAAAACTAAATGAAGGTCACCGATAGATAAAAAAATGACGCCGTTAGATAAAAAGAAGCTACCGATGGGGCGCAAGGACTGGAGGTGTATCAGAGGGGTATCGGTAGCTCAACTACCGATAGAAAATAAAATAAAATATCAGTGAGGTAAAAAGAAATATCGGTAGCTGAGCTACCGATACAATAAAAAATAAAAGAAAAAGTCCACCGTTAGTACATAAAATAATATATTGCTGAAATAAAATAGAATTAAAACTAAAATAAATTAAATGAAAAGACTTGAAATAATTAATTAATGTAATGATAAATCCTATTAATTCATAACAAAATTATTATTCAACCTTAAACACATTAAAATAATTAATTAGAAACACTAAAATTGTACACAAAATAAAATTTTAAACTAAACTAATAAAAGACTAAAATTAAATTAACTATATAAATTAATTAAAGGATAGCAAAAAATAGAAATAAAAAGCCTCGGTGACCGCAAGTGCTCGTCTACCTTACCGATAGACTAAAACAAAATAAAAATGAATTAAAACCCAATCTGCATATATAAAATAAAATAATTAATGTTTTAAAACTCTTAATTAATTAATTAATTAATTATTTGACACATAAAATTAAGGGAGAACAACTTAATTTAACTTAAAACACTAATTATTTACTTAACTAATTTGCAGGAGATTAAACACATAAAATAATAAAATTAACCTATTTTAACATAACTTAATTGAAAGAATAATTAATAAAATAAAGTCTAAATTAAAATAATAGGATTATGTTAATTAAAAAAAATGTTTAAATAGAAATTAACTTATTAAGAAGCCAAGCCAAATTAAATTAACCTAACTAAATACTCACCGTTGTTAATAAAATTGAAGGGCTCACTGGTAGAAAAAAAGTCTACCGATAAGATATAAAAAAAAGAGCTACCGGTAGGAAAGAGTATCGGTGACAATGGTCACCGATAAACAGCACCGGTAACCTGCCTACCGGTAGAGAAAAAAGACCCCTGCTATCGGTAGCTTAGCTACCGGTAGTCTGGCAAGCCGCGACAAGTTTTATATAACATTAAAAATTTAAAAGTAAGTTAATTATCAAACACAATAATTATTAACAATGACAAATTAAATAAAATAAACAAATAAAGATTAAATAAAAAAATTGAAAATTAATTACATTAAAAATAAAGAAGATATAAATTAACTATTTATTGTTCAAAAATTAAATAAAATGTTATAAAAAGTGAATAATTGACAAGTTTATTTATAAAAATACAAAAGTGCATTTATTTATTAAAAAGTGTTAAAATAATTAAATAAATTGCATAAAATGTAATAAAAAGATGTGGCAAACTGAGTAAAAATAAGGCCACATCAGAATGAATAGGAGTAACACAATTATTAAATATATTTATAATGGTTATACTAAATACAAATGTATTGATTAATTATTATGAAATAAGAACTCAATTGTTTTGGTGAAGTCATTTTATGCTTGAAAAATACATTTTCTTAAGAAAATGGGTTTTATTGCTTTTTATGAGAAAATGTTATAATCAATTTTATAAAATTTTAGAAATTATATTTTATAAAATGATATAATTTTTTAAATCATCATATCAAAATTAGATTATGGTGAAATTTTAGGAATTTTATGAAAATATTATTCTTTTAGAGAATAATGAAAAAATACCGATTTTATAGAAAAATTTCTTTTCTTTTAAATTTTTTATGAAGTACCACTTTGTTTTGAATTTATTTTAAAATTTATTAGATAATTTTGATTAAAAAATTACAATTAATTTCATTGTAATCAAAATTATTCTTAATTTTGGTATAAAAACATTTTTATACTTAAAAATTCATCTTTCTCAAAAACCGTTTCATCGCGTTTTGTGGGTTTATTTTAAAAGTAAATTTTTCCACTTATAGGGATTGAATTTGATAAAATATATTCTTTATTTTTAATTATAATGTGTAAATTTGGTAAATAGTTCAACTTTATTTTTGGTCATTATGAATAGTAACTGTGGTAAATATTTGTCACCTTGGTAAGAATAAAACTAGTTATTAAGGTTAAAAATAACTTGATAAGGCTTTAAAAATATATATAACACTTGAATTATTTCAATTTTACGAGTTTAGTTCATCCATAATCATCCAAAATTATAATATATAGAAACTTGGTGACATTTTTCTTTGATAATGACTTTAATATTATTTTAAGTAATGAAAAAATCCAAAATGTAAGTCTCTTTGTTTTAAAAACTCTTATATTTTTTTCAAAGGGATAAAAATAGTTTATTTTTGATTATAAATGGATATTTTAAATATTAAATATTTTTTATATTTTTTTAATCTATTTTTATTTTTTAGTGATGAAATAATTACTTTAAATGCTTACAGAACACTGACACAATGCTTATTCAAACAGTAGAAAAATCAAGTAAATGAATTTAAAAACTTACCTGTAATATTTTTTGGGGTGATTTATGGTGTTCCATGGTTTTTTTGGATAAATATAATTTATTATTTATTCTTTAAAATTTAATATTTTAATTTCATTATCATCTTGTTTTTTTAAAAGTTAACTATGTGAATAGCCTTGAAAATGACTTTAATGACATCTTATGTTAAATAATATTTTATTAAATGAATTAAAATTCATAAAAATACTATATTATTCCATGTTAATGGTATATGGTCTCAAATATCAACCATTTTACACTTATGGGCAATTTTTCCTTTTATAGTAACATTCTTGACCCCTAAAGAGTAAAAAAATTTGATATCGTAGTAATTTTCAAAAGGGTTAATTTAGGTTTAAAACTAAGAAATATGGGTTAAAAAATCATACAAAATTATCTAAATATTATTTTATGAGACAATTTTTACTCATATTCAACCAAGATCTATATCAATTTGGATCCACTTGAATATTAAAATTAATTTATATTAATTTAATACTTTATATAATATCAAGGGTGCCCCTTTACCCTCTTATATAAGGAAAACACATCTCATATCTTCCCTACACCTCTTGATTCACTTATATAAACAAAAACCTATAAAATACTATTCTTAAATTCCTTAGATACATTATATAGGTGATTTTATTCTTAAAAGACCATCCTTAGGATACTTAAGAAGAAATTCAAAGGATGTTCTTCAAAGAATATGTAATCTTCTTAACCGAGTGTTTCCATTTTACTTATTCTTCTACCGCCTTAAATTCATTCCTAACCATTAAAATATATTAAAATCATTATGTACCATATAATTAGATGTTATTATGTTAATGTAATAACCTTATTCATCTCCTTTTTCATCAAATGGGAAATAAAATTATCACTTGTGCGTGCGTGTGGACTACCACATCCACAAAGTGATACGATTAATTTTCCATAATCGCCTCACATGGATATTTATAATGATATAATTAATTAATATTTATTATATTTATGATGTAATTAATATTATATAATGATAAAATATTATTTATCTTTATTTTATCCTTTTTATTAGAAAATGAAAATATCATTCATGCGTACATATAGACTACCATATCCATGAATGATGTAATTAATTTTTCTATCTCTAACATTTATGGATGATTATATATATATATATTATATTTATATCACGATTTACATTATGGATACAATGAAATCATGATCAAGAGGCAAGAACCTGAACCACGAAACTAAGACTTATATAAAAAAAAACAGTTAACACTCAGAAATGATGATTTTAATAAACAACTATTGATAAATGGGAGTTGAAATGTTATAATTAAACCACATAAGATATTATAATTATGTATATGGTTATGATATATAAATATAAAAAATTTAAATTTATTATACAAGAGGTTAGAGTGCTTACGAAGCATGTCAGGTGTGAGGTAAGGGTTCTTCATCTAAATATTGTTTTGTTGAGACATGTTTGATGTTGTGTGCCTATTTAGGTTTATGAGGTGTATATATTTCCCATTTTAAATGTTATATCATGTATTATTCTTAATTCATGGTATTTAAATTTACAATTGAGATTATTTTATCCAAGGGGTTTTGATTCTAAAGTTACCAAAGTAGTAAGGATTTTTCATCTCAAATCATCTTACTTGGGGCTTATGTTATGTTATGCACCTATATTCACTTATGAGGAGTAAATAATTCCCCTTTGATATGTTATATCATGAAAATACTTATGTTAATGATATTTAAAGTTTTATTTAAAGTTATTCTTTCATATGGATTATGATTCAAAAGTTACCAAAGCGATGGGGGAATTGTATATTTTCACTCTTTTTAAAGCCTATGTGTTTTCTTCTCCTTATGGTTGGAAATATTTTTATTCCATGTCCATATTTTATATTTTTTTTAAATAAAGTTCTTTTATGTGTACCAATTATTATTTTAATTAATTTTTAACTATGTTTTAATTTTTAAACTTCTCGTTATTTTCTAAATGAGTCACTTTTTTATATTTTACCAAAGTGTGAAAAGAATGTCCTATTTTAACATACACGACATGAGTGGATTATACCACTTTCCTGAACTTTATTTTATTTTAATCTTAATTTAAAATTTTCCACAAGTATTTTCAAATAAAATCATTTTCTCAATATTTTGGGAATTTTCAGTTTTAAATATATT
The DNA here is from genome assembly GCA_963277665.1 of Viscum album. Lineage (NCBI taxonomy): Eukaryota > Viridiplantae > Streptophyta > Magnoliopsida > Santalales > Viscaceae > Viscum > Viscum album. The sequence goes on along the minus strand of OY728153.1, from coordinate 1,489,256,479 downwards.
GAAAAAAATGATATTTTCAATGTTTTCAAAGAAATGTTTTAAATATTATTTTAAAGGAATTTTTCATCGAATTAAAAATCCTTTGATGTTTATTATGATCAATAGAGGATATATTCTTATGATACCATATATATTCTTTCTCTGGATGGTTTATGATGATGTGAGAATTTATACGGAACCCATTTTCTTTACACAAGTAGATTAATCCATAATGAATGCTTTTATGATTATGATGATGAGATGTTTATGAAACCAATTTATTTTACCCAAGCTATTATATGGTGACATGATTAATGTTTTATGATATTGTGTCATATATATGAATGTATTATAATTATTTGATGTGTGAGTCCATTATATCCCTCCAATAAATTGGTTAAAGATTAATATTTTATGAGATAAAAGGGTAAATGAGAGGTTTTCCCAAGCACAAAAAAGGGTATATGATAGGTTATCCCAATACAAAAAGGGGGTACATTGGAGGTTATCCCAATCCCAAAAATAGGGTACATGAGAGGTTATATCAAGCCCAAAGTAGTTACACATGTGGTTATCCTAAGCATAACATGTGATGAATGTATTGGTTAGTATCCTTAACATAATATTTCTACGATTATGATTATATCACACTTTATGACACTATTTTATGATACAATGTTATACCAATTTTATTTTCTCATGGATCATGTTTTTTGATTCCTTTATGATTCATATCTTATGAATTTCCTAGCTTTATTCCATGACTCATGATTATGATCTATAAATTGTTGGGTATGATTTTTTATTGTTACGATCATGTTCTCATAACCTTATGTTCATGTTTTGATTAAAAATGATCATTTACTTATATCTCTTGTGTTTACCCTTAATGAGAATCTAAGATCACCCTTTATTATGTTTCTTTTTTCCTTAGGATATGAAGAAAAGTTTTAAGTATAATATGTCTAATAAGGGTGATAGTTGTAAAGAGCTAAGTGGGAGAATATGTATATCTTTTATATACTAGTTGTTTATGTATCAAAATTTCCAAATACACTAAACCTTTACGATTCCAACATGGATCATATTGTTATATTCATAAAATAATACGTAATATTTATTTATAAAATTTTTGGGTCACTATATTCCAAATGACTGTACGCCTTCATCCTATTTCAAAATAGTATAAATAACAACCTAAAAATTACTCTTAAATAAAATTGTTTTCTAATCATAATCAATATCTAAATCCATACCCAAAATAATATCACATTCCTAAATAATTTAAGGGATCTAATTAGTGAAAAAATATTTATAGATAGATGCAGTAATCAAGACATGATAGTCCCAAGAAACCAGACCAACAATCACTCTATTTTTTCTAGTGAACACTACATTAACATTCACTTTAAGAACACCAAGCTGGGGGGGGGGATTCATCAACCCATCACATGATATTTGTATATTCTAGGCCAAAAAATAGATTTTTAGTTCCAAGTAGATAAAAATACAATTGTGTGTGCAACCCAAAATTGATATGGCCAAATGAACTATTAAAAAAATCATTACAATGAAACTAAATAATCCAATAAAATAAGAAAAGATTATAAAACATTTCAATAGGGAGTTAAGTGACCCACCAGAATGGATTAAATGAAAAATCAATGGAAAATTTAACGGCCTCTAGAAAATTCTCCATCACAAACTGTTTCAACAGGGGTTGAAGAGAACCAATGAACCAGATTTGATTAAAAATCGATGGAAAAGTCAATGGATTCCATAAAATTATCCTTCCAAACATTTTAGACACCCTTAGATCTGGGAGAATTTTGAATCACATGTGAAGGTGATTAGATTTCAGAAATACAAAGTGAGAACAAAGGGTCATTGGTGGAGTAATGTTTGAACAAAACCTTTCTCTTGAGAAGGATCCCAAAACAAACCTTCCACCATAAAAACTTGATCTTAGGAAGGATTTCCAACTTCTAGAGGCACTTCCAACGCTTGAACATTAAATAGTGAGGAGATTCAAGAGCGAACATATAGCTTGAATTGATTGAGATGAACCAAAGGCCTTCTTACACCATCATAATTTGTCTGGCCCCAATCCCACTACAATAGGAATATTGAGAATAATATCACAACCCCTATAATTAAACCAGGAATCAACCTTATCCAAACACTATCCATCCCAATTATCTCTAAATAACTCCTAAACCTTGGCATGTTCTGATCTTGGGGAAGATGGAGTCATCACCCTTAAGCCACTATGATCAACAACTCAAGAGTAACTCCATATATTAACCCTATATCTATCATCAATTATCTAATAAAGGGCCTTATTCAAGAGCATATGTGAACCCCATAAAATTATCTATAAAAAATAGGCCTTGTACCCAAGCATGCATCCATAAAATCTAAATGAAGATAACACTTAGTATGAAGAACTTGTGTGCTCAATGAATTGAGATTTTTCAAAAGTATCCAACCCTATTTATCAATAAAAACATCATAAAAGAATAAAAATTCCTAAAAACCAAACCCCTACAAGCCTTTGGTGCATGAAATTTATCCCATGAAACCTAATGGGATTTCTTATTTCTATTATGGTATCTCCACCCAAAATTATCCAAATGAAAATGCAACCAATCAATAATACCAATAAAGAGCTTAAAAATAGACATGCCATATGTGGGGATTGATTGGGAAACCACCTTAACAAGAATCTATTTTCCATATTTATAAACCATCCTGAAATACCAAAATTGAATCTTATTATCAACATTGTCAATAATAACAGAGAACACATCTCTCTTTGATCTTCCAAAAACTATAGGAATACCAAGGTGTTTTTGGTGTTTTTCCACCACTTAGATGCCAGAAATGCCCTGCATATCACTTTTAGTGAAAGGAAAAACTCTTTTACTAAAGGAGATACTTGATTTAGAAAGGCTCACCAACTGACCTAAATCACTTTCATATATAGACATGATATTCCTAACAGCACAAAACTCCTCCAATGTTACCTGATTAAATATTTGGAATGCTATTTATTAAAGGATCATGTTAATTTATATTTTTTATTTATTTTTAATGAATAAATTATTGAATCTAATACACAAAATATTTGTATTATCGAATTAACTAATTTTTTTATGTTTTTTTTATTTCTATGGGTTTTTTTAAAGTATTCAAAAATATATTTGGATAACTATGAAACTATTTTATTATAAAAAACGAGGCCTGGAATCTTATAATTAGAAGTATGAAATAACAATTGTATTTTTAGAAGCATAAAATAATACTTGTTGGAGATTTATATAAAATCAAAATTATATTATTTTACTATGAAATTAAACATAAATAATTTTATTTATTAAAATAAAATAATAACTATAATATAATTTATTTAATAATAATAATATGTGGTCAGTTTTTAAGATAACTAGAATAAATTAGTATATATAGTTATTATTTTATTTTTCTAATAATATTTTTTCTTATTTATTGTTTATATTTTCCCAGTATTATTATCCATATTGATATTTAGTTAGTTTATTTGAATAGAATATCAATTTAATAACTATTGTTTCTATATGTCAATTATTATTTATTGTAAAAATAAAAATATGGATAAATGTTGGATTGATCCATTGAATAGATGTTCTACCAAATATTTTGAAAAGACCAATCAATTTTTGGATTTCACTATTGGATTTTAAAGCGAGTGACATGACCCAATCCAATGAGACCCTCCTTGGAATGGATGTAGGTTGAGTGTTCCACCCCAAGCCCTCCTCTAGTAGGTTAGAGGCCAACAAAAAGCACCAAAAAGGAATATCACACATATGGGAGGCTTTAGATTATAAAACTGTAAACAACCACACATCTTGTAATGAACCATGTCCCAACAAAAATGATTTAAAGTCTTAAGTGGGGACCTTTTAATGGATGAAGTATGAACCTGTGTACTGACTACAATGATTTCATTCTAATTGAGGGGCTATTTTTGATGGTTACAAGGCACAACAGAAGTGGCCAGACCCATTCCTAATAATGTTTTTGTCAATTTCTTTAGATAAAATCCTTAGAAATTGAAAAACCAACCCCATATTATTCATAGAGAGAATATTTTAACATATAATTTATAATTAATTTAAAATAATAATTAACTCAGGTTTAAAACTCTATATTTGATGTTGTTCAATTTGGTATCCACTCTCGTAGTATTTTTTGTAGTGAAGAATCTGAAGAATATTTCCCTAACAACATCCTTATACGCTCCATGAATATTAAAATGATGTTCTTTGTATTCTGGGTGCTAGAATAGAGGAACCAAACATCTTGAATCATTCATTGTTTATCCCAACAAAAAAGTCTTTAGATCTTGAAATAATTCTTATCTTGTTCTATTAGTATTGAGAGGGACTAGGAGGATTATCTATCATTCTTGAGAGAATTATTGAGAGGTTCTCTGTAGTGATTAGAGACACTTCTCTAGGATAATCTATTGTGCTCAAAATTCTATATTTTATTTAAAATGATATAATCTAGATTATATACTTAGGGTTAACAATCAGTAATTTCAATGATTCCCTTAACTAATTATTTATCATAAATAAACCTCATCTCAAATAATAATAATAATATTATTATATTTCATAACATGCACTAACTCATGGATATTTAGATATCATTTATTAAATAAATAAATAAATATTTATTTAAATGATATTAAATAAAATATATCATTTCTACTAGGATCTTATCTCGGCCCTTCAATCCTTCTTGATATTTATCATATCTTGAATAATAAATATTTATTTAAATAAATAAACATATTTATATTATTCATTCAATAAATAAATAAATATTACATTCACTAACTAGCGAATAAATATTTATTTAATATTCAACTCACAAATATTATAAACTTGAATAATTGCTGATTGAATTTATACGATCAACTAAAACAACATAACTAATATTCTCTAAAACGAGAATAATATTTATACTTAATATTAAATTCAAATAGAATTTAACTGATATTCAGGATATACTAAGCATGTGAACCTTTAGGCCTCTTTCTCAATGGCATTAGGAAAACTTTTATATAGTCCAAGATTGAAATCTAGAAACATGTCAAGACAACCATAGGAAAAATGTTAATATCACAATGACAACATCCTTATATGAATACTTACTATATAATATAATCCATTTGTCTCAATATCTCATCAAGAAGGTTGTATACTTGTGTCATCAACCTATATGCTTGATTTACTTTCCTTTAACTACCTGAAATGAACTCATCGATAAACTTCCATGGCCAAGGAATTAATCAGATAGTTTCATTTCAATCAAAGGGATATATATATATATATATATATATTATTCCATTAACTTGTAAGGTATAAATATTTTCTTGATCTATTATATTAATATCATATTACTTATGAAGCACCCAACGTATCCCAGTTCTTCATGAGAATATGTCATCACAGTTTTTTAAATACATCAAAGTACATGATTCACGATATATATTAATAATATCAAGTTTAAGGATCAATACACACATATAAAGATAGAAATATCCGATGACACATATAAAATGTGAAATTTCCATTGGTGAGTCTATCCTCACAACCTCCCATCTTGGAGACTATCAAGTGAAAAATTCCTGAGAAGAAGTCTCAATGTCTTATGATACCCCAAAACCTGATAGTCAAAAACTATTTGTTTCCTATTAGATGATTTCATATAGTCCATAGGATATATGTTTAAGAATATTTTCATGGCATTTTCAGGTTCTCATTATAGTGGGAAACCTCTATAACCTTTCAATGTGAAAAATACTTTATGGAAATTATCACATTAATGTCACACAAAAGAACACTCATCATGTTATAAGATGTTTATTAATATTATAGTAACTAAAAGTAAAAAATTAGTTGGTTCTACAAAACAAAATCCAACAGACCCAACTTGCACTATATTCAACTATTAAAAACTTTCAATCTGCTAGCTCACACATGATATTCATGCTTATACTAAGATATAGCCTTATTCAATGATCCTGTCACATTCTCCTCCATGTAAACTCTATTTATGATGACCTCACCCATATAAGAAAAATCCTTCAAGAGATGATACTTCCAAATTATATGATTCATCTGTTGATGTGAACTTGTCCCCTTAGCTAGGACCATCACTTCAATGTTATCACAATACAATGTGATAACATCTTTACTAATAGAAACCACATCAAGCTCCTTGATGAGTTTTTATATCCAAAATAATTCTTTATTTAAATCAAAATACACAATATACTCATAATATGCTATAGAATAAGAGACCAATGGATTCTTAGAACTCTTCCATATCAAAAATACTACATTAAGTTAGAACACGTATCCCAACTATGATTTTAGATCATTTTGGTATGTATGTAAACTAGCATTTTTGTATTCTATGATGACTAGTTCCTTATCTCCTACATACATTGAGAATTTATACTTTTCACGACTTAGGTACTTTAGGATATTCTTTATAAATGTTCAATGCAGCTCACCTAGTTCTTCTTGATATAATCCTACCATGCTAAAGTCACAGGCAACATCATGCTTAAAACATAACATTACATACATAATAGAACATATCATATAAGCGTAAGGTATTCTACTCATCCCCATATTTTCTTGTGTATAAGGAAAAATTTTATTAAAGAAATGTATACCATGTGACATTGGAAACTATTAGTCCCTTAATAGGGACTTAATGTGAAATTACCTTGAGGGGGTGGGGGGGTGAGTGGGGGTGAATCATGTCATGCAATGTCTTACTTTATAAAAACACTCTCTCTTTAAAGACACACTTAACCTATATGGATCTTGACCTCTCAAACTTCAAGATCAATTTTTATTCTCTTTTACTGGATATAATACAGATTACTTTATCAGTTTTGGTGTGAATTCATAAAGTAAATAGTGATACAAGAATTTACTTGGTTTGAACTCACTAGGATATATCCAAGGGGCATGCAACAATATTTTATGATGCACCAAATTTCTATTAAGATCACTAATCTTCATCGAGGTTACTCCCCATACAACGGTTTAGAGATAGATCATTACTTCCCAAGGGTCGCTCCCTTGAACTTTCTTTCCAATGATCACTGCTAGTTGAAAGGATCACCTTCATATAGTTTATGGACTTTTTGGTCACTTCTACAACATCATTTTCTTGGATTGCATCCTTAGGTATGAATGAATACACTTTTGACATCATTTTGGGATGACCCTTAAAAATATATGAATATCTCCTCACAATACATTATTCTTATTCCAATGTGAATCTATAATTCCTATTCTCTTTGATATTTGTACAATTGCCTCCTCTTCTTCTTTGGAAGAGTCTTTAATGGATTCCAAATCCATATTCTTTTCAGCCCCTCACCTGGAATTCCTGTCTTCCTCTTAGAATTAGATATACAATATGTTCTCAGGTCTATATCCTTTTTTATTTCTTCCAGTTGATCTCCCCTTATTCAAATAGGGAGGCCGTGTGACCAACCATTTGGAAAATTTTCAACATTATTATGATCAATTAAAACTGCCCATAACTCCACATAATCTTCCTCCATGAATTCCATAACCATAGTCCTACATAACTAATTTGTGGTCAACATTATATCACCTTTGTAGTGTGAATTAAATATATATTTAATTAACATGTGTAATGATACAAACTCCTTCACATCAAGCTAGAATCTTGATCTAAAATTGAGATACATGATCATGAAAGCATTCAATAACTATTTATGCATCATCATAATGATTTCTCCTAAAATATTCATGTCGCCCATCGAAACACATTTAAATATGGTGCGGTGAAAAACCTTTTCCCATTTTGACCACAATACACTAAGAACTATGGTACGATCCTCTTCTATTGGATGTTTTGGATTTCAGCTCCACTTGACGGGCATAACCACCATCGAACACCACCATGACCATAATGTGCATCCCCATGTTTCACAGGGATCCTCCCAAGCCACAAATCCTTGATCTATAACATGGGCCATCCTATGTTGGCCCTTTTTAACTATAGGTATTCAAATTATCATATCCTCTTGACATTGAATTTCTCCATGACCATATTGACCTTGACCATTTTCACAAGTACTCTGGAAATCAATAATGAGGACCACTATAGTGTGGTCCCTTTCCAATTGACCATGTTTTGAATTATCCTATTCAACACACCATATTATGGGTGTGGACATACTTAGATCCTTATTCACCTTCACCATGCCCACTAACCTGGTTGTGGACTTGCTGGTGTTGGGATACATCAACACACCATGAGTTCTTCTAAGGCATGATCCTCATCTTTCATCTCCAAGATGATTTTTTCCCTTCTCTTGATCATGTAGTCTCCTTGTAGAATTACTTCACACTTGCAAATTTCTACTATACTCCCATTCTCATTATGCATACAATGAGTCCAACATAATAACTAATGACGCCTTATCAACAAATCAAATCAAGTTCATTTTTAATAATCATTCAATCATCACTATGAACTCATATATTGTCAAACAATCCAACTCAATCCTGTTGTATTACAACAATAAAAATAATCTATTGGAATGTTCTATATTGAATCTCTTTAATACATTTTCAATGTACGTGTCTTGACTCAGTACAAGAAAATTCTCAGATCTATCACAATGGATCTTAATCCCTAAAATCTAGGATGATTCATCTAAGTATTTTATAGAGTAGCATTTTTTTAACCATGAATTAACTAACTAAAATATTGAAATCTCATTTCGTTTTAGTAATATATCATCGACATATACTACTAGGAAAACAACCGTACTCCCACTAAACCTATTATAGTCACAAGACTCACATTAATTCTTTATAAAACCAAATTCTTTAATGGTTTCATGAAAAAAATGTTCCATAATTGATAGAGATAATATTTTCCTCACTTTTTATATACATTTAAATTATTTAATCCCTCCAAATTTATCAATTTGATCTTATTTGTATCAATTCTCAATTTAAGGTGTATTTTGGGATAAAATATGAAAATTACATAATTTTGGGATTTTATCAGATTTTAATCACTTTAATATTTAGGGCATAACATTTAAAATATTATTCTAATTTGAGTGGTTATTTTTTAGTATTCCTTAATTAATCTTATCCAACTTTATCTTTTGGACCAAGAGCTGATTCGAAAAACTTGAGTCCCAAAAAAATCAATTAATTTGGAAAATTGTTCAGGCTGACATGGTGGACCCCACCTATGGAAATGAGGCATAAATCATGCTACACACATCCAATTGATGTGATTCTAGTTATATTTTAAATAGGACCCATAGAATAATTTCTATATTAAATATTAAGAATTTATGAACTCATTAAGGGGTCTATTAAATGATCAACTTTGATAAAAGATTATGGAAGTATTCAAACTGAATAAAATATTAGATAAAATTGGATATAACTTCTTCTAAACATGGTGGATGAACTGATATTTTTTGGGAGAATGGAAAAGATATTTTGGAACAAATTTCTAGAAGAAAATGTTTGTCGATGCGGTCAAAATGAGGGAGTTATACAAGATTTTTTTTTAAAGATAGATTTTGGAACTGAAATTTCAACCGTTGATGACCCATTATGTCCCATAACACATTAATGGTCATTTATGATACCTCAAAGCCTCTTCCATTCCTTTAAATAAGAGGCTAGGGGTGTATTGAAAATAATATTAGCTAGAGAGAGAAGCATTGGATGACAGCCTCCTACAGATTTATTTCTAGGCTTTCTTATTCTTTTATTTTCTTTAATCTGTAATGTCTCCCCTCTCCCACATCATCTTGATCGGAGAGGGAAGATCTGAATGATAGTTGTGCTTTAGGAATTTTATTTTATTTTTGTTTTATTTTACCATGTAATATGCATTAATATTTTAATTAAAGTGTTTCCCTTTCTTCTTCCATCCATTTTCTCTTCCAACCCTAATACCATTCTCTTTATTCCATATTTTCATCATAATATATTTTAAATTTGCAATGGAAAGTGACTAATCATAGGCTTGTACTTGGGGGAGGTTTTGTGACATTATTCATTATTTTTATTTAATTCATCATGTTTTAAATCTATTTGTGGTGGATGTAAGAGTATTGAACGAGTGTGACAGTCATCTACCAAGAAATTCTTTCTAATTCCATTATTTTTCTTTGATTAATTATTTTCCCCTTAATTATATCAAGAAAAAAATTAATATAATGGATTTGGGGATTCTTGAAGGGATGAAATTGTTGGAGTTGGTGGCCTAGAACCAACTACTTTGTACTTTATTCATTAATAAAATCCTTATCACATCTTGATTGTTCTTCTGTGTGACAATGCATGTGATAGTGTCCTAAGGACTGCTGTTTCATTAAAGGGTCATAGCGGATCCCTGCTATGATGAGAACCCAGAAGTGCCATAACACTGTTCTTGAATATATGTTCTATGGTCGGATGATATTATTTGAGGGGCACAAATAATACAGGTCATTAGGGATGAGGACTCATAAAACTTTGAGGCACCTTCTCTTGGTGTGTGCCCTTGGTAATATCCAGGAGGATATTATGAGAACGAGGCCCGCCAGTAGGAAATCCATATTTCATAGTGTCATTGGATGTTCCTTTCTGCGGACATGTGTATTGGTCCTTAGACTTTAGGATTATTATTAATGGGTATTACAACTCGCACACTTAGATGTATTGATGAAAACTGTGACAATACACTGTTCACAGTGAGGTAGGATACGTTGGGTGCATCACGAGTAATACTTCATTAATAGATAATGTGAGGAAGTATTTGTCCCTTCTATTCCATAACAGAAGTAGATATATCAGTCCCTTTGATGGAATTGATATAGCCTAAATAAATCCATGGCCATGGTAAAGTATGGGTGAGTTCAATTCCGGGAATTCAAATAAAGAATAATCGAGCACATGGGTTGATGGAACTAGCATGCAATCTGCTTGATTAGAGATATCGAGAAAAAGGGATTATATTACACGGTAAGCGTTCATATGAGGTGACATGTCATTGCGGTGTTAACTTCTTTCTCTATGGGTGCCTTGGCGTGTTGCTAGACGCTAACCATGGAATTTAGGCAGGCTCTTCCTAATGCCACTAAGAAAGAGGCCTAGAGGGTCACACACTAAGTGTGTCCATGTATCTCAGTTAAATATTAATTTAACAAGTTGAATAAAGATTATTCCTGACTGTGGTTTAATAATTATTTAAGGATGCCTGATCACATTTATTTTGACACTAGTTATTCGAGATAATATATTATGGGCAAAATAATATGTTTATTAGCGAGTAATGCAGTTACATTTATTTAAGAAATAAATAGCCATTATTCAAGGTCTAATAAATGTGGTAGAGGAAATAAAGGAAAATAAAAGTACACGCCGTGTATATTAAATACACACGTGGTGTAGTTTTATGGAAAATGAGTATACGCCGTGTATTAATTATTACATGTCGTGTAGGTTTTACAGTTGGGATTTTGAGGATATAATATTGTTTTATTAAATGATATTTATTATAATCAGTGTGGGCGCATGTTAAGGAATTAATAATTCTATATGGGGGTTTTCAATAAGAGTTAATGAAATAAATAAAACGCGTAACGCGTTTATTTATTATCATAACTCTATAACCTCAAACTCGATTATAAATATCCTCACAACCCCAACACTTTTCCACAAGAGAATCGTTGTGCACAACAATTCTGAAGAATTCTTTCAAGCCCGAAAGAACTCCTTCCTCCAAGAATGCTCTCAAGATCGAGAGATCAATGCGATCGAAGGCAGACATCACAAGTGAAGGTTCTTCCACGCTAGCACCCGGAGATCCCTTTGACGACGTCTGGAGATACATGGCACACATGTAGATCACCGCTAGATAAATCCTACACTTGGATTCTACGACGCAATGGCGGATCATCGAATCGTGACTGGACACATCAACAAAGAAAGAATTCCACCAAGGTAATTCTTGTGAATTAATTAAATTAATTATAACCAATATATGATGATCCTATCTCTATGGTTTCAGGATTCCCTCTTTTGTTTTTCATTCTTTGTTCTATTCTGAAGATCCAACGTTTTATATCGCGATGGATCTCGGTTTGAACGTTGTTTAATGCTAAAATTAAAATTGGGCAAACCCACCAACGCGCTTCCGCTGCACCCGGAACCTACAAGTAGTATCAGAGGGGGTCATATCATTGATTATAATTATTTAGTTTTTCCTTGATGTTTTACAAATTTAATAATTTAGTTATTTCAATTCAAGTTTAATCGTTCTATAAATATGAATCTTGAGATTTGTTCCTCCTCCATCATTTCTCGTTCACCTCACAGAAACAAATTTTTCTTTTAATTTTTATTAAAATAAAATAGAGGAACTCATCCGGAGGAGCCAAACATTTTTGGCCGTACAACACCAGAATACACAGCGTGTATTCGGAAGTACATGCCGTGTAGTCTAGATTCATGCATCGGACTGGTCCGCCAAATCAGGCCATGTATTGGATCCTATCAAAGTCATTAATGACACCATGTGTTGACCAGAAACAGGTGGAACACGGTTTCCGGATTACACGCCTTGTAGTCCAATGAACACGACGTGTAGTCCCTTCGGGTTAGGGTTAGACCGTGTACCCCGTACACGACTTGCCCGACTGGAAAGCGTGTAACGTGGAAACTACACGGCGTGTGTCCCATTGAACATGCCATGTACTCTAAAAATTTCCAAAGTACATTAACATGCCATGTCCCCATGTGTGTACTTCGGATGGATGGTGAACAAAAGTACATGCCATGTAGTCAGAACTACACGTCGTGTACTCATTCAAATTACGCAATGAATGAGAATTCACTGAGTTGCCTCCAAGGTACAAGTTACGTACAAGGATAATTTTAAATGAATTTATTTATTTAAAATTACGATGGATGAGAATCTCAAGGAAATTCAGAAAAGGGTTTAGATAAAAGGATTGATTAGTTAAAGATAATTAATTAATTCGAGCGTGATTTATCTTAAAAAAGAAGGATTAAAGAATTGAATGCTAGTTTTATTTATGAATAAATATTATTGCATGTATGGATGATCATGAGCTATACCGAGACATTTGTATGTGAATGGTTTCTTTTAATTAATTTATTTAAATTAAATTTGTTAGCCTGCGAGCCATATCCTCATTAATATGTAGGGCCTGCACGCCCAAGGATTATTTTATGTAAAAACCCCTTTTTACCCCTCACTTACGTGTGCGAAAAATGCATATGTAATGGATGGATCTCCCAAGCTAGTGGAGGTGGCTCAAGTCAGGAGACAAGGTGAAACCAATCCAAGGAGATACAAAGGTGGACAGGTGGAAAGTTGTAAACGCGAACCCACAAGGTTCAAGGTGTTTCTCCCCTAGGTCTTGGGTTAGTTTATCAACCGCTAGATAAACTAACCAATAGAACAAGCTCATGATCATACCATTTATTTTATTTCTGTCAATTGCATGGTTTATTTATTGTGGTTGTGTTGTCACGATCACACAATTAATGAATTAAACAAGCATGAAAGATGGAACTAAAATAAAACCGGCTTATGTGTAAATATTATCTTATACATGGTTAATCACTTAAGTATATCCCACTTAATATTAAAAATTATGTAATCAAAGATAATAAATTGGAAATTTACGTATAAAGATAAAATCCCTCAAAGAAATATTAAGTCAGTATAGCCTTCCATAATCTTGGTTAGAATCGAACCATAGTTCAAAGTTCTTGACCAAACCTAGTTGGGGTGCTTTCAATTATTGGGGAATTCTAATTCAAGGTTTTGGGTTGAATTAACTTGGTTCGCATCAAGGTTTAACTGCCATAGCAGAACTTGGTGTGGCCAAGAGGCAAAGGTTGAGGAAATCCAAAATAAAAGGATTTCAGGATTGGGGAGTCCACTCAGCAGATCAAGGAGTTGAGAGTTAAATGCAGTTGGCATTTGGAATGCCTACCTAAAAACCCTTCAAGTTGCTTGAACAACCCTATTTGGGGTAATGCGAAGGGAAATACGGATCCTTACCACTAAAATATTCAGGCAATAGAATATTCCGAAGTTAATGGTGAGGGATATTGGATTTCGATAAAATAGTGGGAGACTAATAAGTATTAATTTATTTATTTTTCTCATTTTTTTAATAAATTACTAAAACTTTGCTCATCTTAATTTTTAGAAATGACAAGAGAATGAATTCAAACATATCATTGCGCACTATACTCAAGAAGGAAAACCTTCTCACCGACACTAATTTCTAAGAGTGGTAGAGGCATTTACGCGTCATCCTTCGCCATGAAAGGAAATTGTATGTGCTGGAAGAGCCTATTACAGTTGAGCCTGGGAAAGAGGCCAATGATGAGGAAATATATCTCTATGTGAAACACATGGATTATGCCACAGATGTCTAGTGTTTCATGCTATCGGCCATGTCTAATGAGCTCTTGAAACAACATGAAAACATGGACGTGTATAGCATGATGTATCACCTTAAGGATCTCTACCAAGAGAAGGTGAGACAAGAGAGATATGAGATCTCCAATGATTTGTTTACAACTAATCTTGGAGAGTCTGCGCCAGATGGGCCTCATGTAGTCAAGATTATTGGGTACATTGAACGCCTGGACATCTTAGGGATTAAATTCTTGGATGAGTTGTATACATATCTCATCCTATCATCACTGCCCAAGACCTTCTCTAGATTTATTGTCAATTATAACATGAGAGGAAATGAGAAGAGTCTATCAAAGCTTCTGACCTTGATTCTCCAGGTAGACAAGGACATGGGGCATGACAAACCCACAGTCCTTATGGTGAACAAGAAAAAGAAGGACAAGTAAAAGGGGCCAAAGACTTATAAACGGTCTGAAGCCCCCGAGCACCGTACCTCCAAGAAGGGGAAGATCTAGATGCAGGTCAAGGAACAAGAGGTGGTGTGTTTTTCATGTGGAAAGCAGGGCCACTAGAAGAGGAACTGCACCTAGAAGCATGGGGACGCTAAAGGTGTGTTTTTTATCGAGTGTAATCTTTCCATTTCTACACATTGGGTATTAGATACATCTTGTGGGGCTCACATCTATATTCAAATGCAGAAACCAAGTAGATTTATAAAGATTTCCGGAGGAGAGGTGGATCTTAGAGCTACCAATGGTGCAAGGCTGGCTGCATTGGCTATTGGCGATTACCACCTCTCATTGCCAACTGGAATGATTTTGGTTTTACATAACTGTTATTATGTGCCTAGTGTTACCAAGAACATAATTTCTGTATCTTGTTTGGATATGGATGGATTTATTTTCAAGTTTGGAAATAAGGATTGTCTCTTTTATAAGAACAACGTATGTTATGGTATGGCACATTTAAATAATGTTTTGTATGTATTAAATTATGAAAACCAAGTGTTGGAAATCGATAACGAAACAAACTCACATGACTCATACATCACCCAGTTGTGGCATCACCGTATCGGTCATGTAAATGAGAAGATATTGACAAAGCTCTTCCAAGATGGCTATTTAGACTCTACTGATCTAAAACCACTTAATAGATGTCACACCTGTTTACAAGAAAAAATAACCAAGCCGCCTTTTGGTGGAAAAGGTGAAAGGGCCATAGAGCTTCTAGGATTGGTACAGACGGATGTGTGTGGACCATTTCTAGTAGAAGCTAGAGGTGGATATTCTTACTTCATTACTTTTACTGATGATTTGAGTAGATATGGCTATGTCTACTTAATGAGGTATAAGTCAGAGTCCTTAGAAAAATTTAAGGAATTCAAGAATGAAGTAGAAAATCAGCTTGGTAAGAAGATAAAGAAGCTTCGATCAGATCGAGGTGGAGAATATCTGAACCAAGAGTTAATAGATCTTCTATGGGAGTCTATGATTCTATCTCAACTCACTCCTTCTTATAAACCATAGTGGAATGGTGTCAGTGAAAGGAGGAACCGCACCTTGTTGGACATGGTGAGGTCGATGATGAGTCATGCGGATCTTCCATTATCCTTTTGTGGATATGCATTACAAACTACAGCATACACATTAAACTGAGTACCAAATAAGGAGAAAAATGGAATTCCCTCCAAATTATGGAATGGAAAGAAACCCATTTTGTCGCATACACATGTATGGGGATGCAAGGCGTTTTTTAAGGCCTTATCAGGCAAAAAAATAGCACCCCAGGGCACGAAGTATATCATTATAGGATATCCTAAGGAAACGAAAGGATATTACCTATATAACCCTCAAGACAAGAAAGTGACTGTCGCTATAGAAGCCTTATTTCTTGAGAGGGAGCACATCCTCAAAAAGGATAGTGGGAGAAAGATTAACTTCAACGAAGTTAATGCTCAAGATACACAAGAGTTAGTACAGGAACAAGTTCTAGAGGTCCCCGTGGAAGAGGTTCCAGAAACAAAAGTACTACGTAGAAGCTCAAGAGAGGTAAGGGAACCAGAGAGATTTGGTTTCCTAGTCACCGAGGATGGTGAATCATTATTTTTGGACAATGATGAACCTATATCCTACAAGGAAGCAGTAGAAATCTCAGAAGATGCAAGATGTCTAGAAGCTATGAATTCTGAGATGGATTCCATGTATCAGAACCAAGTCTGGGTTCTGTTCGATGAGCTAGTTAATGTAAAGCCTGTTGGATGCAAATGGGTATTAAAGAGAAAACTGGACATAGAAGGTCAACTTAGCACCTATAAAGCAAGGCTAGTGGCTAAAGGATTCAGACAACATCAAGGAATTGACTATGATGAAACCTTCTCGCCAGTTTCCATGTTTAAATCCATAAGAATCATACTTTCCATAACAGCTTACCATGACTACGAGATTTGGAAAATGGATGTCAAAACAGCATTCCTTAATGGGAACCTTCAGGAAGATGTCTATATGACACAACCAGAAGGGTTTGTGACACCAGGTGCAGCCAAATGGGTTTTCAAGTTGTAGAAATCCATTTATGGATTGAAGAAAGCATCCAGGTCATGGAACATTCGATTTGATGAAGCCATAACGGAATTTGGTTTCATTAAAAATGAATGTTATCCATGTGTTTATAAGCGATTTAATGGGAATGTGATCGTTATCCTAGTAGTATATGTTGACGACATATTACTTATTGGAAACGATGTACCAGTCTTACAGTCAGTTAAGGACTGGTTGAACAAGTGTTTCTCCATGAAGGACTTAGGAGAATCAAACTACATTCTAGGGATCAAGATCATTCATGATAGATCTAAGAGGCTTCTTGGACTAAGTCAGGGTATATACATTGACCAGATACTAAAGAGATTTAGTATGAAACAATCCAAGAGGGGATTAGTTCCAGTGTCACATGGCCTACATCTTTCTAATAAAATGTGTCCTCAGACACAACAAGAGAAAGATATAATGAGTAATATCCCATACGATTCGGATATAGGATCCATCATGTATTCCATGTTATGTACCAGGCTTGATGTTGCCTATGAACTAAGCATGGTAGGAATATATCAAGCAGATCCAGGAGAACAACATTGGACCGCTGTTAAGACTATCCTTAAGTATCTGAGAAGAACTAAGGATATGTTCCTGGTGTATGGAGGAGAAGAGGATCTTGTCATCAGAGGGTATGCTGATGCTGGTTTTTAGACAGATCAAAATGATCTAAAGTCGCAATATGGATATGTTTTCTGTCTCAATGGAGGAGCTGTGAGCTGGAAGAGTTCAAAGCAGCCATTTTTCGCCGATTCAACAGCAGAGTCTGAATATATAGCGGCTTCTGATGCAGCCAAGGAAGCCGTCAGGATTCAGAACTTTGTCCAGGAGCTTTATGTGGTGCCTAGCAGTAAATATCCCATTACATTTTATTATGATAATACTATAGCGGTGGCTCTTGCAAAAGAACCAAGGTCACACCAACGGACAAAGAAAATACTCTATAAGTATCACCTCTTGAGGGATTTCTATCAAAGGGGTGAAGTTGTAGTGAGCAGAGTGTCCACGGAGGAGAACATGGTGGACCCCATGACTAAAGGCATATCTCAACAGAAGCATGAATATCATGTGAGAGCTAGCTGGTTAAAGGTTGTTAGAAGTTGGATCTAGTCCAAGTAGGAGTATGTTGGAGTTGGTGGCCTAGAACCAACTAATTTTTACTTTATTTATTAATAAAAGCCTTATCACATTTTGATTTTTCTTATATGTGACAATGCATGTGATAATATCCTAAGGATAGCTGTTGCATTAAAGGGTCATAGAGGATCCCTGCTATGATGAGAACCCAGAAGTGCCATAAAACTGTTCTTGAATATATGTTCTATGACCAGATGATATTATTTGAGGGGCACAAATAATATAGGTCATTAGGGGTGAGGAATTATAAAACTTTTAGGCACCTTCTCATGGTGTGCGCCCTTGGTAATATCCAGGAGGATATTATGAGAATGAGGTCCGCCAGTAGGAAATCCATATTTCATAGTGTCATTGGATGTTCCTATCTGCGGACATGTGTATTTTTCCTTAGACTTTAATATTATTATTAATGGGTATTACAACTCATGCACTTAGATGTATTGACGAAAACTGTGATGACACACTTTTCATAGTGAGGTAGGATACGTTGGGTGCGTCACGAGTAATACTGAATTAATAGATATTGCGAGAAAGGATTTGTCCCTTATGTTCCATAACAGAAGTAGATATCTCAGACCCTTTGATGGAATTGATATAGCCTAAATAAATCCATGTCCATGGTAAGGTATGGGCGATTTCAATTCCGGGAAGTCAAAGAAATAATAATCGAGCACATGGGTTGATGGCACTAGCATGAAATCTGCTTGATTAGAGATATAGAGACAAAGGGATTATATTACACGATAAGCATTCATATGAGGTGACACGTTATTGCGACATTAACTTCTTTCTCTATGGGTTCCTTGTCATGTTTCTAGATGCTAACCTTGGACTTTAGGCAGACTCTACTTAATGCCACTAAGAAAGAGGCCTAGAGGGTCACACACTAAGTGTGTCCATGTATCTCAGTTAAATATTAATTTAACAAGTTAAATAAAGATTATTCTGGATCATGGTTTAATAATTATTTAAGGATGCCTGATCACATTTATTTCAACACTAGTTATTTGAGAGAATATATTGTGGGAGAAATAATATATTTATTAGCAATTAATGTAGTTAAATTTATTTAAGAAATAAATAGCTATTACTCAAGGTCTAATAAATGTTGTGGAGGAAATAAAGGAAAATAAAAGTACACGCCGTGTATATTAAATATACACGTCGTGTAGTTTTATGGAAAACGAGTATACACCATGTATTAATGATTACACACCGTGTAGTTTTTTCAGTTGGGATTTTGAGGATATAATATAATTTTATTAAATGATATTTATTATAATAAGCATGGGAGCATGTCAAGGAATTAATAATTCGACATGGGGGTTTTAAATAAGAGTTAATGAAATAAATAAAATGCGTAACACGTTTATTTATTTTCATAACTCTATAACCTCAAACCCGATTATAAATATCCTCACAACCCCAACACTTTTCCACAAGAGAATCATTGTGCACAATAATTCTGAAGAATTCTTTCAACCCCGAAAGAACTCCTTCCTCCAAGAACGCTCTCAAGACCGAGAGATCAAGGTGATCGAAGGCGGACATCGCAAGTGAAGGTTCTTCTACGCTAGCACCCAGAGATACCTTCGGCGATGTCCGGAGATACGTGGCACACGTGTGGATCACCACTAGAGGAATCCTACACTTGGATTCTACGATGCAACAACGGATCATCGAATCGTGACCGGACACATCAACAAAGAAAGAATTCCACTAAGGTAATTCTTGTGAATTATTTAAATTAATTATAACCAACATATGATGATCCTATCTCTATGGTTCCAGGATTCCCACTTTTATTTTTCATTCTTCATTATATTCCAAATATCTGGTGTTTTATATCGTGACAGATCTAGGTTTGAACATTGTTTAACACTAAAATTAAAGTTGGGCAAACCCACCAACGCGCTTCCACTGTGCCCGGAACCTACATAAATGACATATGGCATAATCAAATCTTTTTAGTAATTTCATTCTCAGTTAAGGTGTTATCCTATTTGACTATTGGAGGAGGTGAGGTTTGGTATGTTTAAGGCATGTTAAAATCAAACACTCAATAAATAAAATAAAATTAATTCATTAATAAGGTTTAATCAAATTAATTATCAAATTGAATTTAAATAAAAAATAAATAAATAATGAATCCATGTTATCAAACCCTGGACCAAGGAATTTCTTCTATAATATCATTTTTTTCATTTGCATATATATTTAGGATTTTTATTTCTTCATTGAATTTAAATTTCATATTTTCCAAACAACCAAAAATTGAATTGTTTTTATAAATAAATAAAAACAACAAAAACAATTAGATTAGGTGAATTAGAATCAGTGATTGAATTGACTGTGACACTCCTCGAGTGAGACGACCCTGGTCAACCTCTGTGTTGCATTAGGAAAATTAAATTTCATTTTCCATGCCCTATGATAGGCTTGTATCAAAACTGGTACTGTTTCTAGGGAACTAAATAGTTATTTCGATCACCTTTTCTAAATTCATATTTTTGTAAATATTTTTCTTTTCTTTATAATTTTTTTTAAAAACCTATATTTCCATGATGTATTCAAATTTAGATTATTATTCATGAGAAGATTACTCACAGATGAAATATCAAGAAAAAGAAGTTGATTATAGTGATCTAAATGATTGGGTACAAAAAAATGTGTGATTCTCTAGATGACTTTGGGAGAAAAATGGAAAGGGAATTTGACTATGTTCATGCATTAATTGAGAAACCCAACCTTGAGCCGAAGAAATAACCTGAGGTAGTGGTGAAAGAAATTTCACCACTCATAATTGAGATTGAAGTACCTGAGTAGGAAAAGGTGGAGGTACCTGAAGATTCATGTGGGAGATAAATAATAAATGGATGAATTATGTAATGAATGTGTGGAACCAATTGATCTTACCAAACCTTGCAAATAAGAAGAGCCACAACCATTTCATATCTCCTTATATATGGAAGAAGAATCTACCCAATTCATGGAATTCAAAGAATGAATGGAGGAGCCTAACTACCTACCCCCCATCCATCGAGATTCAACTTCAAGAGACACTTAACACTGAATAAGTGATTAAACCACAACTAAATTAGGGATATGATCTTTCTTTGAACTTTTTATTTTCTAATTTTATTCAATATGATTTTATTATGACTCTTTATTATTTTGAATTTTCAGATTTGGTCAATCCTTGTTATGCCCCGGAGGATGACGAGGAAAAATAAATTTCACCTGTTAAGGAACACTTGGAGCTCCCTTAAGACATTGAATATTTATTAGAGGGATTACAAACAGAGATCCTAGTGGCTATATTGGATGAACATGAGACACAATCTGTATACACTAAAAGAGATAATTTTGTTATTTATTTATATTTATCAAATTTATCATAAATAAAATTACCTAATAACTCTCCCTTAGATTATTATCTTAATGCAACATACCTGGAGAAACCACTGGATTATGAAGAAGATGTTTCAAAAGTAGCAACAAAGGAGGAGGAGGTTCCATATTTCATCCTACCCCCACCATGAAAGCTGTACCAAATTGTGAAGGGGGTGGATCTATTGTAATATATACTAGGAATTATCTTAAAGAAGAACAAATAAATTCAAGTTGGGAAGAAAAAAATGTGGTGGTTCAAGTCCAAAAAGATCCATCCACCATAAGATTATGGATAATAACTGATACTACCCTCTGGAGGTATTAAAAATTTAGGGCTCACTTAGGGGATCATACCAAGATTTATCTTTACATGATTTCTAGAAATTTATATTTCAGTTTGATTCTTATAATTAGTCCATCATGAAGCCCACCCCCTCTTATATTTTTGAGATTAAATGATATGATCCTTGTTATTTATTGTGTAATTATCTTTAGTAGGTTCATGATGGCAGAAGGAATCTACAAATATATAAGGAAGAAATAGGACTAAGCTTTATTTCGAAAGGTATTTCACTTTAATTTTTATCTTTTAAACTCCTTACATTTTTGTCCAACAACATTTTTTAAGTTTTAAAGTTGAAATTAAATGCACACACTTGAATTATTCTTTACTTGAATTATCTAAGAGACATGAATTTATTAATAATCCCATGATTCCATATTTTAGATGATAATGTTAATGAGATTGAATGAGTAAAATGGATAATTTAATGTTTAAAGTGAATCATGGATAAATAATGATGAATGATTTGAGGGAATTTATTGATTCATGTAAATGAAATTTCACAACCATTTTTCAGGATTTGAATTTATAAAATTTATATAAATTGATTTGTTATTGTTAATAATGCCTTGATTGATTTTCTAATATCATATTCCCATTCTCGAGAGGATTTATAGACCAAGTACTTCCTATTTTATCTTGAGCATATTTCTTGAGTGATCTTAGGACATGTAACCAACTATACCTTGCATGTGAAATTTTCAAAGCTATGCCTATGCAAAAACACATTTAAAATAACCGATTCATATTTTAAAAAACCAATTATCCTTAAAATATCACCTTTATATCAATCCTTATTTAGCTCATAGAGGCCATGAATGAAATTTTTAAGGATGATCCATGTTTCAACCCAATTTTATCCGTTCCTACCCTACTCTTGGTATTTTCATGATATTTTAAAGTTGAAGTGTGGGGGTAAATTGGATAATGGTGGAAGTAATGAAATAAATTATAAGGAATAAGTTTGGGGGGAGGGGTGATATTTTGGGATCAATTAAAGGTTTTTTATTCATTCAATGTACTTAAATGTTTTCCCTTCTTGAAAAAAAAATGAAAAAAAGGAACGAGTTGTATCTTATAAGAATAAAAAATCACCATCGTTGGACCAATGATTTTAATCATATGTGGTTAGGTGGTGGATGTGAGGTTTATTCTAAGAATAAATTTCTAAAAAAGGAAAAAAAGAAAAAAACTACTTTAAAAAATAAAAATAAAATATAAAATTATAGAAAAAATTCAATAAGTTGCACATCATTCATAATTATTTCATTATTCATGATCTTTGCTTTGAGTTTTGGGGAAATGGGAGTTGCTACATTGAAGGAGATAATTTCATTAAAATTTTATTTTTGATATCTTGCATTGTAATTAAGAGATAAATCTCTTCCTTGATCCTTAATTTTCAAACATCATTTCTTACCAAACTTAATACTTGGAGTAATTTGAACCTTTAATGAAATCCCTCATGATTTTATGTGACTTTTTTCTTTACAAAGTGAAGGAAGTAGTTCCTTTACCAACCCATGGATAAGGAGCATGTATTCATGATATGAGAATAACTATACTTGAATTATATCAGGAGTGATGAGTAAAAAGATTCAAAAGAGAGGTATATCATGATTTGACATGTTTAATAATAATGAATTAAAGAGATTGAATGAATGAAAGAAGAAGTTCCATCATTTTTCAAAGGAGAAAATTCAAATACATGAATTTATTTTTTCTTTGAAAAATGGGAAATTTAATTGATATTTTATGAGACATTTGATAATTTTATTTGACATTGATGATTGTTTAATTTTATTTCCATGAAATTTGAATAATGATAGCATTGGTTCCCTATGATTTTTAATGTTGGGATTTTATGCTTGAGGGAAAACATTGTTTAAGTGCGGGGGAATTGATAGATATAATATTTTTCTAATTTTTTATATGTATTTAAATTATTTAAACTCTCCCAATTTATCAATTTGATATTATTTGTATCAATTTTTGATTTATGGTGTGGTTTGGGCTAAAATGTGAAAATTACTTAATTCTGTAATTTTAGCAGATTTTAATCATTTTGGTATTTTGGGCATAACATTTTAAATATTAGTCCAATTTGAGTGATTATTTTTTCATGATTATTTGATTTATTTTATACAACTTTATATTTTGGATGAAGATTTTATTTAAACAACTATATTCCTAAAAAAATCAATCAAGTTGAAAAATTGTTCTGGCAGACAGGGTAGACCCCACCCCCAGAAATGATACATAAATCATGATACACACCTTAAATTGAGGCGATTTAAGTTGTATTTGAAAAATTACTCATAGAATCGTTTCTACATTAAATTTTAAGGAGTTTTTTTATCATTAAGGGGTCTATTAAACACTCAACTTTGAAGAAATATTCTGGAAGCATTCACCCATGATAAAATATAGAAGTAAATTAGCTATAACTTCTTCTAAACGTGGTGGATGGAGATGAAATTTTGTGGGAGAACGTAAAATATATTTTGAAACAACTTTATAAAAGAATTTTTTTTATGATTATGTGAAAAGGATGTGGTTCCACATGAATATTTTTTAAATATTTATTCTAGAAATTAATTTTCAACCATTAACAACCCATTATGTCCTAAAACACATTAATAGTCTTTTATAATGCCTGAAACCTCTTACATTACTATAAATAATAGGATAGGGGTGGATTGAAAAGAATATCGATTGGAGAGGGAAGATCTGGACGACATCCATTCTTATGGACTTTTATTTTATTTTATTTTCCCATGTAACGTGCATTCATATTTTAATTAAAGTGTTTCCCTTTCTTCTTCCATCCCTTTTTCTCTCCCAATACTAATATCATTATATATCTTCCATATTTATATCATGATCTCTTTTTTACTTTATAATGTTAAGTGACTAACCTCAGACTTGGCCCTAAGGGATGTTTCATGGCGTTCTTTATTTTTTTGATTCAATTCAATATATTTTAAATCTATTTGTGGTGGATGCGAGTGTATTGCATGGGTGTGGAGGTGGTACACCATGAAATTATTTCTAATTCATTTAATTTTATTTAATTAATTATTTTTACCTCCCTTCTCTTGGGTAAACCCTTTATACAATGGAGTTGGGGTTTCCCAAAGGGATAAAATGACATACGGTGGAACCAGGTCTTTTTAGGAATTGCATTTTTAGTTAAGGTGTTATCCCATTTGAATATTGTAAGAGGTGGGTTTTGGTACATTGAAGTCATGCTAAAATCACACACTCAATAAATAAAAGGAAAGTAATTCATTAATTTGGTTTCATCAAATGAATTATCAAATTGAATTTAAACAATAAATAAATAATGAATGAACCCGTGTTATCAAACCTTGGACCAAGGCCTTTCTTCTCTAATATCATTTTGTCTGCATATACATCTATATTTAGGATAGTTTATTTCTACATTACATTTAAATTTCATATTCCAAACACCCAAAAATTGAATTGTTTTGATAAATAAAAAAAAACAAATAGATTAGGGTAATTAGAATTAGTGATTGAATCGACTGTGACACTCCTCAAGTGAGACGACCTTGGTCCACCTCTATGTAGCATTAAAAAAATTAAATTTCTTTTTCCACACCCTATGATAGGCATTAATAAATGATATTGATACTAATATCAACCCATAAATGGATCTCTACAACCTGTACACCTTATTGAAATCCTTTGGATTCAGAAACCCTCATAGTTGTGTCTTTTAGAAGGATTCCATTAAGGAAAATTGTTTTGAAAAACATTTTCTAAATATCACAATCATGGTAAACTACTATTATAAGTAGAGTTTTTATGGATTTAAACACAATTAATAGTGAAAATGATTCTTTATAGTCTATGCCTTGATGTTTCTTAAATGGTTTAATCATCATCCATGCTTTATAGGTACTAAATTTCTCATCAATGTCCAGATTCTTCTTGAATAGACATTTTAACCCAACATGATTTACATAAACTGGAGAATCTACCAAAACCTAGACTTGGTTCTAGTACATTAATTCTATTTTATAATTCATGGATTCTTACCACTTTGAAACTTTTGAGCTGCTTACTACGTCCTTGTAGGAGATAGTTGAAGGTTATGGGGAATAGAGGAAGCTATCAGGCTCATTTATAACAAGTTTTTTTCTTCATAAAATTCTCTATATTTATCCTCATAACTAGATATAAATGCGTTCCCAAAATCCATGAATATATAATTTCACATTTAATTCATAATTAATTTAGATAGATAAAGAATTACCTCATATTGTAATTATTTCGTCATTATTGAATATGGTTGACCGTTATTGTTGATATGTCTTTGCGATGAAGGAATAAAAGGTAGATTCCCTCTATTAGTGATACACATGTTCCACAAGAATATATGAACATTACGATAGGGTTATCTAGATTATAGTTCATATGTCCCTAAGCCTTGCATTGTTTGTTGTTTATCACACCTTTAGAATATGAATGAGGCTTATTGGATTCTATTAGTTCTATCACAATTAGGGTGAGTAGAGAAGGATCTCCAACTATCATAGGACCTATAAAGTTCTATAGAATACCTCTAAACTTGAAAGAATTATTTGGAGAACCAAATATTGTGCACAAATATTGTTAGGAAAAACCCTACTTAGATAATTATATAGTTAGATATTTATAGAGTTAAGGTTAGAATATTATTTTCACAAAGCCCCTTTAATATTATCTTAACCCTTAGCATACCCCATGTCTAAATAATAATAATAATAATAATAATAATAATATTTAATTTACATTCACATAACCTATAGTCTAATTAAATATTATTTCTTCTGAATAAATAAATTGATATCTATTCAAATAATATTTCAGTCTCACTGAACCATAACTCAGACTTATCATCCTCCTCATTATTTAACAGACCAAGTATAGTGTCTATTTATTTAAATAAATAAATAAATATAACCGCATTATACACTGATAAATAAAATACTTATGATCAACCAATAAAATTTATTAAATATTATTCCTTATACTTGAGAATAATATTTTAATATACATGTTAAATTCATATATAATTTAACCTAGGTACCTGGATATACTTAGTGTGTGACACTCTAAGCCCCTTTCTTAGTGGAATTATGATAAATTTTCACACCCTATGTTTTATTTATTATTTTATTTAGTATTTTCTAATTTTTTTTTGAGTTTTCAGGAGTCGCCAAGATTTTTAGGCTGAATTTTTTTAAAATTTTAAAATTTTTATTGGGGCGCATGGTTAGCCCACATGTTTAGTAAAATTTTTGAAGCCTATGTGACTATCTTTGTCTTGTAACTTTTTTGTTGGTCATGGTTAGTGCACAGTTTAATAAACTATGCAAACTCTATGAATTGGCATTTTGGGATTCTAGTAGGTTCATCACAGTTTGGAAAACCATGCGAGCATACTATGTGGGTTACCAGTTTTTAATTTTTTTTTTCTATTTTTCCTCATTCCACCCTTCTCTATATTATTTTCGCATCATGCAACCCCATCTCCCTACCAATATTATTATTCACATGGCCTCCCTCTCCACGATCTTCACCAACTGAAAAATCCCCTCTTACAACCCCCTCATACATGACATCCTAGGTGAAGCACCCCCCTCTCATGCACCCCCCTCTCTCGAGTCTCCTCTATGAATATTTAATCCCAAAATTATTCTATTTCTTATATGGATAACATTGGTATAAACCCCTCTCCTCTCCTTCCTTTTTTCTTGTGATTTTTCCTTTCATCACCATGGTTTCGTCTTATTTGAACCCTAGGTTTATATATTTACCCTATTTTTGATATTTTTTTTTGATTTTAGGGTTCACACGAGTTCCTTCTACCCCATTTGGGTGCCCTCCATAGAAGGCAACACGTTTCATATCACCATGATATGGTTACACTTGTTTGAGGTAGGTTGTCCCATGTGAAAGATTTAAATTTTTGAACCCTTTACTGCATGGCGTTTCAAATGACTGATTTAATTATTTATGCCTATTGGTGAATGTTAGATTAGGTTTTATAAATGATACAAGGTGTTATTACTTTTTCAAAATTCCTTTACTTTTAATTTCAAGTAAAACCCAAAATTCTAAGTATTTTAAAATTGTTGAAATAATTTTTTTAATTAGATTGAGTTATTTTAATTTTTTTTGACCTTATTTGGGTTTAGAAATAAATTGAAGAGTTTTTTTGGTCCTTTTTGGCCTTAAGTAAAATTTAAATGGGTTTTAAAAGTGGTTTTCAAATGGAATTTTTTATAATTTGTTCCAAAATATATACATATATTTGGAAATTATTTTTAAAGGTCTTTTGAGATCCTAGGTATAGATAATTATTTAAATATTTTTTTAACTAAAAAGTGAGGTTTTAAATGTATTTGACCTCATTTGGGTCATGTTGAGATTTAAAAAGGGATTTGATTTATTAAATTAAATTTTAAAGGTGATTCAATGTATAATTTTTTGATCAATTGTTTTTATAAAGGGTTTTGAATTGTTTCAAAGTACTTGGAATCTCGATTGGTCTTTGGAAAGTCCTAGTTGGCACTTTTAATTGATTTTTAATTGGGTACCTGTGTGTAAAACTCTCTTGATCCCCATTGGTTTCAATTAATATTGATGGTTTATTGGTGTTTGGGGATTTTTCTTAAGAGGGAGATGGAGTTTAGGGTGAGTTTTTTGATATTCTCTATGACACTTTTATTACCCATGTTTACTGTTTATTCTTATCATCAGTTGTGCTCATTGTTTATTTACTCACCCTTGCTTTAATTTGATCTTGAGAACCCAGGTAACTAAGTGGGATCCTAGACTTATGCTTCACTATATTGATGCACACTACTAGTTTCCCTATAATAAGTGATAGGGATATATGGGGTGTGTCATTCTAATGAGGCTAGGTGCAGGCTAGTCGAGTGGTTTGTGATAGGATGCAACGTAAGCCAACAGGATGGTCAGTTTTGAGTAAAGTATAGGGATATATCACTTTATAACCTAGGGTAAATCTCATGAAAATTATTCCTTTCATTGGTGGATTCATTTAGAGGGGACTCCCCTGGATCTTTGATATCCCATGACTGATTGATATGTGTAGCACATGATATTGGCTTTTTTTTAATTTTATTATTGTATCTTTAACATAGCACCTTTTTATAATTATCTTTATATTCATTATGCATGTATTGGTTCTTTCTAAATATTTTCTAAAATTATTTTAAAGTATCATTGAAATGGGAACTAAAAAGGGGGAGTGAGTCCATTAGATGTTTTCTAAGTGATTATTTTCATTTAAAATAATCAAAGAAGAAAGGTTATAAAATGGTTTCGGAAATATATTTCTTTATATATTTAAAAAAAACCTATATTTAAATAATATAGTTCAAACTATCATTAAATGTATCTTTAATTTAAATTTTATACTTGGAGAGTGGGTTC
The DNA here is from genome assembly GCA_963277665.1 of Viscum album. Lineage (NCBI taxonomy): Eukaryota > Viridiplantae > Streptophyta > Magnoliopsida > Santalales > Viscaceae > Viscum > Viscum album. Next base: position 1,489,227,037 of record OY728153.1, on the reverse strand, counting down.
TCTTTGGCATTCCCACTGAGCTTTAGCTCATGCCTAACTATCATTTTAGTTGCATGATTTTATCAAAATTTGGATTCTCTTGAGAGTGTTGATTTATCCGAGGTTAGTTAGTTATTTTATTTAATTATTACTATGGTTCCTATTATATGATTTTTGTAGGACCTTATTTTACTTTCCTATAATGTCTAGCGTGTGTCCCTTTACTTGATTTACTTTGTCCAATTAGACTTTTATTGCTTTCTGTGGATGAAGGGTTGTGATAACTGCTGGTTTCCAAAGTAAAGGCATCTGGAGGTGAATTTTTGTGCATATTTCATTGAAAGGGGGGGATTTTAAGATGTTAGTTGAGATTTTATTTATGCATTTATTTTCTTATTTATAGTTATTTTCATCATATTTGTTTTAGAAAGGATGTTTGATATACATATGGGTCATGCTGGTTTTTTATTAGATTTTATGTTTTGATTTTACTTTGATTTAAGGAAAAAATAATTCCCAAGTGGTTTTTCCTTGATGATTAGGAACTTTTGATAGCCCATGGGGATCATGAATTTCCTTTTTCCCTATCATGGTTCGGATCAAGCATTCGAAAAATGGATGACTTAAGATGGTTTGTGAAAAAATGGTATCAGTGGAGCCATGTTACTTTCTCTATAAGAACCTTATCTATTTCATGAGTATCCCTTGTTTTATTTTGGGTTTCATGGTAGGATCAATTTATAATTAGTTATTGGGACTCAAGATATTTGATATGAACAAGTGATTGATCACTACCCCCCATGAAAATTCTTGAGTCACCATGGGTAGTTGGGATTTTTATTTTGATTTATAAATTTTAATTGATTATTATTGATAATTTATTGATCCTTGCAACATAGAATGAGTTTCCTTGGGGATCATATTTAATTTTTGGTATGAAAAAAGAAAATGGATCACAACATGAGGTTGGTTTTCATGGCCTGAGAAATTGAACAATAACCAAAATCTAAATCTTAAGACATCTTGGGAATTATTGAGTAGCTGGCCCATGGTCCCTCAAACCATGTGGTTCAGTCAATCATGGTTGCATGTCCTATTTGGTTTTGATATTTAGGTTTCTCTTGAGTAATTCCTAGTGATGGGAAGTGAATCAAGTGGAACTTGTGATATGTTGACATGTGTTTTGGATTTTGGTGCTGTAACATCCCAGGTAAATAAAGAATAAGACATATTTCATATTTATTAATATTTTTTAATTAAATATTAATTTTACTTTAAAGGGGTTGCTATGTTCGATAGCGTACCTGATACGTAACAACGAGTTTCTTTGAAATTTTACGTTGCACACTAATAATATAATATTATTATTTTAAATGGTAGTTAACTCCTAGCCGTTGTATTGGAGGGAATGAACCAAACTAACTAAAATATGATTATACATGATTGTTAAATGTATTTACATTTATCCAATAAAAAATTAGAGGCTTAAAATACGAATGAATCTAATTTTAAGCATAATTTACATTAAAAGGCCGATTTACCGCCTTTTAATGGCGAATCATTTTTAAATATAGTTTTTTTCACTTTAATACATTCTATATGACCAAATAAAATCCTTCTTTAGAATGGGGACATCAAAATTTACTTTGGGTAAATTTTTGGTATTTTTCCGATAAAGTTCATTTTTTTAATGTATAGTGAAAAATATTGTATTTTAATTCAAAATTGCCTTTTAATATAATTTATTTATATGGTTAGATTATATTTTTAATTGGTTTTAAAGTGTAATTAGAATATATTTTTACCATTTAATCCAATTTTGGTCATTGGAATTAATTTCACTTTGAAATTGGACATAAACAAGTGTCAATCTTTTGATAGTTATTGTTTCTTAAAAGCATGCTATTTGTTTTAACAACGGGAATTAATTTTAAATTAATTAATGCCACTTCTATGTTTTGAATTTGGAAAAATATACATAATTTTTTAATTTAGTATATCAAATAAATCTTAGGCTGAATTTTTGGTATTTTTTTGAAAAACTTCAATTTTTGATGAATAGTGAAACCACTTAGTGGTAGTTAAAAAACTGACTTTTTCATTTAAATGAAATTTTACCACTTCTATGAATTGAATTTCGAAAATACGACATACATGGTTGTTATCAATAAGTAAAATGTGGTTCAATAAGATGAAAATAATTTTTGGTGAATAGTAACTTTTGACTTATTTACCGCGGTTAAAGGTAAATAGGGTAATTCAAGGTTAAAAGAATATTATAATAATTCAAAATTACCTTAACACTTATACAAACCTTATTGGTTGAGTCATTTATGACCATGTACATATTTGGGTCGATTTTGGGACCCCATTGATCCACTTGGGAGTGATAATGACAATTTAGATTAATTAACTTAAAGTAAAGACAAAAATGACAAAAGAAAATATCTTTTAGTAAATTAATTATTACAAGGGGTTATATAAATTATTTTTTTGACTATAAATATTCATTGGAAAGATAAAAATATTTCCTATATCATGGTAATTTATTTATAATTTTTAGACATCAAATAAATTAAATTATATATGATAAAATAATGATGTAGTGTGTACCTCATTAATAAATGATTTAAATAAATAAGATTATAATGATTAAAATATTATCCAAAACAAGTCCAATTCTTATTGTATGATTTTATTTAGAATATGATTCATCTTAGATTCTACTTTAATAATTTTTGGACCTTTAGAAACCGAAGATAAGTTTATAATAAAATAATATTTTCACACTTTCCTAAAGAGCCCCTCCTCCTCCTTATAAAAGGAGACCACTTCTAACCAATTAATCACACCTCTAAAGCCATTTGGATCATCTAAACTCTGCCCAATTAATCTCCCTACATCCCTATTATCCTAATAGAATCCTTACCTTAGGCATAAGGCACTTCAATAAGTCCTTTGGTTCAAACCAATGGGAGTTACCCAAATTAAAGGTAACAGTTTATCTTAAATTGTTTTCTTTTATTTTACTTCTCCAACCCCTAAACTCTATTTATTCCTTTCTTTTGTAACAAAACCATTATCCTAAATATACTAGTATGTTTTTATGAGAAGTATTCGAACTACACTTACACACACCTCCATCTAATGGATGAAGAACATAATGTTTCTGTGGATGGAAAACTAATGCCTCACGAAACGATGATTGTCCGATTATCTTCTACCGCCTCTCATGGTGGCCATTATGATGACACTATATTTATATATGATATATATTATGTTTATGTATTCTTTATTCTTTTGTAATTTCCTTTTATAGCATGCCTTTATGGTTTCCATTATGGGTAAACATGATAATCTCATTTGAGGAAGTGCGGACTACCGCCCCCTCAAAGTGATATGACTCGTTCATACCATATGTGGTATGTATAAAGGATATATTTAATGATATTATATATGATACCATACTGTAATTATAATACTACTATGTATCATTATGTTTTAATTCCATTAAATATGAAATAGAAATGGAAGTAGCGTTCATACGTACGTACGACTTACCGTCTCCATGAATGGTACATTTCATTTCTTACCTCTAAATGTTATGTACTATTATAAATACATGTATATACTGGATATATATGATATCTAAATAATTAATGTCATTTTGGATATAATGAAATTTTGACCGCATGAACAACATGTAATTATAAGAAGTCCATTTTTGACTCAAGTACCAAATATCGACAAAATGAACATTATTAACTTAAATGATTACATAATGTTAATAACATGGTAATAAGTGATATAAAAGGAATAATAAACTTTAAAATGGTTCTTAATAAACTATAAATTTACTTTAGTTTATTATTTAGGAGGTTAAAGAACGATCGAGTCAAGTCGGACACGAGGTAAGGGACTTATTCTCAGTCTCCTTTCATTGAGGCATATTTTGTTTTAATACACGACTTTCTTTTATACGCTGTATAAACACCCTTGAATTTTCAAAGGGAATATTTTTCTACAAATATTTTTACTAAACGACAAAAAGGAATGTTTATTTTAACGTAAGCGATGACAACGACCTTTCCGCCGCCGTGAGTATTATTTGATCTTTGGCTTCCTCAACAAGCTGTAATGTTTTTAAAAGAAAATAAATACCATATAATCTTTTATGTATTTTGGTATTGAAAATGGTTTTGATAATGGATTTGTTATCTCAATATATTTAAGTGATATATTGTGATTGAAATGTGGAAATGTTTTCTTTCCTTTATAATTGTTTTATGTGTTATGATTTTATAATGGTACTTGGACATTTGACAGGTGGTTACGTGATAAAACAAATGATGGGTGGTGCCGTGAATACTAGGACGGGTGGTTACGTTATAACCTCCAATGTATTGGGTATAGAATTCAGCCGTATGGATATTCCATTTAGTGATATGTGTGGAATTAGACCATATGATTATTCCATTTAAGTATGTTTATGTCCCAAGTTACCTTTATATGTTATGTGTTATTTATATGGGTTTTATGGTAATATTTTGGTTAAAAAAATGGTAAGTGATGATCTTTTATTCAATGAAGAGTATTTACTACTTCATAAAGGTGAAAAGTATTACTTATGTTAAAGTATTCATGGTTAACTTGTTGTTTTGAAAAACTAACAGTTTTACTTCTTTGTGTATCCCTTAATAAGATTTTTATGCTCATCCCATGTTTTTGAAATGTTTTCCACGGGCCTTAAAGATGAATATGGTCAGGGATGGGATCAAGGAAAATTCATGCTGTCTTAAACATGAAACTAGACATGACCCTTTTTTCAAGAGTTCAAGTTTTGTAAAAAAAATGGAAACTGAGTAGAAGTGTCTACTTTGTAATATTTTGAAATGTAATAGTTATGGACTAACTCTTTAAAACGATAAACCTAAAAAGATCCTCAATGTGAATTATTAATTTAATTCAATATTATGTAAGGTTTAAGGTCGTGTTCTTATAGTTGGTATCAGAGGTTGGTTTAGACAACTTTAGGAGTTAGGGTATTGTTAAATTAATATCCATAAAGTAATTTATGTTAATATTGAAATCATATAGCATTTACAGATTACCACGTTGCTTCACCTAAGATATTTCTATGTTCAGAATGGTTTTCTGCAGAGGAAACATGGCAGCTATGTTGGGAACGTCATCAGGAGGAAGACAACCTTCCAAATCAACAACCTGAGATGGTCGGAATCGGAACTGAACAGTTTGTTGCAGTGATGGCATAGTTGACTCAGGCTATAAATAGTGGTGGTATTCATGCACGAGATCAGCCAGATCAAATGCAAAGGAACATGTCAGTAGTAGAGCATTTCATGAGGCAACATCCCCAATCATTCATAGGATCATCTGATCTGGTGCTATCAGAAGGTTGGATTAAAGCACTGGAAAAGATTTTTGATGTCATGGGTTGTTTAGAACATCAAAAGGTTAGTCTTTCTATTTACCATTTTGAAGGTGAAGCTGATCAGTGGTGGTCGATGGTGAAAAATATCAGGGATAGTGAGGAGATTGATGCTCTTGATTGGGATGAATTCAAAGGTATGTTTCTTGAGAAATATTTTCCTAAGGTAGTTCGTCTTAGGATGAAAAAAAAATTCCTATAATTGAGGCAGGAGTATGACTCAGTGGCTTCTTATGAAGAAAAGTTCATTCGACTGGCAAGGTATGCACCAAATTTCATCCGAGATCTTGATAGTAAGATAAATCGATTTTACTCAGGACTGAAGCCACAATATTGAAGATAGTTATCCTCTCATGAGTTCAAAAGTTATGAAAAACTTGTTCGATGTGCGGACAAGGTGGAAATAGTGTTTTCCGATGATCAAGTGTTCTTTGAAAAACAACAGAATAAGAGGTCTAGTTGGCAGGAAAAGGGGAAGAATTCATCAAAGAAGCATAGAGGTAAGAAAACTAAATATCCATCATGTGAGAAGTGTGGTAAAAAGCATCTCAGAGAATTTTTATCAAAGTCTGGAAAGTGCTTCCGGTGTGGTAAGTTTGGTCATATTGCTCATAACTGTAAGGAAGATGATCAAGCAGGGAATGAAAAGACATCAGTAAGATGTTTTAAGTGTAATGAAATGGGTCATTATGAAAACAAGTGTCTAGAGAAGAACTCAAATGATGGAAAGTAGCTGGATTACAAGCATAAAGGGGTGGTTAAATCCTTTGCAACTACTTCAGCAGATGTTGGTCCATCGAACGAAGTAGTATCAGGTACACTGTTTGTTTGTTTAGATTATGCCAATGTGTTGTTTGATTCAGGGTCTACACAATCTTTCATTTCTGAGAAGTTTTCTAATAAATTGGGAATTCCATCTCAATATATGAATACAAAACTTATGGTAAAAATACCTGGAGGAAATGTTGAGACAAAAAGAAATTATAATAATCTTCCTTTCCTTGTGTGAAGAAAGAATCTACCTAAAAACCTTATTATTTTGCCTCTAGTAGAGTTTGATGTTATTTTGGGCATGGATTGGCTTTCTGTTTATCATGCTAAGATTGAATGCAGTGCTAAAGAGGTTTCCTTTTCAGAAATATTTACAGTTTTTGTACAAGAATGAACCCTTGCTTTTGATAACATATCAGGAATCTGAGAAACTAGTAAAAAATGGAAATGAATATTACCTTGCACATATTGTTGAAAATAAAGGAACTGTTCAGATTAATGATGTTCCAGTGGTAATGAGTACCTTGATGTTTTTCCTGATGAGTTTTCTGGAATTATACCTAATCAGAAAGTTGAATTTCTGTTGACTTAGTTTTTGATGCTAAGCCAATTTCAAAACCCCCTTATCGAATGACTCAAATTGAACTTTTAGAGTCAAAGAAGAAATTGCAGGAGTTATTAGATAAAGGTTTTATTCGACCTAGCACATCACCATGGGATGATCCTGTATTGTTTGCTAAAAATAAAGGTGGTTCAATGAGACTTTACATTGATTATAGAGCATTGAATAACATCACTATTAAGAATAAGTATCCTTTGCCTCATATCAATGATTTGTTTGATCAGCTCCAGGGAGCTCAGTATTTTTCAAAGATTGATTTGAAGTCGGGGTACCATCAGTTGAAAGTAAAGGAAGCCGATGTTCTAAAGACCACGTTTTGTACTAGATATGGCCATTATGAATTTGTAGTTATGCCTTTTGGGTTAACCAATGCACCTGCTGTATTCATGGATCTTATGAATAGAATTTTCTGTGAGTTCTTGGATAAGTTTGTGGTTGTGTTCATTGATGATATTTTGGTTTATTCAAAAAGTAAATAGGAGCATGAAAGTCATTTAAGGGTTATCTTGCAAACCTTAAAAGAAAATAAACTTTATGGGAAATTCATCAAGTGTGAGTTTTGGTTACAAAAAATTTCTTTCCTTGGTCATATTGTTTCAAAAAATGGAATAATTGTTGATCCTGTTAAAACAAAAGTTGTTGAAGAATGTCCAAGACCGAAAAATATAACCGAGATTCATATTTTTCTTGGTTTGGAAGGTTATTAATGGAGGTTTGTTGAAAATTTTTCACGGTTATCTAGTCCAATGACTAAGTTAAGTCTAAAAGGTGTTAAGTTCATTTGGACAAAATAATGTGATGATTGTTTTCAGGAATTTAAAAGGAGATTGGTGAATGCTCCAGTTTTGGCACTACCATCCAGAAATGGTGAGTTTGTTATCTACAGTGATGCTTCATTGAAAGGACTGGGTTGTTTCCTAATGAAAAATGATCAGGTAATTGCTTATGCTTCATGTCAGTTGAAACCTAATGAGTTAAATTACCCTACACATGATTTGGAATTAGCTACTGTTTTTTTGCTTTACAAATTTGGAGGCATCACTTGTATGGAGTAAAATGTGAAATATATACTGATCACAAAAGTTTGAAGTATATATTCACTCAAAAATAATTTAAAATGAGACAGAGGAGATGGTTGGAATTAATCAAGGATTATGATTGCATGATCCATTACCATCCGAGAAAAGAAAATAAAGTGGCTGATGCTTTGAGTCTAAAAAGGAATACTTCATTAAATATGTTACGTTTGGAACAAGATCAGTTTTTGATTTGATGAACTTTGGAATAGAATTTTTTGGTGTAGGAAATTATTCTATTTTGTATCAGGTGTCAGTGAGATCATCTCTATCAAACAGAATAAAGCAAGCACAGAAAGAAGATAGTGAGTTACAGAAAAAGGTAGAGTTGGTTCAGAAGGGTAAGTTGCCTGAATTTAACATTGATAATGATTGTGTTTTGAGGTTTGGAAAGAGATTATGTGTGCCTTGTGATTCACAATTGAAGAATTAGTTGTTATGTGAATCTCATAGTTCCCCGTTTTCAGTTCATCCTGGCAGTACTAAGATGTACAGAGATCTTAGGAAGTATTACTGGTGGGATGGAATGAAAAGAGATATTAATGATTTTACTGTGAAGTGTTTGAACTGTCAGCAGGTTAAAGCAGAGCGACAGTTACTGAAAGGAATACTTCAGCCTTTACCGGCGCCAGAGTGGAAATGGGAAAATATATCCATGGAATTCTTTGTGGGATTACCGAAGACATCTCGAGGTAATAATGCAATTTGGGTTATTGTTGATCAGTTGACTAAATTTTCTCATTTACTTCCTATTCGAGATACTTTATCTCTAGATAAACTATCTCGGTTGTATGTTAAAGAGATAGTCAGGTTGCATGGAGTTCCCCTATCCATTGTATCTAATCGTGATCATAGGTTTAATTCTAACTTTTGGAAAGGCCTTAAGAAGTCTTTGGGTACTGAATTAAATTTTAGTACAACTTTTCATCCTCAATCAGATGGGCAATCAGAACGAACAATTCAGAAATTGGAAGATATTTTACGTGCTTGTTCGATGGATTACCAGGGAATTTGGGACCAACATCTTTCTTTGGTTGAATTTTCTTATAATAACAGCTTTCATTCCAGTATACAGATGGCTCCATTTGAGGCATTATATGGAAAGCGTTGTCGAACTCCAACTTTTTGGGATGAAGTAGGTGAAAGGAAGCTGATGGGACCAGAATTGGTAGAAGAGATGGCAGAGAAAGTTCAGTTGATTCAGAAGCACATGAGAATAGCTCAGAGCAGACAGAAAAGTTATGAAGATAACTAGAGGAAGGATCTTTATTTTGAGGTAGGTGATCATATCTTTTTCAAAGTTTCTCCATGGAAAAGTGTGATGTGTTTTGGTAAGAAGGGAAAGTTGAGTCCGAGGTTCATTGGACCTTTTGAAATTCTGGAGAAAGTTAGATCAGTTGCGTATAGAGTGACTTTACCTCCAATTTTATCGCAGGTACACAATGTTTTTCATGTTTCGATGTTGAGAAAGTATATACCAGCTCCATCTCATGTTTTGAGCCCAGAGGTAGTTCAGTTGGAAGAGAATATCTCTTATGAAGAATAACCAGTCCAGATTCTTGACCGTAGAGAAAAAGTGTTGCGGAATAAGGTAATTCACCAGGTAAAGGTTTTGTGGAAAAACCATATGGTTGAAGAGGCAACGTGGGAATCTTAAAATTCTATGAGGGATAAATTCCCCCATTTATTTTACAAGTGAATAAAATTGTGAGGACTCAATTTCCAAAAGGGGGGAAGGATGTAACATCCCAGGTAAATAAATAATAAGACATATTTCATATTTATTAATATTTGTGAATTAAATATTAATTTTACTTTAAAGGGGTTTCTATGTTCGATAGCGTACCCGATACACAACAACGAGTTTCTTTGAAATCTTACGTTGCACACTAATAATATAATATTATTATTTTAAATGGTAGTTAAATCCTAGCCATTTTATTGGAGGGAATGAAAAAAACTAACTACAATATGATTATTCATGATTTTTAAATGTATTTACATTTATCCAATAAAAATTTAGAGGCTTAAAATATGAATGAATCTAATTTTAAGCATAATTTACATTAAAAGGATGATTTACCGCCTTTTAAAGGAGAAAACTTTTTAAATCTAGTTTTGGTCACTTTAATACATTCTATATGACCAAATAAAATCCTTCTTTATAATTGGGACATCCAAATTTACTTTGGGTAAATTTTTGGGATTTTTCCGATAAAGTTCATTTTTTTAATGAATAGTGAAAAATATTGTATTTTAATTCAAAAGTGCCTTTTAATCTAATTTATTTATATGGTTATATTATATTTTTAATTGGTTTTAAAGTGTAATTAGAAGATATATTTACCATTTAATCCAATGTTGGTCATTGGAATTAATTTCACTTTGAAATTGCACATAAACAAGTGTCAATCTTTTGATAGTTATTGTTTCTTAAAAACATGCTATTTGTTTTAACAACGAGAATTAATTTTAAATTAATTAATTACACTTCTATGTTTTGAAATTGAAAAAATAAACATCATTTTTGAATTCAGTATATCAAATAAATCTTAGGCTGAAGTTTTGGTATTTTTCTGAAAAACTTCAATTTTTGATGAATAGTGAAACCACTTAGTGGTACTTAAAAAACTGACTTTTTCATTTAAATGAAATTTTACCACTTCTGTGAATTGAATTTTGAAAATACGACATACATGGTTGTTATAAAGAAGTAAAATGTGGTTCAATAAGATGAAAATACTTTTTGGTGAATAGTAACTTTTGACTTTTATTTACTGTGGTTAAAGGTAAATAGGGTAATTCAAGGTTAAAAGAATATTATAATAATTAAAAATTACCTTAAAACTTGTCCAAACCTTATTTGTTGAGTCATTTACGACCATGGGAATCTTTTGGTCAATTTTAGGACCCCATTGAGCCACTTGGGAGTGATAATGACAATTTAGATTAATTAACTTAAAGTAAAGGCAAAAACAACAAAAGCAAATATCTTTTAGCAAATTAATTTTTACAAGGGGTTATATAAATTATTTTTTCGACTATAAGTATCAATTGGAAAGATAAAAATATTTAATATATCATGGTAATTTATTTATAATTTTTAGACATTAAATAAATTAAATTATATATGACACAATAATGATGTAGTGTTTACCTCATTAATAAATGATTTAAATAAATAAGATTATAATGATTAAAATATTATCCAAAACATGTCCAATTCTTATTGGATGATTTTATTTCAAATATGAGTCATCTTATCTTAAACTTTAATGATTTTTGGACCTTTAGAAACTGAAGATAAGTTTATAATAAAATAATATTTTCACACTTTCCTAAAGAGCTCCTCCTCCCCCTTATAAAAGGAGACCACTTATAACCAATTCCTCACACATCTCAAGCCATTTGGATCATCCAAAATCTACCAAATTAAGCTCCCTAAATCCCTCTCATCATCCTATAAGGATTACCTTAGGTATAAGGCACTTCAAGAAGTCCTTTGGTTCAAACCAAAGGGAGTTACCCAAATTAATGGTAACAATTTCTCTTAAATTGTTTTCTTTTATTTTACTTCTCCAACCCCTAAACTATTTTTATTCCTTTCTTTTGTAACAACACCAGTATCATCAATATACTAGGATGTTGTTATGAGAAGGATTCTAAATACACTTACACACACCTCTATCTAATGGATGAAGAACATAATGTTTCTTTGGATGGAAAACTAACGCCTTACGAAACGATGATTGTTCGATTATCTCCTACTGCCTCTCATGGTGGTCATTATGATGGAACTGTATTTATATATGATATATATTATGTTTATGTTTTCTTTATTCTTCTATAATTTCCTTTTTTAGCATTCCTTTATGGTTTCCATTATGGGTAAACGCGATAATCTCATTAGAGGAAGTGCGGACTACCTCCCCCTCAAAGTGATATGACTCGTTCATACCATATGTGGTACATATAAAGGATAGATTTAATGATATTATATATGATACCATACTAGAATTATAATACTACTGTGTATCATTATGTTTTAATTCCATTAAATATGAAATAGAAATGGAAGTAGCGTTCATGCGTACGTACGGCTTACCGTCTCCATGAACGGTACATTTCATTTATTACCTCTAAATGTTATGTACTATTATAAATACATGTATATACTGGATATATATGATATATATGATATATAAATAATGAATTTAATTCTGTATATAATGAACTTTTGACTGCATGAACAACATGTAATTATAAGAAGTCCATTTTTGACTCAAGTACCAAATATCGACAAAACGAACATTATTAACTTAAATGATTAAATAATGTTTATAACATGGTAATAAGTGATATAAAAGGAATAATAAACTTGAAAAAGGTTCTTAAGCAAGTATAAATTAACTTTAGTTTATTATTCAGGATATTAAAGAACGATTGAGTCAAGTCGGACACAAGGTAAGGGACTTCGTCTCAATCTCCTTTCATTGAGGAATATTTTGTTTTAATACACAACTTTCTTTTATACGCTGTATAAACACCCTTAAACTTTCAAAGGGAATATTTTTCTATGAAGTGTTTTACTAAACAAAAAAAAGGATTGTTTCTTTTAACGTAAGTGGTGACAACGACCTTTCCCCTACCGTGAGTATTATTGGATCTTTGGATTCCTCAACAAGCCGTAATGTTTTTAAAAGGAAATAAATAACATATACTCTTTTATATATTTTGGTATTGAAAATGGTTTTGATAATGGATTTTTTATGTTAATATATTTAAGTGATATATTGTTATTGAAATGTGGAAATGTTTTATTTCCTTTATAATTTTTTTATGTGTTATGATTTTATAATGGTACTTGGACATTTGATAGGTGGTTATATGATAAACCAAATGATGGTTGGTGCCGTGAATACCAGGACGGGTGGTTACGTTATAACCTCTAATGCATTGGGTATGGAAGTCGGCCGTATGGCTATTCTATTTAGTGATATGTGTGGAAGTCGACCATATGGTTATTCCATTTAAGTATGTTTATGTCCGAAGTTACCTTTATTTGTTATGTGTTCTTTATATGGGTTTTATGGTAATATTTTGGTTACAAAAGGGTAAGTAATGATCTTTTATTCAATGAAGAGTATTTACTACTTCATAAAGGTGAAAAGTATTACTTATGTTAAAGTATTCATGGTTTACTTGTTGTTTTTAAAAACTAACAGTTTTACTTCTTTGTGTACCACTTACTGAGATTTTTATGCTCATCCCATGTTTTTGAAATGTTTTCCACATGAATTAAATATGAATAGGGTCATGGATGGGATTAAGGAAAATTCATGCTGTCTTAAACATGGAACTAGACATGACTCTTTTTTCAAGAGTTCATGTTTTGTAAAAAAAATGGAAACTGAGTAGAAGTGTATACTTTGTAATATTTTGAAATGTAATAGTTATGGCCTAACTCTCTAAAACTCTAAACCTGAAAAGATCCTCAACGTGAATTATTCATTTAATTCAATATTATGTAAGGTTTAAGGACATGTCCTTATAGGTGAACCTTTTCTTGTGTGTGTTTTGTGAAATTTGTTTTGATATGGATAAAAAAGGATTTTATAAAATATTGGTATTTAAAATGATTTTGTAGAATGTTTAAAAAGGGGGATTTGAGAAAAAGTTTTGTACAATGGCCAATTTTAAAGGGGAATTTGGGAAAAACATTTTGGTAAATTTTTTCAAATTTCATTTAAATTTCTTAAAAGTGTTTTAATATTTAATTTGTATTTAGAAATGTTTTGAGAAGTGAATGATTTAGAAATGTTTTAAAAAGTGGATGATTTTGAAAAAAGGGGTTTTTACCTGTTTGTGGCTTATAAAATGAATGGTTTTAAAAATAAGAGATTTGAAATTATTTCGAAAATGGATGTTAAGTTTTTATTTGAAAGTTAATGTTTTAGAAAATAGTGTTTGAAATGGGGTTTTGTGATGTGTTATACATTATTACTTTTATTATTTTGGATTTTTCCCTTGGTTCAGTGAGACTTTTTGTTTAAGTGTTTGAGACATGAACTAGTTGTGTTCATTTTTCATGTTATTTCAATTTTGACTCTCAGAAAAGTCATTGGAAGGATGAATTTTCCATTTAAAGGGATGAACCTTTAGGTGATTTTATTTCTCATAGGTGTAGTTACTCTAGTTAGTGGTCCTAACCATACTTGAAATCGAGTGGTATGACCCGATTCTTTCTCGCTCTTGGCATTGTCTCTAGATTTATAGAATCATTTACTCCCTATTTCTATATTAGTCTAGGTTCATTGAGAGTGCATCATAAGAACCTAGTTGAGTGTTGTGAGATCTTGTATAATTTTATCTGGGGATGATTCCTTTTTAGTTCTATTTTTTGGTGTAATTAGAGATGGATAAATCCTTTGAGGCGTTTTGATCTAGTTTGTACTTTGGGTGATTCATTTGAGAGTTCTCATAAGATGTTATTTTTTTGGGGTGCTTATGCCTCATTCATGATCATATTCTTTGTGGTTTATTTTTTAGAGATGATTCCTTGTGGTTTTTATTTTGGGGTTGGTGTATCAGGTGTTTTGGTTTTGGATGGGTTGTACATGGGTGATTTAGGGCCGATGCTAGGTAATTGGGATGGATGGATTTTGGTTTTGAGCACCTTAGAGTGTTGATTATTTTATGGTTTTTCATGAGGTGGTGTTTCAAATTTGAGTCCCTAATTTACCTATTTGAGTACAATGACTAGCTCTATGGACCATGTTAATTTTTTTTATCGAGAGTTCTTAGAGTTTCTCCTCCTTTGGGTTGGTATGTTTGATAGAGGTATTGAGGTTTCTTTAGGTGTTCAGTGGAAGTGCTTCTCTTGGGGTGATGTGTCACTTGGAGAGCATGGGTGTTGTTAACCCACCATTTTAGATAAATTATAAATAGTGGGTAGATATAGATAAGTATTAGTGCTTGTTTGACCTTGTATCTCTCCATGATGGTTGAGTTTTTATTAAAGATGTATAATTTTTCTTGAGGATGTGATTCTTTAATTTTGAGGAATCATTCTAGCTGGTGTCCCCCATATTTTGGTAATGGATTTATAGGGGTATAAAGCTTTATGGTAGGCATAATTTTCACACCCTAGGATTTATTTATTATTTTATTTAATATTTTATAATTTTATTTTGAGTTTTCAGGAGTTTCTAAGTGTTTTGGACTATTTTTTTTTAAATTTTAAAATTTTTGTAGGGGTGTACGGTTATCCGACATGGTTAGTAAACTATGAAGATCCTATGCGATTGAATTTTTCTTGGGATACTGTTGTTAGGTATAGTGTTGGTACCAGGGAACTCAATGAAATCCAATGGTCCATAGATTTTAAAATTTTTATTTCTAGAGTGACATAACATCATTGTCTTTGATGATCTATATGCTGGTAAATTTCTAAAGATCTCATGTGAATTTATTTAAGCAAAAAAGTAAACATGAATGTTTACCTCATTTGGGTTGATATAACATATGATTAACACTCATTTCTGAAGACCGTCACTTGAAGGATCCGATGTTGAATGTAAAGACCCCAACCCTAGTAGCCTGGAGACAGTGCCTTATTTTATTACATTGGTAATAAGTACAAGCGATAACATCCCAAAGGAATGAATAGTTTAGTAACTTTGGAAAACCAGATACAGACATAAGTATTACATTACAACTTGAAATGAAATACAATAGAGTAACTCAATTAAAAACACCCCTATTCTTCTAGATTATCCTTGCATGTTAATCATAATATACATCTTGGCATCCTGGGGAAAAATAAAACATAAAAAATGGGCGATCTTAGATGATCAGTAAGGGTAATCATACAACAGAATCTATCATAAATAAACATAAAAAATAAGTCAATGTTAATAACTAAAAGCACATTCCATTAAAACATAATCTTGAGCATAATATGATAAGAATAAAATATGATCAAATAATGCCTATAAATAATCACACAAGAATGAAACTTAACCATTGATATTATAATAGTCAAATAATCACATAGATTATAAATAACTAACCTAATAATGAGGGAATTCATAATACAGGACATCGAAAACATACTGTTAAGATTTTGACCAAGACACCATACATAATCGGGTAAGTCATCAGCTGATAATCAAATTAGTTTATCTCATGAGACCTACCAATGCATGGAAGGGATATAGTTGGCCCTTCCTATCACTTACTAAGTCTAATTTATTCCTCATATAAAAGTGGCAAAACATAATAAGAATATACATTCATATTGAAACTATCATATGAATTGTTAACAACTTTCCCCAAATAATAAACATAATCTTAAAACATCCAGTGTAATATGATGAATGATATCAAAATAGCACATACACATTCAAACTGATCATAAAAAATTCAATAAAATATGTTAGATGATATAATAATATATCAACAAAAATTAATAATAAGATCCAACAAATGATGTTGACATAGATAAAAATACCCTAATAAAACCATTGAGAAATTCTTGAGATAAATACCAATTCGCTTGGAAATAATTTATTTAAAAACTGCACAATTATAAAAGAAAAAATTTCTTTGAAAATAACCTTGTAAAATTATAGAGGATTCCTTAATACATTAAGGAATCATGAAAGTGGGAAAATAGCTCATGCCGTATAAGTTAAAAAATATCCCTTTTAAATTTTGAAAAAGAAACATTTAAAAGTGTATTTTTAAAAGAAAGTTTGAGCGCTAACCAAATGAATAGATTATGTGTATTAGATATAAATACACATTTAGAAATAAAACATAATATAATAAAAATTATTTTCATACATAATCATATCATGAAATAATCAATGGAGTATAAGTTTAACCAAAATAATAAAAATTGGGTTAATAATTCCCTTACCACTTTATAACCAGTCAAACCGTATGCACCATAAAATTAACGATAATAAAATGAAACATTAAATTCCATAAAGATAATTATATTAATTATTTGATATATAAAAGTTCAGTATGTACACCACACACAAGAAATAAGAGTTTAATAAGGTACATATCTCACATAAGTAAAAGTGAGACGTGAAAACCCTTACCTTATGTCTAAAAGAATTCTTCACTTGTACTTAATGTCTTGGATAATCAAATAAGATTAATTAATCACACAATTAATAACCTATTAAAAATATATTTTATTTATTATAATTTTATTAAGATCATTTATATCCATTTATATGAGTTATAATGTTTAATTTTGTTGTTCTAGGAGCGTTCGTTTCATGGCTTTATGGTCAGTTCCCTTGAGTATAAAATGAGAGTTCTTTTCAAATGGGAATAAATTCTCCAGAAGTAAAATTATTTAGTATTAATGAACTTAAATAATTTAAAATTATCTCATATATCATTTGGTTATATGTTATGAGTATGATTCATTATATAAAATGTTGATGAAAATGTCTTAATTTATTTTGGCAGTTTTTATGACCATCATGAACATGTGTCATTTTATTTAATGTTATGTTTATATATTGGTTCCAGAACATGATATATCTTATAATATGTATATTAAAATATTATTTAACCATAATAATGGTTTTATTACCAACCTTGAAGGTGTTAATGGAAAATGAAAAATCGTCATCCATGAAGGTGGTGAATCGACACAACACATATGATTTTTTCATTTTTAAAAAATAAAAGGAGTAGAGAAGGGATTTGATGATGAATAATCCATTAGAACAATAACATTATAATATATATATATATATATATATATATATATATATATATGATATTTTAGTTACCATTATACTTTGTATAGGGTAGATGAGGTGAGGGAAAGAAAAGAAGAGAAATTAAAAGAGAAAGGAGGATTTTACCTCTTGAACATTGTCTCCTTGTGAACCTCATTAAGACACTTGGATTTGGTCTTTTGGTAAGACTAGAAGGTATTGTACATGGGGAAGAGGATTGGGAATGGAATTGGGTAGAATTTAAACAAGTTTTAAGGCTTATAAGGTGTGAGGAGAAGGGGTGGTATTTATAGGTGATGAGATGAGTTTTTTGGATTATTTTATTCATTTTTTTATTTTGGATCAATATTATCAATAGTGTTGATTATTTTGACTAAGTATAGTAACTAGATAATTTGAGTTATAAATAATGGGTTTTTATCACATCTATACATTATACATGACTCAATAATTAATTTATTTACTTATAATGTTAAATATCATAAATTACCATATTTCACTTTTCATAAAAAATTCAACTATTTTAGAAAAATCACAAAAAATCACTCTAAATATTTTTCAATGTGTAGGTTTAAAAAATAAACTCAATTTTATGATTTTTTTATTAATATGAAAAATTTAATTTTTAAATAAAATCATTATTTATTCAAAAAATAATGGTTTTAATATTATAATCGATTTATGACACTTTGAAAAAATTAATTATGGCCTTATAAAATTACATTATAGTTATAATGAAAAATAATATTAATTTATTAATAAATTTTATGAAAATAATTTTTCATTTAAATCATTATATTAATTATAAAATTATAAATAAATATTTTTGTTTCAAAAAAATACCAACACTTAATTTATCATTCAAAACATTTGTTTACTTATTCAATGATATAAATATATCATATTTTAATTTATAAGATAACTAAATTTTACTTATACTTTCATAGGCGAGGTTATTATTATAATGGCCAGATTACTATTCCAAATGGTCACTTTACTATTCTAATGGTCATGTTAATATTTAATAGTATATCACGATTCATTTAAGATCAATGTTGCGTGTAATATATCGAATAAATTGAATTTATTTAAGAAGATACACACCATAAAATATTGTGGTGTTATATTCTTCCCTCCAAAAAATATTATCCTCAAAATTCTCATGAGTAACACCTTCTAAATAGATGATGGCATCTCTTTTTATAGAATCCTTATGCTCTGACATTAATTCTTTCATTTTATGGTTTCTCCAAATAAATTTTACCAGCAGAGTCATCCGATTTCTCAATACTTTCTCTCTAGTGTCAATAATCTCTATAGGCTCTTTGCGATAATAAAAATCAGGTTCTATTTATATTTATTTATAGGTGAGTACAAATGTTGGGTCTGGCATGTAATTCCTCAAAAAAGATACATGGAACACATCATGTACTTTAGAAAGGCTAGGTGGCATCACTAAATGATAAGACACATATCCAATTATTTCCATAATTTAAAAAGTTCCAATGAATCTAGGGACCAATTTCCCTTTCTTTCCAAATCTTATAACACACTTCCATGGAGACACTTTTAGAAATACATGATCTCCCACTTGAAAATCCAAATCCTTTTTCTAGCTGTCAGCATAACTCTTTTTCCGACTTTTAGCTACTTAAATATGACCCTAAATAGTCTTACCTTTGTCTTTGTCTCTTCCACAATTTCTAGGCCTATAAGCTTCCTATCACCAACTTCATCCCAACAAGTTGGAGTATGATATCTCTTTCTATATAATGCTTTATATAGTTCCATTTGAATACTAGAATGGAAACTATTATTGTAAGAAAAATCTACCAAAGGTAAATACTGATCCCACATACCTTGAAAGTCAAGTGAGCATGATCTTAACATATCTTCTAATGTTTGAATAGTCCTTTTTAGGCTGTCTATCAGTTTGAGGGTGATAAGCATTACTGAAATAAAGCTCAGTATCCAAATCCTTCTAAAGAATCTTCCAAAATTTAGATGTAAAATGGGGATCTTAATGAGTCATAATCGATAGAGGTGCATCATGAAGTCTTATAAATTCATTAATATAGAGTCATGCAAGTCCCTCCAGTAGAAAATCCTCCCTTACAGAGAGGAAATGTACAAATTTGGTAATTCAATCAACAATTATCCATATTGCATCATTCTTTTTTGGAGTATTTAGTAATCCAGTGACAAAATCCGGAGTAATGTCATCCCATTTCTATGTAGGAATAGGTATAGGTTTAATGACTCCTATAGGATGTTGTCTTTTAACCTTCACCTATTGAAAAACTAAACATCTTGATACATAATCATTAATTCCCCTCTTTATATCATCCAAACAAAAATGTTCTTTAAAATCTCTATACATATTAGTACTATTAGGGTTTATAGAGAAATTTGAGATATGAGCATCATCCAATAATTCCATTTTTAGATCGGGCATAGAGGTAACATAAAGTCTCTTCATAAATTTCAAAATGCCATCTTCATATATGAAGTATACCAATTTCCCATCATTCACACCTTTAATTTTATTTTGAAAATTCTCATCATCAAAATAAGACCATTTTATCTTTTCTAATAAATATGGTTTGGTAAACATTTGAAAAAGTAGTGATGTTTCACCTTCCTTGATAATTCCTATATCCATATTTACTAGATACATCTACACATAATACTTATTGATCTTTATTTTGTTCATAACTCCATGATCCTTCCCATTAAATGCATATTCTACCTTATTTTTCTTCCCTAGGTGGTAGTGTATTGAAAAATCATAATACTTGAGTAGCTTGAGCCATCACCTTTGCCTAGTGTTGAGTTCTTTTTGTGAGAATATATATTTCAAACTCTTGTGATCTGTATATATCTCACATATTTCACTATAGAGATAGTGTCTCCATATCTTTAGAGAAAATATTACAGTTACTAACTCAAGATCATGAGTTGTATGGTTCTGTTCATGATTTTTTAGCTGTCTTGATGCATAGAAAATAAATCCATCATTATGCATAAGGATACAACCAAGTAATTTCTTTGATGCATCACTATAAATCACAAATCCACCATTTCCAAATGGTAGAGTCAATAGAGGAGTATTCAATAATCTCCTCTTAAATTATTCAAATCATTCTTCATATTTTTTTTCCAAATAAACTTAACCTCTTTACGAGTAATCTTGGTTAATGGGTTAGCTAATTGGGAAAAATTCGGAATGCAATGTTGATAGAAACCTACTAAACCAATAAAACTACGTACTTAAGTCATGTTCATTGGTGTAGTCTATTCATTTATTTCCTTTTTCTTTATAGGATCAATTGAGATTCCATACTTAGAGACAATATGGCTAAGAAAAGAAAATGTTTGAAGCTAGAATCTACACTTTCTAAACTTCCCATATAACCCTTTTCTTCTAAGAGTCTCTAGAAAAATCCAAAAGTGGTTCTCATGGTCCTCAAAGCTTTTGGAGTACACCAAGATATCATCAATAAACAGCACAAAAAAATTATCAAGATATTTGTTGAATACTCTATTCCTTAGATCTATAAAAATAAAGGATTTATTAGTCAGTCCAAATGGAATTACTGTAAAATCATAATGTCCATACCCTGTTTGAAACATTTCCTTTGGAATATCTTTCTTCTTTACATGTAATTTATGATATCCATATTGAAGATAAATCTTTGAAAAATATTAATCTCTATGATGTTGGTCAATAAGTCATCAATGTGAGTCAGATGAAACTTTTTATTTACTGTAATAAAATTGATCTCCCTATAGTCAATGCACAACCTCATAGATCCATCTTTATTCTTAATGAAAATAGAAGAAGCTCTCTAAGGTGAAACACTAGGACATATAAATTCCTTACCACTCAATTCCTATAGTTATTTCTTTAACTCTATCAACTCCACTGTGTCCATTATATAGAGATTATTTGATATACGTATTTCATCAGGGATTAAATCAGTAGAAAAATCAACTTCCCACTCTAGAGGATGTCTAAGAAATTCCTCTAGAAATACATCAATTTATTTCTGTACAATAGGTACATCCTCAATTTTAAGATCACCTTTTTCATCAGTAGGTTTTATCTACTCTTATTCTCTAAGAATCTCATTTAGAAGAGCTACTGGAGGTGGATCTAGATATTACTTAGATGATTAATTCTACCCTATAAAGATTAGAAATTACATACCCTCATTATTAATCATAATTTACTTCTATTTGTAATAATTTTGTGCATTATATTTTTAAATCCACTCCATACCAAGGATTATATAAAAATCAACCATAGGTATGATAATAAAATTAGTAATTAGAGCACATTTATGTGTCATAATAGGAACTTCTTGACACATATTTGTTGCAATAAGATTTCCACTAGGAGTTTTAAATGAAAAATCCCTCACTAAGGTGAATTTGAAATATCCAATTTTTATAGAAAATTGGGATGATATAAAAGAATGAGATGATCTGGAATCAAATAGAGATTTAGCTAAATTTGAGGTGATGATTAAAGTACCGACCACCAAATCATTATAAACTTCAACCTCAAATGTTGTAACTACATAAGCATGGAATTATTACCTTATCATTTTCTAGGGAAAGTTTCCTTGATTTCTAGGAAAATCATGTGCATAGTGTTCCATATCCTTATAACTGAATCATTGTACATTTCCGACTTCTTTATTTCCCTTAAAATCATGGGCCTAGTGGCCTTTTTATCTACACTTGTAACAAACTCCCATTCCAAATAGGCATGTTCCATGATGTTTCTCTCCAAATTTATTACAAGTTGGAAATTTTATTCTTCCCTTCTTCCCATTTTCCTTATTTCACATAGTAAGGAATATATTCTCTAAGAAACTTATCTATTTCTCAGCTAAAAATGGGTTTGTAGTCCAATTTAATAATGGATTTTGTAGTCACATGAAGAGGTCTAACATTGTTACACCACATTGTGGATTAGGTTCCTTCATATGGGTATGTTTATTGCTTATAACCTGAGTTAGTTGTCCTAGTACAGTTAAAATTTATTCAGCTCCAGCTATAGTTCTAGTTCCAACATCATTATCTTGCATAGGAGGTAAATCCCTACATGGATTACATACATTGATACGGTTTACATTCCTTATACTATGTGCCATTTATAAACAATGTAATACACTAGATTAGATAATAAAATTATTAAACATAATTTATAATCTAAAACTAGTGAAAAAATTAACATAAATTGAAAATTTAGGTATAACTAATATCTAAATCATAAGCTTGGTTACCTTGGGAATATTCTCAAAGTCAGTTATAGGGTTATATTTCCCTAATCTACGTCTTCCTAAATATAATTTCCAAAGTTTCTACTAAACTTCCTTTAATAACAACTTTAAAGACCCCGACCCTAGTAGCCTAGAGATGGTGCCTTAATTTATTACATTGGTACTAAGTACAAGTGATCACATCCCAAAGGATAGAATAGTTTAGTAGATTTGGAAAACTAGATACAAAAATAAGTATTACATTATAAATTTAAATGAAATAAAACATAGTAACTCCATTGGAAACACCTCTATTCTTCTAGATTATCCCTGCATGTCAATCATAATATACATCTTGGTATCCTGGTAAAAAATAAAACATAAGAAAGGGGTGAGATCAAATGTTCAGTAAGGGTAAGAATATAACAAAATCTCACATAAATAAACATAAACAATAATTAAAGGTGGATAACCAAAAAAACATTCCATTAAAATATAATATTGATCATAATATGATAAAAATAAAAGCTAATCAAATAATTCCATATAAATAATCACATGAGAATGAAACTTATCCATGGATATTATACTAGTTGAATAATTGCATGTATTATCAATAAATAATCTCATAATTATGGAATTCATAATGCAAGACATCATAAACATACCATCAAGTCTTAAAATAAGACACCATATATAATTGGGTAAGACATTAGACAATACCCAAACTAGTTTGTCTCATGAGACCTACCAATGCATTGAGGAGATCTAGCAGGCCCCACCTATCACTTACTAAGTCCAATGTATTCTTCATATGAGATGGGTGAAACATAATCAACATATATATTCATAATGAAAATAGTATACGAAATGTTAACAACTTTCCCAAAATAATAAACATAATCATAAACTATCCAGTGTAATATGATAAATGGTATAAAAATAGAACATCCATAGTCAAAATGATCCTAAACAATTAAATAAAATATAGTATATGATATCATAAGATATCAAACTCAATTAAGAATAATATCTAACAAATGGTGTTGATATAGATGAAAATACCACAATAAAATCATTAAGAAATTCTTGAGAGAAATACCACTTTTCTTTGAAATAATTTATTTTAAATGCTAAGAAATTATAAAAAAAAATTTCTTTTAAAATAACCTTGTAAACTTGTACAGGATTCCTAAATACATTAAGGTGTCATGAAAGTGGGAAAATATACTCATGCTGTATAAGTTTTCAAAAAACATCCATTTTTAAATTTTGAAAAAGAAATATTTAAAAGAGAATTTTTAAAAGAAAGTGTGAGTGTTAACCAAATGAATTGATTATGTGTATCATCTATAAATACACATGTGGAAATAAAACATAAGATAATTAAATTTTTTTTACACATAATCATAGCATGACATAATCAATGGAGTAAAAGTTTAACCCAAATAATTGAAATTGGGTTAAGAATTACCTTACCACTTTGTAATCAGTCCAACCATATGCCCCATAAAATTAATGATCATAAAATGAAACATTTAATTCCATGAAAATAGTGATATTAATGATATGATATATTAAAGGGAAGTATATACACCACATACTTTAAATAAGGGTTAAATAAGGAATATATCTCACAAAAGTAAAAGTGAGATGAGAAAACACTTACATTATGCACGAAATCATTCTGCACTTGTACTTAATGTCCTGGATAATAAAATTAGATTAATTAATTACTTAATTCATAACCTATTAAACATATATTTTATTTATTATAATTTTATTAAGTTCATTTATAATGTTTAATTTCATTGTTCTAGGAGTGTTTGTTTTATGGTTTTATGGTCGGTTCCCTTGAGTATAAATATTGGAGTTCTTGTAAAATGGAAATAAATTATATAAAAGAGAAATTATTTAGTGTTAATGAACTTATATAAGTTTAAATGGTCATATATATAATTTTTTATATGGTATGAGGATTATTCATTAGATAAAATGTTGATGAAAATGTCTTAATTTATTTTGTTGATTTTTACGACCATCACAAACTTGTGTCATTTTATTTAATATTATGTTTATATATTGGTTCTATAACATGATATAAATTATAATATATATATTAAAATCTAATTTAACCATAATAATGTTTTTATTACCAAACTTGAAGGTTGTAATGGAAAATGAAAACTCGTCATCCATGAAGGTGGTGAATCGACACATCACAGATGATGTTTTCATTTTTAAAAATAAAAGGAGTGGAGAAGGTATTTGATGATGGATAATACATTAAGACAATAAAATTGCATTATATATATGATAATGTAGTTACTATTATAATTTTTATAGGGTAGGCAAGGATAGGATAAGAAAATAATATAAATTAAAAGAGAAAGAAGGAGGATTTTACCTCTTGAATATCGTCTCCCTAGGAATCTCTTTAAGACACCTGGATTTAGTATTTTTCTAAGATCAGAAGGTCTTGGAAATGGTAAAGAGGATTAAGAAGGTAATTGAGAATAATTTAGACAAGATTCAAGTCTTATAAGATGTGAGGAGAAGGGGTATTATTTATAGGGGCGGAGAGAGGTGTTTTTTGATTATTTTATTCATTTATTTATTATTTTGGCTCAAGACTATCAATAGTGTTATTTTTTTTGACTAATTACAGTAACTAGAGAATGTGAGTTCTAAATAATGGGTTATTACCTCATCTATACATCATAAATGTCTCAATAATTTATTTATTTACTTATAATGTTAAATATCATAAATTACCGTATTTCACTATTCATAAAAAATCAACTATTTTAGAAAAATACCAAAAATTTACCCAATTTTTTTTAAATGTTTAGATTTATATAATGGAATCAATTTTATGAAAATATTTTTCTAAATATTAGGAATTTAATTTTTAAATAAAATCATCATTTATTTGGAAAATACTAGTTTTTATATCATAACTGATTTTACGATACTTTGAAAAATTAATTATGGTCTCATAAAATTTATTATAATTATAATTGAACAAAATATTAATCTATGAATATATTTTATGAAAATAATTTATTTAAATCATTATATCAATTATAAAATTATAAACAAAAATTTATGTTTCAAAAAAATACCGACACTTAATTTATCATTTTTAAAACATTTATTTACTTATTCCATGATATAAATATATCAAATTTTCATTTATGAAATTACTGAATTTTATTTATACTTTAATTAGTGTGGTTATTATTCTAATGTTCAAATTATTATTCCTAAGAGTCACTTTACTATTCCACCAGTCATGTTAATATTTAATAGCATATCAAAATTAGTTTAAGCTTAGTGTTGCGTGTAAGATATCAAATAAATTAAATTTATTTAAGAATATATATACCGTAAAATATTTTTTTATTATATTGAATCCCTATAGAACATCAATACACACTTCAAGAGTCTGTGGGAACACTAATATTCAAATTATGGGTGATCGCACGGAGGTCCGACGATGCCTTCGACATCTTGATGATCACCACGATCTCGTTCCTTAGATCTGAGAAGGTAATCAAAGATTTAACACTTGGAATGATAGTTTCTCTCTCTAGTATATAGTAAGGAGGATATAAGAGCTCTCAAATTATATCGGATGGATAGTCCCTTAGAAAAGAGATCCCTCTTTCTTATATAGAAGAGGCTAAACACTCAGAAAGAGTTCCTCAACCCTTGTATAAATAACGCCCACTAAATAAGAAATAAATGACATGTTATAAAAAACCAACTATGTCATAATTCCATCTATACATTTTTTATCACTTACTTTTAATATAAGATAAATATTTATATGATAAAAGTGATTCATTAACTCGACTCTTAATTCCTGAAAATATTAAATGAACCTTGAATATTAAAATAATATTCATTCGTATAATATTTTTGATGTATTCAATTAATACCTTGTGAATAACATCAATAAATAAATTAAAATATAATTATTATATACTTGAATAATAATGAATTCATCTATTCATTAGATAATGTTGATTCTCAGACATATCTTGGACCCTGTGGTGGGGTCCACCATGCCTTATACTCCTATTCATCAGGATAGGGAAGACTTCTAAATACACTATTGTGTATGACCCTATATGACCTTATCTTGATGGTAGTGAATAATATTCATATACTAGGAGTAGATACTAGCAATCAATCATGGAGACTAAGGAGATAAAAGAAAATTTATAGCAATGACAACCTTTCCTACGAACACATACCATGTAACATAATCTATTTTTTGTATGACATCACATAAAGGATGTACACTTCATGTCATCATCCTTTCTTGCTTTTTTATTTTTTGATCTAACTGGACTGACTTACCTTCTTCTACCATGTCCATGGATTTAGTGAAAGTACTACCATCCTGATTAACTAGGTCTGATGTATCACTTCCTTTTTAAGTGAAAAATTCTCTCTTGATTATTCAATCACTGTCATACCACCAATTATGCACCCAATTCAAGCTACCTCACTACAATTTCAATGACATAGTTTTCTTCTTACATCAAAGTATGTAATAAAATATTATACACTGGTAATAATCTCAAGTCTGGAGACCATTACATGTGTTCACAAATAGGAACAACTAATGAATCCTAAAACATGTGCTGTTCCTATTGGCAGATCAGTCCACATGATCTAATCTACTCGATATCACCAAGTGTAAAATTCATAAGAATAAGTCTCAATGCTTATGATCCCCTAGCACCTGATGATCAAAAATCATCTGTGTCCTATCAAAATTATATATCAATACCATATGACATAAGTTTAAGATTACTGTCATGGTATCTTAAGGTTCTCATTATAGCCTGGTAACTATTATAACATTTTTATATGAAATGTAATCTAATTACATTACCAAAAATATAGTGGATTCATAAGTATAAACACTATTATGGTACAGAAAACACATGTATATATCAAACTATATACATGTAATGGTAATCAAAGTACATAAATGAGCTGGGCTTAGGGAACCCACATAAAGCACTCCCACTTTCACTAGAGCAAATTTCTAACATGTCTCAACCCACTAGTTATCACATGAGAATCATGATTCTACTAAGATGTGGATTTAGTTAGGGGGATTCCACATAATCCTTTATGGTTACTCTACTAAATGAAATTTCACCTCTCCGAGTAAAATCCATTTAGAGATGAAAATTACGAAGTATATGCTTTGACTTCTTGTATGACCCAGGCTCCTTAGAAAGTACCACTACTGTAGTATTATCATAATAAACTAGAATAGGGTCTACACTAATAGGAATAAAACCAAAATCTGAGACAAAGTTGTGTATCTAGACTACCTTCTTAGCTGCATCAGAAGTCGGGTTATACTCATATTCTGCTATAGAATCATAGACCACAAGTTGCTTCGATCTTCTTAAACTCACTAAACCACCATTTAGGAAAAAGACATAGTCTGACTCTGATTTCAGATCATCATGATCTATTTTAAAACTAGTATTAATGTATCCCCTCACTACTAGTTCCTCATTTCCTCCATACATCAGTAATGTATCCTTTGTATATCTAAAGCACTTTAGGAAAGTCTTTACAACTGCCCAATACAACTCTCCCGGATTATCTTGATATATTCCCACCATGATTAAAGTAAAGGAAACATAAAAAATTGTATATAGTATATCATACATGATAGATTCCACTACCAAGGAATAAAGGATTATATTCATTCTTTCAATGTCCTCTTATGTTTGTGAACATATTTTCTTAGAGATATTGATACCATTTGACATTGGAAACAACCCTCTCTTGGATTGTTCTATATTATACCTTTTTAGTACCTTGTCAATATATGTACTTTTACTTAGCCCAAGTATCCTATGAGATCCATCTTGACAGATCTTGATCCCTATAATTTAGGCGTATTCACCTAGGTCTTTCATGGAGAAGCATCCATTTAACCAAGTCTTAACTGACTTTAATATTTGTACGTAGTTTCCCATAATTAATATGTTATCAAAATATAAAACAATGAAAATGATGGAATTTCCACTGACCTTATTATAGACACATGGATCACTTTCATTCTTGATAAATCCAAATTTTATTATGGCCTCATCAAAAAAAAACATTCCATGATCACGATGCTTGTTTCAACCCATAAATGGATCTATACAGATTGTATGCTTTATTAGAACTCTTTGACTTAATGAACCCTTTATGTTGAGTCATATAAACATCTTCAACCAACTTTCCATTTATAAAAGTAGTTTTAACATCCATTTTCCAAATTTCATAATCATAGAAGGCTACTATTACAAGCAATATTCTGATGGATTTTAGAATTTCTACTTGTGCAAAGGTTTTTTTTCATATTCTATGACTTGAAGTTTCCTAAAACCCTTCAAATCTAATCATTCCTTATGGGTATTTACTTTACCATCCATGTACATATTTTTCTTGAATACCCTTTTTCATCCAATGGGGTTTACTTCAGTTGGAGGGTCTTCCAAAATCTAAACTTGGTTTTGGTACATGGAATTCATTTCAGAATGCATCACATATTTCTATTTAGCAGCCTCCTTAGCTTCTATTGCTTTCTTGTAGGTTAGAGGATCATCATCATCTAATATTAATGTGTCACCTAAATTAATGACAATAAAACCACATCTATATGGTTCTATAACCTCTCTAGTTGACCTACACAGTACTTTTATCTTAGGAACATCTTCATTTCCAACTATCTCTTTTGGAGATGGTTCCTATACTTAATGTTTTGCATCTGAAGCATCAACTTCATCGAAGTTCATATTTCTCCCACTATTTTGATCGAAAATGTGTTACCTTTCTAGAAACATGGCATGTATTTCCTCAATTACTTTTCTAACTCAAGGGTTATATAGTTAATCTCCTTTAGTTTCTTTAGGATAACCTAAAGAGATTCACTTTATTCTTAGATATTATAATTTTTCACTAGGTATAGTCTTGAAAAAAATCCTCGCACGCCCACACATGTATGTGTGACATATTGGGTTTCTTTCCATACTAAAACTCATATGAAATCCCATCTTTAGATTTATTTGGTACTCAGTTAAGGGTATATGTTGTTGTCTTCAATGTGTATCCCCAAAAGAACAATGGAAGAGTTTCATCACTCATCATTGATCTGACCATGTCAAGCAAAGTTTGATTCCTCCTTTCAATAACACCATTACACTGAGGTGTATAAGGAGTGAGTTGGGATACTATATTACACTCCTTTAAGTGATAAATGAATGTTTGGTTGAGATTCTATCCGACTTGGTCTAAGAAAAGTGAATTAATCTTCTTACCAAGTTTGTTTTCTACTTTATTATGATATTACTTAAACATATGAAATAAATATCACTTATACATCATCAAGTAGATATATCCATACTTACTATATTCATCGGTAAAAGTAATTAAGTATGAAATACCATCCCTTACATCTAATATAAATGGACCACAAACACCAGTTTGAACCAATTCCAGTAATTCAATGACTCTTACTCCTTTCACATAGATGTGTACTTTGGTCATTTTACCTTGTAAACAAGCATGGCACACATCCAGGGGTTTTAACTCAGCTGAGTCTAAAAACTCCACTTGATGTAATTTTTCACACCCCGACCTAGGTGTTTAATTTATTTAACTATTTTTCTACCTTTAAATATTTTTTGCTGGAGTCTGGGGTGAGTCCCAGATGAGGTTTTTGAGTTTACAATAAAAAAATGCACATTTTGGATTTAACATCATTGGACGCACGGGTGGAGCGTGATACCGCATGGCTTCTCCCATGAAACTACGTGGCCTTTAGCTAATTTTATTATTATTAAAATGATATAAATTTATTTATTATTTTTATTTTATTATTAAGGTTATTATTATTATTATTATTATTATTATGATTATGATTATGATTATGATTATGATTATGATTATTATTATGATTATTATTATTATCATCATCATCATCATCATCATCTTATTATTATTATTATTATTATTATTATTATCATTTAATTTATTATTATTATTATTATTATTTTATTTTATTCTTTCTTCCTTTTTCTTCTTCTCTGTTTTTTCTTCTCTCTTTTGTTGTTCCATGCGGCTTCTCCCCCCATTTCCGGATCTGGTTTTCTGCAGCCCGCTGCCCCATGCTTTCAGATCTCCCAACACTAAGGCCCCCTCCATTGTTTTAGTGCACGCCCAACCCCTCCTCTTCCTTCTCCATCCCCTGAAAGATGCACCCTCCTTGCATCGCAGCCCCACCTTGCCTCCAGTAGGCCCTTTACCTCTTACCCGCAGCACCCGATCGCCCTTCTCCGGCTTCCCCGCACCCTGATCCACCTCCTACACCAACCAAGATGCCGCTCGCCCAACCATCCAGCTCCGTCTCTCACCGGCTGCCTCCTGCACTGCGTCCCAGCCACCCGACTCCTCCTCCTACAAGACCCCCTCCTCTCTTAAGTGTGGCGTGAACTTCTCCCAGCCACACCCAGTCCTGTGACCCCCTTGAAACAACCCATCTCCAGCCACTCCCCCCTGTAGAACGACCCCCTACAGCCCTGGTTCTACTATCTTTGCAATGACCAGTAGCCGTCGCACCTCCATCGGAACTACGTGCCACCCTCCAGGTCCAACGCCCTCTTGATGGCCCAACCCCCTTACTGCACACCCTCAGCCTCCCGCACCCCCTACTTCATCTGGCCAAAACCCTACCAGCCTGCCTAGTCTCCAATCCAGACCCCCTTCCACTCAGTGTGCACAGAACTCTGGCCGAGCCTCCGACCAGCCTCTAGTGCTGCCTCCTCCATCCAAGCTCCTACCCTACACCGCGTCGTCGTGCCCTCCATGTTGGCCAGCCCCCAGCTCCTCCTATTCGGCGCTGCCCATTTCTTTTGGGCTGGCACGAATCCCTCTGGAGTGGTCCCCTTTGGGCTAGTGTTAAACCCTCTGGCACAACCCCCTGTTGGCCAGCACGAAGCCCCTTGACCACACGCCCTTCTTCCCGTGTGCTTGCCGCCCCTTCCCGATGGTTGCATCACCCCACTGGTCAAGCGCATCTCCACACCAAAGTGAGGTTTGCACTATTTTTGTTTTAGTAGTAATTAATTTAATGTGTTTTGTGTTTATTTATATTGGTGATAATTTAATTTTAAAATAATTGAGTTTTGTTTGTGTAAAGCTATGAGTTACTTTTTGAATATTGTTTCATAAATCTTAAAGTGGTTTAGTAATAATGAAATCTATGCAAACTATGTTTTGAAAACATGTCGAGTTAGTTATTTTGTGTTTTTTGTTCATTTGGATCATTTTAGGTTCGTGTTTATGTATTTTAGTTATCTTTTCAATTGCAGCACGTTGGCAAGGAATTTCTGTGATGTTGTGGTCATAAGCAGGTTGTGCATACTTATGCGCGAGTGTGATATGTGCCACGTCGTCATAACTAACCTACAAGTTGAGGTAGGTCCCCCACTGCACTCTCCTTTTAAATTCCGAATTTATTAATTTCTTGATATTTTATTAAATTTAATAAATGGGAAATAATATAAGATAATTAATTTTTAAATGATTAATTGGTGTAAAAAGAGCCATTTATTTTATACACAACACTTGAATTATTTTCTTGATGAACGGGCACCCAGTATTGAAAGAATACCCGTTTTAACTTTAAACATAATTCACATAATTTAAAATGTAGTTCTAGTTTATTGATAAATGATTTATTTTGAAGCATGAACAAGTGTTTTGGTTCTCTTGAGAAATGAGGATTTTCTTTAAAATTGGTGAAGGATTGTTTGGAACTTTAATAAAATAAATTATTTTGGAAAACTCTCTTTGGGGTGACTCAGGGGTGATCTTTGGTGTAAGTTGACTGCATGAGTTGTGTGCGATGTTTTTTCTACTTGATTGACTTTGTTGACTCACCCCTTTTCTTTTTATTATACCTGTTGACATTAGAACTTGGCATAGTAAGTGAATCTTCTGAGAAAGATTGCTGAACTAGTTTAGATTACGCAATGGCTAGTGGACCATAGTAGAGAGGTACTTTGTTATTAGTGCTATGGGATTTGGACCCTCGGTTAGGCCATGTAGGGCAACACCGGGCATTTGGGCATTATGACTTCATTGAGTAGGGCATGCCTTCAGGATGAGTCAGATGTATAGTACGTTATGGATTGTTCACGAGATTGTAGGTTCAACTCATGCTCCCTTTAGTGTTTATTTGTATGTGGTGGACGATTGAGAGGTCTAGTTTGGTTTCTAACCCCTATGTGCCACCGTGTGTTGTGTGTTATGTGTGGTTTTCCTTCTGGCTAATAACTAACACTTGAATTTTCTAAATTGTTCGTGAAGATGTTTTCAATAATGTAATGCATCTTCTCCTTTCAAACATTAAACTAGTTTTTAAATTAAAAAAGGAAATGGACTGTTACTTGTTTTAGAAATGAAAGTGTGTGTGTGTGGAAACCTATATTTTGTATAATCTAGTTCAAACCTGAAATTGATAAATTCTTTATTTAAAGGTAGTGCATTGGGAATAGTTTGTTGGGAATGCCTACTGAGTTTTAATACTCACATCTATAGTGTTTTTCTGTTTTTAGTTTTGTTGTAGGTTTGACTCGAGTTTACTCACCGTGAGCAAGAGTTTTTTGTGGTTTGGAGAGTGACTCTCGAGGTCACGAGGAGTTGTGGTTGTGGTCAGGTTAGTTGGTTGTCGCTGACCGTTCTTTATTTTTAGTGTCATTTATTTACTTTAAGTTATTCTACTTTTCTTTCCATTGCTTTATTTATTTTCACTGGGAGAAATAATTCCCAATTGTCCTCTATTGATGCCCTGGTGCTTGTCACCAGCCTGGGAGGATCGGGAACACCTCTCGAGTCATGTCGTGGACCAGATCAGGTGATCGGTTCAGGGTCGAACTGGGTTGGTTCATGACAAAATGATATAAGAGGAGGTTGGATCCTGAGCGGACCTTGTTTTTCAGAGCGCCCATTGTTATTTGGTGTTGTCATGGTAGAAGGAGTAAAATTGTTAGGACTCGAGGTGTACGGACAAGAAGGATGTCATGAACCCTTGCTCGTTCTGAACCCCAGGTTACCATGGGATGTTTGGGTTGTCGATGTCTTTTGATTATTATGGTTTGTTTGGTATGGGGAAATGAAATGAGAGTCAGGCAAGTGACCTCCGTGAGCTCGCATGGTCTGGCAAGCCATGTGGAGCCGGAGACTTTACCCTAGAATGCTATCAGTGACAGTGGTGTGACTGACGTATGGCCGCCAACTATATGACAGACTCACCCGTCATCATTAGTTTCCCTCTAATGATTTTTTTTGGTTTTCCTTCTCTCCGAAAATCATTATGAAAAGTGTTATTTTGGTATTTGAAATGATATTGACCATGTTTGACCCATCTTATTGTTTTATTATTCCTTAGTGTTCGCCCCCAAGAAGGTTCTATGGATGCCCAAGGTGAATCTTTGGGTGGTGAATCCTTAGAAAATTCTCCAGTTGATCAGTCCATGGACTACGTCCTTGAGTTTCGAAAGTTGAACCCTCCCCTATTTTATGGGCAAGCAGATCCTCTTGAGGTAGAGGAGTGGTTGCGGAAGATTGAGAGGAACTTCAGTTTCATTGGGTTGCCTGAGTCATTGAAGGTGAATTTGGATACCTTTATGCTTTAAGGTCCAACCTGGAAATGGTGGAAGAATGTGTCTCAAAACAAGCCTCGAGAAGATATCACTTGGGAGTTCTTCAAGTTGTCGCTCATCCAGCAATATTTCTATGAGCTGACGAAGATAAGGAAGAGGATGGAGTTGTGCGGTCTCCAGTAAGGTGTTGGATCAATGTTGGAATTATTTCTTCATTTCCTAGACTTGGATCCATATGAACCGGGGTATGTTGGAATTGATCCCGTGAAAGCTCGGCATTTTGAGCTTAGATTATGTCCTGAGCTGTAGTCGAAGGTGGAAGAGTTCAATGTAATCACCTTTCCTAACGTGGTGAGACAAGCTTTCCTCGCTGAAGCTGAGTTAGCAGGAGGACTTGAGGTGGCGAAACCTCCTCTGGCCTTGGGAAGCAGCGCAGTAGATAAGGATAAGAAGAATGGGAAGAGACCTGATGCTGGTGGTACTAGTAGAGGAATCAATAGGCCTTTAGACCTTCAGTAATCTTCATCCCAACGCAATGCCTTGATATGTCACCAATTCGGTAAGCGGGGGCACAAGAGGCCGATGTGCCTGAATTCTCCAAGACCCTGACACACCTGTGGGTGCCTAGGCCACGTGCATCAATTCTATTAAGGTGTTTCCAAGAAGTGCACCGAAGCCAGACCTGGCTTGTCGAAGGTCTTCTCAGCCTGTCAGTAGGGGTGCGATGATGTTTGGGGATCAGCTTTTAGTTTTTCTCTTTGTAGTGTTCCTTGGATGTAGTGGTCGTCTCCTGTAGTGTTATGTGGGGTTTCTTTTCCTTCAGTTGTAATAATGGTTCTTATCAAACCTCTTTGAAACCTTTTTTCTAATAGATGTGCGTTTGGTAAAATTCTGGTTCATGTGTCATTTTTGGAAATTTTTGAAGCCTAACTGCAAGGTAGGAGATGCTTCAATCAACAGAGATCCTTCCATAGGCTTCAGAGTGAAGATGTCGCGTAGTCAGGTGAACCCCAATGATGTAAAAGACATTGGTATAATCTCTGTCTTTAGTGTGGTGTGATTTTTGTTTATCCGAGAGTGTGACGTCGTTGGAGTAGCAGTGGTAGTAGTTTTGATGT
This sequence comes from Viscum album, assembly GCA_963277665.1. Lineage (NCBI taxonomy): Eukaryota > Viridiplantae > Streptophyta > Magnoliopsida > Santalales > Viscaceae > Viscum > Viscum album. The sequence goes on along the minus strand of OY728153.1, from coordinate 1,489,191,286 downwards.
TAGATCCGTTGGGCCCTTCCCTTATCCCCCTCGTGGTGGGGTTTTTTTGGTCCATGCTAAAATTTTTCAAGTTCAGTTAGTTTTTCTAGTCCTAATGGTGGGGAGACCCATCGCGGGTCTTGTTGAATTTAGTTGGATTGTTTCCTATGGTGGGGAGTCTGTTCGGGCATCCCCGTGTCAAAATCATAGTTTCATTTTGGGTTTCATTTTGGTGGTGTTTAAAGTGTTCGTGTTTTGAGGATAAGTTGCATGTCTTGAGAGTTTGGTATTAGTTTGGATCGATCAACTGGAGGCGCTAAAACTTTTGGGGGTGAGTGACACTTAAGAAGTTTCTTCTTGGGTCTAGGTCCTATTGTGGCTTCCCGGGGATGAGAAGAATTATGGTGGGGAGAATTTTCACACCCCGACCTAGGTGTTTAATTAATTTAATTATTTTTCTACCTTAAAATATTTTTTTTCTGGAGTCCGAGGTGAGTCTCGGCAAGGTTTCTGAGTTTTCGATAAAAAAAATGTGCGTTTTGGGTTCGACGTCATTGGACACACGGGTGGTGTGTGACGCCGCGCAGCTTCGCCCATGAAACTACGTGGCCTTTTGTTAATTTTATTATTATTAAAATGATATAAATTCATTTATTATTTTTATTTTATTATTAAGGTTATTCTTATTTTTATTAATAATAATAATAATATTATGATTATGATTATGATTATTATTATGATTATTATGATTATTATGATCATCATCATCATTATCATCATTATTATTATTATCATTTACTTATTATTATTATTTTTATTTTATTATTTCTTCCTCTTTATTCCTCACTTTTTTTTCTTCTCTCTTTTGTTGTTCCACACGGCTTCTCCCCCCCAATTTCCGGATCTGGTTTCCTACAGCCTGCCCCCTGATTTCGGCTCTCCCCACACCAAGGCCCCCTCACTCATTGTAGCGCACGCCTAGCCCCTCCTCTTCCTTCTCCTTCCCCCACATGATGAACCCTCCTTGCATCGCAACCCCGCCTCGCCTCCAGCGGCCCTTCCGCCTCTTACCTGAAGCACTCGGCCGCCCTTCTCTGGCTTCCCCGCACCTTGATCCACCTCCTACACCAACTATGACACCGCTCGCCTAACCAGCCGGCTCTACCTCTCACCGGCTGCCTCCTGCACTGCGTCCCATCCACCCACCGACTCCTCCTTCAGGACCCCCCTCCTCTCTTACATGCGGCACAAACTGCTCCCGGCCGCGCCCAGTCCGATAACCCCCTTGCAACAACCTATCTCCAGCCGCTCCCCCTTGCAACGCGACCCCCTATAGCCCCAGTTATCCTCTCTTTGCAGCGCCCATCAGCCGCCACGCCTTCATCGGAACTGTGCGCCACCCTCTAGGTCCAGTGCCCTCCTACTGTCCAGGCCCCCTTTCCGCACGCCCTTGGCCTCCCGTGCCCCCTGCTTTTCCTAGTCGAACCCCTGCCGACGCACCTAGTCTTTGGTCCAGATCCCCCCTTCTGTCCAGTGTGCGCACAACTCTAGCCGAGCCTCCGACCGGCCTCCGGTGCTGGCTCCACCATCCAAGCTCCAGCCCTACACTATGTCGTCGCGCCCTCCCTACTGGCCATCCCCCGGCTCCTCCTGTTCAGCACTACCCATTTCTTTTGGGCCGACAGGAATCCCTCTGGAGTAGTCCCTTTTGGGCTGGTGCAAAACCCTCTGACACAACCCCCTGTTGGCCAGTGCGAAGCCCCTTGACCGCACGCCCTTCTTCCAGTGTTCTCGCCGCCCCTTTCCAACGGCCGCGTCACCCCACTGGTTGAGCTCGTCTCCACGCCAAAGTGAGGTTTGCGCTATTTTTTTGAGTATTAATTAATTTGGATCATGTTGTGTTTATTTATATTGGTGCGAATTTAATTTTAAAATAATTGAGTTTTGTTTGTGTAAAGCTATGAGTTACTTTTTGAATATTTTTTCATAAATCTTAAAGTGGTTTAGTAATAATACAGGCAATGCAAACTAGGTTTTGAAAACATGTCGAGCTTTTTATTTTGTGTTGTTTGTTCGTTTGGATTGTTTTAAGTCCATGTTTATGTATTTTAGTTATCTTTTCAGTTGAATCACGTTGGCAAGGCATTTCTGTGATGTTGCGGTCATCAGCAGGTTTCTTGTACTTTTTCTCGAGTGTGAGATGTGCCGCATCGTCATAACCAACCTACAAGTCGAGGTAGGTCCCCCACTACACTCGCCTTTAAATTTAGAATTTATTAATTGCTTGATATTTTTTTAATTTTAATAAATGGAAAAAAATATAAGATAATTAATTTTTAAATGATTATTTGGTGTAAAAAGAGGTGTTTATTTTATACATTACACTAGAAATATTTTCTTAATGAACAGGCACCCAGTAGTGAAAGAATTCCCATTTGACCTTTAAAAAAAATTCATGGAATTTTAAATATAGTTCTTGTTTATTGATAAATGATTTCTTTTAAAGCGTGAACAAGTGTTTTGGTTCTCTTGATAAATGAGGATTTTCTTTAAAATTGGTGAAGACCAATTTGGCACTTTAATAAAATAAATTATTTTGGAAAACTCTCTTTGGGGTGACTCAGAGGTGATATTTGGTGTATGTTGACTACATGAGTTGTGTGTGATGTTTTTTTCTACTTGATTGACTTTGTTGACTCACCCCTTTCCTTTTTATTATACATGTTGACATGGGAACTTGGCATAGTAATTGAATCTTCAAAGAATGATTGCTACACTAGTTTAGATTACGCACTGGCTAGTGCCCCATAGTAGAGAGGTACTCTGTTATTAGTGCTTTGGGATTGGGCCCCTCAGTTAGGCCATATAGGGAAACACCGGGCATTTGGGCATTATGACGTCATTGAGTAGGGAATGCCTTCAGGATGAGTCAGATGTATAGTACGTTTTGGATTGTTCACGAGATCTTAGGTTTGACCCATGTTCCCTTTTGTGTTTATTTTTATGCGGTAGATGATTTAGAGGTATATTTCGGTTTCTAGCCCCTGTGTGCCACTTTCTTCATTGGCCTTAGTGTGTGTTGTGTGTTGTGTGGTTTTACTTCTCGCTAATAGCTGAAACTTGAATTTTCTAAATTGTTCATGAAGATGTTTTCAATAATATAATGCACCTTATCCTTTCAAAAATTAAACTAGTTTTTAAATTAAAAAGGGAAATAGAATGTTACTTGTTTTAGAAATGAAAGTGCGTGTGTGTGGAAACCCATATTTTGTATAATCTAGTTCAAACCTAAAATTGGTAAATTCTTTATTTAAAGGTAGTGCATTGCGAATAGTTTGTTGGGAACGCCTACTGAGTTTTAATACTCACGTCTATAGTGTTTTCCTGTTTTTAGTTTTGTTTCAGGTTTGAATCGAGTTTGCTCGCCATGGGCGAGAGTTGGTTGGGGTTTAGAGAGTGTCTCTCGAGGTCACAAGGAGTTGTGGTCGTGGTCAGGTTAGTTGGTTGTTGCTGATCGTTATTTATTTTTAGTGTCATTTATTTACTTTGCGTTATTCTAATTTTCTTTTTTCTTATTTATTTATTTTCACTGGGTAAAATTGTTCCCAATTGTCCTCTATTGATGCCCTAGTGCTTGTCACCAGTCCAAGAGGATCGGGAACGCCTCTCGGGTCATGTCACAGACCATCTCGGGTGATCGTTTCAGGGTCATCCCAGGTTGGTTCATGACATAATTTATGTAAACGCTTCTCATTTACATTAATAAACCTGAATTTTCATAGGTGGTTGTTATACGAGTCATTTTCACTAGTTTTGTCATTGATTTCCATTATAGGGTTTTCAAGTTCATGTATATACAGGCGATTGTTAAGATGCGCCATACCATAACTTATGTTATCATTATAAAAGAGACAAAATTTATTTTCAAACCTAAAATAAAATACCAAGGTTTATAAACTCAAAACTAATATTATGTTTTTGGAAACTGATGGAACATAATAATAAATATTTAATACAAGAACCAAACCACTAGTAAAAGATAGATGACAATCTCTCACTTCCAAGGCTACTAGTCTCACTCCATTTTCACCTCAAAGATCCACCTCACCATTTTAAATCTTTTGAAATATACTTGGTTCCTGTATATGAATAAAAATGTGCGATCCACATTTTATATCCAATACCCAACTTGTAGATAAATATAGATTTCATTCAATGACCAAAAAACCCGAAGTAGAAGCACCACCTTTCTTCTTTTTCCCAGCTTTGTAATTCTTCTTCTAGTAGAATTTCTTACCACATGAAAAGTAGACAACCTCCTGATCATTTCCCTCCCTTTGTATCTTTGAATTTTTGGAAGAGAGGTGCATTAGTGACTTCAGCTTGGGTTTATCCTTAGACCCCTTAGCCTTTCCTTTCCAACTCTTGTACACCATAAGGATTGAATAATTGGTATTATTTATATCCTTATCATCTTAGAGAACTAAATCCAAAAGGTATAGGAGATACATTTTCAAGTTATTCATGTTGTAATTAATAATAAAAATTACGAATCTTGATGGTAAAGAGACAATAATGAGATCATTCACCAGTTCTTGGTTCAGTTTGAACCCAAGGGATTCAATTCTCTCAATGTACCCAATCATCTTGAGTATATGAGGTCCTTCTTGATTCCCTTATACTAGCTTTCACCCATATAGTGTACTTGATATCTCATACCTCTCTTTCCTTTCTCTCTTTTGATATAATTCTTGGAGATGAGTTTGCATATTTTAGGCATCTTCATCCTTATGCATTTTCTATATTTGAATGGGCATCAATGAAAACATGATACACTATACATCTAGTGAATCATCTACACGATTCTTATATTTTTATTTATCTACCTTGCTTACTCTCTGAGGGGTCTCAATAAGAATTGAGGAATACAACACATAAAGATTCCTCTCTTGGTGTAGTACTATGCACAACCAATCTTAGAAGTTATGACTGGTCAAGATATTTTCTCTATCCAGAAATGATCTTAGAGATAATATATCAGTGGTGTTGATTTCCATTTTGTCTGCAATAAATAAATTTAGAAGTTAATACTTTATCTTAATTACCGATTAGATATTACTAATTATTTAATTCATGAAATATCTCCCACTATTTTATCAAGCCCTAATATCCCTCACTACTAGATTTAGAAAACTCTATCGCTAGAGTATTCTAGTGGAAAGGATCCCTAGAACCTCTCCTCATAGTCCAAGATATGGCTATTCCACTAATCGTAGAATTTTAAGGTAGAAACTATACTGGATGAACACATTGACTCGCAACTCCTTTTACTATTGAGTGAAATCCCAACTTCTCATAATTTTAACCTTGATTCCCTCAATGATTTTCCTATAAAGCGGTAGAAAGATAGTTATAAATACTTATTTGTTAAAATATTTAGTTAATTTGACCCATCACTCTCATAATATTTCCCCAATAGTAATAGGCACCCTCAAATAGGGATGATGATCACTTAATACACTCGGTTTTGTTCAAATTTAAGTAACGAAAGACATTGTGACTAAATATTACTTTGAGAGGTTTTAATTATTTCTTGATGAATGTAATAATTTTCTATTAAATATATTCATTCTATGTGATTATGATAACAAATAAACAATGAGTTAATAGAAAACATTCATCGGGTCTTTATGCATTATTTAATTATTATTTTATGTGTTCCCACAAAAATGCACATTCAAAAAATAATAAACAATGTATAAATTAAATAATCTACCTAACTGATCTTGAGCATTTGGTATTGGTTGATCCATTTATACTCAATGGATAAACTATGACCTAAGGAGTATAATACCTAAGTCAGGTCTTGACTCGTGTTGCAGCTCTCATCCCACTCTAATGTTTCCACATCTTGTCTAAGATATCACCTCGTATTGGCATGGTCCATGTATTATAGTGTCACCATCATAATAAAATTATACCCATGCACAGTTGAAAGGGTTTTAGGAAGTGAAAAATACATATAGAATAATACTAATGGATACACATACCCTTAAACATATTAAACAAAGAAGAATGAAGCATAGACTATCAAAAATAAATAAATTATTACAATCATCACATGCAATTGTAATAATTAATTAAATAAAAAAAACCCATACAAACAAGGTCATTCAATGCTCAAGACGAGTCTGCAGATAAAATAAATGTGAAATAAAAAATAAAATGCGATAAATTCAAGTCAAGGGAAATTAAATAAATTAAATAGATTTAATGAATTATTTTAATTAAAATAATTTTATTTCATTTAGTCCTAGAATTAATTTAATTTTCATTGAAAAAATTAAATTAATTCGGAAATATTATTATTATTTTAAAATCCAAAAATAAATTATTTTTTTGAATATTTAAAAATTTTCCCAGGCCCCAGAACCCTTATAGGCCTATTATGGGTCAGGTAAAACCCATTCATGGATCATTCCTAGGCCCGTTCTTGGTTGGAAAAAACCTATATAGGGTGGTTTCGAGATAAGTAGACCCATGGGAGGCCGATGTGTGGTCAGTATGTAGGGTTTGGTTGATGGGAGGGCATTTGGGGTAGTAGTGCATAATAGGCCTCCACCATAGGAGCCGACTTGACTGGAAGAAACCTAAGGGGGTGGCATGTGTAGGGGCAGCCGACGCCCAAGGAGACATAGGCCACAATCAGGCAGTGGCTAAAAGGTAAGGATGGAAGAGGGGTTATGTCAGTGCCCTACACAACAAGGCTCACAATGGTGGGGAGATGCAACACCAGGTGGGTGGATGACCAGGAGGGAGGCCGCGGTGGTGCCTAAGAGGGGGTCTAAATGGTGAGGGGTGCACCATTGCTGAGGAGAGGAGGTCTACCGGGCTCGAGAGCTGAAAAGCTAGTGAGGAGGAGGCTAATCATAGTTTTTTGGTCATTTCCACTAGAAGCTACCCCATGTTTTTTCAATTTTTATGTTAAAAACTATTTTGTTGACTTAAGAAGCCACCATCTTACAATATTTTTTTGTTTTTTTCTTCTAAAAAACCTCTCCATTCTAATAAAAAGTTTTATTTAGATTTTATTTGTTTGCTGGACCAAATTAAAGGAAACACCCCCCATTCTTCTTCCTATTTTATTTTACATTGTTTTTGTTAAGTGTAGCAACTTCCCCCTTTAAAAAATTATTTCCTTAAGACTAATTTTTAGGCTTTGTTTCATTGTTGACCTGCATGACACCCCCCCCAAATTTAATTTTTTGTTTTTATTTGGATAATTCGACATTGGTGTGGAAGAATTGATCACCATCCAATACTATTCCAGCCACTAGAACCCAACCAGAACATGGTTGAAAAATAGGGGGTGACTGGAATCACCACCAGAAACCAAAACTAGGTAAAATTAACATATATATAAATATATGTTCTTAAAATTTTATACTCATAAAAAACAACTTTAGATCCAAATTAATTTTTCATATGACCATTACTTAGCCGTTCGTGATCAGATCGATTCTCGGTCAGATCAGTTGGGACCGAAATGAACCCCTACTTAAATTTAATTCTAATCTAATTTTTCTTTTCTTAGAAAATCCACATGATCCCTTTGATTCTATTTTTTTGGTACCGAAGCATGAAATAGAATCCAATGGGCTTGAAATTTTTAAATTTTTCATTGTCAATGCAATGTAACATCATCGTCTTTGATGATCTAAGCCTCGATAAAGGTCTAAAGATCTCACATGAATTTATTTAAGTAAAAAATAAAACATGAACATTTACCACATTCATATTGATAGTGCGTATGAATAATACTCATCCCTAGTGACCATCACTCAAAGGATCTAACATCAAATATCTCTATATTGTCTACACATGCTTTAATATTCCTTGGGAATGTCAATCATCAAATTATGAGTGCTAGCGATATATAAATGTTATCGAAGATGGAACACTCGAAACATTACTTTCTCTCTCAAGGATATAGGAAATAGGAGATATGATCTCTCAAAATCAAGTGGATGAATATTACCTTGGAAAAGAGATCCCTCTTACTTATATAGCAGAGGTTAAACACTAGAAAAGGGTCCCCCAACCCCCATTTAAATAACACCCACTAAATAAGTAATAAATGAAATGTTATAAATAAATAACTATGTCATAATGTCATTTCTATATTTTTTATCACTTAATTTTAATATATAGTAAATATATTACGTGATAAAAGTGAGTCATTAAATCAACCCGTAATTCCAACAAATATTAAATCAACATTGAATATTAAAATAATATTTGTTTGTATAATATTTTTTCCATGCATTCACTTAATACCTTGTGAATACTTGTAACAAATAAATTCAACTCCAATTATTCTATACTCTAATAATAATTAATTTATTTATTCTTTGGTGATAATTTATTCCCACACATATCTTAGACCCCGTGGTGGGTACCACCATGTTTTATACCCCTATTCATCAGAATAGGGATGAATTCTAAATATACTATTGTGCGTGACCCTATAGACCCTTATCTTGATAGAAATGAATACTATTAATATACCAGGAGTGAAATCTAGCAACCCATCAAGACCCCTAATAAGATAAGGAAACTTCATAGCGATGATAACCTTTTATACTAAAAGACATCATGCAATATATTCTATTTTTCGTACAATATCACATAAAGTAGGAAAAACACTTTGTGTCATCATCCTTTATTGCTTTATTATTTTTTGATCTAACTGGACAAACTTACCTTTATCTACCATGATCATAAATTTAGTGAAGGTACTACCATTTTGATCAACTAGGCATGAGATATCACTTCCTTTTGGAAGTGAAAAATTCTATCTTGATTATTCAATCAATGTCATACCACAAATGATGCACCCAATGCAAGCTACCTCACCATGACATCAATGAATTTTCTTTCATATTGAATCAAAGTACATAATTAAATAGTATAAACTAATAATAATCCCAATTTAAGAGACCATTATATATTTTCATAAACAGGAACAACCAATGACACATGAAACATGTGGTGTTACTATTGGAAGTCCAATCCTCATGATATCATATACTTGAGATAACTAAGTATGAACTTCATGAGAAGAATTCTCAATGCTTATGATCCCCTAAAACCTGATGGTAAAACATCATCTGTGTCCTGTCAGCATAATGTATCTCTACTATAGGATATAATTTTAAGATTAATATCATGGTATTTCTGAGTTCTCATAATCAATGAAGATTTCATAAAGAAGACATTTGAGAAATGAACTTAAGGAATGTATTACCCCATAAAGGAAGGGAGAGTAAGATAGGTATTTATGTGAGAGACATATATTCAGAATTTATAATCATTCCATAACATTAAAGATAGATATAAAGTGAGTTAGAGAGAGAAATTTTATAACCCAAATAAAATGGGTGGTTTAGAGAGATCCATTACCTTATGTTCGGATCCGTTCTGCACTTGCACTTAACATCCTGGATAATAAAATTAGATTTATTAATTACTTAATTCATAATATTTACATCTATATTTGATTTATTATAATTTTATTATGTTCATTTATAACCATTTCAATGAGATATAATGTTTAATTTTGTTGCTCTGGGAGCGTTTATTTCATAGTTATAAAGTCGGATCACTCGTGGATAATTATTGAAGTTCTTTTAAAATTGGAATATGAATTTAAAAGTGAGATTAAATGGTATTAAAGAAATTATAGAGATTAAAATAGTCCCAAGTATCCATATTCATTCTGAAAAAGGGAAAAATCATTGAGTAAAAATGTTAACGTTTCAGGGTGAGTTCATTTAGTCAGTTTTACCGACCGTCAGGAACTAGATTCATTTTGACTAATATTATGGACATATATTCATTCTAGAGCATGAAATAAGTTATAATATACTAATTATAATATTATTTAACCATAATAATATTTTTTTGACCATCCTTGAAGGCGATAGAGGAAAATGAAGTGCGTTGTTCATGGAGGTTGTGAACCAACCATACTGTAAACAAAACTTTTGTTTTAGAAATGTAAGAAGGGAGGGTTTAAGATGAATATTACAGTATAATAAAAACATATCAGTATATGTAGGATACTTATGTTACTATTTTTATTTCTATAGAGATTATATTGGGTGGTAAAATAATAATAAAATTGAAAGAGATTAGTGAAGAATATTACCTCTTCTTTTAGTTTTATCCTCTTATGATACCCCTTAAGGCTCCTTGAAAAGGTATTTAGATGATACCATAAGAAATATGATACAATGGATAGGTTTGGGAAGATATTTTAGAAGAAAATTTTCAAGATCCAAGGCTTAAAAGTTATGATGAGAAGGGATGGTATTTATAAGGGGAGGAGAGGGGTGTTTTTTGAATATTATATTCATTAGTTTATTATTTTATCTCAAGACTATCAATAGTATTTATTCTTATGACTATATATAGTAAATTGTGCTTGTGATTTCAAACAAATGGGTTATTAAATTATCCATGACTTAAAAATTAATGCATTTAACTTATAATGTTAAATACTATATTTTATAGTATTTCACCATTCACCAAAAATTAAAATATTTTAGAAAAATACCAAAAAGTTACCCTATTTTTTTTAGTTTAGATTCAAAAAATGAAATCCATTTTATAAAAATAATTTTCTAAATATTAGAAAATTAATTTTTAAATAAAATCCTCATTTATTTGAGAAATGTCAATGTTAATAATATGATAAATTTTATGACTCTTTGAAAAATTAATTATGGTATCATAAAATAACCTTTTCATTATAATAAAACATAATATTAATTTATAAATCCATTTTATGAAAATTAAATTTCTTTTAAATTATTATATTTATTATAAAATTGTAATTAAAACATTTTTTATTTTACAAAAAATACAAAGAATTAATTTATCATTTTTAAAAAATTTATTAACTTATACCATGATTTAAATATTATATTTCCATTGCATAAGTGATTTTACTATTATAATGGTTGATTTACTATTCCTAATGGTTAAATTACTATTCCAATGGTCATGTTACCATTCTAACTATCAGATTACTATTCCAACAGTCAGATTTTTAAAGGTCATATGAGTTCCCTACTTCTTATAAATACCTCATATTTCATTCATTATTCATTCACTTATATTTTATATAAATGTAATATATATTTTCATTTTAAAGTTTAATATTGTATTACTAATATTATTCTTCATTTCTACAACATTGTTCATGAGTACAGTTATTCTGGTAGATTGAACATATCTAAATTTTTATATTTTAGTTATATTATTTTCTATTTTTTATCCCCTTATAATATTTTAAATTCTTATGGAAACATTTTTCTTTGGGTTATGAAATTTCTCTCTCTAAATAAATTTCACAATATCTATATTTGATATTATAGAATTCTTCTAAATTCTATATATATGTCTCCTACATATATACCTATCTTATTCTACCTTATTTTGATGGTGTAATACATGTCTTAAGTTCATTTATCAAATTCATTATTTAAAATCAAAATCGGTTAAGGTAAATTTTTTTATCCCTTAATAATTTTATGTAATTCTAATTAAAATAATTTATTCTCATTCATGGTTTCATTAAATAAAGGAATATTTTAGGTATAACCATTTTGGTTTACATTTGGTTTGCAAAGAAAATTATATACTTAATCTTTATCCAAAAGTATTTATCTGATTCCTTAAAACACCATTTTGAAAGTTTATTTATATACTCAATTATCTACCATTTATCTAATCACCAAGACAATATCACATGGTGGATAGAGTCCCATTATAGATTTGGTTCACTCCCTAATCTCATACATGACGTCACATGTGGCAAAAACATTGTCCAATGCATTAGAGTGTTATCTGGGTGAACCCATCATAACATGTACATTATTATGTGTGCCAAAAAAGTAAATAAATCATAATTAATAAATATAATAAATAATCATGGAAATAAATGGGTTGCATAATTACGCCTCATATCATAATCAAAAGAGATTTCATAAAAAATGACATCTGAGAAATGAACTTAAGGCATGCATTACCCCATTAAAAGAATGAAGAATAAGCTAGGTATATATTTGAGAGACATATATATAGAATTTAGAATCATTACATAACATTAAAGAGATATATAAAGTGATTTATAAATAGAAAATTCATAACCTAAAGAAAAAGGGTGGTTCAGAGAGACCCCTTACCTTATATATGGATTCGTTCTATAATTTCAATTAATATATTGGATAATCAAATTAGATTAATTAATTACTTAATTAAGAAAAATTTTCATATGTATTTTATTTATTATAATTTTATTATGTTCATTTATAACTATTTCAATGAGATATAATATTTAATTATGTTGTTCTAGGATCATTCATTTTGTGGTTACAAGGTTGGATCACTCATGTATAACTATCAAAATTCTTATCAAATGAGAATAAAACTCCATAAGTGAGATAAAATAGTATTCATGAAATTCTAAAATTTAAATATTCCCAATTATTCATATGTGTTTCAACATAGGTACAAATCATTAAGTAAAAACATTAATGTTGTGTGGTTAGTTTATTTAGGCAGTTTTAACGACCGTTAAGAACTAGAATAATTTAATTAATATTATGGGAATATATTCATTCTAGAACATGAAATAAGTTATAAAATACTTAATACAATCTTATTTTACCATAAAAATAATTTTATAACCAGCCTTGAAGGCAGTGGAGGGAAATGAAGTGAATTATTTATGGAGGTGGTGAACCGACCATATTGCAAACAATGATTTCATTTTATAAATGAAAGAAGGGAGGGTTTAAGATGTATATTACAACATAATAATATCATATTAGTATATTTAAGATAATTATGTTACTATGTTTTTATGTAAGGAGATTATATTGGGTGGTATAATAAGAATAAAATTGAAAGAGATTAGTCAAGAATCCCACCTCTTCCTTTAGTCACCTCCACTTAAGATACCCCTTAAGGATCCTTGAAATGTTCTATGGATGAGACCCATAGTAAAAGTACATGGGGGGGGGGATATTTGGGCTTAAATTTGTCAATATCCAAGGCTTAGAAGCTATGAGAAGTAGGGGTGGTGGGGGGTGGTATTTATAAGGGGAGGAGAGGAGTGTGTTTGAATATTATATTCATTAGTTAATTATTTTCGATCAATACTACCAATAGTATTGAATATTATAACTATATATATATATATATATTAAATTTTGAATTTAATTTTTAAATAATGGGTGATTACATCATCTATGAATCAAAAATTCATGTATTTATCTTACAATGTTAAATATCATATTTTACCGTATTTCACTATTCATAAAAAATCAATTATTTTGTAAAAATACAAAAAATTCACCCTAATTTTTTTTTGATGTTTTGATTCAAAAAAATAGAATACATTTTATAATTCTTTTCCAAATACAATAAATTTAATTTTTAAATAAAATCCTCATTTATTTGAGAAATGTTTATTTTAATATTATAATCAATTATCCGACCCTTTGAGAAATTAATTGTGTTTTCATAAAATTATCTTATCATTATAATAAAACTTAATATTAATTTATAAATCCATTTTATGAAATTAAATTTCTTTTAAATTATTATATTCATTATAAAAGTTCAATTAAAACATTTATGTTTTATAAGAAATAAAAACACTTAATTTATCATTTTTAAAACATTTATTTACTTGTACCATTGTTTAAATATATATTATTTTTATTTTTTATGATACCTAAATATTATTTTACACTTACATAGGCGAGGATTTGATTTTAACAATCATCTTACTATTCTTAATGGTCAGATTACTATTCCAATGGTCAGGTTACTATTCCAATGGTCAGATTACTATTCCAACGGTCAAATTTTTAATAGTCATATGGGTTCACTAATTTATATAAACACCTCATGTTTCATTCATTCTTAATTAAATTATATTTTATCTAAAGTTTTTATATATTTTCATTTTCATGATGAATATTTCATTATTAACATTATGCTTTATTTCTACAACATTGTTCATGAGTGCAGTTATTTTCATGGATCGAGAAGATCCAAATTTTCATATTTTAGTTATCTTATTTTCTATTTTTTACCCCTCGTAATATTTTCAATTATTATGGCCATTTTTATTCTCTAAATGTAATTTTTAAATAAATACAATAAAATGTATTTGGTTTTATCATGTTGTGTGTGTGCATTATGCTACATTACTAAATATGAAAAAAATTATAATAAGGGAAATTCTATTGATAAAGTTATAGGTCGTTATATTTCCCCCCCCTTAATAAATTTCACCCTCAAAATTTCATTTTACATAATAAGGTGAAAACATGTTAGGTTACTTCTACTTCAAATATTCCTCTAGTTTCCAAGTTTCCTCCTCATACTTATGGTTTCTCCATAATGATTTTACTAGGTGTTTTGTATTATTTCATATAAAATTATCTCTACGGTCCAAGATCTTCACTAAATGCTCATCATAAGAGAGATCATTTTCTAGTTTTTTTTAAAAGGTTGGGGCCGAAGCCTCATTTTATTATGAATTCAGTACATGTTATGGATTTGGTATGTAATCCCTTAAGAGGAATACATGGAATATGACATGTACTTGAGAAAATTTTGGTGGGAGTTCTAGTCGATAGGCCACAACTCTTGATATGATTGTTAATATCAAAGGCGCCAATATACCTAGGACTTAGCTTTCCCTTCTTCCCAAATATCATAGATCTCTTTCATAGAGATATATGGAGGAACACTTTATTTCTAACCTCAAACTCTAGGTATCATCGATGATTGTAATTATAGCTATTCTATCAACTTTGAGCAATCCTAATGCATTGTTATATTGTATTGAAATTTTCTACAATTTCATCAACCATTTTAGGTCCCAAAAACTTGCGTTCTCCAAATTCATCCTAGAATGTAGGTATTTTATTTATCTTCCCATAAAGGTATTTATATGGATACATTTGGATTCTTGATTGAAAGGTATTATTGTATTAAAACTTGACCAAAGAAGGATTTTGATCCCATCCTCCTTTGAAATCCATCGAGCATGATCTCAATAGTCTTTTAGTGTCGAGATAGTATAATAAGATTATCCATCAGTTTAGGGGTGATAAGTCATATTGAAGTTCAACTCAGTGTTTAGATCATGTTGGAGACTCTTCCATAATTTAGAGTTAAATATCAGATCTCGATCAGATACAATTGATAGTGGTGTTCTATGAAGCCTCACCACTTCTATGATGTATATCCTTACAATTTTATTGAGTGATAATTCCCCTCAAATTTCAATAAAGTGAGTAGTATTTATAAGATGATCTGTAAAAAATCATATAGCATTATTTCCTCTTGATTTATTTGGATTAACAGTGAAAAAATCCATGGTTATGTTTTCTCACTTCTATTAATGTATAGGTAATGGTTTCATCATCCCCATGGAATTTTTCCTTCTAGCCTTCACATTTTTACATACCAGGAATTTTTATGTATATCTTGTGATCTTCTTCATATTCTCCCACTAATAGTTCTTTTAGAGATCTTGATTCATCTTCATGATTCCTAGGTTTATGGAGAAGGTCGAGCTATGTGTATCATTCAACCACCCCCTCTTTATCTTAGGATTTTATGGTACACATAGATATGACCCAAATATTATAACTCCTTCATCAATTTTGAACTCCGAGGATTTCCCTTTTCTTATAGATTATACCTTATTCTGTATTTCCATATCATCTCTTTGAGCATATTTTATCTTCTCTAGAAGGGATGGATGATAAATAATTTGGGAAAGGAATTATTATTTCACTCCCTTTATGATCCCATGTCTGTCATTTTAAAGTACAAGGAGATTGGATCCTTCTCAATTCTCATCATTGATAAGGTCACATGATCCTTTTTACTTTGATCATCTTCCACATTATTTTTTTTCTAGGATGGTAATAATTGAGAAGTCATAATCATTAATCATTTATAACGATATTAACTTTCACATATTAAGCTCCTTCTATTTGAATCAATATTTGAGTCTCTTATAATTTGTATATATCTCACATTTCTCTCCATAAAGATAATACCGCCAAATTTTCAATGCAAAGATGACTGAAGCTAAATCCAGATCATGTGTTGGATAGTTTTTCTCATTAAATTTCATTTATCTTTAGGTTTAGGCCATCACTTTATTATTTTTTCATTAGTACATAGCTCAAACCCTTATTTGAAGCAATGCTGTATAACATGAAAAGTTCCCCACTTGAGGGTGGTGTGAGGACTGGTGCATGGATAAGACCCTTTTTAAATTTCTCGATGTTTTCTTCACATTCATCAGTCTATAAGAAATTTACTCCCTTATGAGTCACCTTGGTTGGTGGGTTTGAAAATTGTGAGAAGTTTCTCACAAATCGTTAGTGATACCCAGCTAGTCTAAAGAAACTATGGATCTCTATTATTGATGGTGGTCTAAAACACTCCTCAAATAATTTTATCTTAGAAGTGTCCATATATTTCCCTTTACTAGTGATAAAATTCCCCAATAATGATAATTACTCTATCAAAAACTCACATTTACTATACATTTCATATATATTCTTCTTTCATAACATTTTTATAACAGTATTAAAACGATCCTCATAATCATCATTTCTTTTGGAGTATCAGAACATCATATATAAATAATACCAAAATATTTTCAAGGTAATCTCTAAATACTCTATTAATTAAGTTTATAAAGATTAATATAGAATTAGTGAGCCTGAAGGGAATCACTATGAACTCATAGTGTCCATAACTCATTCAAAAGGTAATATTGGGGATATCTTCCTTCTTCACCTTTAATTGGTGATATACCGAACAAAGGCCCACCTTAGAGAAATAATGGGCCCCATGTAGTGGATCAAACAAGTCATCTATCCATATAGAGGGATACTTATTATTTATCATGATTTTTTTGAGTTCATTCTAATCAATGAAAAGGAAAATTTAACCATTATTATTATTGAAAAAGAGGACTGATGCACCCCATAGTGAAGCACTTGGGTGTATAAAACCCTTTTATGGATTCTCCTATAACCGTGTCTTCAGTTTTCCCAACTCAATAGTGGAAATTTTTTAGGGATCATTGGATATAGTTAGATATCTAGGTATAAGTTCAATTGAGAACTCAACCTCTTGGTTAGGTGGAAGGCTAAACAACTCTTCAGGGAATACATTAATGTAGTCTCTCACAATAGGAATTTCTTCAAGCATGATTCTCTCATTTGTATCATTCATTTTATATATATATTCTTATTCATAAGGTAATAATATCCACACTTTAGATGAATATTCCAAATGAGATTCAACCTCTTCATTACACTTGTACATAATCATAGTATGACTCGTTATGTGAACAATGAGCTCCCTCTCCTAAAAGTTAAAGTTGGATTTATATAAGGATAACCAATATGTTCCTAATATAGAATTAAAATGCACTAATGGAAGAAAGGAAATATTTTTTGGGAAGTTCAGTACATAAACATTGACCAAGGAGGATTTATATCCTTAGGATACAATAATTTCTCTATTTGATATTCTGACAAATATATCAACCCCTATGTTTTTAGGTGGTGTTTAAATAATTCTAATAAACTTGAAATATATGAAAGAATTCATAGAATCAGAATCAAATAGTAAATTTTCTATTCTTGAATGAATAACTAGAATACCTATCACCACATCATTAGTGATGACATATTCCTTGCCATACTCTAGGAATTGGGGGCTGTTTTATTGATTGTCTATGACAACCCCTGGATTAGGGAATTGGTTTTCATAATTCCCATGTTCCTTGCAGTTGAAACACTAGACTACAAGCTGAGTGTTTAGCCAAACCTTTATTTATTCCATCAAATTAGTGGTATTATTAACCCCCCTTTGACATTGATTAGATTTATTCCCTTTTTTCCACATTTTAAGCATCTCTTAGTTCCCTTGAGACGTTTTTTAGGATGCTTATTCCCATATTTTTGACACACAAGAAGCTGGATTTTATTTTTTTTATGATATTTATCCATTGATATTCCTAAATAAAACTTTATTTTACACTTTTTATCTCTAGGACCACGAGACCAATGAGAGAATACAATATTTATCTCAACCTATAGGGAATAATGGACAATATATTTATAGCTATAAAAGTATTGAATCACTAAATTTTTTTAGAATCAGCTTTAACCCACTAAATAAATGCTCCACCTTACTTTTGGTGCTGATAACAAAACCATAGGGGTATCATGAAAGCCTTGTGAAGTTTTACTTATACATCAAGATAGACTCATCTTACTTTTTCTTTAGTAAAAGGAAATCCCTATCCATTTTAAGATGGATAGTTTGAGGAAAATATTTATTGAAAAATATTTTATTGAATTCTTCCTATTCCATAGAATTAATTTCCTCTTTGGACTTTGTGTTTTTGATCAGTTTCCACCACTAATCAGCTTCCCCTTCAAGATGATAGAAAACCAGAATGGATTTCTCTTATAATAAGGATTATATGACATAGAATATCTTCTCAATGAAGTTAATCCATTTTTACATGATTAGGGGATCATAAGATCCAAAAAAGGTAGGATTCCTTTATCACATAAAGGAATCAAACACAACTTTTTCATTCTTAGGAGAAGGAGGGAGTTTCACATGATTAAAGTTATTATTCATAGCTTGAGTCAACTAGGACAATACTACCATGAATTTACCAACTCCCACTACCATAAGGTTAGGAATATCATTAGGCTAATCATAATATTTCCTACCACATTGGCTATTGGAACAGTTCCTCCTATTTCCCTCTATTAACTAAAATAAAGGAAAACAATATGAGAATAATTTAACTAGTAAACATATAAAAGGGAAACTATGAAATTATTGAAATTACTTATAAAGACAAGTAAATCCTAACTTTTGAGTATCTAGGTTTTAATCTATGTTATCCATGGTGATTTACCTATTAATTTTTATAACCTAATAACCTATTTAAGTCCTTCATAATGTTTTGTAAAGAGTTTGTGAATTTTCCAAATCATAAATCACATGAGTGTAAAACTAGGTGTACAAAAAGACCTCTTTATTGTGAACCAAGTGACGATTGATTCAATTCCCAATACACCATTTTTAGTGTTATTAACCCTAGGTACATCTATGCTAGAGTCACATCTAATTTTAGTATCCAGATAGGGATGTAACTACTTAGAAACCACTTTCTCTATATGTCACCAAAATTTCATGATATTTTCCTATAATTAGATTTATCATAAGGGTTATCACTAAATTATTATATTCCCAATATATAAAAACAACTAGAACATTATTTGGTACCAACTATAGTGACCCAATCATTTTACACATATTATTACATGATTTTTAACATAAATATCCATTAAATACAACCAAAGGATTGAAAATCCTAGTGTCATTGGAAGAGTAGGTTCATAATACATCAAAGTGAAACTAAACTAAACTAAAATTAATTTATTTTAATATCCATAATGAACTCCTAAATCCAATTGAACTCCTTAAACTTCATAAGATAAAATGGGGAAATATATAAACAAAAGGGTGAACTATAAATCCCAATAAGGGAATAAACACAATAATGAAGAATATCATGATAACATAAAAGACAAGGCTCATGAATAATCATATATAGGAATACAATAAATCACATATAATTATAC
Organism: Viscum album; assembly: GCA_963277665.1. Taxonomy (NCBI): domain Eukaryota; kingdom Viridiplantae; phylum Streptophyta; class Magnoliopsida; order Santalales; family Viscaceae; genus Viscum; species Viscum album. The sequence continues at coordinate 1,489,171,517 of OY728153.1, read as the reverse complement.
GATCATGGAAACATAAAAATTTGGTAGTAACATATAACATGAAATAAGAATAATTCAAGGCTAACTACTAAGACAACATCACATGGTGGACAAAATCCCATCATGGATTAAGTTTACTCCCTAATCCCATACATAACATCTCATGAGACAAAAACATTACACAATGCATTAGGGAATTATCTGGACAAACCCATAATAACATGTAAATTCTCATGTGTTCTAAAAAATTAAATCAATCATATTTCATAAACATAAGAAATACCCATAGAAAGAAATGGGTTGCACAATCTTTCTTGATATCATAATCAAAAGAGATTCATAAAGAAGACATTTTAGAGATGAACTTAAGGAATGTATTACCCCTTCAAAGTAAGGGAAAATAATCCAAGTATATATATGAGATACATATATACAGAATTTATAAGCATTATATAACATTAAAGAGATAAATAAATCAAGTTAGAGAGAGAAAGGTCATAACCCAAAGAAAAAGGGTGGTTTAGAGAGATCCCTTACCATATGTTCGAATTAATTATGCAATTACACTTAACATTCTGGATAATAAAATTAGATTCATTAATTAATTAATTTAGAACCTTTTACATATATATTTTATTTATGATAATTTTATCATGTTAATTTATAACTATTTCAATGAGATATGATGTTTAATTTTGTTGTTCTTGGAGCATCTGTTTCATGGTTCCAAGGTTGGATCACTCATGGATAATTATTGAAGTACTTAAAAAATGGGACCACAACTCTTGAAGTGAGATAAAATGGTATTCATGACCTTATAGAAATTAAAATAGTCCCAAGTATCTATATCTATTTCTAAATAGGGACAAATCATTGAGTAACAACATTACTGTTACATGGTTACTTCATTTAGGCAGTTTTAAAGACCATCAGAAACTAGATTCATTTTAATTAATATTATAGACATATATTAATTAAATAGCATGAAATAAGTTATAATATACTCATTATAATCATATTTAATAATAATAATAATTTTATGACCATCCTTGAAAGCATTGGAGGAAAATGAAGTTCATTGTTCAAGGATGTGGTGAACCAACCATGTTGTAAACAACACTTTCATTTTAGAAAAAAAAGAAGGGAGGGTTTAATATGGATATTAAACCATAATAATAACAAAATATTAGAATATTTATGATACTTATGCTACTATTTTTAGGTGGATAAAGACTATATTGGGTAGTATAATAAGAATAAAATTGAAAGAGATTAGTCGATAATCTCACCACTTCCTTTCATCGCCTGCTCTTAAGATACCACTTATGGACCCTTGAAATGATTTTTTGATATGAAAAATGGAAATAAGATATGTGGATAGGTTTGGAAAGATATGTTTTCATAAATTTGGAAAGTTCTAAGTCTTAGAAGTTGTGAGGAGAAGGGGTGGTATTTATAAGGGGAGGAGAGAGGTGTTTTTGAATATTATATTCATTAGTTTATTATTTTGTCACAAGAATAAAAATAGTATTGATTCTCGTAACTATATAATGTAAATGTTACATGTGATTTCCAAATAATGGGTGATTACATCATCCATGACTAAAAAATTCATGTATTTAGCTTATAATGTTAAATATCGTATTTTACCATATTTCACTATTCACCAATAATTAAACTATTTTAGAAAAATACAAAAATCTACTCTAACCATTTTTTGATATGTATATTACAAAAATGAAATCTATTTTATGATAATAACTTCATAAATATGAGAAACTTTAATTTTAATTAAAATCATCATTTATTTAAGAAACATCAATTTTATTATTATAATCAATTTTCTAACACTTTGAAACGGTCTCATAAAATTATCTTATCATAATAATAAAAGATAATATTAATTTATAAATATATTTTATGAAAATAAAATTTATTTTAAATCATTATATTTATTATAAAATTGTTATAAAAACATTTATGTTTTACAAAAAATATAAACACTTAATTTATTATCTTTAAAACATTTATTTACTTACACCATGGTTTAAATATTATTTTACCCATACATAGGTGAGGTTACTATTATAATGATCAGGTTACTATTCCTAATAGTTAGATTAATATTCCAATTTTTAGGTTACTATTCCAACAGTCTGATTACTATTCCAACAGTTAGATTTGTAATGGTCATATGGGTTCACTACTTCCTATAATTACTTCATATTTCATTCATTATTCATTCACTTCTATTTTATCTCAAGATTATATATATATATATATTTTAATTTTCAATATGAATGTTTTATTACTAATATTATGATTCATTTGTACATCTTTTTTCATGAGTGCAGTTATTCTGGTAGTTCGAGCATATCCAAATTTTCATATTTTATTTATCTTAATTTATATTTTTTAACCCCTTAATATTTTCAATTTTTATGGAATAATTTTTATTTGGATTATGACCTCTCTCTCTAACTAAATTTCTTTCTCTATTTGATGTTATAGAATTATTCTAAATTCTGTATATATGTCTCTGACATATATACCTAACTTATTATATCTTCCTTTGATGAGGTAATACAAGACTTAAGTTCATTTTTCAAATTTATTCTTTAAAATAAAACCGTATTAATGGGAAATTTTCTATCCCTTGATCATTTTATGTAAATCTCATTTAAATTATTTATTCTCATTCATGATTTTATTAATAAAGAAATATTTTAGGTATGAAAATTCTAGTTTACCTCTATTTTTCAAAGAAAATTCTATAATTACTCTTTCTCTAAAAGTCATTAACCAATTCCTTAAAAAAATATTTTGAAAGTTCATTTCTATACCCAATTATCTACCCTTTCTCTAACCACTAAGAAAACATTACATGGTGGATAAAGTCCCATCATGGCGTAGGTTCACTACCAAATCCCATACATGATGTCTCATGAGGCAAAAACATTACCCAAAGCATTGGATCTCTATCTAGTTGCACCCATCATAACATATACATACTTATGTGTACCAAAAAAGGAAATCAGTTAGAATAAATAAACATAATAAATTCCCCTAGAAAGAAATGGGTTTCATAATCTTTCATCATATCATAATTAGAGGAGATTTCATAAAGAAGGCATTTGAGAAATGAACTTAAGACATGTATTACCCTATAAAAGGAGGGGATAATAAGATAGGTATATATGTGAAGTAATATATACATATTTTAGAATCATTACATAACATTAAATAGATATAGGAAGTGTGTTAGAGAGAGAAAGGTCATAAACCAAAGAAAAAGGGTGATTCAGAGAGATCCCTTACCTTATGTTCAGATCTATTCTGTACTTGCACTTAACATGCTAGATAATAAAATTAGAATCATTAATTACTTAATTCATAAACTTTTACACAAAAACACACACACACACACATTATTTATTATAATTTTATTATGTTCTTTATAACCATTTCAATTAGATATAATGTTTATTTTTTTTTCTGGGAGCGTTCGTTTCATAGTTCCAAGTTCGGATCTATCATGGATAATTATTGAAGTTCTTTTAAAATGGGAATAAAACTACAGAAGTGAGATGATATGGTATTCATGAAATTATAGAAATTTAAATAGTCCCAATTATCCATATGTGTTCCGATATATGGAAAAATCATTGAGTAAAAATGTTAACATTATGTGGTTAGTTCATTTAGGAGGTTTTACTGACCATCACAAACTAGATTAATTTTAATTAATATTATAGAAATAATTTTATTATAGAACATGAAATAAGTTATAGTATACTTATTATAATCATATTTAAGAAAAATAGTTATTTTATGACCATCCTTGAAGGCGGTGGAGGAAAACAAAGTGCATTGTGGAGGCGGTGAACCAACCATATTGTAAACACTACTGGAAAAATCACCTATAACCACAGTTTGGAACCATGGGTATAGTCCCTAAAACTGTGGGTATAGGATATACCCATGGTTTTATAAATATTGGGCTACCGAGGCATTGGTATAGAACTATACTCACAGTTTTATAAAATCCATGGGTATAGCCCTGGAGATTTCTATAATACCCATAGTTTTATTTAAACCATGGGAATATATCTATACCCACATTTTACAAATCCATGGGTATAGATTATTAAACCAGACATAATATTCCCATGGTTATTGAACTGAGGGTATAGATCCTTGACCTGTAAAAAAAATACAGCCTTCCCACACTGTGTTGCTATAGTAACCAGAACTGGGTTGCTATAAAAACTAGAAATTTTAGTTGGGGGCCTTCGTTCCTTGGAACCCCAAAGTTGGGGAACGTTTCCCCCTACAACCCCAATGATATAACCACATTGCTCCACCCATGGAAGTTTCATCCTGGTGCGCAGTATAAGAGATGATGCAGGAACATCTAGAGATGATGTTTGGAAGCATTATTTCTGAAATATTAACATTACATAAAGGATGAATCATTATAGAATTTATTGTCCCAAAGTTACAAGATGAGTTCTTGATGATAATATGAAGTAAATATAGAATATGATAGATGAATAAAGGTGAAAATTTTGAAGATACTTTGAAGTGAATAAAGAATTCAGATACATTTTCAAAATATGATTCATATATAAAAGCTATTGTTTATCCAAAAATAAAGTACCAATCATCGGAAGTAGAAGCATCAATGGAAGCTAAATGAGACAACCTTGAAAAAGTTCATAAGACTTTACTATAAGATAAAATATCTTAAGAACTTGGAATGAATTCTCATAGTGATACATAAGATTAATAGTTTATTACATAATAACTAGGAAGATAATATGTATGTGTTACAATCAAAGTGATACATTAGGTTTATCTATTTAGAATATTTTGAAACAACAAAATTATGTGATACAATTGGAATAAGTGGGTGTAATCAACAAAAGTAATTATGTACTCATATAATATTTATAGAAAAATTATCTCTAAGATAAGTAAGAAGATAGAACAAAATGATGTAATTGAAGAACTGAAACAAGAATTGAAGGTAAGCATGAAAATTAATAAACAACATGAATTCATCATGGATGTCCTTAGAAAACAACATGAAGAGAAAATGATGATAGTTCATGCTGAAAATAATTATCTCATTGAGAATCTAGAATAACTACTAAAGGTTAAGGATTTGAGGGTCACTAATCTAGAGGAATATCTCTATGTAGTGAGGGAGAAGCCTAAAACAATAGAAAATAGCAAGAAGATTTTTGTTTTGGGTTCAAGAAGTATGTAATAAAAATCCATGGGTAATTTAAAAATACCATATAGAAATATGTTACCATAGTGACATGTCTATTCCATTTCAACCATACCACTATGAAGCATAAATGGAAGAATAATGGATCATCACTTACATAGAGAAAGAGGGATGAAAAAACTCAAAATACATTTCTTCAAAGGAAGAATTATTTACCAGTGAGTTGGTCATTAAAAAAGGGGTTAATTAAAATTCATGAAAAAAGGAGGTTTTTCCAATTGTTTCACATCAAAGAAAAACTTAGAAGAATAATGGAAGGGGTTGGTTCACAACGACCAACCACATTTCACAGAATGAAGATATTGGAGATACCCCCTCTCCCCTTGCTCTATATTGTTTAAACTGATGTGTGCATTGATTTAGGGGAGATTAAATAAAAGGGATAGTTGCACTATTTGTGCACCAAAATAATAATAATTGAGGATTTGAGGAATAATTTAAGTTAAATAGGTGTTTAAATCTATCACCTTGAAGGCCACAAGCTGGAATCTATCTAGATGTATTGTTAAATATGTTATCTTGGTAATTTAATGATGGAATATAATTATATTTTATAGAATCTATGTTTTCCATGACAAAATATATCTATAAATATTGGAAGTGAAAGGAGATTATGTAATCAGTATTAAGGAAAATCTGTGAAACAATATTTTCTCATCCATCACCTTGGAGAAAACTATGATGAATCTATACAGACATTCTAGAATATGTCTGTGCATGCTGAAATATTATAAAATAGTGATTATCATGGCTTATTTGAAGTTATCTTGGTATCAAATTTAAGTACCTTGACCCCCAATTGTTTTTAGACATGCTTAAAAGACTCCAAAATTGAGTTTGGGCCCTATCTAATGATGACAGTCCTTAGTGAAGTGATTGGAAAAATTTATAAGGAAGTAGAATTATTTAATATTTCATGTAAATTTATTTTTCACTAACATGATGGTATTAGATAATTGGTTTTTCCAAGATAACCTTGAAGATTATTGAATAAGATAAAATTATCAAGTGCCTATCATGGTAAAATCATTCCACCATGTGGTGATAGGAAATGAAGACATTAAGGGGGAGTTGAAAACTTTGCTCATACAGGTTGTTTAGCCTAATTTGGAAGAAAGGAGATGCCTTGTGATATGAGTTTTAAGAAAAACTGCAGTGGTTTTACTGAAAATATATTGGAATCATGAAAATTAGTGTTTACATGCTGGACATTTAAAGTTCAGTGGATACCAAATCCAAATATGGATATGAATTATGCAAATGAATGTAGTTTCAAAGACGAAATTTCCCAACAAAAGTTGAAAATCTATCAAATTAAGAAAGAGATAATTAATATAGTTCCATGAATTAATCTATGAACCAATTTTATTGAATCTTTCATCTAAAAAAGTCAAATCTGGATCTAATTGTATATGCTGTAATTAGTCTAAAGATGTTGGATTTATGAAGATCTGTAGTTATATTGCTTGTTACAGAGTAGAGCAGGTGTCAAATTCAGACTTTAAGGTTGTCTTAGTTTCAACCATATTATATGATATCTTTCCAATGGTTTCTAGAAGTGAAATCATTCATGAGATGGAATATATCTCTTAATCTAGTATTCATGAAGTGTTTTTAAAGGTGATGATTTCTCTGGACATATTTAGTGTATGGAGTATGTTGAGGGGGGGGGGGGTTATAAAATGGACTTGATATTTCCCAAATAGACAAAGATACTTTGTATTTTATTACAAAATTAGGAGAGAATAATGATGTTTTGGATTTGATGCTTTGGTCATACTTCAACATTTTCAACAAAATCCAAAGGGGGATATTATTGTAACCAAGGCTTGATTAGTTGGATTTGTGGAAAATATATGAGGTATGAATGAGGTATGTTTGATTGAAGAGGCATGTTATTTTTCATGAATAATGGAATGAATATATATTGCATGAATATTTGTTGAAAATATATGTATAGAGAGTGAATTTGATGTGTCAACATAAATAAGAAGTCTTGTAAGAGAACTGATGGTGAATGTATGCATGGAATAATTTCATAATGAAATGAAATTCAGGATTTGGAGATATTGATATGTGTTTGGATCATGGATGAAATTTTATACATGTTTAAAACTGGATATGGATCATGTTCACTAGTTGAATTGAAGAGGTGGTTGATATATTGAGGCTGTAATTGATCTTAATATCTGAAGTCTGGAAATGATTTAAAATACATGAATGCTGGAGAAATTTTTTACTGGTTTAGTAGGCTGAGGTTACACAAAATTTCAATGGAATACATAAATATTGTTGCATAGGGATTTAGAAGCTTTTATAAAGCTATTATAGAATGGGAACTACGATTGTAGGTGTGGACAAACAGGATAATAGGAAGTGTTCATGAGGGAAAACATGTAGCATATGAATGCAACTCTTGCATGGTTTAGATGATTGCTTGAATAAAGTTTTCGAGTCCCATGCCAATGATGTTCTAAATGAATATTTTTGGTAATATAGATTCCATAATATTTAGAGTCTTAAATGAAGAATACAATGTTGTGATATTTGAGATTTTATTTTAAGGAAATTTTTTAATGAAGACTCATCATACTGATTTCTTAAATGTATATTTTTAAATAAAGATTCAAATTCCAAGATTCTAAAGAGTTCAAAAGGATAGTTTGAATGTGGATATTTTCAGATTTTAGTAGATCACATATTTGAACGTGGTGAAGGTTTTCATGCCTATAAAATCAGAGTATAAAGAAGAATAAAAAAAGGAAACTATCTTTTATATGTGTTATGTGGCACTCTATTTGGTGTCTTGGACAAGGGATTAATCACCCTGATCCTAGGTGAGATGTGTTTGAAAGTTGAAAGTCTTACAAGGGGCATTTAGTTTTTTCTTTTAGAGATTGAAATTCAATACAAAGATCCCAACTATCATGAGGAATTTACCATTCCTTTTCTAGATGAGTGGAATTCCCTAGAAAAACAAAACTATGTGGTAGTGTCTCTAAGAATGAACAAAATATTCATAGAATAACTAGTGGGAAGATTCACCCTATTCCTAACATTGTATCAGAGAATAAAGGTAGCTTCAGACAACCTATGGTATTTATTTTGGGGATATTGTTGTATTTATGGTTGTGTGGAACTCCAATCAGTGTATGTGATAAGGGAATAACTGCCTTTCCCCCAGTTTCAATCTGCTTACAAGTCCTAAGTCCTACCATGGGGTCAATGAAGGTTTTATTCGGAATTTCAAACCAAACTATCTAGTGTATGATAAAGTATTTTTGGCACCAAGGTATTTCTATAGTTTCATTGGGATGGTGTCTAATCATAAACTCCAACAATGTACAATAGATCATGATCTGATATTACATTATCAAATTGGTTATGAATGTGAATTTCCATTTATTAGCCCCAACACATTATCATTTCACCACCTTTTATACCCATATAATTTCTAGAATCAATATGTATTGATAGTCTCCCATATCTTCTCATTATAAATTCTAATGTCCTCAATAATTATTCATGGGAATTCACAATTCATTCCCAAATATTCACAATCCCTCCTTAATTATCCATGTTTCATAGGCCTTCCCATGGGTTAGACATAAACTCTAATATAGGAAAAATATGATGGATTAAGGTGGATGGGCTGCGCCCATGGGCGGGCACAAGTGTTCAGGCACCAAGGAATCACCACTCGATAATGATTTTACCAACAAAAAATTAATTAAAATAGTAGTAGAAAATAAATAAAATTTCAGAATGACCCATCTGTTTGTCGGACATCCATAATGAAGGAAAAGAAAATAAATATAAACAACATAGTAAAAGGGTAGAAAAAAATAAAACACACTAATTAATCCCTCCACTACCCTAATCTCCCTCCCCTATAAATAAAATCGTGTAGCTACCTCCAGTGCCCTTCTAGCCCCTTCATAGAATATAACTACCCTCCATTTGTAGAATGAAGTAAAAGGTCTAAGTGGACGATGTAATAAAGAAAATAAAATAAAAACTAAACTAGAGAATACCTATATCTTGTGACTATACAAGTCACTGCTCCAACATAAGAACCACAACGCCCCATGGGTCAAAACATGTCCCTGAAAGAAAGGGGGAAACATATTATATTAGTTCAAGAGAATTTAGTTCCATCTATTTTTTTTGGTTTTTTTTATCTAGGCATAATTTTTCTTGGTTATGTTATGTATTGTTTAATTTGGTTAATACTATTTATTTCTATTTGGACCAATTCACATTACAATAGTTTTGTACACTTAATTTTTTTTTATTTTTTTTCATTCCAAATCCAATTGATTATGTTCAATTCAATTCACTTCACTTCACTTCACTTAAATTGAGTTTATTTTAGTTTATTTTAGTTATATATTTTCAATGTATGGTTCATTTTATGTTTTTTCTATTCATTTTAGTTTGGATTGAATGATCATAAACCATAAAATGTTGGGTCGTTTTTCAATATTTGATCATTTAAAATCATTTTAAAACAATATTATTTTAAATAATATCTCTTATAGAATTTGATTATAATCTCTAAGTAATATTTGAATTATCATATCCTCATCATATCCATAGACCCCGCTGATTTAAATATATTTAAATCATGTGTGTATCAATGACATAGAAACACAATATAGACTTATACGTGGGTTTACCTATGATAGACCACATTCAAATTCTAGCTTCAAAGGCTAATCAAAACAATCACCTAGAAATTACCACAGTGTGGTCCTCACAATTTTGAATCTCATCCCTCGTATTATATGTGAATAATCATGACTTTGAACATGGTATTCATTATAGCATAAATTATTCTATGTTTCTCATAGATAATCATATTTCCTGAAATGCACACCAATTATTTGGTGTAATTTTCCCCTATTTTCCCCCATGACCTGCACAATTCTTAATAAAATGAGTATCATGTCCTTTCATCACTCCCTTTGATTCATTAATCCTCCACGATGACAAAAAATCCCACCATTATTTCATTATGGTGTCATCATATTAATTTTATAGTGACCACAACCTTCACTACAATATGGTTTCTCTCATATTTCCATTTCATCATATTCATGTTTTCATTGTAATGTGGAATGGATATCCCAAAATCTTAAATATAAATTAATACACCTGTAAAATAATATTCCCCAAGTCTTATGCATCATGAAATGTCTTACAAAACCTAATGAAATTCATGCACATCAGCTCTCAGAGTTGTACAAAGCTCCCTATAAATTCATGTGAAGGCAATCAAAAAATTCATATTCATGCACAAAATAAAGTGGTATGTGTATATGGTATGTTTCAAAATTTTTCATTTTTCAATGAAAGAAAAAGTTATTCAATATTTTCATCAAATGACATCAAAACCTATTTGGATTAATCTAATGCCTTCTCAAATAATTCAATATTTATCAAAAAATATTCTAAAAATTATCCTTTATAAAATATTATATGTTTCATATTTGATAGTTGAGATGCAATTTAAAATTAGGGGAATATTTTAGTCAAACTTTCCTGTGATGCAAGGAGACCCATGTAAATTAGGGTTTATGGATAGGTAAGGGAGGGAGATGAGGGGGATTAAGAGCTCGAGTCGGAGGTAGGGAGGTGGAGGTAGGGAGGTAGAGGCAGGAAGGTGGAGGGATGAATGCAGGGTTTGGGAGGTGGAGGCATAGAGGTTGGGGCGGAGGGAGGGAGTGGATACAGAGGGAGGGAAGTGAGGGCTGGGAGGTGGAGGCTGGGAGGCAGAGTAAGGGAGGTAGGGGATGAGAGATAGATGTGGAGGGAGGGAGGTGGGGGCCAACAAGCGGGGGATGGGAGGTTGAGGGGGAGGGAGAGAGGTGGGGGCTGGGATGTGGAGGCTGAGAGGTCGAGGCGGAGGCAGAGGACGAGCGGTCAAGGAAGAGGTAGGTAGGGGAGGGGAGTGAAGGGGAGATTAGGGCTCGTCAAAGGGGGAGGAGGAGGAGATGACTGAATGAGGGTCATTTTTTACGAGGTTATTCCCATGGGTTTTAAATAACCATGAATATTGGTTTAGAAAAATGGTCTATACCCACAATTTTCTTAAAATATGGGTATAAAATCACTGGCTTAAATCCATTTTCCAGTAGTGAAACAACACTTTCATTTTAAAAATGAAATAATATAGGGTTTAAGATAGATATTAAACCATAATAATAATATATCAGTATATTTAGGATACTGTTGTTACTATGTTCAGGTGGATGGATATTATATGGGGTGGTAGTAGAAGAATAGAATTGAAAGTGATTAGTCTATAATCTTACCACTTCATTTAGTCAGTTCCTCTTAAGCTACCCCTTAAGTTTCCTTGAAATGGTCTTTGGATGTGACAAGAAGCACTAGGAGATATAAGAGAGGTTTTTTAAGATATCTTTTTAGAAAATTGGAAATCTAAAAGGCTTATAAGTTTTTACAATAATGGGTGGTGAGGGGTGGTATTTATAATAGTAAGAGAGGAGTGTTTTTGAATATTATATTCATTAGTTTATTATTTCGGATTAAGTATGACAATAGTATTGAATCATGTAAATATATATATTAAATGGTTCATGTAATTTAGAACTAATGGATTCTTATATCATCAATGACTCAAAAATTCATCTATTTATCTTATAATGTTAAATGTCATATTTTAGAGTGTTTTAGTATTCACCAAAAATTCAAATATTTTAAAAAAATTCAGAAAATTCACCCTAACCATTTTTTGATGTGAAGATTTCAAAAATTAAATCCATTTTATGATAATAATTTTCTAAATAAAAGAAATTTATTTTTTAATTAAAATACTCATTTATTCAAGAAATTTTAATTTTAATATCATAATCAATTTTACGACCCTTTTGAAAAATTAATTATGGTCTCAAAAAATTATCTTATCATTATAATAAAAATTAATATATATTTATAAATCCATTTTATGAAAATAAAATTTCTTTTAAATCATTGTATTTATTATAAAAGTGAAATTAAAAATTTACGTTTTATAAAAAACAAAAACACTTAATTTATCATTTTTAAAAAATTTATTTACTTCTACCATGGTTTAAATATATAAAATTTTCATTTTATATGATACATAAATATTATTTTACACTTACATAAGTGAATATACTATTCTAATAGCCATGTTTCTATTCATAATGGTCAGATTACTATTCCAATGACCAAGTTACTATTCCAACGGTCAGATTATTATTCCAATGATCAGATTTTTAATGTTCATATGGGTTACCTAATTTAATTAAATATCTAATTTTTCATTAATTATTAGTTCACTTAAATTTTATCTCTATTTTATAAATATTTTCATTTTCAAGATGAATATTCCATTATTAATATTCTTCTTTATTTTTACTATGTTGTTCATAAGTACGATTTTTCTAGTGAATTGAGAAAATTCAAATTTTCAAATTTTAGTTATATTATTTTCAAATTTTTATCCCCTTGTAATATTTTCAATTATTATGGCCATTTTTGTTTTCTAAATTTATTTTTTATATTAATATAATAAAATGTTGTTGGTTTTATCATGTGGTGTGTGTGTATTTTATTACATTACTAAATATAAAAAAAATACAAGAATGAAAATTACATTGATAAAGTTATGGGTCATTACATTCTTCCCATTGAAATTTCACCCTCAAAATTTTGTTTTACATACTAAGGTGAAACATGTGAGGGTACTTGTAGTTCATAAATACTCTGGTTCTCATGTTTCCTCCTTGTACTTATTGTTTTCACCATATTAATTTTACCAGGTGAGTTGTTTTTTTTCATATAAATTTATCTTTAAAGTCCAAGATATTCACTGGATGCTCCTCATAAGAGAGATAATTTTCTAGTTTTACTACCTCTGAATTCAGTACATGTGTGGGATCTGGTATGTACTTCCTCAAAATGTATATGTGGAATCTATCATGTACTTTAGAAAGAGTTGGTGGGAGTACTAGTAAATAGGACACAAATCCGATGTGATTGAGAATATAAAAGGGTACAATGTACCTGGGACTTAGCTTTCCATTATTCCCAAATATTATGAATCTATTCCATGGAGATATGTAGAAGAACAATTTATCTCCAATCTCGAACTCTAGGTCTCATCGACGATTGTCAGCATAACTCTTCTGTTGAATTTGAGCATCCTTGTTGCGTTGTGGTATGGTCTTGACATTTTATACAATTTCCTCAACTATTTAAAGTCCCAAAAAATTGTGTTATCCAGATTTATCCTAGAATGAAAGTGTTATACATTTCTTACCATAAAGGGATTTATATGGATCCATTTTTATTCTATAGTGAATGGTATTATTGTATGAAAACTCAATCATAGGAAGATATTGGTCCCATCATCCTTTGAAATCCATTGATAATTCTCTCAACATGTATTCTAGTTTTTGGATAATCCTCTTAGACTGGCCATCAGTTTGGGGGTGATAAGACACACTGAAGTTCAACTCAGTGTTTAGAGAATATTAGAGACTCTTCCAAGATTTAGAGGTAAATATTGGATCTCAATCGAATACAATTGATAGTGGTGCTCCATACAACCTCACAACTTATATGATGTATATCCTTGTAAGGTGATAGAGTGAGAATTCCTATCAAGTTTAAATTAAGAGGGGAGTATTTGTAAGATGATCCACTACAACCCATATATAACTATTTCCCCTTTATGTATTCATAAGACCAGTGACAAATACAATGGTGATGTTTTCCCATTTTCATGTAGGTATGGGTAATGGTTTCGTCATCCCCTTGATATTTTTCCTTTTAGCCTTCACTTATTGACATAATAGGAATTCTGATGTATATTCTATGATCACCTTCTTCATATTGTCCAATAGATAGTTATCTCAAAGATCTATATACATATTTTTACTTCCTGGGTGGATGGAGAAGGTTGATGAATGAACATCATTCAAAAACTCCATCTTTATATCAAGATTTTATGGTACAAATAGTCATGAACCAAATCTTAAAAATCCTTCTTCATAATTTTTGAACTCTAAGGTTTACCCTTTTCTTATATCTTCCATGTTCATCTATATTTCCATATCATCTCTTTGAACATCCATTATCTTGTTTATAATGGATGGTCGAGAAATAATTTGATAAATGAATGATGATGTTCCTTCCTTTATGATTCCCATGTTCATCCTTTACATGTATAAGAAGATTATATCCTTCTCAATTATCATAATTGATAAGCCAATATAATCCTTTTTTTACTTAGAGAATCTTCTAATTTATTTTTATTTTCCAAGATTTTAGTTGATTGAGAAGTCATAATCCTTATTTAGATCTAATCATATTTATTAGCACATATTAATCAAATTCTATGTGAATATATATTTGAGGCTCTTATGATCTGTATATATCTCACACTTCTCCCCATAGAGATAATGAAACCATATTTTCAATGTGAAGATCATTGTATCCAAATCTAGATCTTATGTTGGATATTTATGCCCATGTAATTACAACTTCCCTAAGGTGTAAGCATTAACTTTATCATTTTAAATTAGTAAACATCCCAAAACCTTCTTTGAATCATCGCTGTATACCATGAAAAGTTCCCCACTTGAGGGTAGTGTGAGGACTGGTTTAGTGATAAGACTCTTTCTCAATTCCCTGAAGTTTTCTTCACATTCATTAGTCTATACAAACTTTCCTCCCTTTTGAGTTATCTTGGTTAGTAGGTTTGAAAATCACGATAAGGTTCTCAAAAATCATCGGCAATACCTATCTAGTCTAAGGAAACTACTAATCTTCATTAAAAATGTTGGTCTGGACCACTCCTCATTTTCCTTTGTCTTAGAAGGGTCCAAAAATATCCATTTTATGGTGATAACATGAATGATACTTCCTCCATCTAGAACTAACATTTATTATAATTTTCATATATATTTTTATTTCACAATGTCTTTATCATAGTTTTTAAATGATCCTCATGATCCTATTTTCTTTTGAAGTATATCATAATATCATATATAATTATTACCATAAATTTTTAAAGGTAATCTCTAAATACTATATTCATTAATTCCATAAATATTACTAATGAATTAACGAGTCTGAAGGGCATCACTATGAACTCATAGTGTCCATACCTCATTCAAAAGGTAGTCTTGGGGATATCTACCTTCTTCAATTTTAATTGGTGATCCTTATCAAAGGACTACCTTAGAGAAATATTGAGGCCTATGTAGTTGATCAAACAATCAATCTATCTATGATAGGGTATACTTTTTCTTTATCGCTATTTTTTTGAGCTTATGATTATCAATGAAAATTCAAATTGACCCATCGTTATTCTTTACAAAGAAGACCAGCGCACCCCACAGTGAAGAACTCAATACTATAAAACCCTTTTTTAGATTCTCTTATAACTTCCTTTTCAGTTCTTACAAATAAATGGTGACTACTCTATAGTGATTCTTGAATATAGGCAGAGATCTAGGTATAAGTTTAATTGATAACTCAACCACTTGGTCAGGAGGAGGGTCAGAAAACTAATCAAGGAATAAATTAGTGCATCCCCTCATAATGGGAATATATTCAATCATGATTCTATCATTTGTCTCAATCATTTAAGATAGATCTACTTTATCATAAGGAAATAATATCCATATTTGAGATGAATATTTTAAAAGATATTCTTCCTCTTCCTTACACTTATATAAAACTAGAGGATTACTTAGGATGTGAAGAGTGATCTCTATCTCCTGATAGTTGATGTTATATTTATATAAGGATATTTAATCCATTCCCAATATAGCATCAAACTCCACTAAATAAAGTAATACAATATTTTATAGGAGGTTCAGTCCATAAACATTGATCATAGAGGAGTTATATACTTTGTATGTAATAATTTATCTATTTTTTGTTCTCATAGATAGCTCAAACCCTATGTTTTGAGGTGGTTTTTGAATAGTTATACTAAACTTGAAAGATATGAAAGAACACGTAGAACTGAAATCAAATAGTATTTTCTCTATTCTTGAATAAATAACTAGAATACCTATCACCATGTTGTTGTCAGTATCCACACATGTAGTAGTGATAACATATTCCCTTCTATACTCTCTAGGCCTTGGGGGTTATTTTCAATGATTATTTCCAACAACCCTTGTATTAGGGCATTGGTTCTCATAATGCATGTGTTCTTTGTAGTTGAAAAACTAGATTACATGATGAGTGTTTATATGAACCTTCTTTTCTTCCATTTCATTAATGAGATTCTTCATCTCCCTTTGATATTGATTATCCTGATTCCCCTATTTTCCAAATTTGAAGTATCTCTGAGTACCTTTGAGATAGTTTTCATGATGATTCCTACAACATTTTTGGCACGTGGGTAGTTGGATTTACTTTCCTCCATGATATTTATCCACTAATCCTCCCAAAGAATACTTTATTTTATGTTTTTTATCACTAGGATTGCGAGACCACTGAGATTCTGCAATCTCCATTTCTACATTTATAAAATAAAAACATATCTTTATAGATATAAAAGTATAGAATTTATAAAAATTTTCATAAACTCATCTTTAACCCACTAAAGAAATAGTCCAACTCACTCTTAGTGTTGATGATAAAGTCGAAGGCATATTGTAAAATTCTTGTGCAGTCTACCTCATACACCCTGATAGACTCATCTTCATTTTTCTTGAATATGAGGAACCACCTCTCCATTTTAAGATGGGGAGTTTAGGGAAAATATTCATTAAAAAATATATTTTTTTTGAATTCTTATCATTCCATAGAATAAATTTCCTCTTCAAACTTCATTTTCTTGATAAGTGTCCACCATTGGTCAACTTCCCCTTTAAGAAGATAGAAAGCCATCACAAATTAATCTTCTTCTAAGAATTTGAGGACAAATAATAACTTCTAAATAGAGTTAATACATTTTTCTTTGATGAGAGGATCAGAAGTTTCACTAAAGGTATGAGGAATTTTTAATATAAAGGACTCAACTATAGCTCTCTCTTTCTTAGGAGAAGGAGGGTGTTCCACATGATTCAAGTTATTATTTATATCATGATTCGATTAGGTCGGTACTTCCATAACGTTTCTATCTCCCACTCCCATAAAGTCAAGAATATAATTAGGGAAATAATTTCCTACCA
This sequence comes from Viscum album, assembly GCA_963277665.1. Classification (NCBI taxonomy): domain Eukaryota; kingdom Viridiplantae; phylum Streptophyta; class Magnoliopsida; order Santalales; family Viscaceae; genus Viscum; species Viscum album. The sequence continues at coordinate 1,489,154,054 of OY728153.1, read as the reverse complement.
TGTTCGTTGTTGGCACAATTCTTCCTATTTCCTACCATTAGCTAAAATAAAGGAAAAACAGGATGATAACACTTTAACCAGTATACATATAAAAGGGAAACTATGAAATTAGAAGGAATAAATTATAAATACATGTAAATCCTAACTTTTTATTCTATAGTTACAAATATATGTTATCCATGGTGATTTACCTATTAATTTTTTTAACATAACAATCTATTTAAGTCCTTTATAATGGTTTATAAAGAGTTTTTCAATTTTCTAAACCACATCTCCTAGGCATGTAAAACTAAGTGAGCAGCAATGCATACTTTTCATACACTTTATGATGATTGATTCAATTCCCAATTCACCCTTTTGGAGTTATTACCCCTAGGTACAACTTTTCCAGATCCATATCAACTTATAATATGCATAAAGGGATATAATTACTTGGAAATCACTTGCTCTATACATCACCAAATTTTTTGGATATTTTTGTATAATTAGACTTACCCATATGGCTATCACTAAGGTATTTTATTCTTAATATCAATAAATAAGCAGACCATCCTCTGATATCAACTATAGTGACCCAATACTTTTACACATATTATTACATGTTTTTAACACAAATATCCATTAAATACAACCAAAGGATTTAAAAGCATAGTGTCTTTGGAATACTGGGTTCATAATACATCAAAGTGAAAACAAAATAAAAATAATTTTTTAATCTCTATAATGAGATAAAAAATCCATTTTGTCTCTTAAAACTATATAATATAACCTAGGTAAATATATATACAAATGGATGATCTATAAATCCTAGTATGGGAATAAAAACTTCAATGAAGAATAACATGATAACATAAAATACAAGTCTCATGAACAATCATATGGAAGCATAAAATAAATAACATAGAATCATAATATCTTGGAAACATAGGAATGTAGTAGAAACATATAACATGACATAATCATAAGTTAGGGATAACTACCAAAACAACATCACATGGTGGATAGAGTCCTATTAATGATTAGGCTTACTCCCTGACCCTATACATAATGTCTCTTGAAAAAAAACATTACTCAATGTATTGGAGTGAAATATGGGTGCACACATCATAACATGTTCATTATTATGTGTTAAAAAAATTTAAATAAATCATAATATATAAACATAAGAAATACCCATTGAAAGAAACAAGTTTTACAATCTTACCTCATATCATAATCAAATGAGATTTCATAAAGAAGGTATCTGAGAAATGAAATTAAGGAATGTATTAACACATAAAAGGAAGGTATAATAAGATAGTTATATATGTGAGAGACATATATAAATAATTTATAATCATTAAATAACATTAAAGAGATAGAGAAAAAGTGATATCGAGAGTGAAAGGTCATAACACAAAGAAAAATGGTGGTTCTGAAAGATCCCTTAACTTATTCCTAGATCTGTTTCACACTTTCACTTAACATCCTAGAAAATAAAATTCAATTAATTAATTAATTAATTTAAAACCTTTTACAAATATATTTTATTTATTATAATTTTATTATGTTCATTTATAACCATTTCAATGAGATATAATGTTTATTTTTTTTACTTTCAGAGCATTCATTTCATGGTTCCAAGCTCAGATCACACATGGATAATTATTGAAGTTCTTGTAAAATGGGAATAAAACTAAAAATGTGATATTAAATGGTATTCATGACCTTCCAAAAATTTAAATAGTCCTAGGTATCCATATTTTTTATGACATTACGACAAATAATTGAGTAAAAATGTTAACATTATGTAGTTAGTTCATTTAGGTAGTTTTACCAACCCTCACAAACTAGATTCATTTTAATTAATATTATGGAAATATATTAATTATAGAACCTTAATTAAGTTATAATATACTTATTATAATCTTATTTAACTATAATAATAATTTTATAACCTTCCTTGAATACGGTGGAGGAAAACAAAGTGCGTTGTTCATGGAGGTGGTGAACCAACCATATTGTGAACAACTCTTTCATTTTAGAAATGAAATAAGGGATGGTTTAAGATGGATATTTCACCATAATAATAAAAAATCAGTATATATAGTATAATTATATTACTATTTTTAGGTTTATGAGGATTATATGGCATGGTATAAGAAGAAAAAATTGAAAGATCTAAGTTGAGAATCTTAATCTTTCTTTAGCCGCCTCTTCTTAAGCTACCTCTTAAGGATCCTTGAAGTGGTATTTGGATGATACTAGTAACAATAAAATGTCGGTAAGAGGTTTGTTAATATATTTGGGAAAAACCTTTTCAAGATCCAAGGCTTATAATTTGTGAGGATAAGGGGTCTAAGGGTGGTATTTATAAGGGGAGGGGAGGGGTGTTTTTGAATATTATATTCACTAGTTTATTATTTTTTCTCAAGAATATCAATAGTTTTGAATATTATGACTAAATATATTAAATTTTTCATGTAATATCTAACTAATTTATTATTATATCACCCATGAATCAATAATTCATGTATTTAGCTTATAATATTAAATACCATATTTTACTGTATTTCACTATTCACAAAAAATTCAACTATTTTAGAAAAATACCAAAAATTAACCCTACCCATTTTTTGACATGTATATTACCAAAAATTAAATCCATTTTATGATACTAATTTTCTAAATATGATAAATTAAATTTTAAATAAAATCCTTATTTATTTGAGAAATGTCAATTTTAATATTATGATTAATTTTTGACCCTTTGAAAAATTAATTATGGTCTCACGAAATAAAATTATCATTATAATAAAACATAATATTAATTTATAAATCCATTTAATAAAAATAAACTTTATTTTAAATCATTATATTTGTTATAAAAGTGAAATTACAACATTTATGTTTTATAAAAAACACAAACACTTAATTTATCATTTTTAAAACATTTATTTACTTGTACTATGGTTTAAATATTTCATATTTTTTATATGATATATAAATATTAATTTAAACTTAAATAGGTGATGATACTATTATAATTTTCAGGTTACCATTTATAACTTTCAGATTATTATTCTAATGGTTAGGTAACTTTTCCGACGATCATATTACTATTTCAATGGTCACATTTGTAATGGTCATATGGGTTACATAATTTATATAAATTCTTCATGTTTAATTAATTATTAATTAAATTATATTTTATCTCAATGTTATATATATATTCATTTTATAGATTAATATTGCGTTGCTAATATTCTACTTTATTTCTATAGCGTTGTTCTTGAGTGTGGTTATTCTCGTGGATCGATCATATCCAAATTTTCATATTTTAGTTCTCTTATTTTATATATTTATCCCCATGTAATATTTTAAATTATTATTTTCATTTTAATTCTCCAAATTCAATGTTTAAATTAATATAATAAAATATAGTTGGTTTTATCATGTGGTGCATGTGCATTATGCTACATTACTAAATATGAAAAAAATTATAATATGGTAAATTAAATTGATAAAATTATAGGGTTTTACAGTATCCATATTTATATTCTATTGAAAAGGGTCCACACATTTATTTATAAAATAATTTAATAAGATTTTTTCCTTTCACCATTTCCACTAAATGGAAATTTTTTCATCTTGCCTTACAAAAAATAATGAGATATATTCAAAGGTTTTCGTTTTGAAGAATCTAAATTTCATTCTTGATATTGTTTTTTCAATCACTTATTGTTTACATGAACAAGTTTATGATTACACAACTGGGTGTGATATGAGTCATATTAACTTGATTCATATTTGATTGAAAATAATTATTTTTCATATTATAGTACCTAAAGACCATTATTAAAATGTGTAATCACATAATATATTCTATCTTTATAAAAGTAGTAGCTCTTATTTATGAACTTGAAAATAAATCCATCTATATTTAAAATGGACAAGATATTATGTTTTTGTTACACTATTCAAACAATAATAGTTCATTAAAACTATATTTATTCCTAATTATAAAGTGATATGATAGTCTCTAATATCTAATGCAGTTAGTCTTTCTACGTTGGAAACTCAAAGATCCACTTCACCTATGGTAATATTTGTGAGATTGTGTTTGGAAATGGAAATGACCTCAATGAGTATGAACCTTTATCTAACTTACTTATAAAGGTTTCATCTTAATGAATAAAGTGTAAAATATAACTCAAATTTATATAAAATGATTTCATGTGCTTCTAGAAAGTTTAATAAGATAAAAATTGAGTATGTCTTTAGAGGTTACACTCAATATTTTAAGATGTGGTGTCATCTTGTCTCACATCCTCACCTTATTCTATCAACCATTTGATTAATGGATAACTATGAAACTTCAATAATATATATATAATACCACCCTACCGGTCATGGAATTAAACTTCTTGACTGGTCAAACAACACACACTTTCCATGGTGTGTAGAAGGGAGTGGAGTTTGAGGGTGGGGTTTTGGGGGGAGGGGAGGCACCATCGGTATGAAATCCCATATTTTAGCACACTTTAATTCACTATTTATTAAATAATGGTACACATAATATAATCCCAAAATATTTTTAGATCTAGTGTCTTTGGGTAATTATGTACATATAATAATAAATTGAAACATGGGTACAACAACATTTTTAAAAACTACAGAACATACCCTTAAAATTCCATTGCTCTTCTAAAACTATATGAGATAAATTGGGAACATACATAAGAAAGGGGTGAGATATAGATCCCAATAAGGTAAGAATCAAATAAAAACATAAGGTAAAGTAGTATATTTGATTAAAGAGACATATCAAGGTGATATAATAGGGGTGATAATCATATAGTTGAACAATTATAAAGGCCATATGGGAATGTGGAAAAATATAAAACATGAAATCATAAACATAATTCAAGGATAATAACAAAGAAATAATAACATATAATACTTAGGATAACATATCGTTCACTATAAATGGTATATAATGGGATAAAAACATTACCCAATGACTTGGAGGGCTATATAATTCCAGGCCCACCCATCACATTCATATCATGTACATGCATAAGTGCACCACACAAATCATACAATATAAGGATGTATTTCATCACTTTTAATACCAAGATTAATGAGTGTGGGATATATACATGGGATTACCCAATAAATTAAGGATAGGTACATCTAGGTGAATAAACTTGAGTGGAAATGGGGATGAGTATTCACTACACAAATGTTTGGCATGGAAAATCATATGATAATTTTGGCAGCATAACGGGGGTAAATAAAGATTAATGGAAGGGTTTAATGAGGGATAAAGGGATATATTATCACATGTAAATTATAATTATTGTAATAGGTTTGTGTAAGAAAATATCCCAACATGAAAAATTAAAAATCAAAAGGAATAATAATAAGAATGTTCTTAAATAAAGAGGAGAAGGATAAGACCCCTTACCCTGAGAGGGAGCTTCTAAAAGATTAGGATGAGATTATTAAGAGCTTATGATAACCTTGGGAGAAATTTATAGAGGGATAAGGGGATTAAATTCATGATAAATGGGTTTTTTTTTGTGAATATGAGTGGGAGGATGAGTGGGTATTTATAAAAAAAGATGTGGGAATTCTTTATTAATTTCTAAACTTAGGTTTTGGACTCTATATGATAGAATAATAAAAACCACAAACCTTACCATGGGGTTACCCATGGTTTCTAATAAAGAAGAGTGATTTTAAATATTTTATAAGGATAAGAAATGTAATCATTAAAATAATACCCTTGGTGATGTGGAAGTGAGTCGTTTTTATAAAGAATTAATTTTAAAACCTTAAAATATAATATAAATTTTAGAGGATTCATTAATGGTTTATAAAATTATTAAAATAACACCAAGAGAACTTTAATTTAAATGGGAAACATAATTTTTTTCATTAACACTCTTTATAGTATTTATTACATCACTTTTGATCTTTTATGATGCCATAATACGTACCGTATTTAATTTTTACCCAAAAATTTGAATATGTTAGAAAATTATAAAAAATTAACCGTTAGATAATTTTGATGTGATTATTTCAAAAATAATATTTATTTTATCAAAATAATTCAATAAATATTAAAATTTTCACTTTTAAATAAAAAATATCCATTTATTGAAAAATATGGGTTTTTATGATGAGAATAGTTTCTGAATCTTATAAAAATTACATTTGACTTCATAAAATCACATTATAATTTATATTTAAATAAATATTATTTAATAAGAATATTTTATTAAAATGATTTTTTTCATAAATTCTTGAATTCATTAAAAGGAGAGTCTTGATTGACACTGTATATTTCCCAAAAATACAATTTGTGCTTCATTGTATCAAAATCTAATTTTTACCAAACTCATTATTTAATCATTTATAAAGTAAAAATAAAAGATATAGATGTAATCATTATTTTATTAAAAATAAATTCTAAAAATTCATATTAATAGGGTCTAGATACATAACCCCTTATTACACTAGTGTATTCTCGAAGGGAAAGGTGTGCGATATTGATACTTTCTTAGGGTAGTTTGGAGAGCATGGTTTGGGTCATGAATTTTATAAGATAAACTTCTCCTATAAAATATTTCAATCATGCTTTAGTTGTTGAATATCATCTTGGACTTAGTAAAGGTAAAATCCCAGTGATTTTATTTCCCTTGGAATCTCTAATAAACAGGCTTCATATGGTGAGATCCTATAAGCTGAGGCCATCACTTATTTTTTTGGTGTTAATTGGATGTTATCATAACCCTTAATATATAATAATCATAATGGTCACTATACAATGATTATATTATCAATAGTTATGATTATTAATGATTTTTTAATTCTAAAAGAATATAACGGTCCAAAACTACATTACATAACATGGTATTTATTCATTCAGAAGGGAATTTCATTTATAAAATTTCATGTCGTTGCATTATTCCCCCCTTCAAAAATTTCACCCCCCCAAATTTCATTTCATGCACTAGAAAAAATTAGGGTACTTATATTTCATCACCTCTTTAAGTTCCCATGTTTCTTCCTCAAACTTTTGGTTTCACCATAACACTTTGACCAAGTGAGTTGTATAGTTTCTTATAAATTTGTATTTATGACCTAAATTTTCACCGGATGCTCCTTGTATGAAAGATGATTCTCCAAGGTTACCACCTTTTTATTTAGTACATGTTAGGGGTATGATATATAATTTCTCAAGAGAGATACATTAATCACATAATGTACTTGAGATAGGTTAGGTGAGAGCACTATTCAATAAGACACAACTCTAATGCAATCAAGGATCTAAAAGGGGATGATGTATCTTAGAATAAGATTACCCTTTTTCCAAAACCTCATAATTTTTTCCACAAAAATATACTAAGAAAAAATTTATCTCCAATAGAAAACTCTAAATCAAATCAATGATTATCTGCATATATTTTATTTTTAATTTTTTTGAATTTGATATGAAATTGAATGGTTTGAACCTTATCAGTCATCTCTTAGAAAAGATAATATCCCTTCATATTCCACTCTCTAACTTCATCCCAAAATATCATATTCTAACACCAATTCCCATACAGAGCCTCATAAGGTTCTATTTAAATGTTAGAATGGAAATTTTTGTTATATGAGAACTACAATAGAGGAATTTGTTGATCCCAAAATCCTTGTAGATCCATTGAACATTATCATATCATATAATGTATAGTTTGAATAGTTCTCTCAAACTGAACATATATCTGAGGGTGATAAGAAGTACTAAAAATCAACTCTATATCTAATTATTACTAAAGGATACTCTAGAACCTCATGATAAACCTCACACATTCATTAGATAAAATTGAGAGAGACACTTTGTATAGTCTTACCACTTCTGTTATGTATATCTTAGTGATTTTTTCAAGAAAGTAATATTATTTCATAGAAATGAAATATTTTGACCATGTAAAGAGATAAAATACCACCCAAATGGAGTTATTTCCTTTAGATGTCTTGGGGAGTCATAAAATGAAATCCATGGTTATGTTTTCCCATTTACATACTAGTATGGGAACTAGTTGAAACACACCCTTATACTTCTATCATTCAGCCTTGACTTGTTGACATACCAAGCATTGAGATAGAAAATATTCAATCTCCTTCTTATGTTATCCCACCACAATTTTTTATTCAGGTCTCTATACATCTTAGTATTTATTGAATGAATAGAGAATTATGAGAAATTCACATCATCTAGAAGTTCCCTCTTTCTCTATGGTTTTATGGGACACATACCAGGGTTCCAAACCTTATAACTCTATATTTGGAAAAGTTGAACTCCGAAATATTCACCACCTTTTTTTGTATCGCCTCATCATATTTTTAGACCTCTTTGATCCTCTTAAGAATGGATGGTTGAGAAGTTATTCAAGAAAGTTAGTATATATGTACTTTTATTATTACCATGCCCATCCTTTTAATGTCCAAGAGGATAAAATACTTTGAAATATTCATCAGGGATAGGGTTGTAGGATCCTTTCTACTTAGAGCATATGCCACTTTTTTTTCCTTTCCAATATGGTAATGGATTGAATAATCATAATCCTTGATTATCTCTAACTACCTTTTTCAGTTCATATTGAGCTCATTTTGTGTGAATATATACTTGAGGCTTTTATAATACATATATATTTCACAATTCTCCCCATTGATATGATGTCACCAAATATTCAACATGAAGATCACTATAACTAATTCCAGATCATGCATTGGGTATTTATACTCATGAATATTTAATTTTCGGGAGGCATAAGATATTTCCTTTCCATATCGCATGAGTACACAACCTAATCCCTTTTTGGATTCATCATTATAGATCAAAAAAACTTCCTCACTGGTGGGTAATGTGAGTATAGGTTCAGTGATTAACCTCTTATTTAACTCTTTAAATCTATCTTCACATTAATAATTCTATAAAAATTTGACTCCATTCTGAGTAAGCTTGGTTAGTGGTCTTAAAAATCATGAGAAGTTTCTCACAAACTAATGATGGTACCTAGATAATCCAAGGAAAATATAGATTTCTATCATAGATGTTGGTCTAGGAAATCCTTAAATTGACATTATTTTTAAAGGATCCACATATATCCCTTTTCTAGTGTTAAAATTCCCTAGGAATGTTACATGATCTATCCAAAACTCTCATTCACCACACTTTTTAGGAAACTTTTCTTTATGCATGGTCTTTAGTACAATATTTAAATGATATTCATGTTTCTTCTTTCTTTTAGAGTAGATAATATTATTATCTATAAATACTATGACAAATTTTTTGAGGTAATCCCTAAATACTCTATTTTATAATTCCATGAAGATAGTTGGGGAATTGGTGAGTCCAAATGACATCACTATGAACTTTTAGTACTTTAAACTTGTAAAAAAAGTAGTCTTAGGGATATCCTACTTCTTCACCTTTACTTTATAATACCCTAACCAAAGATACACCTTGGAGAGGTATTGGACTCCATGTTACAAAACAAAAAATTCATCAATCTATAATAGAGGATAATTTTTATTCATCATGATCTTATTGAGATCATGATAATTAATTAAGAGGCACATTGACCCATCCTTCTTCTTGATGAAAATGATCAGTTCACCCCAACGTGAAGAACTTGGGAATATAAACCCTTTATCCAGATTCTCTTGTAGTTTCTTCTTTATCTCTTCAATATCAATAGTGAAAATTATCTATAGAGTATTGGATATTGGAAAATCTCTGTGTATAAGCTTGATTGAGAACTCAACCTCACGGCTTGGAGGAAGACCATAAAATTCTTTAAGAAACACATTAGCATATTTACTTATAATGGTAAATTCATCAAGGATGATCTTTTCCTTAGTCTCAATCATTTGATCTAGATACACTTTCTCATAAAGTAATAATATCCATGCTTGAGATGATGATAATAAAGGAGATTCATCCTAATCCTTGCACTTGTATAAAATCATAGGGTAATTCAAGATATAGAAGGTAATTTCATTCTCTCAGCAATTTATGTTGACTCTTATATGGAAATAAAATATATACCAAAAAATGCATTGAATTATTATAAAGGGAGTATCACAAGGTTCTCTAGGAAGTTCAACCCGAAAATATAGCAAGGGGAGAAGTTATATATTTGGGATGCAATACTCACCCCATTTTCCATTTTCATAGAAAACTCCAATTCTATGTTATGAGGTGGTGTTTTAATTATTCTAATAAACTTGTGTGATATGAAAGAATTCATAGAAATATAATCATATTGAATATTTTAAGTTTATGAATAGACAATAAGCCTACCTATCAATATTTGATTTTGGTTCTAATCAGTTACTTAATTCGAAATTGACTTAGGGATGGGAATTTTAAAACTATTAGACACATAAAGCGGAAACTATGAACACTAAAGGGATAACTCATAAATCACATATATTCTATAACCATTGAATTTATAGGTTTCAATATAAGTTATCCATGGTCTATTTCATAACACAAAATTTTATGGGCATTCATTTTATCATTCATAATGGTTCATAAATAGCTTGTAAATTTAGAAAAGCATATCCCTTAGGAGTGTCACACTAGATATGAATCAAGGCCTCTTTTCCATGCATTAGGTGACAATCGATTCAAATCCCAATGAAACCTTTTTGACATTATTACCCCTAGGTATAAATTTTCTAGATCCACATCCACTTATAGTATCCAGATAGGGATTTTGTTACATGAAATACACTTAATATACACTTTAACATAATTTGGGGATGTTTTCTTATGTTTATTATTATCCTTAAGGATTTCACTAAAGTTTTATAATTCTAATTCCCAAAATAACTAAACTTTCCTATGACACCAACTATAACAACCCATATTTTAATATACTTTAATTCATGATTTATTACATAAAGATAAATATAATAGAATCCTATGAGATTATGAGGCCTAGTGTCTTTGGGAAATTAGGTACATAATACAATAACTTAAAACATGGGTATAACAAAATTATTTAAAAACTCCACAACATGCCCTTAAAATTCCTTTTCTCTTCTAAAAATAAATGAGATAACTTGGGGACGTACATAAGAAATGGGTGAGATATAAAGCCCAGTAAGTGAATAATAAAATAATAGAATATGGTAAAGTAGTACATGTTAGTCAAGAGTCATATCAAGGTAACATAAGATGGGTGAGAATCATAAAATTGAATATAAAATTATGATATAATATGGTAACATAATGGAAACATGGGAACATTAAAATGACATAAAACATGACATCATTAACATAATTCAAGTCTAACCACCAAGACATCATAACATAGTGTGCTTAAGATAACCCCTCACACACTATACAAGGCATATCATGAGATTAAAACATTATTTAATCAATTGGAGAACTATATAATTTTGGTCCCACCCATCACATTCATATCATGTATATTCATAAGTGTTCCACATAGATCATACAACACAAGTATTTCTTTCATAACCTTTGACCCCATGATTAAGGAGTGTGTGTAGGTTCTAGGAATAGTGGAATCATGTGATGGGTCATGACCAAATTTTCCTTTTGTCATGATAGATGATAAATCTGAGATTTACATGATGATAAATTCCCTGATCAATGGAATTGAATCATAGAAAACATAAAAAGGATAAAAATCTATAACCAAAGAGAAGGATCATCACATATTATTTATAATTAATTTGATTAATTAAATAATTACCTTGTGATAATTCTTTCCTCGTTGATGTATCTGACAACATATATACATTGTATCATCGTTTCATTGTAGAAATCAAGAGTAGATTACCTCTAACAGTGATCCAAAAATCTTTGAAAGATATCTGAACATCGCCGTAGGAATATTTGGGTGTTAGCATGAAAGATCCTATAACTTGAATCATTCACCTTTGATATCCATGATAATCACTTCCAAATCATTCTCATTTAGCTCTCTTGACTCAATATTGGGAGGTGGAGGAAGATTTATCTCCATTATTGGGAGCATTCTCAGAGAAGGGATCTCTCTAGGGCCTTAAGAGGATTCTGTAGATTCTTTGTGCATAACCAAGAAAATGAATTGGATCTACAGAAAAATAATATAACTGGGTTTATATATCACTAGGGTTATAAATAAATAATTACATAAGTTCCCTTTATTATTTATTTAATCCCCTACAGAACCCCATGTCTAAAATAATAATAATAATATTATTTATCAACATGCACTTAACTTACGAATTAAAATAAAAAAATTATTTATTCAAATAATATTCAATATATATTATTTCTCACTAGACTAAAAAAATAAATTCTCTATTCCTCCATAATATTTATCGAGACTTTAATAATGTATATTTATTTATTAAATAATTATCACTACACCACTCTCTAATAAATAAATAAATATTATATTAACTAAATAAAAAATAAATATTAATTAAATATTTTTCTCACATAATATTCTCTAAAATAACTTGGGAAAAAATATATGTGATCAAGAAAAAGTGAATAATTATTAAACCACATGCATGAATAATATTTATTCAACCCATTAAATAATAAATAATAATATATACTGTTTAACTAATATTCTGGATACACTTAGTGCATGACTCTCAAGGCCGCTTTCTCAGTGGCATTAAGCGAAACAACCTAAAATCCAAGTTTAGCATCTAGAAACACACTAAGGTACCCATATAGAAAGAAGTTAATGCCTTAATGACATAATACCTCATACATATAATTAATGTGTAATATAATCCCTTTATCACAATATCTCTAATCAATCAGGTTACATGATGGTTCCATCAACCTATGTGCTCAATGTCTCTTTATTTGAATCTTTAGATAGCAAACTTACCTATAGAACACCGTGGATATGGATTTATTTAGGCTATATCATTTCCATTAAAGAGCATAAGACATCAACTTCTATTAAAGAATAGAAGGGAAAAATATTTTCTCATATTATTCATTAATGCAATATTACTCATGACACACCCAATATATCCTACCTCACCATGAACATATTTCATCATGGTTTTTGTAAATACATAAAAGTATGTGACTTATAATACTCATTAATAATAATATTATTAAAGTCTAAGGATCAATACAAATTTCTATAGATAAGAACATCCAATAACACATATAACTGTGGAATTTCTACTGGTGGGTCTCACTCTCATAATATCCTACACTAGATATTACCAAGGACATAAACCATGAGAAGGTTCCACAAAGTCCTATGAGTCTCCAACCCTAATAGTCTGTATCATTTGTGTCCATAAAATGATATCCTCTAGCTATAAAACATATATATTTAAGAATGCTATCATGGAACTTTTGTGTTCTCATCATAGTGGGGAACTACTATGACCTTTCAGCGTGATGGATACTATTAGAACATCATCACATACTATGCCACACATAAGAACAATCAGGATGTGATAATAAGTTTATTAATATTAAAAACTATGAATACAGGTTATCCTAAAGTACATAAAATTTGGTTTTAGGAAACCAAAACCAATAGACTTCCACTTACACTAGAGACAACTAATAAAAACCTTTAGTCTACTAGCTCTCACATGATACTAATGTTTCTATTGAGATAGTTCTTTAGTCAAGGGGTATGACTTGTTTTCTTCCATGGGAAATTTTTTACTTAATATTCACCCCTCTAAGAAAAATACCTCAAGAGGTGATACTTCTGAAGCATGTGAATTTTCTGTTGGTGTGACATTGTCTCTTTTGAAAGATCCACTACTACAGTATCATCAGAATACAATGTGATAGGGTCTTTACTACTAGGCACAACATCAATATTCTAGACAAAGTTCTATATTCAAATGGATTCCTTGTCCACATCAGAAACCAAATATACTCAGAATCCACTATAGAATCAATGACAACTAGCTACTTTGAACTCTTCTATCCCACATATCCTTTGTTGAGATAGAAAACATATCCTAAATGTGACTTCAGATCATTATGATCTATTTGAAAAAATAGCATCAGTATAACCCCTGATGACCAACTCCTCATCTCCTCTATTCACCAAGAACATATCCTTATTCATTCTCAAATACTTAAGGATATCCTTAACAGTAGACTAATGCTATTCTCCTAGACTATCTTGATATACTCCTACCATGATTAATGTGTAGGCAACATCAATTATAGTATATAACATATAATACACAATTAACCCTATCATAGAAGCATATGGGATCTTACTCATTATAAATTTCTTCTATTGTGTATGGGGACACATTTTCTTAGAAAAATGTATACCATGTGACACTAACCAATCCCCTCTTGGATTGTTCTATTATAAATATCTTTATCATTTGGTCAATATATGTACTTTGACTTAGTCCAAGAAGCCTCTTGGATCTATTAATAATGATCATGATCCATAGAATATATGCTGATTCACCTAAGTCTTTTATGGAGAAATACTTATTTAAACAATCCTTAATAGACTTAAATATTGGTATTTCATTTATTATAAGTAATATGTTATCAACATATACAACTAGGATAATGACTGCATTTTCATTAAACATTTTTTAAACACATGTCTCACATTTGTTATTAATGAAACCAAATTTTTTTATAGATTCATCAAATTAAATATTCCATGACATGGATGCTTGATTAAATCCATAAATGGATATCTACAACTTGAAAATATTTTTTTCATCACCTAGTGTTACAAACCATTCTGGTTGTGTCATATAGAAATCTTTCTAAAGGTTAATATTAAGGAAATCAGTTTTTACATCCATTTACAAAATTTCATAGTCATGGTAATATTCTATAGAAAGTATAATTTTGATGGATTTTAATATGGAAACTAGTTAAAAGGATTCATCATATTCAATTCCTTGATGCTATTTAAACCCTTTACCCACTATCATTGTTTTATAGGTATTTACTTTACCTTCAATGTCTAATTTTTTCTTGAATAACCATTTTAACCCTATGAGCTTTACATCAAATGGTGCATCAACTAGAACCCAAAATTGGTTTTGATACATGGAATCTATTTTAAAATTCATGGATTCTTTCCATCTTACCGATTCTAATCTCTCTATTTCCTCTTTGTAGGAGAGATGTTCATTATTTTAAACCAATAATGAGTCACCATCTTCAGTTACTGTAAAACCATATCTCTATGGTTCTCCTACCTCTCTTGTGCTCTTATGTAGTACTTGTGTTTTAGAAATTACTTGTTCAATAGGTACCTGTGGAATCAGTTCCTATACCAACTCTTGTGTATCTTGAACATCAAATTCATCAAAGTCAATATTGACCACACTATCATTTTTGAGGATGTTCTCCCTCTTAAGAAAGAAAATTTTTCTAGAAATAGTCACTTTATTATTTGAGGGGTTGTATAGGTAGTATCCATTTCTTTACTTGGGATACCCTATAAAGATACACTTTGTTCCCCTGGGTGCTAGTTTGTTTCCTAATAAATCCTTAACAAATTCCTCATAACCCCATACACATGTATTTGAAAAAATGGGTTTTTTTCCACTCCATAACTCGAAGTTAATTCCATTTTCTACTTTAGTTGGTACACAATTTAATGTATATTCCTTAGTTTGTAATGCATATACAAAAAAAATAATTGAAGATCTATATGACTCATCATCGACCTTACCATGTATAACAAGGTACAATTCATCCTTTCAATAACACCATTACACTGTGGTGTGTAAGGTGGAGTGAGTTGAGATTGAATCCAAAACTCCCATAAAAGGTTGATAAACTATTGGTTAAGATATTCACCAACTCGATCCGATCAAAACTTATTTATCTTCTTTCCAAGTTTATTCTCTAATTCATTCTTTAATTCTTTTAATTTTTAAAAGGACTTTTATTTATACCACATCAAGTATACATATCTATATCTAATAAATTCATCAGTAAAACTTATGAATTAAGAACACCCACCTCTTGATTATATTGAAAATTATCCACACACATCTATGTGTAACAATCCTAAAAGCTCTGTGGCCTTTTTACCCTGTCCACTTAATGAAGGTTTGGTCATTTTTCCTTGTAAACAATCATGATATCTTTCAAGTGGTTTTATCTTAGAAGAGTCTAAATAACCATATTGAAAAATCTTTTTCAAAAACTTCTCATTTACATGACAAAGATGGTGATTCCATAACTGGGTTCTATATGAGTCATGTGAACATGATTTGTTATCTATTTCCAATACATGGATTTGATAATTTTATACATAAAGACCATTATTTAAATGTGTCATACCATAACATATGTTGTATTTATAAAATGAACAATATTTATTACCAAAATTGAAAATAAATCCATATGAATCTAGTCACGATACATAAATAATGTTATTGGTAAAAGTAGGTACATAATAAAAATCTTTAAAACCAACATCATTCCTATTGGAAATGAAAGGTGGTAGTAAAAAATGGCTAGAACAGCGAGCCTCACACCATTGAAATATTGAAAATCCACATATCCTCTAGAAATATTTTGAAATATACTTGGTTCCTATATTTGGATACATATATGAGCACCATAAGATATATCTAATACCCAATGTGTAGATATTGAATTATTACACTTGATAATAATGCACCTTTATCTTCCCCTTATTTTTTTGTGCAGTTCCTCATCTAGTATCCTTGTTTGACACATAAAAAACATACTGCCTCCTTTTCCTTTCCTTGACTCTAGATCTTCCTATTATTGGAAGGATGATGCTTGGGATATTTAGACTTGTTATGAGTCTTGGCCCCCTTCACCTTATTCTTACTTTTATTATTCATCATAAAGACTGAGGGTTTGTCACACCCCATATCCTTATCCACTTAGAGAATCATAGTAAGAAGTTATAAAATATTCTTCTCATTATTTCTCATATTATAATTAATAATAAAACTAGAGAAGTTATTAGGTAGTGAGTAAATTATTAGATCTATGAAAAAATAATCAAGGAATTTAATCCCTAAGACATATAAGAATTAAATGTAGCCAATAAGATTGACTAAATGAGGCCCATAGGGCAGATAATATCCAAGATTAGTTATAAACATAGCATTGAAGATCTCATATATCTCTTGTATCACTTTCTCTTGATAGAGATCCTGAAGATGAGACATCATTCTATATGCATCAATGTACTCATATTACTTCAAAAGATCATTGGTCATGGATGATAGCATGAAACACTGAACATATGTATCATCATTCAGATGTTTCTCAAAGAGAGATAACTCTTCCTCACTAGACTCATTACCAAGTGCATTAAGAATAGGTTCTTCTAGCACATATGATTTCCTTTCATGGGGTAGGATAATGTGTAAGAACCTTTACCACTCTTGGAAATTTATACTGGTGATAAGGTTATACTTTTATAGTATGGATCATAGTGATATGTTTGAATTCATTTTTATTACTATTTCTATAAATAAGATGATTATAATTTTAGTACTTTATCTTATAAAAATATTATATTTATTAATTTCCCACTATTTTATTGAAACCCAATATCCCTCACCATCAGCTTTAAAATATCCTATTACATGTATATTCTAGTGGAAAATATCCATATTACCCTCCTCATTACCCCAACTTTGGTTAGTTATGAAACTTGAATGGTTTTAGGTAGGCATTCCAAATGCCACATGCATTAACTCGTAGCTCCTTGTTCTATTGAGTGGACTCTCCAATCCAGAAATAATTAAATTGGATTTCCTCAACACTTGACTCTCTATTACACTAAGTCCATCTTTGGCAGTCAACATTTTATGTGAACCTTAAGTCAACCCAAAACTTCAATTTATAATTTTTTAAAAATTTAAATCACCCTAAATTTGGCTGTTCAAGCACTTTGAACTATGATTCGATTTTAGCTGAAGTATTGGAAGGCTATACTGAATTAATATATAATTGAGAGATTTTATCTTTTATGTGTAAATTTACAATTATTATCGTTATTACATGCCAGTTAATATTAAGTAGATTTACTTAAGTAATTAACAATGTCTTAGATAATATTTATGCATAATCCAATTTATTTTAGTTCTATATTTCATGCTCGTTAATTCATTAATTCATTTGATCATTAAAAATCATGCATAATGAAATAACCATGAAACTTGAAAGAAATAAAATATTAAAGTGGTATGATCATGAGATTTTACTAATGGTCAGTTTATCTAGTGGATGATAAAATAACCATCGACCTAGGGGAAAACACCTTGAACCAATTAAGGTTCATTTTGGAGATTTCCACCTATCCAACTCTTTATCTCTCTTGGATTGGTTTCACCTTGGCACCAAACTTGAAGCACATACACTAGCTTGTGAGATCCATCCATTACATATAATTTTACTCACAAGTAGGGGAGGGGAATGGGTTACATTAAAGAAACCATGGGCATGTAGGACCTTACATAATAAGAGAATATATGGAATGCATGCTAACAATTTAATTTAATAATAAATTAAATGAATCTAATCACATGAAAAGGTCTTGGTCTAATCTCACGATCATCTATTAGTATGCAACAAATTACTCATTTAATAAAATTATCATTCAATTCTAATAGTTCTTATTTAAGATAAATCACACTTGAATCAATTAATTATATTATTTAATTAATAAATTATTTTATCTTAATTATCATCCATATTTTCTTGAGATTCTTATCCATAATAATTTTAAACAAATTTAAAAAAATTATTTAAAATTAATTGTGTACATAAATGTACCTTGGAGGAAACATGGTGAATACCCATCTGAATCAACCCAACATGTATTATAATCGTATACTATTTACTCTTGCGACATGTGGCATACAAGACTTATCACATACTTTCATGACATGTAATATCAAATTAATTACTACACATATTACATGATTTTTCTATAATGTGTTATGCTTAAATACATGTAGAGTAATAACTATAATACAACTCATACATGATATGCAGATATGAACATTACAAAAAAATTAATTAAACATTTATATATATTAAAACCCATCACATGGAATCTTCTATAAGCTTAATAACCATACACAAGAACATGTTTATAAGGTTTACATATTATAATAAATTGATTTTCATTCTATGAAATTTGGTATAATTAAACGGTGTGTACTCCAACTACTTAATGTGTACTTTTCTAAACGTCTATCCAAGGCACATGCCTGGGGACTTAATGTGTAAAATGTTCCATGGAAAAATTTATAGTACATGGATTATACATGGGATACACATCGTTTGGTACTCGAGTTACACAATCACCAGTCAGGTAGGTCGTGTAAGAAGATACAGAGCTCATCTATGACTAAAGGACTACACATCATGTATGCGGGCTACACGACATGTACTCTACCTGACTGTGTTCTAGGATGGCCCGATCAACACTTGATGTATAATTAAATGCACCATGTGTAATAAATTCACATGTATTGAATTAATTATGAATTAATTCTCAGTACATTAAACATTAGTACATAGTGTGTAGCTTCGGGTTACACAACATGTATTCTTGTGTTATTCGGTGAGATTCGTCATCACCTCCAAATGATATATTTGATTTTATTTCATTTATAAAATTAATAAATTTGATTTTATTTATGGTAAAAAAAGAGTATGAAGTGGATCTCACAATTCAAATTAAAGAATGATTAAACTTGAATTGAAATCTAAGTGAAAAATGGATAAATCAATCAATAATATTTAAATAATTATAAATAATAATGTGATCCCTCTCATACCACTTATAGGTTCTGGGAATAGTGGAAGCATGTGATGGGTCATGAACAAATTTGATTTATGTAATTATTGATGATGAATATGATATTTACATGATGATAAACACCATAATCAATGGAATTGATTCAAAGAAAATAGAAAAGGGAAAAAAATGACAGAACCAAAGTGCATGATCATCACATATTATTTATAATTAATTTAATTAGTCAAATAATTACCTGGAGAGAATTATTTCTTCATTGATGGATCTGAAAATAGACCTATGTTGTATCGTCGTTTTTTTGTAGGAATCTAGAGAAGATTACCTCTATTGGTGATCCACACATGTTCAAAAATTCTCTGGACATTTCCATAGGATTCTCCGATTTCTAGCACGACAGATCTAATCGCTTGTGTTGTTCACATTTGATCGCCACAAGAATAAATTATAAATCATTTTACATGATCTCTATTAACTTGAGAGTGAGAGATGGAGGAAGATATCTCTCTGTTCTTATGATCATTCTTGGAGAAGGGGTCTCTTTATGGATTCAAGAGGATTATCTGGATTTATTGTGCACAACCAAACAAATATCTATTAAAAAAATAATATAATAAGGCTTATATATCGCTAGGGTTAGAAATAAATAATTGAAAAAGTTCCCTTTATTATTTATTTAATACTTTTAGAAACCCATGTATAAAATAATAATAATAATAATATTTCTCTAAATGAGCTTAACTTGTGAATTAAAATTAAATATTATTTATTCAAATAATATTGAATATATATTATTTCTCACCGGACCTAAAAACTTGTTCTGTCATTCCTCTATAATATTTATAAGGAATTGAATAATGTCTATTTATTTATTAAATAAATATCACTTCATTATTCACCAATAAATAAATAAATATTATATTCACTAAATACAAAATAAATATTTATTAAATATTATTCTCACATAAAATTTTCTTGAATAACTAGTGACTGAATATATACAATCAAGCATACATGAATAATTATTAAACCACATGTTAGAATAATATTTATTCAACTTGTTAAATAATAAATAATAATATATATTATTTAAATGAGATTATGGATACACTTAGTGTGTGACCCTATAGGCCTCATTCTTAGTGGCATTAGGTGAAGCAGCCTAAAGTCCATGGTTAACATCTAACAACATGCCAAGGTACCCATAGAGAAAGAAGTTAATTACACAATGAAATAATACCTCATATGGATGCTTAATATGTAATATAATCCCTTTATCATGATATCTATAATCAAGTAGGTTGTATGCTGGTGCCATCAACCTATGTGATCAATGTATCTTTCTTTGACTTTCCAGAAATCAAACTTGCCTATAGAGAACCATGGCCATGGATTTACTTAGGATATATATCATTTACATGAAAGGGACTAAGATACCATCTTCTATTAAAGAAAATAAGGGAAAAATCCTTTCTCACATTATTCATTAATGAAATATTACTCATGATTCACCCAACGTATCTTACCTCACCATAAACATATGCCATCATGGTTTTTATCAATAAATCAAAGCATGCGACTTATAATATTCATTAATAATAATCTTAAAGCCTAAGGATTAATACACACATCTTAAGATAGGAATATCCAATGACACATATAAATGTGGATTTCCTACTGGAGGGTATTGTTCTCATAATATCCTATACTGGATATTACTAAGGGCGTGCACCATGAGAAGGTGCCTCAAAGTCCTATGAGTCCCCACCCCTAATAGCTTGTATCATTTGTGTCCCTCAAATGATATCATACAAATATAGAACACACATATATATATATTTAAGAATACTATCATGGAAGTTTTTTTCCTCATCATAGAGGATAACTTATATGACATTTCAGTGTGACAAATACTCTTAGGACATTATCACATACTATGTCATGCAGAAGAACAATCATGATGTGATAAGAAGTTTATTAATATTTAAAACCATGAACACATATTATCATAAAGTACACATAAGTTGGTTATAGGGAAATGAATCCAATAGTATGGGTTATATACATGAAATTCCACAATAAATGAAGTATATGTACATCTAGGTGAATAACATTGAGTGTAAATGAGGATGGGTATTCACTACCGAAATATTTTTCATGAAAAATCACAGGATAATTTCAACAGCATAATAGGGGTACATAAAGACTCATGGAAGGGTTTAATGAGAGTTAAAGGGGCCTATAATCACAATAAAACCATAAGGATAACGAGAGGGATGTTTAATAATATATCCCAACATGAACTATTGGAAATCAAAAGGCATAATAATAAAAATGTGCTTGAATAAAGAGAAGAAGATGACCCCTTACCTTGAGAGAGTGCTTCTAAAATCCTGGAAGAAGCTTCTTAAGATCTCAGGAATACCTTGGGAGGTATTTAGAGATGAATAAGGAGAGTAACGTCAATATAAATGGGTTTTTTTGAAGATAAGTGAGAGGATTGGTGGGTATTTATAGCAAAAGAGGGGGTAATTCTTTATTAATTTCTAAACCTGGGTTTTGGATTCTATATGATAAAATAATCAAAACCAGAAAAATTCCCATGTTTTTCCCCTATGGTATCTACCAAAGTGTAGTGGTTTTAAATATTTTATAAGGATGATAACTTAACTCTTTAAAATAATACCCTTGGTGGTGTGTAAGTGAGTCATGTTCATAAAGAATTGATTTTAAAACCTTAAAATATAATATAGATTTTGGAGGATTAATTAATGATTTAAAAAATTAATCAAATAACTTCAAAACACATTATTTTATAGAGAAAAATAATTTTGGTCATGTATTATCTTTATAGTATTTATTACATCACTTTTTATCTTTTATGATGTCATAATAAATACCATATATTTTTACCATATTTAATTTTTATCAAAAGATTTGAATATTTAAAAAAAATATGAAAAACTCAACATTTTCTAATTTCAATGTTCTTATTTCAATTTTTTTTATTTTATCAAAATAGTTCTTTAAATATGAAAATTTACACCTAAAACAAAAATCCCCATTTATTAAAAAATATGGGGTTTTATGATGATAACTGTTTCTGAACCTTATAAAAATTACATTTTTCTTTAAAAAATTATATTATCATTTGTATTTAAATAAATATTATTTAATCATAATATTTTATTAAAATAAAATTTCTTTAAAAAATTATTGAATTCATCAAAAAAGTCTCTTGATTGAAACTGTATATTTTCCAAAAATATAATTTGTTTTTCATCATACCAAAATATAAATTTTTATCAAGCTCATTATTTAATCATTTATAAAGTAAATATAAATGGGATAAATATAATCATTATTTTATTAAAAATAAAATGTAAAAATTTATATTTTTGGGATCTAGTTACATAAACCCATATTACACCAGCGTACACCCTAAGGGTAATGTAACACCCTGAGATTTTATGAGATCGATTCTTTTTAACTTCTTTTATATATTGTGTTTTACTCTAAACTAAAATTATCTTGTGATATATGCAACACCGTATTAGCTTTCAGTATACACAACACTATTCTTGGCTTGTGTTACACAAAATTTCAAGTTCATTTGATAGAATTCATTTCACACAACACTGAGTATAGATTTTCTTCAATGTATAAATAAAATAAGTTTGGATTATGTTATATGAAACACTAAATGAATATTTCACTACACTCAACACTAACTTGTCTTATGTTACACACAAGAGAGACCTTCTCCGATAGCTTGCATTGAACGCGATACCGAGTTTCACTAAACAACGATATATTATTTAAATATTATTATTTAATGGGATATAAACTAGCCGTTATGAATATTAGTAACAAAATTTTTAATTTTATATAACATTATCATTCATATTACATATTTTTTAGAACATGATATGACAACAAAATCAATTTTTTTTCGGATAAAAGAAGTATTTTAAAAAAAATGCTCTTTTACCGCCTTTTGATGAAACACCCATTTTAAATCTAATTTTGACACTTTTATAAGTTAAATTTGACAAAAATAAACTTATTATTTGGAAGTGGGACATAAAAATTTAATTTTTCTACTTTTTGTTTAATAAAATTAAAATTTTAATGAATAGTGAAGAATACTGCATTTTAACTCAAAACTGCCATTTTATCTAATTTATTTATATATTTAGATTATCTTTTTAATTGTATTTAAAGTGTAATTGGATTATATTTTTGTAATTTAATACAATTTTTTTTTGAATTTTAATTAATTTCACTTTTAAATTGGATATAAACACATGTTAATCTTTTGATAGTTATTACTTCTTAAAAACCTACTTTTTGGTTTTGACAACTGGAATTAATTTTAAATTAATTACTGTAATTTTTGTGTTTTGAATTTGGAAAAATAGATTCTATATTTGTAATCATAAGGTTAAAATTTTGTAAATAGGTACCTTTTATTTTTGGACATTATGAATAGTAACTTTAGTATTTATTTTATTTACCATGGTTAAAAGGTAAATCTAGTAAATAAGGGTAAAAAAATAATATTATAATAATATTAAACTACCCTAACACATGTAATAATACTATTTGATGATATATTTACGACCATGGGCATCATTGGGTCTATTTTGGGACCCCATGAATTCACTTTGATGTGAAAATGACATTTTATAAGAATTAATTTAAAGTAAAGATAATTATAACTTAACATATATTTTTACTAAATTTATTTTAATATAGGGTTATATAACTTATCTATGTGTATATAAATAATCATTATAAATATAAAAATATTTCCTACATCATGATATTTTATTTATAATTTTTATAAATTAAATAAATATATTTATTTATGACACAATTAGGATGTAGTGATTACCTCATTAATGAAAGATTAAAATAAATGAATTTATAAATATTAAAATAAATTTAATTTTAATATTTTGATTCCATACACGAATTTTCTGTATGAAATTGACATATTAGAGATGATTTAATGCCTTTGGTTCAAATTAATAAGGTTTTTATGATTTTTTAAAAAGGAAAGTATGAATAGTATCCCAAATTGACATAATTCATAACTTAAAACATAAAATAGTTTATTAAATGATATTAAATTCCTAAAAATATAATATTCGAAAAAATGGTTAATATAAGTCCAAATATGTCATAAATAACTTTTTGTGGGTTTTTTGAAATTATATGGTAGTTAAATTAACCCACAATGTGTAAATAACATGATATCACAGTAAGATTAAAAAGGGTAAAATAAGGGTTAAACAAAAAAGATAAGGATAAAAAATCTTAAAAACTCATATAAAAATTATTGGATAATGATTATTTGAACCAAAATCATTATATGTTTTAATTAATTAAGTTTTTGACCATTTTAAATTAAAATTGAATTTATAATAAATTAATATTTTAAGACTTTCCTAAAGTGCCCCTCTCCTCTCTTATAAAGGGAACCTACTCCCTCTCCTATTCACTCAATTTTGAGCCTTCAATCTCGAAAAAACCCTTCCCATTTATATTTTAAATTTACCTAGTCACATTATAGATGTTTTGGTCTTCTCAAAAGACCAAATATAGTGCCATAAGAGGAAATTTAAAGGAGGCACGTCGAGGAAGAGGTAATCTCTTCAACCGATTATTTCAGATTTATTTCTTCTTCTAATTACTATTCATTAGTTGTTTCATTATAAGGTAATAATATAAGTATAACACATATAATTATATGTTACTATAAATATGAAACAAAACTATTTCACCTACTATCCATCCTATGAAAAATGAAATCACTGCGCGTGCGTACGTACGACTTTCCATCTCCACACCATAGTGTAATCTATTTTTCACCACCACCTAACTTGTATGGGTATAATGGTGTAAATAATTTCTATACATGATTATTATAAAATTATAATAATTCTGAGATATTATACACCACCCACTTTAATATCATTCAATAATTATGGGAACGACATCGTTGCTCGTGCATATGTACGACTTACTGTCTCCACGACTCGATGAGATTTATTCTCCACGTTAACCATTCAAGAATGATTATAAAGTATATATAATAAATAATCATGAAATATAGGACATAATAATTATACTAGATTTATGTATATATATATTTCATTTACTTACTTCCATTCAATTCAATAAGGAAACAAAAACATTGTTTATGCGTACATACGACCTAACATCTCCATGAACGGTGTATTCCATTTCATTTATTTGTCTATTATATATATATTTATATAATGAATATATATGATATATAAATCATGTTTTAAATTATGGAATTAAATCATGATCTAAGTATTAATATCAAGAATAACAAGTCCAAACAAGTATGATAAATAAAACGATTATTACACAAAATGTTTCTTTAACATGGAATTGAAAAATGAATGGGTAATATAAAGTCATAAGTAAAACATATATGATATCAGAAATATTATTATGATTTTTTACAAGTTAATAATATGTTTAAACCCACTACACATGAGTTTTAGACACATATGGAAGAAATCAGACCTAAGGTAAGGGATAATTGTTCAATCTCATTTTTATCTGAGATTGTTTATACGTAAGTGTTTACTGGGGGTATATTTATCATCCATATCCATATTTTATAAAAATGTTTTCATAAAATATTTAATATTATTCTATGTATTTTTAAAGTAATTTTTACCCATTTTTTACTTTTACTATATGGTATGGAAGGAATCTTTCTTTTTTTTACCATATGATGTACTTTTTGACTTTTCTGAAAAAAGAAAAAGGAGAATGTTTTTTTAAATTATACAGAATGAACAGTTTTTTACATCTTTATAATGCCTTATTTCCATGAATCTTACTCTACAAATTTTCAAATGTATTTTTAACTAAATTATTTTCTTTTAAAATTTCTCGGTATTTTGAGAAAAGAAAACATTTTTAATAATAAAGGATATTTTCCTAAGGAATTAAGTTCAAGTGTTTTATGAAAATTATTTCCCATCTAAGATGAAACTATTTAAATAGGGTTATGTTTATCTCCCTATTATTACTATGATTTTATTATGATAATGATGGAATGATATTTTACATGGATTATGTTATGATGGAATGATGTTTAATAAACCTGTTTTATTTCTTAAGTTATGCTATGATGAATGGTTTATGTTTTTGTGGAACATATAAGAATGATTTCATTATGAGATGGGTGAGACATATATCTCCATCCAATGTATTGGGTAAATATTTATATCTCATGAGATATACATGAATGGATTGAAAAGTAAATCTAGTTCAATAATACATGGATGGAACGATAAAAAAACTCAGTTCAGTAATGGACTTTGTCCATTATAATGGTTTTGGCATCAATGCCTTGGATACTATGGAAATCATATTATGTGATTATTATTTTTTAACAATTACATGTTTTATGCCAATGATATTCTATCATCATTAATGTTCCTTTATGATCTCTTCCTTACACACTACCAAGATTTATTTCATGACTCAATATTTTGATGTTTAAACTTTATGTTCATGTTTTTACGTTCAAATGTTTACGGTTTGTTTTATATTCTCCATGTTTACCCTTACTGAGTATTTGAGATCACACTTTTTATGTTTTCTTTTCCACAGGATATAAAGAAAGGTTTTAGGTAGGAAAATAAAAGGGGAATATCTTTATGGGAGACGTTGAAGATCTTTCAGCATGATTAGAATATTATGTTTAGAGTTTCCAAAGGTACTAAACTAATATGGTCTTTGGGAATCTATTTATATCATGTATTAAGTATTCCACAAAATAAATGTAATGACCATGTACGTCAATCTTGGGTATCTACAGGTAAAGTATGTGATTGTGACATGTTTTTACATTACCACAGATTTGGCCTTATCCAATGCTACCATTTATCAGCACTAAAAAATATGATAATAAAGGGGGTAATTTTATCATCACTAAAAAATGTTTATATAAGTATGTATTTTATTAGTGTTAAAATGATTGTTTTTAGTGCTAATAAAATTTATATTTCATAAAAAAATTATATATTATTAAAAATCATATATTAATACATTAATATAATATATTTCATAAAATATGATTTATATAATATGAAATATGTAATCACACTTAATATATAAAATATTTAGTGGAAAATGGTTTATAAAATAATTAAAAAATAATATTAATTAAAAAATTTCTAATTATTATTGAGTAATCATCATTTAATAACAATTTAAAGATATAAAACATCAAAAAATTAATAAAAAATCTAAAATAAGTTGAAATCATGACTCAAACTTTAAATGACTATAAATTTTTATTTGGGTGTCCATTTTATCTTTAAAACATATCAAATTAAAGATTTTGAGAAGATATACACCATGGTGACCGAGGAATCTTGATCATCATTTTTTGGAAAAAAGGCATAGACAGCCTCCAAAATTAAGTTTTTTGTTAGAGTACCCCCATTTTTTAACATTTGATAGAATTTCATCATTGTTTAAGAGAGTCTTATTATCCTTTTTTTATATAGACTCAATTTATTTTTAAGTATTACACTCATATGGATATTATGACATTCAAATTTTATCATTTTTCATATTGTACTATTATTTATAATTAAATATATACACATATATACATATTTTTATATATTTAAATATATAATTTAATTTTATAAATAAATATGTAAAAATATTTACATATAAAATATATTTATAAATATATAGACCATATATAAATAAAAAACAATGTCCATTTTATTTAAAATAAAAAATTATAAATATTTATATACCTATACACTGTATATGTAGTGTTTTTATATATATATATATATATTTGTGTTTGTTTCTATATTAACAAATAGATATATGTTTATCTATATATTATAATATATGTATATAAATATTTATATATAATATATGTAAATAAATATAAATATGTATAATTATATTTATAGACACCCACACACATATTAATATATATATATATATATATATATATGTATTTATAAACACACACACAAAATATTTTTTAAATGTATTTAAAAATTATTATATAAATATATATATATATATATATATATAAATACATGGTAAAAAAACCTAATGAAATATATAAATATTAATATATATATATATATATATATATCAAAAAATATAAAAAAATAATACAAAAAAGTGGTAAAGGCACAAATCCATGAGGGGGAGGTCTCCGATTTTAAACCAAGTGAAGGTAGGGGTGCACGGGTGTGGAAAGGATGTGGTATAGCATTAATAAAAGGTTAGTAATAGGGATAGATAAGTGGTAATAAAAATATGGGTGGGGTTTTTGAGTGCTGATAAAATGGGGTTGGTCTCACCTTCTAAATCTATAACAATTCACAATAAAAAATTTATTTTTAAAAATTCCTTTTTTTACTTTGATCAGGACTATTTTTTAGTGATGATAAAAAAGACCCCCTTTAAATGGTGCTTAGATAAATAATGATTTTTTATCTATGACAAATCCAATTTCTAAATCTTTTCAAAGTGTAATTTGTAGTAGTGTTGGGGTGGTTCAAAAAACATGGTTTGGGTCGTGATATCAATAAGCTTGAACATCTTCTATAAATGGTTTTTCTCATGCTTTAACTATTGAATATTAGATTGGAATTGGTCAAGGGAAAATCCTATTTATTCCATATGCCTTGGAAAATATGATAAATGGGATTCATAGGGTATGATCCTACTGGTTGATGCCATCACTTATTTTGTTTATTCGATGTTATCATAACCCTTAATATATAGTAATTATAATGATCACTATACAATTAATTTATTATCAATGGTTATTATTCTTAACAATATTTTAAATCTAACAGGATATAATGGTCCAAAACTATATTACATAATATGGTATTTATTCATTCAAAAGTGAATTTCATTTATAAAAGTTCAAATAGTTATAATCAGGGTAGTGACATCATGCATGTGGTGCCAGAAAGTGTTGTGTGGTGGGGTGAGGGTGGCATGCTTGAAAGATAAAGTTATAGTTTCATTTGATAATTGTACAATTATTTTTATCCTCCTATTAGTAATGTTTTTTATTTTATAATTTATTTTCTTATATAATTTGACATTATATGTCAGCTAAATGGGGTCATCATGGGGGGGGGGGGTGGGAAATTTGTTAGAGATGCTAGATCTAATGAAAATAGTAATCCATTCAATTTTGTTAACACAACATAATAAAAACGAAAACCTTTAGGATTCTCTCAATGTTGTACTCTTCCATCCCATATTATATTATCTCCAATGTAATGAGTTTTGGATCCCATGAATACAATTCGACCATCTTGTCCCCATTTGAGCCTCTTGTTCCCATTTAATTTATCCTCTTATCCATATTTAATATAACACAAACATAAATATAAATAAATACAGATATATATATATATATATATATATATGCATGTTAAAAAACAAATATTTATGGTGTTTTCCCCAAAATTTATTCTAGTTAAAAGTCTTAATTATATTTATATAAATATTATATTACTTCAGTAAAAACTGTATACAAGTTATAATATTGAATTTTTATACCTTCCACTTAAAATGTCATTAATTTATTGTCACGAGGTTCTAAAAATGATTTAATTAAACATTATAGAGTTTAATAACTATGATCGGACAAACCATTATCATTTGTTTAGAGGTGATCACTATATTTCTTTAAAAAAACCTAAAATTTTCCCTCCTCCCACCCTCGTCTCCCTCCTTTCCCCCAACATTTCCCCAACTCCCCAACTCTTCTCCTATCAATGCCACTATGAACCCTTCTCTTACATCCCTTATCCTTCCCATAACCCCTATCCTTGACATTATGACCCCTATAACCCTCCCCCCTCACCACCACCAATTGAACGTCATCTCCTATTACATCACTTCTCTCCACCACGTTGTTATCATCTTCTTCCCTATAGGTGATTTATTTTAATTTTCTTAGTGTTTTAAATAATTTAATATATATATTATGCATTTTTATTTTTATTAGTGTTTTTTTGATTTAACATATTAAATTTTATGGAATTTTTTTTTACCATTGTAGGTTTATTTTTTTTGTTTTTCATTTACAATTTTCTAATATTTTTTTACATTTGGATTTCATTTATATTTTTCTTATAAAAAATGAGGCCTATATTCTTATAATTAGAAGCATGAAGTTACAATTTTATTATTATGAACACAAAATAATACTTGTAGGGTATTTCTATAAAATCACCTTTTGATTATTTTATAATGAAATTAAACATAAATGATTTTCATTGTTAAACTCAAAGAATAACTGTAATATAATTTATTTCATAATAATAACAAGTTGTTAGTTTTTAATATAAATAAAATAAAATAGTATATATTGTTATTATTTTATTTTTTTAATAATTGTTTCCTATATATTATTGATTTTTTTCAAGTATTATAATTTATAAAAATATTTAGTTAGTTTATTTGACGAAAATCAATTCAATAACTATTTTTTATATATGTAATTTTTTATTGTAAATATAAAAATATGGATAAGAGTTATATTGATCCGCTGAATTGATTTTATACTGAATATTTTAAAAAGATCAAACACTTTTTTGATTTCACCATTGGATTTCAAAGATAATGACAAAACTAAACCACTGAGACCCTTTTTGTGTCGAAATTAAGCCGGGTGTGCCACCCCAATCCCACCTCTAATAGGTTAGGGGCTGATGAAAAGTACCAAAAAAGGTATATCACACATACGAGAGGCTTTAGAATATAAAATTGTAAAAAACAACACATCTTGTAATGAATTGTGTCTCGAATACAATGATTTAAGGTATTAAGTGGGGACCTTTAAATGGTTAAAGTATAGACCCATGTCCTAAATACAATGATTTTGTTTCAGTGGAGGGGTTATTTTTGAAGGTTTTAGGGTGAAAAAAAGTGGTCAGACCCATGAACAATAATGTTTTTCATCGGTTTATTTGGATAAAATTATCATAAATTGAGAAAGAAACCCTATATGCTTTATAGATAGGATATTTTCACGTATAATGTATTATTAATTGAAAATAAGAATAACCTTATCTTGATAATTTTATCTTTTTTGTTGATAAATTAGGTAGCCACTCTCATAGTATCATCATTAAAGTGAAGAATCTAAAGTAGATATCCTTGAGTAGTATCCACACATACTTCATGAATCTTGGAACATCATCAATGGTATTCTAGGTGCTTGTTTGGTGGAACCAAAAATCTTTCATCATTCACTATTGAACACAACAATAAATATTTTGATCTTGAAATAAATCTTCTCCTGTTTTCTCGGTCTTGAGAGGGAGAATGAGTATTATCTCTCATTCTTGATAAGTTCTATCTAGTGATTTGAGAGAATTATATAGAAGAATATATTGTGCAAAAAATTCTCTATTTTCTCTAAAATTATATAATTCAGATTATAGAATTATGGTTAATAATTAGCAATTGTGCATATTCTCTTAACTAATTTTTATCCTAAATAAATATTATGTGAAATAATAATAATAATAATAATAATAATAATATATTCCCTAACATTTACTAACTCATAGATATTTAAATATAAATTATTAAATAAATAAATAAATATTTATTTAAATGATACAAATTAAAATATATCATTTCCATTAGGCTCTTAACTCAGTTTTCAATCCTCTAAGACATTTATCAAACCTTGAATAATAAATATTTATTTTAATAAATAAACATATTTATATTATTCATTCAATAAATAAATAAATATTACATTATCTAACTAACGAATAAATATTTATTTATTATTCAACTCACATATATTCTAAACTTGAATAAATGGTGATTAAAATTATACGATAAAATAAACTTGAATAATTATTATTACATGAAATAATAATAATATCTATTCTTAATATTAAATTCAAATATAATTTAACTGAGATTATGGATACACTTAGCGTGCCACCCTTTAGGCATATTTCTCAGTGGAATTAGTTGAACTTACCTAAAGTCCAAGATTTCCATCTAACAACATGAAAAGAAACACATAGAAAATGATTTTACTTTAACAATGAAAAAAATCTAATATGAATGGTTACTGTATAATATAATATCTTTATCTCAATATCCCATCAAACATGTTGCATACTTGTGTCATCAACCTGTATGCTTGATTTATCTTTCTTTGATTACCTACAATGAACTTATTGATAAACCACCATGGATACGAACTTAATAAGACAGGTCCATTTTAATCAAAGTACGAGATATATCTTCTTTTATGAACTCTAAAGAGACAAATATTTTCTTGAATTATTTAATTAATGTCATATCACTTATGTAATACCCAACACAACCTACTTTGTCGCAATAATACATCATCATAGTTTCAAAAATACATAAAAGTACACAATTCATGATATATATTAATAATAACCTCAAGTATAAGGACTATTACACACATCTAAAAATAGGAATATCCAATGACACATATAACATGTGAAAATTTTATTGGTAGGTCTAACAACCTCTTGTCTTAGAGATTACAAAGTGAGAACTTCATGAGAAGAAGTTTCAATATATTATGATCCCCTAAAACCTAATAGTAAACCATCATACATGTCTTTAAAGATGATTTAATCTAGACCATAGGATATAAGTTTAAGAATAATAACATGGAATTTCAAGGTTATAATTATAGTGGATGAATTTTTATAACCTTTTAATGAGATTTATAATTTATATATATTATCACATTAATGTCATGCAGAAGAACACTCATCATTTGTTAAGATATTTATTAATATTCTAGTACTCAAAAACATGAAATTAGTTGGTTTTAGGGAACCAACTTCAATAGACCCCCACTTGTATTAGATCTATATTCTAAAAAGTTTCAGTTCACTGTCTCTTACATGATATTCATGTTTATGCTGAGATAAGTCCTTATGAAAAGGTTTCAATGCATTATCCACCAAGGAAAATATACTTATGATGACCTCACCACTATATTAAGAATCCCTAAAGAGGTGATACTTATAAATTATAATCTTTTTATAATACAAAAAAAACTACAATTTAATGACTTTTTCAAAAAAACATAGCTAATTTAGTGATGTTTTTTTATCCATGTTTAAAAATGTGGATATTTTTAAATTAAACAACGTTTCTCCAGAAAACATCACTCAATTAGTGATGTTTTTTTAGAAAAAATTTCTAAATTAGTGATGTTTTCATAAAATAGGGCTAAATTAACAACGTTTTTAGAAAATGTGGCTAAATTAGCGATGTTTTTTCAGAAAACGTGTTTAAATTAGAAATGTTTACTGAAGATTTGACTAATTTAGCCACATTTTTCAAGAAACATGGAAATTTAAAATTCAATGATGTTTTGAGGAAACATGACTATTTTAGTGACATTTTTTACCATTATTTTAAAACATTTCTAATTATATATAAGTATAATTATATTAATTTACAAATATATATATATATATATAATTTTATAATTATATTTATATATATTTATATATATATATATAAATTTATATTTATATAAAAAGTAATTAATATATATTTAAATATCATAATATTAATATATATATATATATATATATATATATATAAAGATAGACACACACACACACAGACATATTTAAATATCTCTCAAGGTGCAACTCAGTGGCAGCTTCCCCTATAGAGGTCTCAAGTTTGAGTCTCGCTAAGTTATTCTTTTCATTTGTGTGTTGCATATTTTTATTGGTAATATAGTTCATTCCTCCACATTGATGTAAATAAATAAATAAATATATATGTACTTTTATATATAAACACACACACACACACACATATAAAGACACAAACACATATAAATAAACACACACACACACATATTTAAATATAAAAACACATATATATTTTAATTTTAGTCACGTTTTTAAGAAAACATGGCTAATTATATAATATATATATATATATATTTCTATTAATGTACATATATATAGAATTTTTTTTTAAATTTTAATTATATATATATACATACACATATATATTTACACACACACATACTCATATAAACATATATATATTAATATAAACATATATATATATATATATAATATAATATATATATATGTATATGTATATTAATATATAAAATCACATATATATAATACTAATTTTTAATACTGAAACACACACACACACAGATATATATATATATATATAAATAAATATAGCATAATACAATTTAATCGACAAAAGAAGTTTAGGGGAGTTGGTTTGGTCATTCGATGGGGGCCTCCATGTGATATGTTTGAATCCATCTTCCATAGAATTTTTGGAATGGAAGGATTGAGGGGCAGGAGTTTATCTAATGTGGAGCATAAGAGTGTATCATTCGTTACATGTGATGGCCAACAGGGAGTGGGGAGAGTGTCTCATTGTGCATGGATCCCATCAGGTGGAGGGGCTAGGGCATGATGTGGTATTAAAAAAACTATTATTTTAAAACAATTATCTATTAAAAAATAGGTTTTTAAAAATAATTATGAATTTTAAAAAAAATCCACGTTTATAAAAAATGTGGCTATTTAATAACTCATTTATTGATGTTTCTCAAAAACATTAGTAAATGTGATGTTTCTAATTAGAAACACTTATAAATGTTTCTAAATGAATATGTTTAAAAACATTTCTAATTTTATATGTTTATAAGTGTCACTGATTAGTGACAAATTATTTCCTGATGTTTTTGAGAAACATTGATAAATTAATTAACGACATTTTAAAATGTCACTAATGCAAAAAAACATCACTAATTTACATTTTCCTTGTAGTGGTATATTGATGTAACCTTGTATCCTTGGTTAGGATCACTACTATAGTACTATCATAATAAAATGTGATAATATCTTTAATTATATGAATCATATTAAGCTCTTGGATGAATTTATGCATCCAAACTGCTTTTTTATGCACCAGATGTCAATATACTTGGACTCTACTATAGAATTGGAAACCATTGTTTTCCTAGAACTCTTCCAACTCAAAACCCCCCATTGAGTTAGAACACATATCCTGACTATGATTTCATATCATTCTAGTATGTTTGGAAACTAACATCTGTGTATCCCCTAATGACTTGTTCCTCATATCCTCCATACACCAGGAACATATCCTTTACATGCTTTAGGTAATTTGGGAAATTCTTTACAGATACCCAATGCATCTCACCTAGGTCTTCTTGATATTTTCCTACCATTTTCAATCCATAGGAAACATCATATTTGGCACATAACATGACATACATGATAAAACCTATCACAAAACCATAAGGTATTATACTCATCATCATTTATCTCTCTCTCTTCATATGTTTTAGAACATATTTTTTTGAAGAGATGTTTACCATATGACATTTGAAACAATCCTCTATTATACTATTTGATACCAGATCTATCTAGTACCTTGTCAATGTGTGTACCTTGACTTAGTCCAATAATCCCCTTAGATCTATCACTATCAGGACCCCCTCCTTCCAAAGATACTGTAATGAGGAGAGAGAGATAATAACCCCCTGAGTCCCACCTCCAGTGGGCCTCGGGTTGGTGACTAGAATTAAGGGTATAAAAATCTCATGAAATGGGAGGATTTCCTGCTATAATAGTATTAGATCATAAGATAAGATGAATATTCCATAAGAAAATCCATGAAATAATATAAAAAGGAAACTAAAACCATCCCACATGCAAGTATAAATAAAACTGATATAGATAAAATAATACCAAAAATCAAAGCTAAAGTAGGGACACAACAACTATCCCAAGGGTGAGCTTGTAATGTCCAGCACAGTCCATGTAATCCTCCTGGAAACTTAAAAATCAGTTTATATACATAGGGTGAGCATACAAGTAAACTTAGTTGGAAAACCAAAATCTCTCATGAACATGTGAAATAAAACATACTAATATACCCGTGAACAAACAATAGAACCAACAACACCTAAATAGGTCAACTATATATCCCAACCTCACCAAGGTATGCTCAATAAATAATAAAATCCAAGTATAATAACATAATAAGAATCATATCTATAAAGGGTACCCTACACCACTTTTCCACTGATTTTTTTCTCTCACACCCCAACGTTACACATCATGGTTCTCCCATCTCTTCTTAATAACATATACCACTGCCCCACAACACAGTAACATCACATCACACCTGAAAAAACCTGATCCACTGCCCCAAAATGCGATAATATCTCATCTCACCCACAGAAACCTAGGCCGTCACATCACAACCATAACCAAAGTAGCAGGGTATCATGAACATGAAGGAAATCAACATTGTTCCCTCCTACTACTAGGAATGGACCTTACCATAATCCGCCCCACAACACAGACATATCACATCTTTTCTGAAAACACTTGGCCTATCGTCTGAAAACACAGTCATCACATCTCATCTCACATCTCCCCATAACACATTGAATCCATAAATTATATACACACCTCATATCACAACATCCCATCTCATCCATCATAACAAAACCACTTCTCACACACCACATTAACAAAAAAATCCATACCACAAAACCACTTCCACAAACACATTCAAAATTACACACAACAAATTAGTTTCAGATTTATAATAGGGTATCTTTATCAATTTCACAAAATTATTTAGGGGTATTCTCATATAATCCATAATCCTAGGGAAATCATTTTATTAACCAATTATAATTGATTAAAAATTCCATTTAAGGTGATATCAAACAATCAAACCAATAAATATTTCACAACACATATCAAATCATAAAAAACAAAGACTCCCTAGAGCCTTGATTTTTAAGAAAACACCAAACATGCATAATCCTTTAAAAAATATTAAAAAACAAGAAACAAAAGTTAGAGTTTCCTTTTTTTAATGTAAAATAATAATGATTAAATTAATGTGATTATAAATTTTTCTATCTTTAGGATATTCTTTCAATTATCTAAATTAACACAACATGTGATAATAAGGATAAAAATTATCTATGAATGCAATAATACTTTATAAGGAAACAATTATTTTCAATATGAAGAAATCATATAAAATACAGATGAAATTCCCTCACTCCCCATCAATATAAATTAATAAATTATTTATATTTAATTAAGAAGATGAAACTATATTACCAAATGAAAACATGAGCATAACCCCCTACATGATACATAAATATGAATGATGAAGGAACCCCTACCTCAAAGAGATTTTCTAACTTTCTGTGAACCGAAAGAGGATGAAGAAACGCTCAAAAACCACAACCACACATGGAAAACCATATATTATCCTAAAAAACACCCAAGTATCATAAAAAGGGATCCAAAATCACACCCAAAACCAAAAAAACATCACCATATTAAATCCCAAATAGAATAACATGAGGGAACTAACTAAAAATAAGGAAGGTATTACCACTGATCACCAATGGGCATCCACCAGATCAAAAAAATCAAAGCGGGGAAAAGAGGGGTGGAATTACTCCCAAAACTATATAGGATTTTCAAAAAATGAGAGAGGAGGAAAGTTTATGGACGAATTTAAATAATATTATGAGAAAAGGATTTTAAATCATGGACCTTCCATTTTCACATCATGTAAACTTTACACAATGTATAATTCATGGGTTTCCCAAAAATTCAACTTTCTCAAAAAAATAAATCACCTCAGCCTTTATTTAATATATTTCATGAATTTCACTTACACAATATGTAATACATATTGTGGGTTCCCCATTATACATGTACAATTCATGAACCATCCAACTTTACAAGTTGTGAATTACCTCTACATGTCATGTAAGAAATACATGACATGAACTTCCTATAGTAGCTCTACTGCAACTCTATCCTCCACCAAAAACTCCCAGAACCTTCATTGAACACTTAAAAACAAAAAAAATTGAAAAGTAACGGGCCAATAAGGCAATTAATATTACAATCATGATGGATATTGATCCAAGAATCGATGTTTCTTCACTTAAGTCTTTTATAGAGAATGATTTTTTAACCACGTCTTAACTAATTATAAGATTTGTATCTCATTTCCCATAAAACATATATCATTGAAATATACTACTAAGAAGTTGAGTGCACTCACACTAAACCTATTATTAAGGATCACATTCATTCTTTATATATCCAAATTCTATGATGGATTCTTCCAAATGAATTTTCTATGATCCAGATTCTTACTTAAACCCATAAATTGATCACTACAACTTTCAAACCTTATTGGTATCCTTTTTACTGAAAAAACATTATAGTTGTGTCATATTTAAATCTTATAGAAGATTTACATTAATAAAATCTATTTTGAAATCTATTTTCCAAATCTCATAATCATGGTAAAATACTATGGAAAGTAGAGTTATGATGGATTTAAAAATAATGATTGTGGAAAAGTTTTATTTATAGATTATTCCTTGATATTTATTAAACCTTTTATCCACCAATTATTCTTTATAAGTACTAAATTTACCATTTATTTCCAACTTATTATTGAATAATCATTTTAAACCAACATTATTTGCGTCAATTGGATGATATAACAAAACCTATACTTGGTTATGGTATATGGAATCCATTTTATAATTCATGGATTCATTAAACTTTGAAACTTATAAGATGATTAAGGATTCCTTATAGGAGAGAGGTTCATCATTATCAACTAATAATGTGTCACCTGACTAGGTGAATATAAAACCATGTCTCTATAGATTTCTAACCTCTTCACTGTTCCTTCACAGTACTTGTGACTCAAGAACAACTTATTCTACAAGTATTTGTGTAATTTTTTCTTGCTCCAACTCTTATGTATCATGATATTTGACTTTATTGAATTTGATCTTTCTCCCACTATCTCTTTTAGAGTGTGATACCTCTCTATAAATAAGACTTGTCTTACCTCAATTACTTTTCTATCAAAGGGATACTATATGTAATATCCTCTTTTTTATTTATAATATCCTATAAAGATACACTTAGTTCCTTGAGATTCTAGTTTGTTTCCAAATATAGCCTTAAAAAATGATTCACATCCCTATACATGTATATGTGGAAGAATAGATTTATTTCCACTCCATAAATCGAATGAAATTATTATTTCTACTTTAGTTGTCACTTGATTTAGTGTGCATGACGCAATTTGTAATGTGTATCTATAAAAGGATAATCGAATATTCCCAAGACTCATTATCAATCTCACTAGGTCCAAAAGGTATGGTTCCTCCTTTCACTCACACTATTCTACTATGGTTTATAAGGAGGAGTCAGCTGATATAGTATCCCAAACTCCCTTAAATAATTGATGATATTTTAGTTAAGATACTATCCACCATAGTATAAGTGTAGTTTCTTTATTTTATTACCAAGTTGATTCTCTAATTAATTCTTGAGTTCCTTAAATTTATCAAAGGATTAAGACTTATACCTTTTTAAGTAGACACATCTATATCTACTAAAGTCATTGGTAAAAGTTATAAAGTAAGAATATCCATCTCTTGAATAAAATAGAAAATGTATACACATGTCTGTATGAACTTATTTGAGAATCTCTATGGCCCTTTCACATTTTCTATTAAATGGATCTTTGGACATATTTCCATATAAACATGTGTGACATATATCTAAATGTTTTAGTTCAAAATAATATAAAGAAACTTCTTGATATTGATTTTTCATTCACTTATCATTTACATGAAAAATCCTAAGATACCACAACTAGGTGTGATATGATTCATGTGAACTTAATTCGTTATCAGTTTCTAACACTTAATTTTCATAGTCTAGTATATAAATACCTTTATTAAAATATATCATCCCATAACATATGCTATCTTTATAAAATTAAAAAACATTATTTCTAAACATAAAAATAATTCCATCCATATCTAAACTGGACATGGATATTATGTTTTGGTTACATTGGTAACATAATAAAAATTATTTTAAATAATAATTAATCCTATCGACAAAGTGAAATAGTAGTCTCCAATAGCCAGTGTATCTAGTCTTACTTCTTTGGAAGCTTGAAGATCTACCTCACCTATATTAATCTTATATAATCTAATTGGTTCCTATATTTTAATAGAAATGTGATTACCATAAGCTATATCTAATACACAATTTATAGAAATTGATAGATTACATTCAGTAAAAAATTCACCTGAATCTTCCCCTTTCTTCTTCACTAAGACGAAGTTCTTCTTCTAATGGCCCTTATTTCCACATGAAAAACACACTACGTCCTACTTATTATCCACCCCTTGATCCTTATTCTCTTGTTAGTGTGGTGTGAAGGAGCCTTATAATTTTAATTAATCTTAGGTATTTCCTCCTTTCCTTTTTACTTGTTCACCCTAAGGAATGATTTTTTTTCATTCTTTATGTCCTTATCTTCCTGATGAATCAGAGTTAAGAGATCCAAGAGTGACTTATCTATATTTTTCATATTAAAATTCAAAATAAATCTTTAGAAGATCTGAGAAAGTTATATGAGCATGCTTTTTGTGCACAATTCATTGGGTAGATTAAAACCTAAAATTTTCAAATGCTCAATATATCCAATCATATTGACTAAATGAGATTTGAATGGTTTAACTTCTATAAGATTTCATGTAATGAGTTTGTTGGAGATTTTATACCTCTATTGTCTTTCTTTACCCCAATAAAGATCACAAAGAGGAGACAACATGGTGTATTAATCCATATAAGTAATGAAAGTTATAGAGATCTATTTATGGATAATGCAAGCATTGTGATCATAAAATATTTTATTGGGAAAAAAGTATGTCAGGTGTCTATATGAGTTTAATGGGAGAACCATAGTTTTTCATGTAAAATATTTAAAATAAAATATGTAAAAATAACTGATTAGACTTAAAGTTAGTTAAAACTACATTGAAAGTTACAATCCAATGATTGAAATAAAGTAGTTCCCTAAGTTCTAGGGAACAAGATCTATTGGGGTAGATCTATAGATTACATAGACCAAGTAAAATTACATATACTAACAAGGTATTGAAAAATAAAAGTTGGAATAATTATTGATAAAATTTCTTCCAATGCTGAGAAATATTTATAGATTTCACATAATTAATTATCAATGTATGATAAAATAATTTATATATAATCCATTTATTTTATTTTATGTTTCATTATTATTAATTAATTTACTTTATATTTTTTACATTACTTATT
The DNA here is from genome assembly GCA_963277665.1 of Viscum album. Taxonomy (NCBI): domain Eukaryota; kingdom Viridiplantae; phylum Streptophyta; class Magnoliopsida; order Santalales; family Viscaceae; genus Viscum; species Viscum album. The sequence continues at coordinate 1,489,111,933 of OY728153.1, read as the reverse complement.
AAAATTCTTAACTAATTTATGTAAAATCACACACTGAGTGATTCTCAAGCTATTTCTACATCATGCTTGTGACCTTTAGTTTTTATATATTAATATAGTAGCTTATTTATATTGTGAATATTTAAATGAATGGGTTTTAACCATATTTTCATATGAAATGTTGAATGTTTTAAATGGGGTTGTTTATCTTTATATAATGAAAATTCCTTCCCTCAACTTCATGTTATAATCATTGTTAAACAAGTCTATATTTTTTGATTTCTTTTAAGCCTTGAACTTTTTTGTTGAGTTCCCATTGACATACATGTTGGGTTACCCATGCTTAATTCATGTCACTAAACCTTATTTCTTTTTATTTATTCCCTAAATCCAGTGATATATATATTATGTCTATATGGAAATATCATATTATATGATATTGATATGTCATATGGTACAACATTTAGAAATGAAGTCTTGTGATATTGCATGATTTGGGAATATAGTTCAATAAGATATAGGGATATTGTAACACCACCTTTTCATAATAATAGAATGTTATAAGGATTAAAATTTGGATCTCTTCCACAAAAGTCTATATTTATCAGTGGTCATATCATATGATAAAGTGTTTGAGAGGAATGATACATTAATATGATGATAGCATAAATAATCGAAGACATCTATTCATGCACTGTAACACATTAATAAATGCATGGTTCTTGAGTAGAATCCTTGAGGGTTATAAAAGAGAGTCATTTACATGAGATTTTGGTGGTTTTTTAATGTCTAATTATCCCATACCTATTTCTATCTTTTTATTCCTTCTTTACTATGAGAGGACCCAACATGCTATGGAGAGAAGGATAATACCACCCATGCAAAGGGATATCCATGCCAAACCTTGGATACACCATAGAGATGGGAGTATAATGTCTTACCTGGAGTAATCATCATTAAGATAATATGATAAAGATGGTTGTTGTAGCTTTATAGTGTAAGGTGCACAAACACAAGTTCTTTATTTTACAGTTTACATGATTACAAGTTCCTTACATGATGTTCTTAATATTATGGTTTCTTATTGATTTCACTACTTATATTAAGTATTACACTATCCTAAGAAACCTTAAAATGTTATAAAAGAAAAGGTTAAATATTTAACTCATTCTTGGGAACTCTCATACATGAACAATGACAATGTGTGTCTCTCTACTCAGGCGCTCCATTCTTTATGAAAAGAGTTACATAGACTGAAGAGTTGGGGAAATGGTCTACTTTGACAGATTTACATGGATGCCACATTGGATGTGTTCATATAAGGAATAGATATTATACCACTTATAGTATTATCAGAGCTTTACCATGTGTTTTGATTCTCAAAATCATGTTTTTAAAATGAAGAAACTTAATATCGCATGGCTATCAAAATGATTTTCATTTAAAACAACTAATATTTTTCTTTGTGAATTTTGAGACATGAAATAAAATATGGGATATCATAGGCCATGATACCATTAATTTCCTTAGGTTTTAAATATATCATAGCATATGATATAGCCCAATTGTAGTTTATGATGGTGTTAGGGAAATTCTGAAAAATAGAGCATCATATTACTTAAAGTGATATCGATTCTATTATTTAAATATGATTATCAAGTGCTGGACTCATACATAGAGGATTATCATAATTATTAACTATGAGGTGATTATTTTTTATTATGAAAGTTAATATTATATAGACTAGCACTTTTTATGATTAAAATTATGTTGTCATGCTAAGTTAATCTCACACAAGTTGATTTTCATAGGTTGCGATTGCAAAGAATCACATAGATAATATCACATAGTTCTTGTTTTAATTTTAAGATTTCCTTATATCATGAGTCTATGATCACTGTAGCATTTCATTTCTCTTACATTAGATATAGGAGTGTGAATTTATTCTCACACAGGTTTCTATATCGTAATTCATTGATACTTTCATAAGAATATACATGCTATATCTACTAAATTATTCCTATACAAGCAATCACTATACATGATTAATATTACATGTGACATGTTGAGAACCATAGATTAATACAACACAGTGGCATTTCATGCCTTATAACATGGATATATAGTAGAGAATAATTAATAAGAAAATTTTCCTTGTTTTTAATTAAGAATTTATTTATATGACTTATAAAATGATTATAAATCATAATAAATGTATTTTTTGGATATTTATTAATTTATAAATGTGTTTATAAATTAATTAATTATAAAGTGTTTATAATTAATTAATTAAAAGTTTATGAAGGATTTAATAAATAAATATTCATAATATTAAAAGTTAATATTTAAATACCTTTTTCAAATTATATGACATAACTTATAATTTGGATATAAATTATATATATATATATATATATATAAATTATACGGGTAGTTTATAAAATGTTTATAAATTTCAAAATAAGGTTAAAATATAAAATATTTTATTTTAATTGTTTATAATATTTAATTTGAATTGTTCAAATTTAAAGATTATTTCAATAAATTTTATAAACAACATCAACATAATTTTTTTTTAAAAATTGATATGATTTAAGTTTAATAATATTAAATATATGATATTTATATTATGTAAATTTTTTACATAAAATATTTTTAATATATTTTTTTATTTCATATAATATCATATGTTTAAAATAAAATTCCATATAATGAATAATATGAAAGAGTTCATATTAGGAATAAATATAAAATGTTTTTATTTATTTGAATTATAGATTACCCATAATGAATTGCTAAAATTGTAAAGTTTTTATAATTATTTGCTTATAATTTTTTCATAGATAGTTTATATCATATTTAAATATGTGAATTGTTTAATTATTTAAAAGTTATTATTTGTTTTATTCATGGATAAAACTATTATATTATGAATGGTTATATGATTTAGTTTAAAGGTTTAAATTTATTATATAGATTATTATACATGCATCTAAGGAGTTACATACTGGGTATGATAATTGATTTAGTTTTCTTCTACCTTGAATTTTGATTGTACTAAGTTATGAAATTGAATTAGGAAGATAATTATGATTTATACATAAAATAAAAGGGTTTCATGTACCTTATAAAATAGATGCATTTGGATGTGTATAAGTATAGTTGGATTTTAATATAAGTTAGTAACACAAGCTATGAGTTTTGTAAAGATTTACACATCAATATGATTTGATCATATTGATCTGGTATAAGGAATAAAGATTCTAAACTAAATCATTAGAAGCATTCATACATGTAAAGATAATTAAATAAGGTAATATAGTGAGATAAAATACCCTTTAGAATCATACTAAGTTTTATATTACTTACAAAGAAAACTCAAGTAGTGACCTCAATCATTCAACCAAGTAGGTTCTTGTAAAGTAGGGTTTCCATGAATTATCCTATGTAGTGCATAGTGGAAATGGACAAACAGAAGAGTAAGACAACCAAATATTGTTGTGAGATTTGAGTTACACTTAGCTTGGAAAATCTAAGTGTTAGTATACTAGATTAATGGTGTTTATTTTATTCATATAATGGATTGGACAAATATATTTCCACTCAACCATCCAAGTATCATATATGATATGATTGGGATAATTCCCTACCTAAATAACTAAGTGGTGACATGAATGACATATAAGACTCATTTCTTAGTGAAATATGGATCTTGTCCCACTAATGGATAAGATGAGTTCAAAAGAGGCCATTATATTAGTGAGAGCACATTTACAAAATTCCTTATTAAATATTTATAAAACTTGATACTAATCTGATAAAAGATTTTGTTTTAGATAAATTAAATCATCATCATCAAACTTAACTTTGAGATTAATCCTTTAAAAGGATAATCTTAATGTAAGAAACTTCTTATATTGGTATAAAACCTATTAATTGTTCATAAGAAATAAAAAAATTATATGTGTTAAATAAACACCCTCCTAAATAAATGAAACATTGAATTTGTTTAAAAGGTAAATCTGGATACTTATGAGAAGCATAAAATGATTCAATCAAGGTTTTATTAATCATTTTTCTAGTTATTCAATTATTTTATTTTCATAATTGGGAATATTCCAATAATGTTAATGAATTAAATAAATGTTTACCCTATTTTCTCAATATTTTTAATTAATTAAATGGGTATATGTTGTCTAGATTCCCATACTGTATCAAAATTATAAGTGGGTAAAAGTTTAAATCAGAATAATCAAAGTTAGTTAGAAAGTACAAAAATGTTTCTTTAAGAATCTATTCAAGGTTATTTAAACCAAAATGTTGATTTTGGAAAGTATAAGTAATGATTCCATTAAATGGAACTACCTAGAATGCCTGAAGGTGTTTGAGAAACTCTATAGAATTTCCATGTTAAGTATTTATCAATTCTCTCAAGATTTTTCAAGCCTTTTTCTGGTTAAGGAATTTATTCTATTATTATCATTGGAAATATTCTAATAATGTGAATGAATTTAATAAATATTTACCCTATTTTCTCAAATTGTTGAATAGATGAATTGGGTATATGTTTTCCAGATTCCTGTACTATATCAATAGTATAGGTGGGTAAAATTTCAAATTAGAATGATCAAATTTAGTTAAAAAGTCAAAAAATGTTTCTTCAAGAATCCAGTCAAGATTATTGAAACCTAAATTTTGAATTAGGAAAGTAGGAGTAGTGATTCCATTGGATGGAATTATTTAGAATACCCAAAAATTTTTGAGAAGCTCTATAGAATTTCTATGTTAAGTAATGATTTATTCCTCAATTTTTAAGGGTATATGATACCAAATGTATACTTTACAAATTTTGTTAGTATACAAGAGTTCAAAATTAAGGAATAATTGATAAAGTTTGTAGTTTGAATTCAAACGATGAAGTATAGGGTTTTTATATCAATAATTTTAATGTAAAGGAATATATCAATATTAGATAGATCTAAGTAAATGATGTCTATAGTTATCTAATTTATCTTTTGTGATAAGATAAGTTGTTTACAAACAAATATATTTTATAAAAAATATGAGATGGTGGATCCAATACACATGGTTTATGATTCATCAGGTTCTATAACATGTTTTGAGAAAAAGTGTAACAACCTAATATTTTTGTATATATTTCCTTTTAAATAAATCACGAGTGTTTGGTGGCTTGTGAAACATGAAACATTGAATTAAAATAAAAATTTATTTGTTTCATTATAGTATAATATTATAATAAAAATGTAATACATTAAAATTAAACTAAATAAAACATAATTAGTAAAATTATTAAAGGAGTGAAACTACAAGTAAATAAAAAAACTAAAGGGTTGAAATTATCATCATCACACTCCTTCATTAAGATCATAATATAATTACTCATGCCATTATGGGTTTAAAATTCTCTGGTGAATTGAATTTTTTCATCTAGTAGATAGTCCATTTTGATAAACAAGGCTCAGGTTGGAAATATGAAGGTTTGGACATCCTAAAACAATGTTTTTGGATGTATTTTGAAGTTCGGGAAAGTACCTAAGTGTTTGGGAGGAATATAAAGAAGGATCAATATTGAACAATGGTTATAGTAGCCACCAGCTAGCTAGTGGTATAGGGCCCCTACTAGACTCATCAGCTAGCTAGTGAACCAGTACCAGCTAGCCAGTATACTGCCGACTCTCTAGTGGGACCCAATGACTATCCATGGGGTTGGGTTGGGCTTATTTTAATAATAATATTTTCATCCTTTTTTTTTGTGTTGGGGTTCTCGAGATTTAGTTGGGAGGGGATCTTGAGAAAGGCCATTCCTTGATCGAATTTCCCATATCATGCCTCTCCTTTGATCCTCTTTAATCGATGGAGAGTTCAGGTGTGTTATGATGATGATTCAAGGAAATACCATCCACTTTCCTCCATTCTTAATCCCATTTTTATATCCCTCTCTTTGACTCATTTTTGTTAGGGATTCAATATTGATTTGACTGGATCACAGTAGAATCAAATAACATTGATTGGGATTTTACTCATTTTTAATAGAGGACATCCTAGAATGATATCTTCACATTGTTATAAACTATTTTAGTAGAGGTAATCAATTTAACTAAAATAATTTAAGGGGTTTTTTGAAATTGGATGTCAAATGACAGGGAGTTCCTGAAGGGTGGTACTGAGGGTGTGTCAAAGACCCCTTAATGCAGTTAGTCGAGTTTTGGGGTGACATTAGGGTTTGATAAGATTTTTGAAAATTATGCCACATTGGATTAGATTAAATAATTAAATATAATTTTTTTATAATTAATTATTTATGACTTATGATGTAAATAAGGATCTTGAGTGGCGGTGAAGGATGGATAGGCCCTGTATAATATTTCCAGAGCTTGGTGAGGATAATAACTTTTATAAAGAGGTAAGTGGACCCTATCATACAAAACCATATGCATGTTTATGAAGGGGTATGAATGTGTGTGTCCATTTTTCATGGGACTGAGTAGAGAGGCTAAGGGTCGAGATACCCTTAATCTATATGATAAGGACAACTTTGTGCCCCATACCTAGGACAAGTGTTCAGAAGCACTAGGATGTTCAGATTCATCCAATGACTATGTCTCCAAGAGGTGATGGTGCTAATTGGGATAGTGGGAGACATTGGGAGGTCTTATAATGTGATATGGGTTATGGAAATCACCTAGATATTTCCCTTAAAGTATTTAAAGTTGGAATAAGAGGTTTTTTTCCAAGTACTATGTGGATCCCCTAGAGATATGTGATATGAGACCCTATATTGGGATGCGGGAATTAGTTAAGGAATTGGAATTAGGATTCCAATGGGATTTTGGATAGTACCTAGACCCTGCTTGCTGAGGACAGGGTCAAGGTGATCCTTATGGATGTGGTTACACCATAGTAATTCCTTACCATTAGGGTCCCTTGTATGAATTTTTGTGTATGATATGCACATGGTTGCATTTGTGGGCCATGAGACCATGATTGATATGATATTCTTATGTATGTTTATAGTTGAAGTCTTTATTTTCATAGTATTTTTAGTGTATATATGTGTGTGGACCATTGACTTCTACTATCTGGTACTAAAGTGATAGGTGACCCTTTATGGATTGGTTATTCCCTTAGAGGCCATGTCATAACCCAAGGCATATATAATGGTTGTTTACTTTGAGTGGAATATTGGATGATGAGCTTTATAACCTATTGATTTGGGTGGAATGTTGGTTAGTGATGAAACTTGGCACACTTGGATTATTTTTGAATGACCATGATATGTTGGGAGAGGTCCATGTTGCACTAATGGGGCACATCCATGTGAATGAGTTAAGTTCCAATGATTTAGTTGTGTTAGGTGTGCGTGCCATCACATGTAAGGGAATAACTATAAGGTAGTGTTTGGTTGGATGATCTAGATGACTACTCCTAAAAGGTGGAGTTTTAATTGTCTTAAAAGCAGGCATGTAATTTATTCTTTAAAGGTGGATCATGGATATAAGATAGTTGGATGAACCTATTGAGATGATGTGTATACCATGTGGAATAATATAATTCATGCAATGACTACTTCTAACCTTCCTTCTGGTATGGTACCAAAGCAAGTATGGTTGGGTGTTGAGGAAGCCTGGTTAGAACCTGATGACCATACAACTATGTGTATCTCATAAAGTGTCATGGTGTCCTAGTTAGCACACAAAGACTTAGTGAGAATTTTTATTTATGTAATTATTTTACACAGTCATACAAAAAAATATGAAGGCATATATTAGGGGTGCTTGGTGAGAACCTATAGAGTTTATTCTCACACCCTACATGTGAATCTTAGTACGTGTGCATGAATTTATTTTTCAGGTCAGAGCATGATATTTGTAGTGGACCAGGCTTGTATATCTCATTGGGTATGTGGAGACTAGGATTGGGATGAGGATTGGGGCTATAAGAGAGTTACCTGGTGTTTTTTTGTTTATTACTTATTGTATATGTGGTAGTCCTAGTAGGCGACCAATTGTATGTTAGTATGACAACATCATTTAATATATAATTTTGTTTAGTTATTTTCTATATAATTTGATGATTATTATGGATACCATTGTTTAGTTGTTTTTACTACTATTTTAGAATTTGATATGAGGAATAGTCTCCCCATTATTATCCTAGGTCCTCACCGCTAGCCGGTAGCCTCTGACATATAGGGAGGCATGTATGAGGTCAAGTGGCATCCTTGACCCAAGCACTAGTGTGTGGACCTAGGATGGGGGTGCTAAAAATACCACCAATTTTAATTATAGAAAGAATACAACATGTTAAAAATATAATAAAAATATTGACAAATAAATTAGAGAACATGATGAATAATTTTAGATATGTATGTAAGGATATATATATATATGAATATAATATAATCATTATATATATAGCCATTGGCTATATGATAATTTTACATATAAACATTGGATATATGACCATTGGATATATGGTAGTTTGATATACTTGTATCCAATAGGTACATTGAAGTTTTGTAATTATTACTAACAAATTAATAATAATATAATTCACATATAATAAATAATTATGGAATGAAATAAAATTATAATAATCAACTAAAATTATTTATTATAAAAATATGTATTTTTATTCATCATATATTATTATTATTTTAAAAGAATGATTTGACGTCTTTATAAAATTCAAAGAAACATTTTAATACCAATGGATTGATAAAATTGAATGGTTAGAAAATAAGTAATTAATTTTAAAGGGATGTGATTAAAATCATTTAATGTTTAAAAGAGATATTTTTCAAAGATATTTTTTTGTGTATTTTTATATTAATAAATAAAATTGATCACTTTTAAAGGAAGATTTTAATAAAATCCAGTTTTTAATGTATAAAAAAATATATTAACACTAATTTAATTAATAATTGATATGAAATAATATTAATAACACTTAATGCTTAGAAAATTATTTTTTTATAAAAATTGTCTTTCTAAATATTTTATCTTTTCATTTAAAAGTTAAATTTCTCATATTATAAATTAAATTAGATTAAATGGATTTCAAATTTTGAATCGGTACATCAAAAATTAGGTAAGAGGATCAATTTCATTTTTTTTCTAAAAAATAAGTTACCGAGGTATAAATTGAGTTACCGTGATAAAAGTAAAATGAGGAAAAGGGGTTAAATTAAGAGATAAAGGACTAAAATATATCTAAAATTATATATATATTGTTCATATGAGGGTATTATCAAACTATATCCATTATTTTTCCTCTTTGGACCCACTTTCTATATAAAATGAAAACCTTGCACATTAGGATATGAGTATTAACATAAATTCCACTCAAAAATCACTTATAAAAGGACCCTTTATATACCCCTCCTAGACGACTCTTCTACTTAGGTTATCACTTGAATCACTACCCAAGACCCATCTCCTAAATCATTATTCCATATTTTATAACCTCTTGTTACAATAAGGAGGCCTAAACACTTTTGAAATATCATTCTACACCCTAATGATATTATATTAACATCATCATTCTTCTATGAAAAAGATATTACCATTATATAAATCTATGATCCTACTCATTCATTAGTATACCATGGTATTGTTTGAGTTAGTCTAACCACCTGCATGGATGATGTTATTACAAAACCATCATTTCCATAGTTGAAAAGTATCAATACATTAATAACATTAATATATGATATGAAAGATTAATTTATGTCATTAATATGGTTCTGTTAGGGTGACACAAAAGTGAATAATCATTATAAAGTAACTCATTGTTATCAGTAAATTACCCGAAACATACTCATCATAAATTCTATTCTCACAAACTATACCAATACCTTCCATAAAATGAACATGGAAATGAATAAATAATTGAATCATATTTATTCCAGTACCATGAAATATCAAAGATAGATGAAATTTTTATCAAATAAAAGGGATCAACATCACCATTACAATAACTTGTACTAAATAATCAAAATTACTAACATTCAATGATTAAAATAAATAACTAACTAATATATTTGTAATAAATGATTATAACTAAATATTATAAAAGGTAATATATATGAATACGGTTCTTGAATAATTGATAAGGTGGTTATAGTTTTTATACAGGAGGTTAAAGTGCCTTCTTTTAATTCGAGATTAAAGGTAAGGGTTTCCTTTCCAATCTCACTTTAAAATAAATATTGTCTATGGATAAATTTCCAATAGGGGAAAATTATATGTTATTTTTTTATAAATACCTATATAATTTTCCTGATGGTTATTTTTTAGTTTAAATTTCTCCTTACCATTTCACCTCCTGCTAGTTCATAAGACAATTAAAAGGAGTTCTATAAGTATAGCTGACCATATCTATTATTTTTAGCCAAAAATATTTCTCTTCCATGTTTATGTTTTTGATATGATTTTATGGATTTCCTTATCCCAACTTTTATGATTTCTTAAGATCATTGTATATTTTCTTTGAATTTCATTAAAAAAGCATGAAATATTTTTTTGAATGTTTTCTATATTATTTCTTTCTATCATTTATTTTTTGGTTATATTTATAAGGATTTTATTCCAAGTTTTAATGGTTATTTAAAGTAATTTTTAATTACTTCATCATTTTTTTCTAAAAAAATTTATTTTTAAGTTATTTACTTTTAAAATAAAAGTTATTAAATTATAGAGGATATTTAATCTTATTTTCCAAATAGTTTTATAATGTAATTATAAATTGTTTTCCATATATGTAAGAATCCTTTAATTTTTCTTATGATTTACTAGGGATATTAATTAATGATACTATCTACCTTATTTTTCTAGATTAATCATGATCATTTATTTTGGAAATTTTCATGAAATATATTTCTTTCATATGATTTAATTAAGTTATGATGGGATTATGGATTTTTTCATGATAGTTTTGAACATAGATGTATGATTTTTAATTATTTGATGGGTGGAACTAGAATTATATATCCCTCCAATGCATTAGGTAAAACTTTATATATTATGATATGAAATTAAAGGGATCGATATGTGAACTGAATCTACTAATTTTATGGGAATGGGGATTAAACCCATTCCAATATGTTATGGGACTCTATCCACCATGTGATTATGGTCTTGTTAGTGATCCTTTACATAAAAATTACATTCTATGATTATGTTTATACTATATTTCTATGTTATTCTGCATTATTATGTTATGTTTACATGGATTATGATAACTGTCTCATGATTCCACATTCCTATTCCTCATTTCACATGTTATGTTGATACATGTTTATACTTATGTCATGATTTATACTTATATCATGATTTATGATCCATGTTTTATTGGGTATGATTTCCTCATGTTATGTTTATACACCCAGATTATGTTCCCATACCCACACATTCTTCTTATATTCACTTATGATATTTGATTGATATCTCTTATGTTTATACCTTACTAAGAATCTAAGATAACCCTTTATAATGCTTCCATTCCCTAGTTAATGAAGAATAATATTATGTATAATATTTCTAGAAGGGTATCATGTGTAAAGATTATTTGTGGGAGATATTAAAGAAATTTTTTAAAATAATTTTTTATGTATCTAACTCCAAATACATTAAACCTATAGGTTTTGGGGTGTTATTTATTATGATATGTAATGAATATTCATGTAAAATGATTTAATATGTATATATGATATGGTTGTTTTGTCTCAATTGGTATCCGAGCTAAGTTTAGATAATTTTGGAGATTAGGTTATGAAGAATAAAATGATAAAACTCAAATCAACCTGTGGTGAACCAAAATTTTTATTGGATGAACCAAGAGTGTCATAAGTTAAACCTAATATTTTATAGTTTGAAATAAATGTGTCATGATTAGATACATATTATGATTTATTTTTATTATCATATGATTATTTATTAGGGATATTATTGTATAATACTCATACTAACCCTTTTGTATTTACTCAATGGTTGGAACTAGGAGGAATCAAGTTAACAATGAGTTTTATGGACAACATAAGGATTTTCCAAGTTAGAAACCAAATGGTATATAAGCTAGTGTGAAACATATTATAGACATTCTTACTTAAATCTCTCAAACTATGAACAATAACACCAACAATGTTGAACTCCAAAAAAATCTAAGAAAGTAAAAACTACCCATTGAGTATTTCACATGGAAATAACTTCCCTCCTTTAGGGGATCTTTTGATCCAATAATTACCAAGCAATGGATCAACACAATAGAAAAGATATTTTTTTTCTCTAAAGATCAAATCATGAAAATTTTGTTTTAGTTATTTATCGTTTGGATGGTGAAACTGATCAATGGTGGAATATCGTTAAGAATATGACCCAGGAGGAAGAAATAAACTTTATGCAATGAGAGGATTTTAATAATATATTTTTCAATAAATATTTTTCTCAAAATATTAAAACTAAAATAGATATATAATTCTTGAATTTGATGAAAAATTAGGATGAATCCATTGGTACCTATGAAATAAACTTCAACAGACTCACAAGGCACACCTCTATTTTTATCATTGAACCTGAAATAAAAATTAATAATTTATTTAGTGGATTAAAACAAAGGATTTAAATGGTGTTGGATATAAAGAACTTTTTTAAATATGATGATTTTTTTGATATTCTCTCAAAGTGAAAATTTAAGTTATAGAATCCAGAAATAAAGAGAAAAATGGATTTTCATGGAAACTCAAATAATAAAACCCATGAAAGAAATAAAATAAATCTCCCAACATGCTAAAAATGTGGTCAAAGGTTTAAGGGAATTTATTCAAAGGAATGGGTAAATTATTCAAGTGTGGAAGATAATACCATCAAGAAAATTAATGTTGAATAGATATAAAGTGTCCAACCAATGAAATAGATGAAAATAAAGATCAACCAAATGTACCACCCACACTTAAATGATTTAATTATAGAGAGTATAAACATTAATCTAACTGGTGCACAAATCCAAGGGTTAATGACAATAATAAAAATTAGTAACCTCTGAATCCAATGTAGTTTGTGAAATCCAATATAGTCACAACTAATAAAGTATGTCATGAAAATTAAGTGGTTAAAGGTACACTCATCATCCAATAAAGAACTTTACATGTCATATTCTATAATGGTTTCACCAACTACTTCATACCTATAAAATTTTATAAGAGAATAAATTCACCAACCCATTGATTATATATTGAATTATCAGTGAAAAATATCAGTGGTATAATAGTCACATATCAAGTCTATAACCCCTTTATGTAGAATTTTGTTGAAATGTGATTCCTATAAATCTTATTATTCTCCCTTTATTTAGATATTATTTGATTTTGGGAATGGATTAGTTATATATATATAGAGACCATATAAATTTTTGGGATAGGGAAATCCCATTTCATATCCCAAATCAACCTATGATAATATAGCAGTGCAAGATTGACTATAAACTCTCCATGGAAGTTACTTCCCTTGTATGGGTTGTGTTACTTGATAATGAGGTATATTTTTATAAAATGGATAAGGATAATTTAATGGTAAAGATATATTTGTTTTGAAATAATATTTATATGTATTTAAAAAATAGTTTTTCTATTCTTCTCCCAGATCACGAGTTTGAGTTTTTAATAGATCACATATCTGGTGCTATTCCAATATCAATGAATCCCTATATAATGAACATGATTGAATTGAAAGAATTAAAGAAGAAGCTCAAAGAGAATATAGATAAGCATTTTATACACCCAAGTGCTTCACCATGGGGTGAAATATTCCTCTTTATTAATAATAAATATGGATGAATGTGTCTTTACATTATTATCATGAACTTAACATGATAATGATAAAGAACAAGTATAAACTACCTTATATTGATGAGTTTTTTTAGCTAAAAATGATGAGATCAATACTTCTCAAAGATATAAATTCATATTTTTTATTATATCAAGCATGTTTTTTCTTTATTATCTTTAGTTTATTGGTTGATATATATCATAGTGTTTATTTATTATTATTGTTTCTTATATAGAATATTTCTTTCTTTGATAATGATCATGTGTACTGTCTGGTTATCATATATTATTGTGATAAACTACTTGATAAAGTCTGTCAACTAGTGTAATAAAAGTTAAAAAAATGGTATGGGTTATTATATCTTGAGTGTGTATAAATTTTGATGGTGTGGGATGGTCAGGAGTGATGTAACACATTTCAATAATCAATTATAGATAGTAACTCGCTATACTAGGAGGGTCCATACCTATCATAATTTCTTTTAACCTCAACTTAGGATCTGAGATTATAATTCAGGGTCATCCCCTATGGGAGGAAATATATGTACCTTTAAATAACTCAAACATGTATTAAATCCCATAGGGGATGACCCTAAATTATCATCTTAGATCCTAAGATAATTCTCAAAGAAGGTTTGATAGGTATGGATCCTTCTAGTACAAGGAGTTACCAATTAAAATTAATATAGTGAAATGTCCCCCACACTACTGATATGTTCTTATACTTGAATGTTTACTGGAAGAACTATTTTTTATACATATGTAAATGTATAAAATTTTTTATGCATACATCAACTTAATCACTATTGTATTAAGACACTATTGGTGGTTCCCTACTAAGTATTCATGCTCATGACCTATATGGACACCTTGATATGCATGAAACCCCTCTTTTTCTACCTTTAAGGAATTATATATATGATAGTAATTATTAGGTCTCTGTGGATGATCACTCATGTTTTTATTAGAAACAAGATTGGATCCCACTTAATAGATGCAACTATAGAAGGATATTAGAGGCTACGTTTGACACATTTCATATTCCTCCAAGTTTATCCTATGTTCTAGGAAATGTTCATATTGATATTTATCATATCCGATTTATATACTATATATTGAATGTAGTTTAGTCTATTTTACATTCATGTGGATATTTATGGTATGTCCTCATTATTATTCACCCCTTAATATCTTTTTAATTTTGATTTATATTTTTGTAATCCTCATCCTATGGATGGGTCATGATGGATTTAAAATAGAACCTACATATGAATTAAAAAAGTGGGTAAATCATTCCCAAACTTTTTATCGATACCCATGGAACCATTCACTAGCCCCTGGAGATTGGGTAGCCTCTTTAAGGTAATAACACTTTGATTTAGGTGATGTTCAAGAATTTGGTTCAGGGTTACTACAAGTGGTATAAGAGTGATGTTTGGAGGTTAAATGGGATTTGTGATTTTGAGGTTTAAACTGGATCTAGGACAGTCAGGACTTGAGAGGTAACCCATAAAAGGCACCAAAAACATCTTTATAGTGGAAGCTCAAGTTATCAAGTAATGTTTGAGGACTTAATATACACTATAGGTTCAAGTGATGTTTTCATTTAACTTGTCACATGTGTGATGGAATGGAACCTAATAAGTTCATATAGGGATATACTAGGAGTGGACCTATATCTTAGTTCATGCATAACGAGTAGATGCCTGCATGTTGGAACATGTAGAATATTAGCCATATTGCATGCTTGTCAGTGTTTTTCTATATTTTAGTTATAATAAATCATAGTTTTAAATTAA
This sequence comes from Viscum album, assembly GCA_963277665.1. Lineage (NCBI taxonomy): Eukaryota > Viridiplantae > Streptophyta > Magnoliopsida > Santalales > Viscaceae > Viscum > Viscum album. Next base: position 1,489,096,312 of record OY728153.1, on the reverse strand, counting down.
ATGAAACATCATTGATATATTTAAATAATATTTTCACACACACACACACACATATATATATTGGTGATGATTAAGTTAATTTTAATCATAAATTATTTCCTTTGACTTAGATATCTTTACTCATTCCTATTGATAACTTGTTTTTCCTATTTAGTGGTTAATTTTTTGAAGCATACATTTTTTTCTAATTATATTTTTACTATTGATCAGTCTATTTGTTTTTTATATCTATAATTTATAGTTTAGTATGTTAGTTACTTCTAGTTTGGTGTTATTTATCATGCATGCCGTTGTTTGCTGTCTATATTTTCTCATTAAACATGTAGATGTTTTTTTGTTTAATGTTATTTTACTGAGCATGATATTAATTTTTTAATTTTATTAAAATATTGATCATGTTGATATTATAACAATGAAAATTTAATTTATTCCTTATATATTAATATGCTACTGGAATTGTTTTTTGGAAATGAAGCACTCAAACATGCTAACCAATGTTCCTTGAGCATGTATAAATGAAAATAATTATATTAGCCATGGGTAAACATATGAATTATTTTAGTTTTTTTAAGGAAACTATTTTGGAAATGTTATATCATTAGAAATGAAGAAAATTATACAATCTAAATGTTTTTTCAAATGGAGGTATGTTTTAGAAGGGGGGATACGTTTCTTTATAACTGGATTTCCATATCATTTGGTATTGCTAAACATGGTGTCTTAAAAATGGAATTTTGGATTTGGATTTTAAAATACAATGAGTTTTTTGGGAAAAATGTTTCATAATTATTTGTGTTTTGGAATGGGAAAGTGATTTTGAAATATAACTCAATTTTTTATGGATTGAAATGGAATTTAATGTGCGGTAATTTTATAATCTATCTTTTAAAAGACAATGTGTTTTAAAAAGATAAAGAGGTTTATATTTTCTCTAACTGAATCTTTATAATGCTTGATTATATATATATGGAGTCTTTTAATATATAATGTTGTGTAATTGTTGAAATAGTGATGAGTTTTATAGAAACATTTTTATAAGTGAATATTTTTATGAATTGAAATTTAATCACAGGTCATGGACAGATAGACCCTTTTATATTTCTATGATGGGGTGTACCTTTACTTCTATTTTTGATTGATCAGTGGTCTTGAGTATGAGAAGTCATATTTTGGGGAGGTTGTAATTAATCCTGTCTTAACTTTAATGATTTAAGGTCATAAGTGGGTACTTTTCAATGGTTGAAGTGTATAACTATTTGATTTTTTGGTTCTTATTATGTGTTTGTTTCTAATTTAGTGATTCAGATTATAATTTGGATGTCTGAGGGATGATTTTAATGTTTTTTTAGATAAGGTTCAAATTTTGGTCGAATTTTTAGAGGTTAGAGAGTGGTTTTAAGGTGATACCACTTGTAGTTTTCAACTACAGGTGGAATCATGTACCTAGTGGAGGTGTACTAGGTATCTAGTGAGCTAAGTAGGGGTCTTAATGTCCTGGGGGGGGGGTACTTTCAGGTACCTAGTGTCCCCATATAAAGTATCTTTTAGGTTTTATGAGAGTTTTTTTGGGGCCTTGTGTCCATTTCACCCTCACCCCCTTATTTCTCCCCCTCCTTCTCCCATGAACTCACATCTCCTCAGATATCTAGAATCCCTTCCATGGATTATTCAAGGTCTCCTTATCCCATTCCTTTTGCCACTTGATTCAAAAAGGTTTCATGTATATTTATCATTTTAAATCAAAGTTAATTTATTCCATTTAAACTTTTATTTCCTCTCCCATTACTTATAATATCCTATAATTCTGATTTATTTTTTCCTTGTCTAGTGACTCTAAGATTAATTCCATAAAAGCATGGTGAAATCCCTTAAAAAATTTAGGGTTTCCTATTTTCTTGCTTTAGGGAGGCTTGTGTAGACTTCTTTCTCATTGTTCATCATCATTTTTATTTAAGAATATTGTGGTACAATTTATATTGTCGATTTCAAGATTTTAGGGTGAACTATTAGGGATGTTTTCATGGAGTTATTTGGAGATTTAAGTGGTCGTATTTTTGGGTTAATTTTTGTAGGATATGAATTGGTTTTCTATTGCATTATACTATTATTTTTTATGGGCTATTTTAGTGATGAAATATAGTTTATAAATTACCTTATATTCTCTGGGATGGGTCACTTAGACCTTGAATTATTTTTCACACATCTAATCATATGTGTGGGTGAATATGTGTTCATGTGTGAGTTATTTATAGGTACTTATATTGCCTCTCATATGGGATGATCCTAGGTTATCATCTTATATCCCTAACCAAGGATCAAATAAATTATAACAGGTATAGATCATCTTGGTACAAGGAGTTACTATTTAAAATTGATATAGTGACATGTGTTGACTCAATGCTGATCTATTCCTCTACTTTAATGTTGACTAACAAAGATATTTTGTTATAAATTTTTAATTGTAGACATTTTTATGTATACACCTTCTTATTCAATATTTCAATGAGACACCATTGGTGTCACCCTACTGATTATTTATGCTCACACCCTATATAGACACCTCAATGGACATACAACCACTCTTTTAATACGTTTATGTACTATAATTACACTAGTAACTACTCGATCTACATGGATGATTTCTCATGTTTTTCATAGAAGAAATATTGGTTACCACTTTTAAGTTGGAGGTGTTAGAGGATATTAGAGGTTGAGTTTTTCACATATCCTATTTCTTCTAGTCTATCCTCATTCCTAGGCATTTTTTAGCTTAGGATTTATTTTTTCTTATTTATGTACTGTCTGTTGTATGTAGTTTTCTCTACTTTAAATTCATGTGAATAATTTGGTTTCAATTTATATTTTTGTAACATATAATCTAAATAAGATTCATTCTAGATTTATGGTAGAGAATGATTATGAATTTTGATCATAAAAATGTGGATAAATCATTTCACAATTTTGTATTAAGACCCACAATTCTAGTTGCCAACCCCCGGGTTTTGGGGAGTGACATAGGGTGGTAGCACTATGACTTGAGTGTTGTTTGGGCTTCCAAGTTAGGGTCACTAAACATCTCTAAGAAAATATATATAATAATGAAAAACCATATAAATAATAAACTGTAGTATAAATTACATGTGATAATGAAAACTATCCCAATGATCTAAAATAAATTTGACTGAAATTGGAAATTTTATTTATGAGTAAAAGGGGTCCATACTACAAGAAAGAAAGAAAAATGGTTTTAAGGGTGTCTAAAAAAATTAAAACCAAGAGAATAACTGCTAATAATATTCATACCCTCAAGGGGATGAATCTAGTACCAGAGAAACATATGAGAGAGTTGTTCCATGACACTCTTGATACAAAGAAATATATTACTCTGTTTCCCTTGTGGAAGGTGTGAGAAATAATACTCCTTACTTGGATCATTATTCTACCCTTTATAACATGGTAATAAATACTCCAAAGAGATGGGGAGATCCTGGATATTGCATTAAATAGAATTTGAGAATCTATCTCAACAATAGAAAGAGAGATGTTCTTCAAACTACATAGTTGAAGACCAGAGAGCATGGAATAGGAATCTGCCTACAAAGAGTCACCCGAACCATATGGAGATAAAAAATAAAATATAACAAGTCCTTTATGGTCACGAACAAGACCTCCACCCTTCATCATTCCCATTCTATAAGAGTCATCAATATTAATCTTGAAATCTATGGTGGGAAGAGAGAAATTATTCCATCATCCAAGGGCTTAAACACTAGGGTTGGAAGAAGGTTGTCCAAAATGGTTGATGAACTTAAGTGACATAGAATCATTCCAATGATTAAGCATTTTCACCAACTCCAGAAGTGAACTTTTAGTTCAAAATATAATAGCCATATAAGTTCTTGAAGAATCTTAAAAGTGGGCTTTGTTTCGAGCTTTCAAAATACATCAAAAGCCCACCGCCAGAATGAGAACTCTAGATTTCTATTAATATCTATCACCTTCTAACTCATAATCATGTTTTTAGGGTGTTTAATAAAGGTAAAAATGTGTTTCCATGAGTTATATAAGGTTAAAGGAATTTTTACATAGGATATATAAGGGTAAGGAGGGTTTTAAACACCATGTGTATGTGAAACACCCTTTTTCATAAATTTCACAAAGGTAAAACCCTTTTAATATGGGTTGTATAAGGATAACCCACCACTATATAAGGGTAGGTCTGATTTTTACTAACTTATGTAAGGGTAAACTATAAATCTTATATGCTGCATACGGGTAGATCCTAGTCTACATAAGGTTAGTTCCAACTTGTGTAAGGGTAATAAAGAATCATGTAAGGGTAACTTAAATTTTACACTATTCACATAAGGGTAAACCAAGGAGTTTCATAAGGGTACCAAACACTATGTAATGCGGCTAGAAAAATTACTTATAGGAACATACATATATCCATAGTCGAATAGGCATGTGACAATAACTTTTAATATATCTATAATCATTTGGAATTCAGGGCTACTTGTACTCTAAATCCATGGGGAAAACTACTTATGAAAATACTGTTCTTAATTTTTTAACCCCCCATGATTTTCCTCTCATACCATACATTCCCAATCCCTTCTCCCCAATCCCTTGTCCCTCAGTCGATCCTTGCCCGACTGATCCCTTTTCCCTTACCCAATCCTCAACAACTTCTCCATTTGGTTCCTCCAACCCTCACATAATCCCTCCCATCCCCTTCATCTCATGTTACTCCACTCCTTTATCCCCTTCATCATGCATTCCTCCTCCATTTGGTGCATTGGTTGAACCCTTTTCCTTCTACAAGTGGAACATGCGCAAGTGTTCTAGCTGAAACCTTCTTTGGGAGGGATCCATGTAAGATGACCCCTACTCTTTCCATGAACGCTACTCTTCCTTCTCCTCACAATCAGTCTTCTTCCTTCATCTATGTAGGTGTGTTGTAGTATCCTTGTTTTTATTGAAGTATCCTTTGATTAATCATAATTTTTATCTCATTTTATTTATACATATTTTCTTAATGTTTTTATTTATTCCTTAGTGTATTTTTACATTATTCCCTGATAATCATTCCATAATATGAGGCCATGATTTTTTTTGGATGTAGATTTTGGATCAAACATCACACGGTGGTTTAAAGATATAATACGATAGTAAATTACATGTCGCACCATAATTTATTATTGTTAGAAATATCTATATTTATCAACCCCATTATTTCAAGGATATCATATTCAAATAAGGATTCCAATTTTTGTTGAATATGTGATTTAAGGGTATTATACCACAATTGTATGTGTCACATTATAATTTTATGGATTAAAAAATATTTGTAATGTTTGAATACATTTATAATCTAAAAATATTGGATTCATTTTTTATGGGATTAATTTAAATTTAATGGATGTATTTTAGGTTTAATGAACACCTGGTATTTTTTATTTGAAGAGGTATTTTTTTGGAAAATAAAATTGAAGATATTAAAAATAGGATGATAACATTTATTGAAGAGAAACAGAGAATGTTTTGGAATATAAGAGACTATTTTTCATATCTAGAGTACTTTTATTAATTCTCTAAAGAGGTTTTAATCATAAATAAATATCCAAAATTACTAAAAAAGGTTGTAAATAAGTATAAAACATCAAATTTGGATGGTGTATTGATTAAGTTGATATTCATTTTTAATGAAATGTGAATAATTAATTCCTGGATCTATTATTTTAAGTAGTATGTGGATAAGAAGATAAAGATAGTGTGTTGGAGTTGGTTCCCTAAAACCAACTTATTTTTACTTTATGATTAACATGTATTCATTTCTTTAAATATTAATAAACTACTTATCACATCATGATTGTTCTTCTGCGTGACATAGTATGTGATAATGTCATAAGAGTAGCTGTCACACTAAAAGGTCATAGAATTTTCCCACTATGATGAGAACCCGGAAGTGCTATGATACCATTCTTGAATATATATGTTCTATAGCCAGATGGTATCATTTTAGGGACATAAATGATACAAAATATCAAGGGTAGAGACTCATAATACTTTGAGGAACCTTCTCTTGGTGTAAACCCTTGGTAATATCTAGTATGGATATTATGAGAATGAGACCCGAAAGTAGGAAATACACATTTCTATGTTTCATTGGATAATACTATATGTGGACATGTGTATTGGTCCTTGGACATTAAGATTATTATTAATGAGAATTATGAGTTACACACTTATATTTATTGATGAAAATCATGACGACAAATGTTCAGGGTGAGGTAGGATATGTTGTGTGTGTCACGAGTAACATTATTAAATAATGTGAGAATGGATTTATAACTTCTATTCTTTAAAGGAAGCTAATATATTAGGCCCTTTTATGGAAATGATATAACCTAAATAAATCCATGTCCATGGTGTTCTATAGGAAAGTTCTATTTTTGAAAAGTCAAAAAAAGAGATATCAAGAACATAAGTTGATGACACCGGCATGAAACCTGCCCGATTTGAGATATTGTGATGAAGAGATTTTATTATGTAGTAAGAATTCGTATGAGATTACATGTCATTGTGGCATTAACTTCTTTCTCTATGGGTGCCTTGGTGATTTTCTAGATGATAACCTTGGAATTTAGGATGCTTCACCTAATTCCACAAAGAAAGAGGCCTCAAGGGCCACTCACTAAGTATGTCCAGAATCTCAGTTAAATAATATATTATTATTTATTATTTAATAGGTTGAATAAATATTATTCCCATATGTGGTTTAATAATTATTCATGTATTCCTGATTGAAATTATTCCATCACTAGTTATTTGAGAGAATATATTGTGGGTGTAATATTTAATAAATATTTTTTTACTATTTAATGAATACAATATTTATTTATTTAGTGGTGAATAATGCAGTGATATTAATTTAATGAATAAATAGACATTATCCAAGGTTTGATAAATATTGTGGATGAATGGAGGACAGATTTTAATGGTCCAGTGAGAAATAATAAATATTGAATATTATTTGAATAAATAATATTTAATTATAATTCACATGTTAAGTGCATGTCGATAAATAATAATATTACAATTATTATTTGAAATATGGGTTTTCTAGGATTAAATAATAATTAAGGACATTTGGTAAATTATATTATTTTAACCCTAGAAATAAAGATACCCAATTATGTTATTTCTTATAATCCAATTCATTTGCGTACACCAGATTTGGAGAAAACCTCTCAAGCCAAGAGAGCTATATTATCTAAGAATGCTATCAAGAACGAAGAGAAATCCTCCTCCAAAGAATCATGGAGAATGCTTTGGAAGTGGTTCCAGAGGTGATCAAAGGTGTACGATGCAAGCACAATGATCTTCTATGATAGAACCCAAAGACTCCTTGAATGAAATACGAAGATTCATGGAACATGTGTGGATCACTGCTAAATGAAATCTACACTTGGTTTTTACAACGGAATGATGGTGAACTTCAAATTTGTTACCAGACAAATCAACGAAGGAATAATTCCTTAGAGGTAATTCTTATTCTAATTAAATTAATTATAAACAATATGTGTTTATCTCATATCTCTCAATTCTGGTGTAATTATTCTTTGTATATTCTTTGACTCAATTCTGTGGATCACAACATTCATCATTATATATATCTAAATTTGATCATTGAGTATGGAGAAAATTAAAGTTGGGTACTTCCCATCACACACTTTCGCTATTCCCTGAACCTATAAATGACATTATAGGGGGAACATAATTGTTTATAATTATTTAAGATCATTGGTGATTTACATATTTATAATTTTGTTTTTCAATTCAAATTTAGTCGTTATTTTAATCAAATTCCAAGATCTATTTCCTCCTCATTTGTTTCTCATAGATCTAATTGATACATTTAATTTTTTGATTAAAATAAAATCAAAGAACTCATCTGGTGGAGCTAAGGATTCTTCCCAGATAACATAGCAGTACACACCTTGTAATTGTGTTCAAGGCACTAGCAGTTAATTTGACAATTACTCAACCCGTGTGCATTACTGACATGTGGTGTAGTTAATTCTTACATTATGTGTTGACTGAGACAGACTGGTGCGCGGTCATCTAGATTACATTCCGTGTGGCCCATTGGACACAACGTGTAGCCCCTTTGTGTCAGAGATGATACATGTATTCCATACATGACCTACCTGACTGGTGACCATGTAACATAGATTCAACATGATGTTTGACCCCTTGGACATGCCATGTAATCCAATTTTTTTGAGGAAAAAACTACACACTGATTCCCTAGGCGCGTGTCTCAGATTGACGGTGATAGGTGTGCATACTATGTAGACCAAATCTACACACTGTGTACTTATACCAAGTTATGAAAATTTAAAATTTATTTATTTTACTATGTAAACCTTGAGACATGTACTTGTGTGTGGTCATAAAGATAGTACATGCCACATGATAGGTTTTAATATACATAAATATTTAATTGTTTAATTAATATCTTCATAATGCTTAGATCTGTATATCATGTATGAGTTGTATTACAAGTTGTTACTCCAAGTGAATTGAATCATAACACGTGATAGAAAAATTATTTAATTCGTGTAATTATCCTTGAAGTACACATCGTGAAAGTACATGATAAGTCATGTATACCATATTTCACAAGAGTAAAATAGTATAAAAGTATAATACATATTGGATAGAATTAGATGGGTATTCACCATGTTACCTATAAGGTACAAGTTATGTACACATTTAATTTTAAATGATTTTTTTTTCATTTTTTTAAAATTATAATGGATGAGAATCTCTTGGAAATTCAGATAAGAATTAAGATAAAAGGATTGAATAATTTAAGATAATAATTAATTTATTTGAGTGCGATTTATCTTAAATAAGAATTATTAATGAATTAAATGATAGTTTTATTAAATTAAAAATTAATATCATGCATGTGGATGATCATGAGCTAGGACATAGATTTTTTATGTTATTGGTTTCATTTAATTTATTATTAAATTAAATTGTTGTCCTGCATGCCTTATCCCCTCATTATTATGTAGGGCCTATGTGCCCATGGTTTCTTTTATGTAAACACCTTTTCCCCATCACCTTTGTGTGAGTAAAAGTAATATGTAATGGATGGATATCCCAAGCTAGTGGAGGCAGTTGAAGTTAGGAGCCTAGGTGAAACCAATCCAAGGAGATACAAAGGTGGACAGGTGGAAAACTGTAAACACGAACCTCAATTGATTCAAGGTGTTTCTCCCCTTGGTCAATAACCACTATATAAAATAACCATTAGTAGAATCTCATGATCATACCCTTTATTTTATTTCTGTAATTTTCATGGTTATTTCATTTTGGATGTATTTTCATGATCACATAATTAATGAATTAACATGCATGAAAGATAGAACTAAAATAAAATGGCTTATAAATAAATATTATCTATGACATGGTTAATCACTTAAGTAATCCTAATTAATATTAAAAATAATTTAATAAAGATAATAATTGGAGATTTATTAATAAAGGATAAAAACCCTCAATAAAATATTAATTTGTTATAGCCTTTCATTACTTCAGTTATAATTAAACCATAGTTTAAAGTGATTTACCAGCCAAATTTGGGGTGATTTCAATTATCAGGGAATTCTAACATGAGGTTTTGGGTTGACTTAACTTGGTTCACATTAAGGGTTGACTACAAAAGTAGGAATTAGTGTAATTGAGAGGTAAATGTTGAGAAAATATATATTAATGATTTTAGGATTGGGGAGTCCACTCAACAGATCAAGGAACTATGAGTTAATGTAGTTGGAATTTGGAATATCTACTTAAACCATTCGATTTGCTTGACCAACCAAATTTGGGGTAATTATAAGGGTAATATGTATCCTTTACACTAGAATATTTAAGAAATGGAATATTTTGAATCCAATGGTGGGGGATATTGGGTTTCAATAAAATAGTGGGAGACTAATAAATATAATACTTATTTTTCTAAATTTATCAGATAAAGTACTAATATTATGCTTATATTATTTTTTAGAAACAACAATAAAATGAAATTGAACATATAATTGCAATCCATACTTGAGAAGAAAAACCTTCTCATCAACACCAATTTTCAGGAGTGGAAAAGATGCCTATAGGTCATCCTTCCCCATGAAAGGAAATTGTATGTGTTGGATGAACCTTTACCAGTTATGCCAAGAAACGAGGAATGTGATGAAGAGACATATCTTTATTAGAAAAAAATGAATGATGCTATATATGTTTAGTGATTCATGCTATCATCCATGTACAATGATCTTTTAAAGAAACATGAAGATATGAATTCCTATAACATGATGTCTCACCTTCGGTATCTCTATCAAGAGAAGGTGAGACAAGAGAGGTATGAGATCTCCAATGCTTTGTTCACAACTAATCTTGGAGAGTACCCTCCATATGGGCTTTATGTAGTCAATATTATTGGATACATTGAATACCTAGACATCTTAGGTATTAAATTACCAGATTATTTTCATACAGATCTCATACATTCATCACAACCTAAGACCTTATCTAGTTTTATTGTCAATTAAAATATGAGAAATAATGAGAAGAGTCTTTCATAACTTCTTACTTTAATTCTCCAAGTGGATAAAAACATGGGGCATAAGAAACCCATTGTACTTATGGTGAATAAGAAGAGGAAGGAAAATATAAAGGGGCTCAAGACTTACAAATAGTCTAAAGTTCCCGAGCACCGTCCTACTAAGTAGAAGAAGATACAGAGGTTGGGAAAGAAAAAGGAGGCAATATGTTTTTCATGTGGAAAGCCAGGCCACTGGAAGAGGAACTACACTCAAAATAAAGGGGAAGCTAAAAGTGTATTCATTATCAAGTGGAATATTTTCATTTCTACACATTGGGTATTAGATACATATTGTGGTGCTCACATCTATATCAAAATATAGGAACTAAGTATATTCTAGATGATTTCTAGAGGATATGTGGATCTGTGAGCTGCTAATAGTGTGAGGCAGGCTACCCTCTAGCCATTGGTGACTAAAACCTTTCATTGCCAAAGAGAGTGATTTTGGTTTTAAGAGATTGTTATTATGTACCTACAGTGACCAAGAACATAATTTATGTGTCATGTTTAGATACAGATGGGTTTATTTTTAATTTTGGAAATTAAAGTTGTTTATTTTATAAGGAAAACATATGTTATGGTATGGAACATTTAAATAATAGTATTTATGTATTAAATTATGAAATCTAAGTGTTGTAAATTGATAAAGAATCATGTTCACATGACTCATATAACACCGAGTTGTGTAATTACTATCATGGTCATGTAAACGAGAAGAATTTGACGAATCTCTATCAAGATGGTTATTTAGACTCTTCTGAGCTAAAACCACATGAAATATTTAAAACTTGTTTAAAATAAAAAATGAAAAAAACACTATTCAATGGATAGGGTGAAAGGTCCATAGAGATTATAGGATTGATACACACTGATGTGTGTGGAACATTTCTAGTAGAAGCTTGAGGTGGATATTCTTAATTTATAACTTTTACTGATGAATTGATTAGATATGGATATGTCTAATTAATGAGGTATAAGTCCGAGTCCTTTGAGAAATTCATGAAATTCAAGAATTATGTAGAAAATAAACTTGACAAGAAGATAAAGAAGATTTTATCAGATCGAGGTGGTGAATATATTAACCAAGAGTTCATTGACTTTCTATGAGAGTTTGAGATTCAATCTCAAATCACTCCACCTTATAAACCATAGTGGAATGGTGTTAGTGAAAGGAGGAATCACACCTTGTTGGATATGGTAAGGTCGATGATGAGTCATGAAGATATTCCATTATCATTTTGGTGTTATGAATTACCAACTGTTGAATACACATTAAATTAAGTACAAACTAAATCCTAAAATAGAATTTCCTTCGAGTTATGTAGTGGAAAGAAACCCATTTTTTTGCATACATGTGTATGGGGTTATGAGGTGTTTGTTAAGGACTTATCAGGAAACAAACTATCACCCTAGTTTAGAAAGTGTATCTTTATAGGGTATCCCAAGGAAATAAAGAGATACTACCTATAAAACCCCTCAGATAAGAAAGTGACTATCACCAAACAAGCCATATTTCTTAAGAGGGAGCACATCCTAAAAAAAGGATAGTGGAAAAAATATTTAATTCGATCGAGTTGATGCTCAAGATTATCATGACCCATTCCCTAGGGCCCGTGCCGTGATTACCCCAAGCCCGCCTTCTATAGGCCAGGGGCTAGCGATTAGCACCGGAAAGGCGTATCCCCACAACGGGAAGACATTGAATTTAAAACTATAAAAACACATGATTCAAGAACACAACAAGAAGCAACCAAAAAGTAAACTACTGTAGTAAAAAGTGTACTAAAAGAAAAGGGTCCAGAATACAAGCCCAACTGAAAGGTACACGTATAACTGAAAAGAGAAAAATAGCTCCTGGAATGTCCACTAAGGATCCTACCTGAAGGGTTGGTACAACTCACGATCAGTAGTCACTATGGAACGTCACGTCAAATGATCCACCTCTGAGCACCATCCAGACCTACCTCCCTCAGCCCCAATCAAAGATGTCCATTGTCTGCACAAGACACAACAAGGTGCGGGCGTAGCCCATACAGGGGTGAGTATAACAATACTCAGTAGGGACCCCGAGACCCGCGAAGGTCTCCCAGAGTTCCACAAAGGAAAAATAACACAAACAAAGACTTTAGTCACAAAGAATGAAGCAGTCATCAACTCTACTTAGGTATATGCCCATACATATACCTAAGTTATCCAAAAATTCTCATCTCATTCATGAGAAAACTTATGGCTACAACATCTAGGCCATTTGCACAACTGATCCACGAAGTAAGAGTATCACAAAGGTAGCACCACGATGGTAACACCACGAAGGTAAAATTACCACCAAGGTAACACCACAAAGGTAACAACATGAAGGTAAAAGTACCATAAAGGTAACACCACGAAGGTAACACCATGAAGGTAACACCATGAAGGTAAAAGTACCACAAAGGTAATACCACGAAGGTAACACCACGAAGGTAAAAGTACCACAAAGGTAACACCACGAAGATAACACCATGAAGGTAAAAGTACCAAAAAGTTAAATACTTAGCTCACACCAGGTATATAACACAAGTATAGAAGTACAAATGATTAGTCGTATCGCTGGATCATCTTATTCTGTCAAGAAGCTCTGCTGTTGACCCACACAGGATCAGTAGGCGTTGACCCACACCGGATTACTGAGTGCTGACCCACATAAGATCTGACCCACACAGGATCAGTATGCGCTAACCCACACAGGATCTCTGAGTGCTCACCCACACAATATCGATAGCTACTGACCCACACAGGATCACTAATCATTCTTCACGTTAGAGTTAATATCCTCTACCTCACTACCACCCACTGGATTCCCGCTCATAGTACAATTAATTCTGGGAGAACCGCTTCTCAAGCCATCAGTCGTATTTCAACCGGAACAAATTTACATGAATAAGTATCCCAAAGGACCGTCTTGTCGTAAGGGTTCCAACGCGACAGACGACCTGTCAATCAGACGCCCTCTCTGTGACTTATAAGCATTATAGTACCGAGGGACCGGTTGGATTCAGGTTCAATCAAACCTGGACATACTAAAAATTTATCCAAAACTCAAGTGGAGTATACCAAAAGTACCTTCTCTCTCTAAGGATCCCAGTGCCCTAGACAGTTTGTCAAACGGATGCTCGGTTCACAAGTTATGGCTCTTTTAGCGAAACTGGGCCGGGAAGGGTCCGAGTCCGGTCCGACCTGGCCCAACCCAATCTAGGATGACCTGAACTGGTCCAGGTCTAACCTGACCTGGTTGTGATGGGTCGTGGTGGGCTTAGCCTAGCCCACTGGGCCGGCGCGACCGGACCCACGGTAGGGCGCGGCCCGCTGGGCTCGCGCGACCCAGCCCACAAAGGGCGCGACCCGCTAGGCTCACGCGGCCTAGCCCACGAAGGGAACACCCCATTGGGATCAAAAATCCTAGCCTATGGAGGGGAATGGTCCTCTGGTGAGGGGTCCACTTGAGCTGGCACGGGGGAGAGCGGCGCCCCGATTTTCCCAAACGACTGTGGTCGTTCGGTTCAAGCATTGGCCCCGCTGGTTGGGGTTCTTCCTAGGTGGCGCAGGGGGGGGGGGGGGGGTTCCCGTTCGGAAGGCAGAGTGGTGGAGCCTCTTGGCATTTCCAGGTCACCCACGAGACCCATTTCAGGTCCCATCCCTCTACCATGGATTTTGAGCTTCGACCACTTTCTGCGGCGAGCGACGGTGTGCTGCTCACCTCCATCCAGGCCAGCCGATTTTAGCCACCGCTATCTACCGTGACTGTAGGTCACGACCTCCCATTCTATGTTGACATAAGATAGCACACCGCCACCTCCTCATGGACGGCCAGAGCTAGACGCTGTCGTTACCCACTGCGGCTATCCATTGCCGGCCGCCGCCTTCACCTGCCACACCAGGTTTCTTTTAACCCGAATAAAAAAATGCTCATGAAGAATGCACCAAGTTTCAACAGAAAGGAAGAGGGTCCATGCCTTTTTTGTTTGGCCTGCACCATCCACGTTAGCTTGACATCAATATGGTAGTAACGATTCAACAACTCTTGAAATTAGACAAGAAATAAACCCTACCTCAAGATCATTGTAGAACGCCTGCGTTTTGGGGAAGAGTCGGCGTTCATCGTCCCCACAACAAGCCTCCCATGACGCTGCTCAATTTTTTCTCCTCAGTTTGTGATTTGGTGGTGCCCTTCATCGCACACTGGAACTGATCCTATCCTCCAAGTGTTTGGCATCATGGAACTTTATCAGAACTTCGTCGCTTGGTGAAGCTATGCCAATACTACTCCCCAAGCTCCATATAAATAGGAGAGGGGGAGGGTGAGTAACCCACATGGAATTAATGGAGTTTAATTAATTAAGGAACCTTACTTATTCCAATGGTGCTGTAACAAATAATTGAGGAGTCAATCCATTTAATTTCTTGACATGTGATTCTTGCTCAAATTTACCCAAGAGAAGAAGTTAGGACGGTCCTTGTAGTTTAGCTTGGGTTGTCGAATCCTCAGAGACCTAAGAAGAAACCTATAGACACGTACATTCTATAGAATGTTTTTGGATATGAAGTGGCCAACTTGGATTGGTTTTATATGGCTTTAAAGGAACTCTAAGATACTTAATTGAATTCAATTTAAAAGAATGAGTTGATCCTAGGTTATTGCTTGGGGTGGATTGGACATATTTCCTTTTCAATGATTTCAATTTCTTATATTTGAGATGGGTTCATTTAAGGAGATAAAACAACATCATAACTTACTGGTTTAATGCCTGCACCCTTTAATACTAATCACCTATACACTTGAAGGATCAATGTTTTGATCACTTCAAGGTAAAGGTTCGTATTAGCACTTGAAGTGTGTGGCCTTAAATTCAACAAGGATGATGGAGTTTAAAAATCATCAAATAAAAATCTCAATTAAAGAAGTGATTATACATTAATGGGGTGATAAATAAAATCCAATATAGCCCCTTTCTACTCCCTTGGATCAACCCATAAGTGGGTTAGCCCTCCATTGATCCCATGGTTTCAATGGAAGTGGAAAGTAGACTCATGAGGGAGGAAATGGAGAAGTAAGAAAACAACAAAAATAAAATGATCACTCCACCGTTGTGTGAATAATTTCACAAGGTTTGGTGTGAATAAATTCACACCTTGATCCAACGGTATCAAAGTGATATGAATAACAACAGAATAAGAGAATAAGAAGAACTTTTATTAAGAATCTAAAGTGAATTGAACAACTTACATGTGAAAGACAAATTTGTGACAACAAAATTGCAGCATAACATTACAATTGAACAAAGCACCCAAGATACTTCAATCCTTCAACACCACTGCCTTAAATAGGAATTTTTGAGCCCTTGGGTAGAGCCTCCAATAGTAAAAGTCTCCTCAATTAATTGTGGTAGGCCATAGGTGGGTGGAAAGTAAGGGAGAGTTGATTTTTCCACCCTTGACCCGAGGTGGAAGCCATCTTTACTTCACCGAACAGACGCATTTGGAAGACCTTCTAGATGACAGAATCAGAGTGGTCAATAGAAGAAGAAAATGGATATCCGGATGTCTGATAACCTTTTGTAACATTTGGGCCTATTTGGAGTTGTGGATTCCGAGATATGATCAAATTAGTGGGCTGTTTTTCTGGGCCGCAGAATCTGGCCCAGAATTGTATTGCTAAATTGGGCCGCCTTAATGACCACCATAGAGGCCGAATTAGCATTATATCCTGTATATTTATTTGTTTCTAAACATTTCCTCTATCATCCCACAAAATATGGGATTCATTGGGCCTGTATGTTGGGCCCCACAGTCTCATAAGTGGGATGGTATCCAATCTTCTTTCTCAAGAATTGCTTCCATTCATCTCCAAATATATCCATCATCATTTATGAATAATCCATTGATCCCTGAATGAAAAATGTTCAAATTTAAGTATATATATAGTTACCAAAATATAAAATTAAAATATTGACAATTAAATTCCTTAGAATCAGATGACCCATTGGGCCTAAATTGGTGTATATTAGGCATGAAGTGGACAAATGATGAGAATGAATGTTCATAATGAAAATGCACTAAATCAGGCCCATAAGATCAAAAATTAACATTTAATACCATTAAAATTTAATTAAAATATATGTTTTTATTGGATAATAACACCCCCTAACTTGAGATTTGCTAGTCCCAAGCAAATAATTCAATGATTTTATTTTAATTCATTTCTTCAAACACATTATAACAAACAGTGCTCACAATGTAAACTGCACACAAATATATTTTTATAACCTATCAAGATAATTTAAAACAAGATTAATTTAAAAGAAGATCCCAATCCTAAGCCCATTCCTTTGATCAAATCCATCATCATACTTCATCCAACTCAATTAGGTGTAATGATGTGTTGTGAATCACAATAGATATGGGGGTTCATTTTCATTCAAGGGGGAAATAATGGAAGCGCTAGGTGGAATCACATTTAATCCTAATATGAGTATTCTTCATTCCTCTTTTTTTGGATTTTTTTTTGCAATATTGCTATAGTAATTGAGATTGCAGTTAATCAAATTAACCCATATAGCAAGACTTTGCCGATGACTCCCAGACTCAAAGGCCTTAGGGCACCAAGTGAAGCCCACATACTCGGGTATCGTCTCGAGTTAACTTAATAAAAAAAAGTCATATTACCATAAATAGAGATAGATTGAAAAACTCAGGGCTAGACAACTCTGGATTCACGATCCCCAAGTGCCGAAAGCCTCGCATTTTATCAATCCATTGCTCTACACACAAATTTTTTTTGAATACTCATACTATTCATAAAAATCAAACCAGCATATGCTATTTATTATGGGACCCCAAAAATTCAAATTAGTACCCCACAGTCTAGAGGATGTGCATTGTGGCATTTTGATTTAATGGACGAAAATAAAAATGATGAAAATTTTCATTGGACAACCAAACTTCCAAAATCAATGATTTTAAACTTAATCATGAATTAAATTAAGAGTCAAGGAAATAAAAGTTATTTGATAAGTAGTTTTAATGTGAGAAAAGATGTTATTATATGAATGATAAAGGAATTTTACTTTTTTTTTATCATTGTTTTTTTTAAACAAACATTTTGTTTCCACACCCCCCAACTTAGAATGAAACTGTCCCTGGTTTTGTAAAAATAAAATTTATAATGGGGTAGAGGAATAAAAGGGGAGTTCAATAAGGAAATTGAAATATGAGGATCATGGAATAAAGTCACCTGGTGGTTAAATTTTGAAGTTCTTGTCGCTCGAATTTAGTTCTTTGATATCCATGTCGCTTGAAAAGTTCCCTAGTGGAAAAAGGAAAACAAACAAACAAATCAAAACAATATATATATATTTATATAAGTAAAATATAAGTATATATATAAAAATTATAGAATAAGTAATCACATTAGGCTGTAGGTCAGTGGTAAGCGCGCGCCCCTGTCTCCCTTCGGTCCCGGGTTCGAGTCCCCGCGGCTTCGCCGGTTATGACGGGGTTTTACCCACGGCCTATGGCGTGTCCCCTTTTTTAATTATATTATTATTATTATAATTATTATTTTTATATTAACCTATAAAATAATAAAAATACAACAAAATAAACTGATGACACATTGTCTTCTTTTTAAATTTCTGGGTAAGGTATTACTCAAGGATCACACCACGTGACACGGATGAATATGGTGCTCCCCTTTTGTACCCATCCATACTCATAATAGAAGAACATGTCAAAAGTCTATTTTTTATTTTTAAATATAAAAATTATTAATTAATCTTATTTGAAAAATAAAGATGATTCAGAAGGATTAGAAACATAAAAACCACGGGTTTCCTCCCGTGAAACTCTTTGTTTAACGTCGTTAGCCCGACATAGATTCTAAATTTATCAATTTTTTCCTGGTTCATAGATTGGCTCAATTAACTCAACATCTATTTTCTGTTTATTTAATGATTCAAAGAATGTTTTTAACCTTTGACCATTGAACTTGAAAATGTGACCACTAGTGGGATCTTGAATCTCTACTGCCCCATGGGGGTATACATGATGCACTATGAATGGACCTGACCATCTAGACCTTAACTTTCCCGGGTGTAAATGAAGTTTTGAGCTATACAAGAGAACAAGTTTTCCCGGTTCAAAATGTTTGACCTTGATATTCCTAGATTGGTAGGCTTGAACTCTAGCTTTATTGATCCTTGAATTTTCATAAGCCTCCATCCTTAATTACTCTAGTTCATTGAGATCTAATTTACATTTTGTTCCGGCCAATGAGAGGTCATAATCCATTTTCTTAATTTCCCAAAAGGCATTATGCTCAATTTCAACAGGTAAATGGAATGCTTTTCCATAAACCAACCTATATGGTGACATTCCTAGGATGGTTTTTAATGCTGTACGATATGCCCAAAGAGCATCCAAGAGTTTCTCAGACCAATCTTTCCTAGAAGGATTGACAGTTTTCTCAAGAATTTTTTTGATTTCATGATTGGCTAACTCAGCTTGACCATTGGTCTATGGGTGGTAAGCAGTGGACACTTTGTGAGAAATTCCATATTTTTCCATGAGTGATGAGAATGGACGATTACAAAAATGGGTTCCACGATCACTTATGATAGCCCTAGGAATTCCAAATCTAGAGAAGATGTTTTATTTTAGGAATCTAATCACAGTTTTATGATCATTGGATTTTGTGGGAATGGCCTCAACCCATTTTGAGACATAATCAACAGCTAAGAGAATGTAGAGGTATCCCCTAGAGTTTGGGAAAGGACCCATGAAATCAATTCCCCAACAGTCAAAGATTTCAACCACTAAGATGGGAGTGAGTGGAATTTGATTCCTTTTTGTGATGGACCCTACTTGTTGACACCTAGGACAACTTTGACAAAATGTGTAGGAGTCCCTTGAAAGGGTGGGACAGAAGAGACCACATTGAAGAATCTTAGCAGATTTTTTCTTAGAGGAAAAGTGACCTCCACATGCCTCACTATGACAAAATTTAAGGATGGACTCTTGTTCAGATTCTGGAACACACCTCCTAATGACTTGGTCGGGGCAGAACTTATAGAGGTATGGATCATCAAACACATAGTGTCTAACATCAGAAAGAAATTTCCTTTGAGCTTGAGTCCCTGAGAATTTTGGAATGACTCCTGTAACTAAGAAATTGTCTATGTCGGCATACCAAGGGCAGTCACTCACAGAGTATAAGTGTTCATTAGGAAATAAATCTGACACAGAAAGGTGATTTGAGTTGTCTTTTAATTCCATCCTAGAGAGGTGACCAGTTACAAAATTTTCAACTCCTTTTTTATCCTTGATTGTGAGGTCAAATTCTTATAAGAGAAGGACCCACCTAATCAGTCTAGCCTTAGCATCTTGTTTTTAGAAGAGGTATTTTAGTGCAGAATGGTCAGTGAACACAGTTATGGGGGATCCTAAGAGGTAGAACCTAAACTTCTCTAAGGAAAACACAATATCAAGTAACTCCTTTTCAGTGGTGGTGTAGTTTATTTGGGCATCATTTAAGGATTTGCTTGCATAAGCAATGACATAAGGATTTTTATCACAACATTGTCCTAAAACAGCTCCTACAACAAAGTCACTGGCATCACACATAAGTTCAAAAGGAAGGTTCCAATTTAGAGATTTCATAATGGGAAGAGAGGTGAGATAGGATTTGAGGGTTGAGAATGAACCCTCAAAGCATTCTGTCTAAACAAATGGAGCATCCTTTACTAGGAGAGCACAAAGGGGATGAGATATTGAACTAAAGTGCTTGATGAATCTTCTATAGAAACCATCATGTCCTAAGAAAGAACTCACTTCTATGATAGTTTTGGGTGATGGAAGGTGACGAATTATGTCAACCTTGGCTTTATCAACTTCAATCCCCTACCTGAGACCAGATGGCCTAAAACTAGTCCCTATTTAACCAGGAAATGGATTTTTTCCTAGTTTAGGACTAGATTATTTTCTTTGCATCTTGAAAAGACTCTCTCTACATTCCTCAGACATCCCTCAAATGTATCCCCAAACACAGAGAAGTCATCCATGAAGACCTCTAGAAAATCCCCTACCATGTCTGAGAAGATTCCCATCATGCACCGTTGGAAGGTTCCAGGGGCATTGCATAACCCGAAGGGCATGCGTTTGAAAGAAAAGGTTCCAAATGGACATGTTAATGTAGTCTTCCCTTGATCCTCTAGGGAGACCTCAATTTGATTATACCCTGAGTACCCATCTAATAAATAGTAGAACGCATGACCTACTACTCTCTCAAGGACTTGGTCAATGAATGGTAAGGGGAAATGGTCCTTCTTGGTGAATGAGTTTAGCTTCCTATAGTCAATGCAAACCCTCCATCCACTACTCACCCTTGTTGGAAGAATCTCTCCATCCTCATTGGTTATCACTGTGATTCCAGCCTTTTTTGGAACCACTTGGATTGGGCTCACCCATTCACTCTCAGCTATGGGATATATGATACCAGCTTTTAGCAATTTCAGAAGTTCTTTCCTTACTACCTCCATGAGATTAGGATTGAGTCGTCGTTGAGGTTGACGACATGGCTTTGAATCAGATTCCAAAACAATCCTATGAGTCCCGATAAGTGGGCTAATCCCAGGAATATCAGAAAGGGTCCAAACAATGTCTTTCTTATGCTTCCTAAGGACATATAGAAGCATCCTTTCATGATTGGATTCAAGAGAGGAAGAAATGACAATAGGATGTGTTTGATTGTCCCCTAGGAAAGCATACTTGAGTGTAGTAGGAAGTTCATTCAATTCAAGATCATGTTGGTTCATAATTTCAATAGAATATTGGGACATTGGATCAAGTTCAATTTCTTTTTTTAGAGTTTCAGATAGGATTGATTCCCCACATGTAGAAGTTTCAGCTACTAGATTGGCTTGATCAGATTTAGGGAAGGAATTTGGAGTGGTCTCCATGCAAGTGGTTTCTTGAAAGGTTTCACTAATTGTTGGACCTAAGACTTCATCATAAGATCAATTTAAAAATGATTCAATCCAAGGAGATAAACTTCCTTCATATGAACAAAGGAAATCAATCTCATCCTGACTTAAACATTCATCAAATATTCCTTGATGTTTTATGGATTCATTATCAATGCTTCCTATCATGTTTACTTCATGAATGTCCTCGTCATCCCCTATTTGCGAGCTTGCATTATAGATGTTCAAGTCTAGACTCATGTTCCCAAAGGTGATGGTCATGTTCCCATTTTGGACTCGGATAACAGAGTTGATTGTTGCAAGGAAAGGTCGACCAAGGATTATTGGGGTTTGTTCCTTATTTCCTAAGTTTGGATGGTTGTCAAGGACAATGAAGTCAGCAGGGTAGATGAAGTTTTCAACCTTTACCAGAACGTCCTTTAAAATCCCCTTTGGAACCCTAATGCTACGATCAGAAAGCTAAAGTGTGACAGATGTGGGTTGGAACTCTTCTAGGCCTAACTGGCAGTACACAACATATGTGATGAGATTGACACTAGCACCTAGGTCACACAAGGCCATGACAACTTTGCTCTCTCCTGGTTCAACATTGATGTAAGGGCAACCCAGGTCTTTTAACTTAGGAGGAATGGTCCCTTGAATGGTGGTACTCACATTAGCAGCCAAAAGGACTTGGTTTTTATGTAAAAATTTTCTTTTAAAAGTGCACAAGTCCTTAAGGTACTTTGAGTAGGCAGGTATGGTTTGGATGGCATCAATAAGGGTAATGTTCAACTTGACTTGTGAAAATATTTCCCTCAACGTTTCACTCAGTTCAGGCTTGAGTTTCCCCCTCATGCGTTGAGGAAATGGTGCAGGTTGTGGGGTTATTTGTTGAAGAGTTGTTTCCTTGACAATGTTATCAATTTTCTCAGTTTGATCTTATGGTTCATTTGAATTTTCTTCAAAGTTTTAATCTTCAGGTGGGTTCTGAATTAGTTGTTCAGGTTTCTAAATTGATTTCCCACTTCTTAAAATAGTCACAGCCTTTAGTTGTTCATGAGTTGTTTGAGCACAAATTGACTCTCCCATTGAAGTTGAGGATGGAACCGCCTGAGTAGGCATGGGTGCCTTACCAGTTTTGATGGTTTGAAGTTATTTTTTTAGGGAATATACCTCTGAGTTCATCCTCTTTATTTGAATTCATAGTTGTTCTATTAGGCTTTGTGGAACAGTTTGGGTTGGTGCTTGAGAATATTGGTTTATCCCAGGGGGATATTTTGGAAGTGGGATGGTTTGTTGAAAATGGACCGGTGGCTGTTGGTATTGGATAGGTTGGGTTTGGAACTGGTTATGGGATTGGTAGTTCTGATGGGGGTAAGGATTTTGTCCTTGTGGTTGGCTAGATTGTTGTTTATCTTTCCAGCGGAAGCCTGGGTGGTCATTATACCTTGGGTTGAAGTTGTTTTGGTATTGAGGCTTTTGAAAGTTCAAATCATTTACTTCCACTGGGGGTCCTCGTAAAAGAACATCCTTGATGGATGGAATGGTTGGGTAGTTGTCTATCTTATGGTCATGTTTGTCACAAATTGTGCAAACAGGGTCAACTGTTTGGATTTCATGGACTTTCCTAAGGTCTATCTCTTCAACCTTCCTAGAGAGTGCTGTGAGTTTAGCCCTAAGGCCTTCCTCTTCTCTAATTGTATGAATTCCAGTATTTCTTTGTGGCTTTTCAGAATAAGGTGAAGTTCCCCATGTTTGGTTTTGTTCACAAAGGCTTTCTAGATACTCGTAAGAATCATTTGGGGCTTTGTTTTTAAAGGTTCCATTACACATCATGTCAATGAATTGTTTGTTCCCTGGACCCAACCCTTCATAGAAAATACTCACTTGTTCAGGTATAGAAAAACCATGGTGTGGAACCATGTTTAGAGTGTCTTTGAACCTCTCCCATGTTTCATAGAATGACTCTCCCTCTTTTTCAAAAAAGTTTTGGATACTCTTTTTAAGTGCAATTGTTTTATGATGGGGAAAGTATTTTTTGTAGAATTCTATTTATAGTTGGTCCCAAGAGTTGATGGATGATGGTCTCAAATTTTGTAGCCAATTTTTAGCTCTATCCTTTAAAGAAAAAGGAAATAGCCTCATCTTAGCTGATTCTAGTTGATGTGGGGGACACATGGTTTCTACAATGTCATTGAACTCCTTAATGTGAAAGTATGGAATCTCGGACTCCATTACATGGAATGTGGGAAGGTGGTTTAGGACTTGGAGTTTAAAGATGTAGTTGGAATCTCCTAGGGAATTGTGTCTAATGCATGAGGGGGCATTGGTCCAGGAAGACGTGAGGTAGTCATTCATGGTTTGATCAATTGCATTCCCCAAGTTTGGGGCTGCCTCATTTGGGTTTCCATTTTGGTTCCCACCCAGGTTTATGAGTTGGTTTCTTTGAAGAACTTCCATTGAAATGGGATCAATTTTTGACTCAGGGGTGTTAGGAAGATTAGGATCTAATGGAAAGATTTCCCTTGGTGTACTTGACTCCCCAACCCTAGGACTATCCACCCTAACTAGACAGTTTGATTGATCGCTGGTGTAAGCGGACATGCGCCAAAAGAAAAAAAACGAGAAAGGGACAAGATAAGTAAAATTGGATGAGAAAAGAAGAAATCGGGGAGAATAGAATGGGTGTCTAGATGACTTACTTGGGTCCCTGACAACGGCTCAAAAATTTGATTCACGCTCAAATTTACCCAAGAGAAGAAGGTAGGACGGTCCTTGTAGTTTAGCTTGGGTTGTCGAATCCTCAGAGACCTATGAAGAAACCTATAGACACGTACATTATATGGACTGTTTTTGGCTATGAAGTGGCCAACTTGGATTGGTTTTATATGTGTTTAAAGTAACTCTAAGTGACTTAAGTGAATTCAATTTAAAATAATGTGTTGATCCTAGGTTATTGCTCGGGGTGGATTGGACGTATTTCCTTTTCAATGATTTCAATTTCTTATATTTGAGATGGGTTCATTTAAGGAGATAAAAAAACATCATAACTTACTGGTTTAATGCCTAAAACCTTTAATAATAATAACCTATACACTTGAAGGATCAATGTTTTGATCACTTCAAGGTAAAGGTTAGTATTAGCACTTGAAGTGTGTGGCCTTAAATTCAACAAGGATGATGGAGTTTAAATATCATCAAATAAAAATCTCAATTAAGGAACTGATTATACATTAATGGGGTGATAAATAACATCCAATCCAGTCCCTTCCTACTCCTTTGGATCAACCCATAAGTGGGTTATCCCTCCATTGATCCCATGGTTTCAATGGAAGCAGAAAGTAGACTCATGAGGGAGGAAATGGAGAAGTAAGAAAACAACAAAAATAAAATGATCACTCCACCGTTGTGTGAATAATTTCACAAGGTTTGGTGTGAATAAGTTCACACATTGATCCAACGGTATCAAAGTGATATGAAGAACAACCGAATAGGATAAGAAGAAGAACTTTTATTAAGAAACTAAAGTGAATTGAACAACTTACATGTGAAAGACAAATTTGAGATAACAAAATTACAGCATAACATTACAATTGAACAAATCACCCAAGATCCTTCAATCCTCCAACACCAATGCCTTAAATAGGAATTTTTGAGCCCTTGGGTCGAGCCTCCAACAGTCCAAGTCTCCTCAATTAATTGTGGTAGGCCATAGGTGGGTGGAAAGTAAGGGAGAGTTGATTTTTCCACCCTTGACCCGAGGTGGTAGCCAACTTTCCTTCATCGAACAGACGTGTTTGGAAGACCTTTTATATGGCCGAATAAGAGTGGGTAATAGAAGAAGAAAATGGATCTCCGGATGGATTCTAACCACCTGTAAAATTTGGGCCCATATGAAGTTGTGGATTCTGAGATATGATCAAAGTAGTGGGATGTTTTTCTGGGCTGTAGAATCTGGCCCAGAATTGTATCTCTAACTTGGGCCGCCTTAATGACCACCATAGAGGCCAAATTTGCATTATCTACTATAGAGGTATTTGTTCCTAAACATTTCTTCTATCATCCCACAAAATTGGGGATTCATTGGGCATGCATGTTGGGCCCCACAGTCTCATAAGTGGGCTGGTGTCCAATCTGCCTTTTCTAGAATTTCTTACATTCATCTCCAAATATATCCATCATCGTTTATAAATCATCCATTGATCCCTGAATAAAAAATGTTCACATTTAAGAGTAGATATATTTCCCAAAATATCAAATTAAAATATTTATAAATACATTCATTAGAATCAGATGACTCATTGGGCCTAAATTGGTGTATATTAGGCATGAAGTGCACAAATGATGAGAATGGATGTTCATAATGAAAATGCACTAAATTAGGCTCATAAGATCAAAAATGAACATTTAATACCATTAAAATGTAATTATAATATATGTTTTTATTGGATAATCAACATGTCATTGGTCCCGCCATCGCCGCTTGTCCGCTGGAGGAAAAAGAAAATAAAAAAAAAATAACAAAGTTATTTTATCATTATTTTAAAAGTAAAAATTCAAACTTTTCTCCCGACCTACTGCGGTTGTAGGGAAGCCTTCCTTAAGCGAATCCGATCGCTGCAGATTCAATGGTGCCCTCATATTTTTAATCTGATCACTGGTTCAAAAGTTATAAAATGCCACTTGTATGTTTACAGAACGTACCTTAAAAAAAGTTAAGAAATTAATTCCAGGTACACCAGGCCTCAGAATCACATGCCTTAAATTTTTGTAGACTCGTAATAATTCTATATAATTAAAAAAAATTACATGGAAAATTCGATTCTTTACATTCTCCCCACCTTAGGGCTTTTTGTCCCTGAAATCCACAACATAGACTAAGGAAAAAAATGGGGGTACTGAGCATGAATATGAGCCTCCTGCTCCCATTTTCTCTCTTGGAGGTTCTCGTACTACCAGTGAACGTGCCCTAGAGGGATCGATCGTCCACGAAGGACCCACTCCCATCGATCCTCAATCTCCACTGGAACCTCTGTAAACGTCACCCCATCATCAAAGTCCATCTCGCCATGGTCGAGGACGTGAGATGGGTCATGCACATATCTCCTTAGCTGGGATACATGGAAGACGTCGTGCACCCTCTCCAACTACGGTGGTAGTTCCTAGTAGTATGCCACCTCGCCAATCCTCCGAAGTATCAGAAATGGTTCAATAAACCTTGAAGATAACTTGCCGCACCTGCCAAATCTCTGCAAACCTCATCGAGGTGAGACCCGTAAGAAGACATGGTCTCCCTCCTTAAAATCCAAAGGCCTCCATATACTATTATCATAAGACTTTTGTTTCCTTTGTGCAGTCTTTATCTGCTCCCAGATGATCTGCACCTTCTCAGTAGTTTCCCGTACCAACTCTGGACCCATAAGTGCTGACTTCCCTAGGTCTGTCCAGCATATAGGTGATCTGCATGGTCAACCGTACAAGGCCTAAAATGGTTCCATACCAATGGTGGAGTGATAGATGTTGTTGTATGAGAACTCCACAAAGGTAATGTGATCCTCCCAACTGCAGCCAAAATCTAGGACGCAAGCACGAAGCATACCCTCTAATGTATGTATGGTTTGCTCCGTCTGACCATCCGTCTAAGGATGAAAGGCGGTTCTCAAACGTAGCTGAGTATCGAATGCCTAATATAATCCCTTCCACATACGAGATGTAAAATGTGATTCATGTTCAAAGACGATCGTTGATGGCACCCCATGAAGTTGTACAATCTCATATATCTAGAGGCATCCCAAGCCCTCTACTAATACCTACTCTCGGATGGGTAGGAAGTGGTCCGACTTGGTGAGTCGGTCAATGATAACCCAAATGGAATCATGTCCCATAGACGTACGTGGAAGCCCTATCATAATTTCCATGGAGATACCATCCCACTTCCACTCTGATACCTCTAGTGGTTGCGCTCTGCCTGCTGGGACCTGATGCACGACCTTCACTTGCTGACAAGTGAGGCATTACGAAACAAACTTTTCCAATGCCTTATTCATCCTTAGCCACCAGTGCTGACTCCAGAGGTACTAGTACATCATTTCCACGCCAGGATGTACGGCCAGAGGGGAAGTATGGAACTCCCTCAACATCTCCTCCCATAGTGCCATTGGTACCATGGTGCGTCCTCTGAAGAGGATGGTGTGCTCCCCACCTTCAAAAAATCCATTAGGCACCTGTACTGAGGATATCTGAGCACGTTGAGACTCACAGTCAATGTCCCCAAGCTGTGCCTTCTGAACTCGTTGAAGAAGTGGGGGAGTGATAGTCATATAATGGAGGAAAGCTACTCCATGTCTATCCATAAAGGATATCTACAATAGGGCTAGTTACTCTGTCACCTCACTCAGCAGCTGTAAACCAAACCTCCTAATAAGTGCGTCTGCCACTATGTTCCCCTTACCAGGAGTGTAGACTATCTCAAAGTCATAAACCTGAAGTAACTCTAGCCAATGTCGCTATCTCAGGTTCAGGTCCTTCTGTGAGAATATATACCTGAGGATCTTGTGATCAGAGTAAATAGTAAACCGTTCACCCATCAAGTAGTGTCACCACATTTTCAAGGTGAAGACCACTGCTGCTAACTCTAGGTCATGGGTAGCATAGTTCTGCTCATGTTGTCTCAGCTGTCGTGAACCATATGTGATCACTTCTTGATACTACATCAAGAAACATCCAAGTACTGTCCCTGATGCGTCATAGTAGACTACATACCCAACGCCCTCTTCTGGTAGACTCAAGATGGGGACACTCCTCATCCTCTGCCTCAGCTCCTGAAAACTCCATTGACATCTCTCTGTACGCACGAAGAGCTGTCCCTTCTTTTTCAATTCTACCAAGGGTTCCAAAACTCTGGAAAAGTCAGGTAAAAATCTCTGGTAGTACCCAACTAACCCCAAGAAACTCCACACCTTGGTCACACTCTTGGGTGGATACCAAGCTAGCAAAACCTCTATCTTTTCCAGATCCCCTCCAACTCCAACCTCTATGATAACGTGTCCTAGAAAGTGGAACACTTGTATACAGAACTGGAACTTTGAGATATTACCATAAATATGGTTCTCTCAGAGTGTATCCAGAACAATCTGTAGATGATAGGAATGCTCCTCCTCTATTGTTGAGTACACTAAGATTTCTTCAATGAATACCCCCACGAAGCGATCGAGGTATGGCTGGAAGATCCTATTAATGATCCCCATGAACACTTCTAGGTAATTGGTCACACTGAATGGCATAACCAAGAACTCATAGTGGACATATCAACATCTGAAGGTCATATTCTGCACATCCTCATCTCGTAACCTGAGCAGATGATAGCCTGATCTGAGGTCTATCTTCAAAAACCATTGAGCTCCCTTCAGCTGATCAAAGAGATCATCAATCATTATAAGTGGATACTTGTTCTTCACAGTCACTTGGTTTAGGAATCAATATTCCACACAGAGTATCAAACTCCCATATTCCTTCTTGGCGAACAAAATCGAGGCTACCCATGGAGAAACACTGGGCCTTATGAACCCATTCCTCTACAAGTCCTCAAACTGTACCTGTAACTCAAAAAGCTCCGTGGGAGCCATCCGATATGCTGGTGTAGATATCAGTGCTATCCCAGGGTATAGGTCAATGTAAAAGTCCACCTCTCTGTGAGGAGGTAGTCTCGGAACATCATCATGGAAGACATCGGCATACTTGTCCACCATTACAGGATAGCTCAGACTCTCAACATAAACTGCTCCGAGGTTAAGGCTAGCCAACTGATGTGTGATCGAATGCACCCTCCTCCAGGTAATTCCATCATGTGTTGCAAAGGTTCCCTTCTCATCGGTGAAGAAAAACCTAGTCTCATCCTCGCGGACACACCTCACTTTATGCCTAATACAATCAATCTGAGCATAGACTGTGGATAACCAGTCCATACTCAAGATGACATTGTAAGGCCTCGACGTCGCTACTAAAAGATCCCAACTGAAGCTCTAGCCTCCTAGAGTAAGCTCACACTTCCAACACTAGTGTGTAATCATAGAATTTTATCCCGTAGGAGTCTCTAATCGCAAGGATCGAGGAAATGGCTCCACCAGAATCTCTAAGATCCAAACGAGAGCCGTGGAAATAAAAGAGAGACTGGAACCTTTGTCTATAAGTAATGTATAAAAGGTGGAGTAGACACAGATCATACCTCTAATTAGCTCTGGAGCACTGTGGTCGTAGGCCTCAACTGCCTGGAGCTGATATCGTCCATTTCCTCCTGCTCCCTGTGATTGGGGTGGACCACCTGGAGGTGGTGGTGGTAGAACCTTGAATCTCCGCCCACCATTTTCTGCATGAACAACTCCTCTACCACATCCTCCACCCTATGAAACTCCCCGCTCAAACCTATGCCTCTACCTCGGTGGTACCTTGACCATATTCTGGTCATCCGTATGGCAGGTCGGGCAATCGTGAGCCATGTGACCCTGCCCGCCGCACGAGTAGCACTACCTAGTCCTTGTTTATCTTTCTCTATCCCAAGATCCCCATACCATTGACCCCATATCCTGAGGTCATCCACCAAAAGTTCTGGCTCGCTTGGGCCCCTGTGTCATCTGTCTACTGCTTGCTGCAGATGACTCTACTACCTGATGTCCGGTGGTGGCTCTCACTATCGGTTCCTGCTCAACTAGGAAGATCTCCACCAAAAGCGCCCCTCTATCACCCCAACCTACGTCAGAATTCTGAGCGATATCATCGATGCTCTGATCTCCCATTAGAGACCCTACCCAAAGGTCCGGGCCCTAAATAAGGGTCTCGTACCATGTGAGTGGAGTAGCGGGAGAGATCAGTGAACCTCACCGAGTACTAGGCCACGGTCATACTGCCCTACTGTAAGTGTAGTAGCTCCTGTATATGCGCTGATCCTAGGGTTGCTGGGATGAACTCTGCCTTGAAAAGGCCCTCAAAGTTTTCCCAAGTGAGGGTCGCCTCATCATGTAATTGGAGTGTCAGACTGCCATCTCCCAGCTACTCCCTGGAAGAGACTGGTAGCTAGGATCACCAACAGATCAGCTGGTGTCCTAACTAAGTGAAAAAATCTGGCCACAACCTCCAACTAGTCCTCATCTGCCTGAAAATCCATCTCAACTTGGAACCTCAGAGGCCTCTACCACTGAAACTCATGCAATGTGCTCAGTCGGCATGCACTATCTGCTGGTGGGGCTGGTGGAAACAGATTCCCAATGGGTAGTGGGGCTGTTGGTACACCACCCGAAGGTGCTAATGTAGTAAGAGGGCCCTGCACCGAGGCCTCATAGGTCGGTGGGCCGTCATCATGTACTCTCTCAGTAATCCTGGATAACTATCTATGTGGCGACATCATGAAAGAAAACAGGTGCACCATGGTCAATAAGTTATATATGGTGATATGACTAAAATAAATCAAAAGTAAAACACTTCCAAAACACACACAATTAGTGCTTTCATGCATTGAGTCAGAAATCATAATTCAGGGTCCTCGTGTATGGATACGTCGGTCGCTACACCAACACTGGATTCCCAAAACTGAAAACCACACTCATAACACTTAACACTATTTCCATATAGAAAATATTAGAGTCCTAGTTCTTTAGTAGAACCGACTCCTCTGATACCAATTTGTCATGAACCATCCCCCATGGCCCATTTCGTGATTACCCCAAGCCCACCTTCCATAGGCCAGGGGCTGGAGACTAGCACTAGAAAGGTGTATCCCTACAACAGGAAGACATTGCCTTTAAACCTGTACAAACACACAATCCAAGAACACAACAAGAAGAAACCATGAAGTAAACTGCTATAGTAAAAAGTGTACTGGAAGAAAAGGGGATGGAATACAAGACCAACTAAAAGGTACAAGTATAACTGAAAAGAGAAAAATATCTCTTGGAATATCCACCATGGATCCTACCTGAAGGGTATGTACATCTCATAATCAGTAGTCATTGCGACATATCATGTCAAATTTTCCACCTATGAGCACCATCCAGACCTATCTCCCTCAGCCTCAATCAACGTTGTCCGTCGTTTGTAAAAGACACAACAAGGTGTGGGCGTAGCCTGTGTAGGGGTGAGTATAACAATACTTAGTAGGGACCCCAAGACCCCTGAAGGTCTCCTAGAGTTCCACAAAGAAAATATACCACAGAGAAAGACTTCAATCACAAAGAACGAAGAAGTCATCAAATCTAATTAGGTATATTCCCATATATATACCTAAGTTATCGAAATATACTTGTCTCATTCATGAGGAAAGTTAAGGCTCCAACCATTAAAGCATTTGCACAACTAATCCATGAAGGAAGAGTACCAAAAAGGTAACACCACGAAGGTAACACCATGAAGGTAAAAGTAACACAAAGGTAACACCATGAATGTTACATCACGAAGGTAACACCACAAAGGTAAAAGTACTACAAAGGTAACACCACAAAGGTAAAAGTACCACAAAGGTAACACCACGAAGGTAAAAGTACCACAAAGGTAACACCATGAAGGTAAAACCATGAAGGTAACACCACGAAGGTAAAAGTACCACAATGATAAAGACTAAAATCACACCAGGTATATAACTCAAGTATAGAAGTATATATGATTAGTTGTATTGCTTGATCATCTTATTCTGCTGAGAAGCTCTATTGCCGACCCACACAGGATCAGTATGTGCTGACCCACACAACATCATTGAGTGTTGACCCACACAGGATCTGACCCATACAGGACTAGTATGTGCTGACCCATACATGATCGCTGAGCTCTGATCCACACAGGATCGATAGGTACTAACCCACACATGATCGCAAGTCATTCTTCATGTCACTGTGAATCTCCTCCACCTCACTGCCAACCACTGGATTCCCGATCATAGTACACTTGATTCTAGTAGAACCAATCCTCAAGCCATTATTCATATTTCAACCAGCACGAAGTTCCATGAAGAAGAATCCCAAAGGACTGTCATGTCATAAGTGTTCCAATGCGACAAACAACACATCAATCGGACACCCGGTCTGTGACTTATAAGCGTTTTAGTACCGAGGGCCTGTTTGGATTCAGGTTCAATCCAACCCGACCATACTACAAATTTATCTAAAACTTAATTGGAGTATAAAAAAATGACCGTCTCGCACTAAGGATCCCAGCGCCATAGACGGTTCATTTTTTTTTGAGAGAAAACAGATATCATTAATGAAAAATATCAACAGACGTACATATGAAAAGCCATGAAGGAAAATTGTCCAGCCAGAGCTGGTTGGCCTCGAAGGTTCCTGATGTCACTAACTGGTGGGCCGAATTGTTGCCTTCCCTTTTGGTAAAGGAGAAGGTGCAGGATGAAAAGCATTGGCAGAGCAAGAGAAATCTTCTGATGATGAGTCCAAATGACTGGAGTCCACCGTCATTGTGGTTAATGACCTCGATCACGGTGAGGCAATCCGATTCAATGATGATATCAACCCACCCATGTTTCAAATCCAGCATCAAACCAGCCAGAATGGCATTAGCCTCAGCAACAACAGGTTCCCAATAAACATTATGTGATTCATACTTTGCAGTGATGATTTTCCCCAGATGATTTTGGGCCAGGAGACCGAGGGAGACAAGTCCATCCTTGGGGAGAGACGCGTCCAAGTTGATCTTAAGAGTACCTTCTATTGGGGTGTTCCAATGAGGGGGGTGGGAGGGGGGAGCATCAGGCTTTTGATGTCCATTGTGGTGATTCCATCCCTCGATCCATGAAGAGGCCCGTTCTATCCATAATTCAGGAGGTTTATGCATGTGATGGAAAACAACATCATTACGCTGGACCCAGATGATCCAGGATAGGGTGCAGAAAGAACCTACATTAGCCAATGAGAGAGAGGAGCACCATCGCATCAGGAGAGCGGGGAGGTTATAAGTCGTGTCCAGTGAAGCATCTGGGGTCGGGTCCCATTTATTCCATATTTCCTTAGCTCCTGGGTAGTGAATGATGGCATGCAAGAGGGTCTCTGGGATGTTCGGGCAGAACGGGAAGGAAGCGACATTGGAAATATGTCGGTAAACGAGAAGGCTCATCATAGAGAGGGTGCCCATTCAAACCTACCACCAAAAGTGGTGTATTTTCGGGGGGATTTTGAGATTCCAAAGAGATTTCCATGGCCCCTCGTTCCGGTCGGCTGGGTGGTATCCAAGAGAAATTCTGTATCTGGATCTCACCGTGTATTCGCCTGAAATGTCATTGCTCTAGAAGAGATGGTCGGGGCCTACGTCAGGGACCCGGGGGATGCTTAGGATAATTCTTTGGTCTCTTTCGTTAAACCATTCATAAATATTTTCCAAACACCACCCCGTCCCTTGGTCAGAAAGGAGGCTTCTGATAGTGGCGTCTTCAAAGCTTGGTTGAGCGTGGGATGTAGTCCGCATACCTTTCGAATCGATCATCCATGGGTCAGCCCAGACGTTGACAGATGAGCCATTCCCAATCCTCTATCCCAGTCCTTTTTCCAAGATCTTTCGGGCCCCCCAAATGATCTCCAAAGGAAGCTAGGATGCGGGCCAAGTGAGGAAACATGGAATTCCGTGTGGGGAAAGTACTTAGCTCGTAGTACCCATGAACATAGAGGTGATGGATGGTTAATAAGGCACCATACTTTCTTGGAAAACAATGCGTTATTGAAGAGAAGAAGGTTCCAGAATCCCATTGCTCCCTCCAACTTGGGGATGCAAAGTTTCTCCCAGGCCATCCAGTGGGGTCTATTCCTTCCATCGTTTTCCCCCACCAGAAGTTAGAAATACGTGCATGGATCTGGTTGAAGATGGCCACCAGGAGCATAAACAGGGACATAAAATAGCTTGGGATAGACTGGATGACAACTTTAATGAGGTTCTCTTTGCCTTCTTGTGAGATTATTTTTGGGGTCCAGCCTTGAATTTTCTTCTCAATCCGGTCCACTAGAGATGTGAAAATTTCTTTTTTGGACCGGCCAATCACCGTGGGTAGCCCGAGATACTTTTGGTGTTTCTCAACCATATGTATGACAACTGATGAACAAAGTTCATCTCTCTTGGAGCGAGGCACCCCTGCACTGAAGGAGATTTCTGATTTTCCGTGATTGATTGACTGTCCAGACGCCCTCTCATACAGGTGGATCGCTTGGCTGATCACCTGACATTCATTAATAGTTGCTCTGGAGAAGAGGAGGTAGTCGTCGACAAAAAAAAGTGTGAAACTGGTGGAATTACATGGCAGACCTTGTCCCCATGAATGGTTTTAGTGGATACAACCCTGGAAAAAAATTAGAAAAGACATCAGCCACCAAGATGATGAGAAAAGGAGAGAGGGGATCTCCCTGGCGCAGGCCGTGGGATGGCACGAATCCTTGAGTGAGCTCTCCATTGACCCAGATTCTGAAGGAGATGGTCGAGATGCATTGCATGACCATATCTATCCACTTAGTGCAGAAACCCATTTTCAGCATCACAACTTTGAGAAAATGCCATTCCACTTTATCGTAAGCCTTAGTCATATCCATTTTCCAGGCCATGGTTCCTCTTTTCACAGTGGAGCATGTTTTCATAGAGTGAAACACTTCATGGGACACAATTGTATTATCAGTAATCAGCCTCTTGGCCACAAAGGAACTCTGGTTTTCTAAGATAATATCAGGCAACCACGGTCACAACCGATTTATAAGGATCTTAGAGAAGATCTTGTACGAGACATTGCAGAGGCTGATAGGAATAAAGTCAGGGACCGCCTGGGGCTTATTAATTTTGGGAATGAGGATGAACACAGTTTCATTGATGGCGGAAATGCTTGTTTTCCCGGCCGAGATATTCCTAATCATTTTTCAGATGTCGGGACCGATGATGTGCCAGTATTACTTAAAGAACAGGGCGTGGAACCCGTCCGGTCCCGGGGCCTTAGTGGGGTGAATCTGTTTCAGTTCCAGGCGTATCTCTTCATCCGACACATATTTAGAAAGCTTCCAATTGATCTCATTGGTGATCACTGGTCGGATACATCCTTCCACTTCAACCGAAATGAAAGGAGTTCCTGAATTGAATAGGTTCTGGAAGTAACATGTCAAAGTTTCGTGAATTCCATTATTGTCAAAGACTTTTCTTCCATCTGATTGTGATATTCAATTGATAAAATTTTTCCAGCACCTAACTGATGCTTTATAGTGAAAATAACAGGTAATGTCGTCCCCTTATGAGATGTGGGCATCCCGCGCCCGCATATCCCAGAAGCTTTCCTTCACGTGATGGGTTGCGTCCAGCTCTCTTTGAGTGGCTCTAATCATGGAAAGGTTGAAACTGGATGGGGGTTTCTTGAGTAGGTTGTGAAGTTTCTTTTCATGGAAAGCACAATGCCTCTTGGGATGATGGAATTTATTATTTCTCCAAGAACTCAGATTAGATGCGACCTTTTGGAGATTGAGACCAATATCATTGTGAGTGATATTCCAGCTTGATCTTACAACATCTTCGTATTCCTGGTACTTTAACCAGAAGCATTCATATATGAAGGGTCTACTTGTTTGTTTGATGCGTTCACCTTGAGTATAGTCAATAAAAAATAGGCAGTGGTCTGAACAGTTGAGCATCATGTGGCCGATGTGTAACATACTGAAGAGATTTATCCAATCTGTTGATCCCAAAAATCTGTCAAGTTGCTCGGTGATGCGTATGCCATCCGTATTACCTCGGAACCATGTGAATGGGTTACCTGCATATCCCAAATCTACCAGGTCCGCCCTAGTGACCGCATCCTTGAACTTTGACATCAACGCAGTGTGTCAAAAATTTATGCCTCTTTTTTCCCTATGGAACACAATCTCATTGAAGTCCCCACCAAAGAGAATAGGGCTTGGAAGATCGTGATGAAGCTTTCATATGAGATCCCAAGATTTCCCCTTCTCATTATGGGCCGACCAGCCATAGAATCCCACAAAGGTCCATGGCGGGGTGTGGTCCGCCTGAACAGTTGCAACCACGTGGTGCGAGGAGAAGGACACGATCTTGACGTCGAGATGATCCTTCCATAAGAGACAGAGTCCCCCAAAGTGGACCTGTCTGGATACCAGGAGACAGCCTTAGAAGACGCATTTTAGAACAATGCTAGTGGTGTCCTTGTTTTCCAAAATGGTTTCAGACAGGAAAACCATATCGGGGTGACTTTGGGCTCAATTGCGCTGGAGAATGCGAACCGTTCGTGGGTTGCCAAGCCCACGACAGTTCCAGCACAGGAAAATCATTGATATAGGTGGGGCTGGGTCTCACTCGCCTCCACCTTTGAGTTCTCAACACCTGTTATTCAACCCGTCGTTTTTCCTCTCTTTGGGGAGTTCCCCATTGACTGGCATGTTTCCATTTGTCTTTTTATATCCCCAAGTTTAGGTTCTTCCAGTTTACCGGCACTTACTTCACGTTGCACCCTTTTCGAGGTTCAGCGAGTGATTGGGCCTGGTGGTGAAGTTACAGGATTTCCATATTTATCCTGTGTTAGGATGTCAACCGTATTCATTTCTGGGTCAGGTTCGGGATCTGGTGGTTCAGCATGAATCTGCATTGACCTCACACTTTGTTTTGTAGGGTCTTTTGGTGTGTTCCTCGGCTCTGTACGTGTTGAGGCTGTGTCCTTCAGGGGGGGTGGATACATGCTAATATTCCTATGAGTGGTTGGGCTCTCTTTAGGGAACTCTGGCGGACCAAGCCTAATGATCTTTCCCTATTCGGTTCCTGCCTGTCTTGTGTGGGCCACTGTTAGACGTTCACGATCCTTTTGTTTTTCCACCTCAGGGATGAAGGCATATCTGGTCATTTTGGCCCGGAGCCATGGGCCATAATGTATAATTCAATTACCTACTCCATTCCCTTGATCTTAGCCACACGCACTTTCCAGATGGCCGATACATCCATAGAATAAGCATAAAATTTGAAGTTTCTTGAATTCGAATGAAATCCAGTTGTCTGTGTCATTGATTTTCAAAAACATGCCCCTCATTAGCAACTCCGACACTTCAATTCCGGCTCTAATCCGAAACTCGGGTCCCCATTGGATAGGGTCCGAGCAGTCCCATTCAAATAATTGGCCAATGCTGTCCCCAATTTCTCTCATAACACGTTCCATTTGTGTGTGAAGAGGAATTACTTTAATATGTATCCAGAAAGGGGATCAGGTTAGCTTAATGTTCTGGATATCATCCCCCCCTCTGAATTCTTCCATGAGGAGGAGTTGATTATCAAAGGACCATGACCTACCTCAAAGTATTTTATCTTTATCTATTTCATTGAAGAACTCGAAGACAATGCGATTGTTCCCCGCATCACAAATGGCCACCCCTGCTTCCAATTTCCAAAGGTTCTGTAGAGTGTTTTTAAGTGCCCCTTGGTTGACTGAAATATTTTCCACAAAATTTCCAACCACCAGCAGGGACATGCATTTTTCTAAGAGTGTATCTTCATTTCTCCGAGCCTCGATAGTCTCTTTCTATTTATCCGTCAGGGACATCCTCTTCCAAAGGTTAATAATATCCGCCTCCATTTTCTAGTGCACGTGGGATAGGAAAGAGCTTCGAACATTCCTGGTTAACCGCACCTCTTGGGTCAGCACGCGAAAGTCTGCAACCCCACAATACCGGGCCCGACACCCCACTCCGCGGCCTCGTTCCACAAAGGGGAAGCGCGGCCAAGGCCTTGGCGAAAATGAGGCTCCATGGACAGGACTCCGCGAAGCACACTGCGAAGCAGAACAGCCTTTGCGGAGTGTTTCACCGCGGCGTAAACTCGTGAGCTCCCTCCGCGAACCCCTCACACACCGCACAAGCACACCACAAAGTAGAAAAGCCTTCGCGGAGTGGTTCACCGTGGCGGAATCTCGCGAGCTCCCTTCATGAGAAATCTCAACCCTAACCGAACGAAACTTCTTTGTTCCCAGGTCCGCCGCGAACTCCGCTTTCTACACACTGTTCTCTGCGAAGCACTTCAGCCACCGCGGGATGGCTTAGCCAGTGAGATATTCACAACCTCCCTTTGCGGCTGGGTTTTTGGGCTTCGGACACCACACTCACCGAGGGAAATCCCTTCGACCCCAGGAACACCACGAACCAGAGGGACTTCACACCAAGACCTACTCTGTAATAAACCTTCGTTCGTCGTGCCACATCAATGAAATTGCAGTCAGTGACTTCGAGTTCAGGGAGTCCAAGAGATCAGTTGGATCCAGGCCTGCAAGTAGGTATGGGAATAGGATTCACCCTCACAAAAACTAGATCTGGAATCCGAGTAGGAATACGACAGCGGATATATTTTCATGGCGACGGGCGTGAGAAAAATGTGAAATTCGAGAACCAGCAAAAGCGGCCCCTCTCCCTCCGCCAAACCCCTATCCCACGAAGAAGTCAGAGCCCGCCTACCAAAGTCGATAGGTTCAGGAATCCCCCCACTTCCGTGGGAAGGACCGGGATGGAGAAGACTCTGCCCTAGGAAAATCCTAGGAGTAAACGCTCTCAAGTGGAGATAGCACTGCAGACGGTTCATCAAAAGGATGCCCGGTTCACAAGTTATGGCTCTTTTAGAGAAAATGGGCCTGGAATGGTCCAAGTCCGGTCTGACCTAGTCCAGATCTGACCCAGGCCGGCCCGAACCGGCATGGGCCGACCCAGTTGGGCTGGGCCATGGCGGGCTCAGCCCCCTGGCCCACAAATTATCCCGGAACAACTAGGCGGTGCGACCCACTGGGCTGGCACGACCTGGTCCACAGAGGGGTACGACCTGGCCTTTGAAGAGTGCAGCCCGCTGGGCTCACACAACCTGGCTTGCAGATGAGCATGGCCTGGAGAAGATGCGGCTCGCAGGAGGTGCAACCCGCTAGTGTGCGGGTTCGTCTGAACTGGCACGGGGGGGGGGGGGGGGGGGAGCAGGCCCTTGATTTTCTTGAATGGCTGTTGTCGTTCGATTTTAGCGGCGACCTCACTGGCTAGGGTTTCCCTAGCTAGCACGGGGGGGGGGGGTTCCCCATTTGGAAGGCAGATTGGTATCTCTTGGCACTTCCAGATAACCCGCAGGACCCACTGCAGGTCCCGAACCTTCGATGCGACCACCTTCAGTGGCGTGTGACGGCGTGCCGCTTGCCTCCATCCGTGGCTAGCTAATTCCGACCACCGCTGTTCGTCGTGGTTATAGGACATGACCCCCTTCCCTATTGGCGCACAACAGCACGCCGCCACCTCCTTCGCGGCCAGCTGGAGCCGGTCCCCATCTTCACCCACTGCAGCTACAACCTCAACCTTCTCCATCGGTGGTGCTCAATGATGCGCCACTATCTCCTCCATGGCTGGCCATTTCTGGCCGCCACCGTCACCCACCGCACTGGGTTTCGTTCAACCCGAATAAAAAAAATAATCACGAAGAATGAACCAAGTTTCAACAAAAAGGAGGAGGGTCCAGGCCTTGTTCATTTGGGCCATGCCCTCCATGTTATATTGATAGCCAGAGGGTAGTAATGATTCAAAAACTCTTGAAATCAGACAAGAAATATACCCTACCTCAAGATCGTTGGAGAACATCCACATTTTGGGGAAGAGTCAGCATTCTTCATCCCTAAAACAAGCCTCTAACGATGCCTCTCAATCGTCACTCATCAATTCATTATTCGGTGGTGCTCGTCACCGCTCATCGGAATCGGTCCCATCTTCCAAGTGGTTGGCATAATGGAACTTTATCAGAACTTCATCACTTGGTGAAGCTGTACCAATACTCCTCCCCAAGATCCATATAAATAGGAGAGGGGAAGGGTGAGTAATGCACATGGAATTAATGAGGTTCAGTTAATTAAGGATCCTTTTTAATTTCAATGGTGTTGTTACAAAGAATTGAGGAGTCAAGCCATTTAATGTCTTGACACGTCATTGGTCCCTCAACCGTCGCTTTTCCATTGAAGGGAAAATAAAAATAAAAATAAATAACAAAGTTATTTTGTCATTCTTTTAAATGTCTAAAATATAACTTTTTCTCCCTAACTACTATGGTTACAGTGAAGCCTTACTTAAGTGAATCCCAACACTACAGATTCAACGGCACCCTCAGATTTTTAATCCTAGCACTGGTTCAAAAGTTGGAAAACGCCACTCGTGCGTTTACTGAATGTACCTTAAAAAAGTTCAGAAATTCATTCCAGGCACACCGACCCTTAGAATCATGTTCCGTCAATTTTTTCAGAATCGTAATAATTCCATATAATTAAAAAAAATTACATGGAAAATCTGGGTCTTTACAAAGATACATAGGAGTTGGTACACGAATAGATTCCATAGGTCCCCATGGAAGAAGTAGTTACTGAAACACAAGTACTACGTAGGAGCATAAGAGAGGTAAGAGAACTATAGAGATATGGTTTTCTAGTCACCGAGGATGGTGACTCATTATTGGTTGAAAATGATGAACCTATATCCTATAAGAAGGTAGTACAGAGCTCATAAGCTGCAAGATGGATAGAAGATATGAATTATTAGATGGATTCCATGTATCCAAACCACGTTTGGGTTCTGGTTGATGAACCATTCGATGTAAAGCTTATTGGATAAAAATGGGTATTCAAGAGGAAACTTGACAGGGAAGGTAAAGTAAGTACCTATAAAGAAATGATAATGGATAAAGGTTTTAAACAGTGTCAAGGAATTGACTATGATGAAACCTTTTTGCTAGTTTCCATGTCTAAATCCATTAGAATCATAGTTTCTATAGAATATTACCATGAATATGAGATTTGGAATATGGATGTCAAAATTTCATTCCTTCATAAGAACCTTTTAGAAGATGTATATATAACAAAACTAGAAGGGTTTTTGACACCAGGTGATACCAAAAATATTTTCAAGTTGAAGAGATCCATTTATGGATTGAAGCAAGCATTGAGTTCATGGAACATTCAATTCGATAAAGCCTTGAAAGAATTCAGTTTCATTAATAATGAATGTGAGTTGTGTGTTTACAAAAGTTTTAATGGGAATGCAGTCGTTATCCTAGTAGTATATGTTGATGACCCATTACTTACTAAAACTGACATAATCGTCTTACACTCTTTTAAGGAATGGTTAAAAAAGTGTTTCTTCATGAAGGACTTAGGTGAAGCAACCTATATTCTTGGGATCAAGATCATTCATGATATATCCAAGAGGTTTATTAGACTAAGTCAAAGTACATATATTGACCAGATACTAAATAGATTTATTATGGAATCATTCAAGAGAGGATTGGTTCTAGTGTCACATGGTTTACATCTTTCTAAGAAAATGTATCCCCAGACACAATAAGAGAAAAAGAGAATGAGTAAGATACCATATTTTTCAGAAATAGGATCATTCATGTATTCTATGTTATGTATTAGATTTGATATTTACTATGCATTGAGAATGACAGGAAGATATCAAGAAGATCTAGGAGAACAACGTTAGACTGCTATTAGGGACATCCTTAAGTATCTGATAAGAACTTAGGATATGTTACTGGTGTATGGAGGAGACGAGGAGCTGGTCATCAGGGGTTATACTGATGATGGTTTTCAGACAAATCAGAATGATCTGATGTCACAATTAGGATATGTTTTATATATAAAAATTTGATCTGTGAGTTAGAAGAGTTCAAAGTAGCCAGTTTTCACTGATTCTATAATGGATTCCAAGTTTATATCAACTTTTAATACAACTAAAGAAGCTTTTTGGATTCAAAACTTTGTCTGGTGTGGTGCATAGTAGTAAAGAACCTGTCACATTGTATTGTGATTATACTACAACGATGGATCTTGAAAAAGATACAAAGTCACACAAGTTCAATTCATGGTGGGAGAAGACATATGTTAGGATCTTATGGTCCATAAAAACCACAAAACACTCACTGATGAGGTAATGTCACCAAAAATTAAAAGAAAACATCACTAGTACCAAATCAAGATCATGCATGGAATATTTAATCTCATGGGGATGTAATTTCCGAGACACATAAAAAATAACCAATCTATTCTACATAAAAAAATAACACAATACAAGATGTGAAGCATCATAGAAAACCTCAAACTGAACTACCTATACTAGAAAACAAAGGACCAGATCACTA
The DNA here is from genome assembly GCA_963277665.1 of Viscum album. Lineage (NCBI taxonomy): Eukaryota > Viridiplantae > Streptophyta > Magnoliopsida > Santalales > Viscaceae > Viscum > Viscum album. The sequence continues at coordinate 1,489,053,490 of OY728153.1, read as the reverse complement.
ACCAACTTCTCCTTCAGGTACTCAAAAGATGTATGACACTTGTTAGCCCATAAGAATACTCAATCCTTCCAGGTCAAGGCAGTCGGAGGAGTCGTAGCCTGAGATAAATCAGCTACAAACCTCTTGTAATATCCTGTAAGGCCAAGTAATATCAACAACTCTTCCACTGTCATGGGGGATTACCAAGATACAACAACCTTTATATTTGAAGTATCCATAGCTACTCCCTATTGGGACACCACATGTCCCAAGAAACAGACTTCACAAGCCTATAACTCACACTTAAAAAACTTACCAAATAGATTCTCAAGATGATGAACTCCAAAAATGGCATGCATAGGCTCTTTATTCTTCTCCTTAGAAGAAGAGTACACAAGGATGTTGTTGATGAAAACTTCCATGAACTTATCCAGGAACTCTCTAAACACTATATTCATCAACCATATGAAGACAACTGAAGAATTCATCACACTAAACGACATCACAATGAACTCAAAATTACCATAATGACAATAGAAAGTAGTATGAATATCCCCATACTCCACCCACATATAATGATATCCTGACCATAAATCGATATTCAAGAACCAACTTCCTCCCTTCAGCTGGTCGAATAAATCATCAATCCATGTAATAGGATAGTAGTTCTTCATTGTCACTTGGTTTAAGTGATGATAATCGATACAAAGTTGAAACATGTCATTAGAATTCTACATAAACAAAACTGGTGCACCCCAAGGTGACACAATTGGCCGAACAAAACCTCAATATAGTAGATCATCAAGCTATACTTGAAGCTCTCACAACTCAGAAGGTGATATCCTAAACATATACATCAAGATAGGAGACATGCCTGGCTGTATCGTGATCCCAAAATCAATCTCCCATTGATGGGGAAACACTACAACCTCCTATATAAATACATGAGGTTACTCTCCCATAACCTTAAGAAACCCTGACTGCTAAACCTCAGAAGAAATCAACATCAGTACAACCATCAAAGATGATAAGGAAAGAACACACCACTGACCCATAAAAGGGTCTTACTCACTAACAAACACCACTAGATCTCCATTAGCATCATATAACACAACCTTCTTCCTGATGAAATCCAAAATATCCATCACTAAATACAACCAATCCATGCTAAGGATGATTTCATATGGATGTATCTACAAACATAAGAAGTCTCTCCAAGAGTGGTTCTTCCATATAACTAGATCAAATTCTCTATATAATTTCATAAAAGTCATCTAAACCTCTAACTGACGTAGTCAAAACCCAGTAGGGGTGTCCATGGATTGGGTTGGGTTAGGTCGAGGGTGTTTCTAGTCCTGACCAAGACAAAAAAGAATGGGTCAGGTCACATGCTTCAAGAGAAGCTAACCCAACCCAACCCAAATTGTGGGGGGTTGAGTTAAGTGATTCATGGACAAAGGACCCAACCTGACCCGACCCAACCAATTGTGGGTTAGGTCAGTTTGGGTTGGGTTAAGTGGGTTATGTGTATCAGACCTGACCCAAGCTAATGTAACTGACCCAACCCGATAGAGCTAGACATAGAACCACAATATCAATGTAACAAAAAATGGTACAATAATGGAAAATAAAGAAATAGATAGTGGCATCCAAAATGAAAAAAAATGTAAGAATGAAGAAAAATAAAAAATGTAACCAAAAAACAACAATGAAAATGAAGTAGAAGCAAAATGTAAATAAGCAGGAAGGCGAAAAATCTATAAATTATAGAATTAAATCTTAAAAAAATCCAACAACCAAAAAAAGAAATAGTGGAATCTAATTCCAAACACAACAAAGTAGGGTAAGCAAGAAATCAGGTAAAGGTTTAAGGTGAAAAATAATGTGGGTAAGATTAGCCAACCTAAGAAACAACATTTAGAAATGAAATTACATGTTCCCTACTTACAAGGGGTCCATGTGATCCCAACATCTTTGCATTAACACCATCAGGAAAAATCATATTCTCCCCCTTTCACTTCATGTAATTGGTGTAGTTAAAGTTGGTAAACTTTAAATTCCTCATAATGGAAATTGGAAATGAGTGAGAAGTAAACTATGGAATCTTATGAGTGGTATAAAATGCATGAACTAATGAAAATGAGTAGTTGAAAAAATAAAAACATGTTACAACTCTTTCAAAAGAAGTGGTTTTGGTGAAAATATAGTTTTCAATTTCAAGAGATGACCAAATATATAATTTTTAAAAGGAATTGAAAAAAATATATAAATTGAATTAATTTTTTTAAAATGAAATCCAAGTTCAATTTAAAATGGAATGAACCAATTGTCATGATCTCAATTATTTAACCGAAATCCAGATTCAAATTAAAATAACATGTTCTCAATTATTTAAATGAAATCCATATTCACTATAAATGTTTAAAATGAAAGTCAAATACTCACCAAAAAGGTTTTTTCAAGATAGTGATATTTAAAAGTGTTACTTTAAATTTCCTATATAGTAATGGAGAAATGTTAACTATCCACTCTAGGGATCATTGATGTTTTGATCAAAAAGAGAAATCTCTTTACATAGAGACCTTCTTTCCCCATATATGTTAAAATAATAGATGAAATAATGGAATAAATTTAATCCCATAAAATCAATTTCACATGTAATCATTTGATGAATGACCTTAAACATATTTATACTATCTAATTTTATATAGTTAATGGACCAAATAGACTCAACAGTAACAATATGACGATCAACTTTTATAATCTTATATCCCAAATGAGGTAGATTGAATCCCTTGGAGTTGTTAAAGTAGACCATAGGTTTAGAAACAACTAAAATAATTGGTTTACTATTAGAGATGAAACAATAAAGTGTCTGAGTAGTGTTTATATTTTCTATAACATGATAATTCTGAAACAAAACAATCATTTTCAACTAATTTTACTTTTTGATTTCCTCCCACTAGAATTGTGATGATTTTTTCTTTGTAGATGATCTATTAGACTTTAATTTAATTTTTTCTTGAGATGTGTTATTTTTATATTTTTTACATATGATTCATCATCATTCTTAGTTTGATATTATTAATTATCATTAATCTTCCCTCCCCTAGTTTCTCTGCCATTTTCATGTGAGACTGGATATTGGTTGTGTGGAGGTTATTTATTTTTTGAATCTTCACTAATTGGGATTTGTCTTTTGTAGGTGTTTCCATAAATGATTCATCAAAAATCTTAGTTTAAACTAATTTATCAATATTAACATTTCCCTTCCTTGTTTCTATGCCTTTTGAAGTAAAACTAGATATTTTTTTAATGGAGCCATTTTATTGTTTTGAACCTCTACCACTTAAATATCCCCATTTATGCTTTCCAAATTTTATTTCCCATACTCTTCTTCAACTAATGACTCTGGATAAATCATATTAGCTTGTTCCATTTCCTTTATATCATTCCATGACTTCCTTCCTCCTTTATTAGATAAATCAGACTTATTAACCAACACAAAATAATTATTCACTTCTACCATTTGGTGTAATTATTATCTACATTCCTGTTTATATTTTTTGGAACTTGTTCATGTTCTTGAGAAAACATGACAAGATCACACCTCTTATGATGATCTCACAATACCTTATAAGATCCCCCAATAAAATGGGATTCTACTCCTTTATTTTATTGTATACCAATCACTTTCCATTTCCATTTTTTCTAATTAATAGCTAATTATTCCTTATAATTTGGTAAAATTGGATTTTATTTATAAATATACATAAGGAAGACTCTATAATTTTCAACATCATGTGTTCACTAACATGTATACTCATTTTTAAATTCCAAGAAAAAGTTTCTTAGGGTTTATAATCCATGAAAATTTAGTTCAACTCAAAATAGTGACCCTGCCCCCACACTAATTTTCAACATAGTATCCAATGTTGAGTCTAAGGTAGAGGATGAATTTTCATAAGAAATTTTTAAAAATAGTTTCAATTTAATCATTAATAGGTGCATTTAGTAGGGTCATAATCAGCGTAAAATATCATGAAAGTTCCTATAAAATAGCTTAGAATAAAAACTAAGAGTGCACATGAAAGACTTTTAATTAAAGTTAAAATCAACATTCAATGATTGAATGAATTCAGTATGAAAACAAAAAAATTAAGTACATGAATAATAAGAATCAATGATAAAAAATATCATGTACCAGTTGATAGAGTAATAGGCTCATCAGTCATACCATGAAGCATAAAATATTTTAGTTTAATTTAGAATCAAAAGTCCCTTTCAGAAAAAAACATGGATTCAGCCAAATATCTAGAGATGAGGAGAATCATAACTCAATCATATTCACCACATGCTGAAAATGATTAAGTGAATTCCAGAAATAATATATATTGAACATGCATATGAATTCAATTTATGTTTTAAGTAATCGAATTTATCTATAGAACTTGTGATCCTATAAATTTATCAATAAAATATCACCAAACATTTGAATTAATAGGATTTATTTTTAGGATTAGAATTAATTATAATTATAAATATGATTAATTAAAAAGATGAATGGAAAATTATGCCTTCCCAAGGAAATTTCTAATGCACAAAACTATTAATTGGTGAGCTACTATGACCCATTAAAAATCTATTACAAGAAAATTATGATCCAAATAATTTATAAAAAACCAGAAATTTATAACTTAATGAATAGTTCTATTTCATCCTTACTTATATTTTAGATAGTGAAAATTTGATCAGGAATTGTAGATGATGACATATCTTAAAAACACAAAAGAATAAAGAACAAGTTGGTATTTTTATTTTTTCAATTAGAGGTTTATAATTGATAAATGTAAAATGATAATAAATAATAATATTTTAATAGTACCTGATTAAATAAATTCAACTTCTTCTAGTTTCTTTCAAATGTCAATTGTTTTTGACTTTCTAAACAGATTTTGGGAGAAAATTGATTTCCCAATGGTATTGGGATTCAAACAACTATAGAGGGGATCAATGAATTTTCCTCCTATACTAAATTATGAATATGAAGATAAAATAGTTAATGGAATTACTAGAATATATATGTAAATTAATGAGAGAACATGATACATTCTTAACATTCATTTCCACTATATTAAAATATTAAATCTATCAAAATCATCTTCACCATCATAAATCTCTAGATATCTTTCTTATTCATTCTTTTTTTTGTGTTAATTGTCTTTTCCTTTTATTTGATCTATATACATATTTCTATTTCTCATCATACTCACTACTGCTACCAGCATCATGAATATGAGAATATTGATAAGAAATTAACTCAAATCGATCAAAAGGGATGTGATATTTTCATTTGTAAAACTCAAATAGATTATTCAAAACCTCTATTAAGTTACTGATCAACTCATTCTTGTATTCACCATAAAACATCATTTTAAATCTATCCTAAACATATTATAATTTTTATTGGGGATTAAGAACAACTACCACAAGTATGATAGAATTAAAATTGGAACCAATACCCCAATACTTGTCCAACTTCACCTTCATTTCAATATCCATTACACTCCTAGTAATATCATACTCTTCATCTATTTAATGATTTTTCTATATTTTTCACAAAGAGTATGGAAGAAAGTGTGACATGTCAAATGTATAGAACCAAAAAATTCAACAGTTCTATCATAAAATATTTTTAAAAACTTGACAAATATACAAGCACGCTGCCAATCATATGTTGTAGGAGACCCACCTTCATAGATAAGATCACTCCTAAAACTTGATTCTCCTCAAGGATAATAAATAATTTCTCATATTTCTCTCCAACATCCAATATAAAGTAAAAATAATTAAACCTAATAGGAACATCAAGAATTATGTCCCATTTACTAGGAATTTTTAACTCCTCACCAATGATCTTGAAATGAGCCAATCTAGAAGGTGAACTTCTCACAAACATGCAGGAAAATATGATTCTAGAAATTGATGTTGATATTTCCTTTAGCCTTTTACTAAAATTAAGGTTCAAAATATGTGCACAATATCTCACATGTATATACTCTCCTTTAATAATAGACTTATTCTAATCATTAACCATCCTAACTAAATAACCGATCACTATATTATTATGATTAGCATTGTCCATAGTAACAATAATAATCTTTTCAATCCTCCACTGTTTCACTGTTTGTACTAAAACTCAGTCAATTGTTTCTACTTTATGATCTACAATAAGAAAAAACATCATTTTTTTAAGATCCAACTATCATCAATAAGATCGGTAGTCACAAACATATATTTCAGATTTTGAATTGAAGTGCATGTGTCAGTGGTAAGACTTACCATATGAGATAACATATCAAAGATAGACTTTAATTTTTCTATTTTGGTCAAATATAACTTCAAGAAATCTATAATTTTTTTTTATCTTGATAGAACATGAAATTTAGGTTGAAAAAATTCAATAAATTCTCTAAATCCTTGATTATCAACATATTTAAATGACAACTCATTAATTATTATCATTTTATCAAGAGTTATTCTACACTCTTCTTAGTTAAAATGTGATAATAAAATTTAAACCATCCCATCATCCTCATATTCACACTTCTTTCTAAGGACAATAGTGGTTTTTAATTTTCTCAATATTTTTATGAGTATTTTTTTTACCTTTTCAAATTCCTATTCAAATTACTAGTTTCATTCTATCCAAATGTGCAAGCATAATATTTACCACAATAGTTAAAAAAACCCTTGCATTTTTCTTATGAAAATCATCCCAAGATTGAGAAACTCTAGAAGCAAGATCTTTAGGAATTGTTATCTTTTTAGGAGACTAATTACCCTCAATTTCTTTAATTGGTTTTCTACTAATACCCCCTCATATTTCTATAATTGAATGGGTAGTTGGAGTATACCCATATAACTTTTAGTTCCTTTGGAAACTGGAGGATTAGAACCACTTGTTGTACCACCTTCCAAGAATGGATATAGATCCAGACTTATTTTTTGCAAAATACTCACACCCGTGACCCACTGGAGAGTATCTGGTTACAAAACACCCATAGAATAACATAAAGAAATAGGTTTTGAGTGATAGAGAGGGTGGGGGTATCAACACCACAACATTAGTGAGTATGGATGATAACAATAAAGAATATGATAAAAAATAAATATCTACATACCAGAGTGCACACACAATACTAGGAGGGGGAGGAAAATCATGTGATTAGGGTTTCTTCCAGTCACTTGTGAGGGAAGTTCAGGGGAGGATGTGAACAAGGAGGGAAACTATGGTTGGGTGGTTGAATTAACCATGGTGTGAAAGGAGGTGGGAGAGGAGTTAGGGAGTAGGGTTTTATCATGGGGAAGAACAAGAGAAGGAGAGTTAGGGTTTTCTCATGAGGGAACGTTGGGGAAGGGGGATAAAGGAGGAGAAGAGAAGATAAATTAGAGAGGACCTCATTTAAGAATAATTGATCCAATTTGAAAATTAAGAACAAAATATTATACCTTAGATAATGTATTTTGATATCTAGATAGAGGACCTCATACTAGAGCTTATATTAGAAACTTGGTTGACCATGAATCCTTTTTTCACATATTGAACCTAAGAACATCATAGAATCAATAGATAATGAATATGGGCAATTTAAATTTAAGAAGAATTGATCCAATTTGAAAGGAATAAATTTTGGGAATAGGTAGAAAGACCTATGAACTTCCTGGAAATTGACACTAAGTGGGTGTTTAAGAATAAAGTTGAAAATTCTAGAATTATAATTAGAAATAAAGTAAGACTAGTTTTATAAGGGTATAATTAAGAGAAATATATTGTCTACGAGGAAACCTTTGTACTAATATCAAGATTTGAATCCATTAGAATGTTTCTTGCATATGCAACTCATTTGAATTTAAAATTATTTCAAATACTTTTTCAAGAGTTCCTTTATGAATGGTTATATAATTGAGGATGTTTTTGTAAAACAACCTCCTGAATTTCAAAACCTTCATTTTCCAAATAATTTTTTCAAATTAATAAAATAACTTTATGGTTTAAAATAATATTCTAGAGATTTTCATGATGGGATCAACTCATTTTTGAATTCTAATGGTTTTTATAAAGGAATAGTCGATCCTAATTTATTTATTAAGATAATTTCCAAAGATATTTTAGTGTTTCAAATATATACTGAGGATATTATTTTTGGATCATCCAAAAGCTCTGTTTACTGAATTTTAAAAAATGATGAAAAATGAATTTGAAAAGAGTTTGATGGGTAAATTAAAATTCTTCCTTGTTTTTTAGATTTTTCAAATTAATTAAGGAATCATTTCAAACTAAAGAAATTACGCTGAAGATATTTTAAAACATTTTTGAATGGATAGAACTAAAGGTAGTGACACTAACATGAGTACAAGATGTAAATTGAATCTTGTTAAAACTAAGAAACAAACTGATCAAACCACTTATAGAGGTATGATTGAGAGTTTACTATACTTAACTACTATCCAATAGGATAATATGTTTAGTGTGTGCATGTTATCATGTTTTCAATAAAATTAAAAATATTCACATTTGAATTATGTTAAAATAATCTTTAAATACCTTATAATTATAACTAATTTTGGATTATTTTATTCTAGAGGAAAATAATTTTATTTAGTTTGTTATTCAGATGAATATTTTTATGGTTTTAAGTTAGATATAAAATGTACCTATATAATGGGTTTCTTTTTGGGAAAGTATCTAGTTTCATGGTGTGGTAAAAATTAAAAATATATTGTATTATCCATTGCTGAAGCTGTGTACATAGTTGTAGGAAGTTGTTGTGCAGAAATTCTATGTATAAAACATACTTTACTAGAAAATGGATATCAATTTTTATATTTTCCTATAAATTGTGATAATAAAAGAGAAATAAATATCTCTAATAATAATGTATCACATTCTAGGAGAAAAAATATTGATACAAGACATCATTTTTTGTGAGATCATTTTCAAAAAGGATATATTACACATGAAATGATTGGAACTAAATATCAAATTGATGATATATTTACAAAACCATTGAAAATTTATACAATATATTATATCAGACAAGAATTAGAAATGTTAAAACATTTCTAAATATTTCAATTTGGATTTAACCTTTGTATTTTTTTGTTTTTTTATTATAAATGCTTAATTTTTTATTGAACTTTTTCTAAAAGTAACCATGGACTATAGTTCACATAATTAGTTAAGTGATCGTGAGTTTTTTTCTTACGGTTAGTAAAGTAACCCTAAATAGCTGGTTATGAAATCACTATACCTACTGTGAATATTTACTCACATGGTCACTATACCTACCATGAGACTTAACTCACATGGTAAGTACATTATTTACCATCAAATTAACTCATATGGTCAGTATAATTACTATGAATCCATGGTTAATAGACCTACCATGACATAGTTGTTGAGAACACATGGTTAGTATTCCTATCGTGTCTATCCTGTACTTAAAAATTTTCATAAGTAATTTTTATGGGATTTTCTTTATGTTTATTATTATTTCATATCCCTAATTATTGAAATAAAATTAAAATTAGAATCTTAATTGATTTTTATCTTTTCCCTAAAATATATTTCTTCCTTTCAAAGCCTTACCCTCTCTTGAAACCTTCCTATACCGAACCTATGTCTTAAAATAAAAACATTTGAGTTAAAATAAAAGTATGAGAATATTGATAATGAAATGTGCTTCAGATGCCACACCTCCTACAGAAGAATTTCCTATAAAGAAATAAAAAGGCCAAGTTTGAAAGAGTACTGTAGTGAATCTGTGCAACCCTTATTTGTTTGATCGATCAGTTTGTTCTAAAAATAATTTGATGCTTAGTGGGTATAATTGAATAGATATCTAGTATGGAAAGTGATTTAGATTCAAGGATGGGATGATTGGTTCAAATATAATAGTAATCCATTAAATTCTAAGTTGGTTAAGAAATTATATTCTCATTTTTAATTTATACTCATAGAGAAAAGAGACACTATTAGGACACAAGTGAATGAGAAAGCTTTTGAGTTTTCTTTAAAACACTAGGAAAAGATCTTAGGTGTTCCACATAAGTGTAAATATGGATACTATCATAGTTCTTACCCTCTAAACCATCCCCATTTTTAATTTCAAAATGATTTGGAAGAATTGACCAAGAATGGAACATCTAGAAGACCAAAAATAGTAGAAATCAGTTTTGAGTGTAGATTGATGAAAAAATTCATCCAATATTTGATCTTTCCTAGGAAATAATATTTCAGTATCCTCAAGAAACAAGATATTTTCTTCCTATTATTAATGAAAAATGGATTCCATTTAATTTTTATGGGCATGTTATGAGAAAACTAAATGATTTGTGAAAACCGTATTCAAATATTATCTCTTTTCCTCATCTAAAGCTCATATCAGTCTTATTTTCCTTTAAAGATTTAGTTCCTCAGAGGGAGGAAAAGGTAACTTCTTCAGAAGGACTTTTCTTAACTCAGATAATCTGTAAGAAGATGAGAGTGAATTGGAATACATTGAAAAGGTAATGGGCTAAAGATCCTTATAAATTATATGAGAAGTTTGATACTATAAAATATCTAGTCATACCAAGGGATCTAGTGGATTTAGTCCTTAATGTAGATGAGGTTGTTGAAAATTATTCTAATGATGTTGATGATGCTATTGTTGTGGAATAAGAAGTAGAAGTTAAGGAATAAGAATTTTAATAGGAAGGAGATGAGTCAGTAGATCTTGATGGTGAATACAAGGAAACCCATGAGTATGATAAGGGACCCTCTCTTATCATGTATTTTTAAGAAACTAACTCTCCTCTACCCTCACCTTTTTTTGAGGAAGAGCTACAAGATAAGGAAATTATTTACACTAAAGTGTATGTATTTAGTTATGTGTATGTGCTTAAGTGGTATGAGTCTAGTGACTCAGAAGAGGATGAACAAAATTTAGATAAGTCTCCTATAATAGGCAGTAATCCTACACTAAGGTTACAAGATACTCATAATAAGGGGGATAAATCCATTGGGTCTGTAGTGTTAGGTCTAGTCTATTCTGATTCTGATGTTGATGATGATAATGTGGGAAAATAACCTTAGGATGGTGGACCTTCCATCCCTTATATTAAAATAGTGATAGAAGGATATTTTATTACTTAGATAGATTATTAGAATGGTCTAGAGGTATCCCCTACTAGAAATTCTATATATTATGTTTTAAAAGGAATTTTTGGTCATAATCCTTCAAATAATGATTAAGAACCTATAAAAATAAGTGAAATAACACCTATATGATCTTTTAGGATAGTTGTTCATGATCATGATGATTGTGTAGCTAATTAGGAAGAAGTTTAATTTATGATATCTTAGTCAACTTTTAGGCTGATGGTAGGAAGCCATATTTTGAACCATATCTTTCTATACCTATGACTACCCCTTTTATTCATTCTACATACTATGTTTCAAAAAATTATTTGAATGAGTTCAAATCAAATCTAATGGGGATGTTGAAAGAACTATTTCTTGGTTTTGAAAATTCCCTGGATCCGATCAGATCAAATATATCTATAGGGTATTTAATTTATTCCTTGATTATATTCAACCCAGACTTTATCTCAATATGTACCTAATGAGAAATGATATTTAGGACTTTAAATCACAAGTAAGTGATTTTTAGGAAGACCTTTTTTACATGATGTTGAAGCTATAAAAATGGTTTCTTAATTCAATATTTTAGGATTCTACTTCTACTTATCTACCTCCTTCTCCTCCTATCCAATCATCAATTAATGAAGATAAGATCAAATAAATCATTAGATATGAGTTAAGAGTTATGTTATATGAGTTTCAAAAAAGGGAAGTTATATTTGATTGTTTCCAAACAAATGTTTTGAAGACTTTGGTTTTGGTGAGAAAGGATGTCAAACTAGCTAGAAGAGATAGGAAAAATATCAGAAAGGATATTGACTTCTACCTTAGAATAATATTCACAAAGTCATATCTCAAAGATATGTTTAGATTATTGGTTTCTGATTTGAGAATGCCTCCTTTTACCCAAGCATAGAAAAGCTAATAACCCTAAATACTATTCTATAATCTTTTATAGAGAACAATTAGGATTATTTCTAATCAATGAAACATGGGTCTAGAGTAGTTAAGGACTTTACCAAGTCGATGGAAGCCTATGTATACACTACCAACATAGCTATCCTTTCCCCTCCCACATTACTTATTACCTCAATTCATAATGTCAATACAACCTCAACCATTTACCCTTTTGGAATGTCTTCTAGACATTCTGTCCAATATCTCAAATCTGTTTCCAAGTGTGTAGTCATTCAGGACCCTGTTGTAGCCATTGTAACATAACCTACCTAACCAATTAAACTTGTTTCACCCTCTACCTATAAGGGAAATGATCATATCCATATTTATGAGACTCATAATGTGTCAGATTCAGATTCTTATTAGAATTATTGATAGGGAAACCCCTTATAATCAATTTTTATTACCTTTTGAGATTAATGAAATACCTTTGTTCATATTTTTAATTTTATTTTTATCAAATATTTTTTCATTTAATTATCATTAATTGTTATAATTTCTCCAAACATCAAATTTTTATAATCCCAAAAAGGGAGATAAATGAAAATTGTGAAATTAATAGTTTTTTGATATTGGGAAATATATGTGTCAATTTTTTGAAATTATATTTTTGATGTATTCAATTCAATTCATTTTATATTTTATGATTTGTGATTATCAAAAGGGGTAGATTTTTGGCTCAGATCAACACCTCTATATTTTAATGATCCAAAATCAAGTTTACTACATTTTTAATGAATTTTATATTTTATAATAGTTAATTGTTTTATGGACACTTTGATAAAATTGGTTAATTCTTGAACCAACAACAACAAACTACTGTATGCGTAATTTAACAACCATGTGAAGAATTTGAACTAACCATGAAGGTTAAGTGACTGTGTAAAAACTAACACATGTTTAGCTCTAATTTATTTCATTTAAAATCATCTAACTATGCGTTAGATAGAAAATTATATCTATGTAATGAACTGACTATGAATTGACGTTCAACTGATGGCATGTGTACTAAACATACCAAACATTGAAGATCAACCTACCACAAAAATAATTCAATCTAATGCATAAAAAACTAAGTTTCCATGTGATATGTGAGTAGATTTTTATAATTCTTTTATTGATCGGGTTCCTGTATTATAGTAACCATAAGAACAATGTACCTATTTCATGAAAAACTGAATTTTCCATGAAAACATATGTAGTTACCATGTAAAGAGATGGGGCCACCACATGAAGGAAATAAGCTACCATGTGAACCAGTGAAATGAAAACATGAAATATTCAACATACAATATGAATTAGTGAATCTACCATGTGAAGTAATGTACCTACCGCATGAAGAGATCAAGTGACCAAAAGATAAAATCAAGTTACCATGCCAACTAACCATGAGAACCGATTGTGATCCAAAGTAACTGTGATTTAAGTGAAGAAAAAAAAACATGTCTATTTTTAGAAGTGTATTATTTTAAAATATTTGATGATTATATTTTGGATAATTAATTGAAGACCCGGTTCATTTAATAATTAAATCAGTATGGGGATTAAATAATTAATATCCTCAAATGACTAGTTTATAGAAAATATATTCTTAAGATACAAATAATCTTGAGGAAAACAGTGTTGTGAATAAATGTGTGCCTAATATATATTATAATACAAGAGGATACTCTCAAAATATTATATGACACTCTGTTTTCTTGAACTTTATATGAAAAACATAGTTTATCCCTTTAAAAGAAAAATTCAAGGACTCTTGAATAATCGAAGTAGAATAGACTGAGTTGCATTGAATATTCCCACTTTATATTATTTTCTCTTTATGTTATAGGATGGAGACTATTTTTCCCTTGTATCACTTTGAAATATATTAAGGAATATTTTTAGATCTAGGTACTGAGATGATGTGAGATTCTGAGGCTTTGTGATCATGGAATTAATTTATAAACATATTAAATATATTTATATCACGTGAACATATTTTTTTTAGAAAAACTAAAATATCTCCTAGACATAGTTTTAGATCATAAATATAATAACACAATTGAATATAGGATGTGGGTTTTACATTAGGCATGACCTAAGGTTTTTCAGATTTAGATGTCTTGTAGAGGCAGCCGTTGGCGGGTGCATTTAATTAAAATAAATAAATAATTTTTTTATTTTTTTATTAAATGACCTAATTAAATTCCTATATAAATACACTATTCTAATGATTTTAAAAGGGTCAACCACATAAAAATGTATATATTTAATAGGTTGAATAGAGTGTTCTTCATTTGCGGATCGATATCGAATGACAAATGGTGATCAAATTAAGGTGAATTGAGAGGCAGAAAACACAAAGAGTCTTATCCATTGTTGAAGAACATGTTCTTCACCAAAAATCAATCCATAATTAAGGTAGGACTCATCAATTGTGTTTTCCAATATTTTGATTAAATTGTTAAAGCAAGAATTAATTCTATATTATTTTGATATGTGATTATTTTCCCATCGCATGAGACAATTCAAATTAATTGATTTTCTTATCTTAGATTATTTATTTTTCCATGTTATCACCCATGTTTCCATAGATATTGATCGTTGGCTGGGTTAAAATCAACCAACAATGATTTTCACCTTTGTTCTTGTGCTTTTCTCCCCAATATTCTTTGTGTTTGTCACTATTGGCTCATGTGGACGTAGTTCGACTTTTTGGGCTAGATATGAGTGTAATAAAACCTAAAATTTTTAGATGATGATGTGAAAGATGTAAGGGTTAAAGATATAGGGATGGATCAAGGTGGTTTCATAATTTTGGGTGATAGTATCAGGTTTTGAAACCCCATAGGGTGATAGATCACGCGACAAGATCTTGAAGACTGATCAAATCCCTATTTTTGACCATCGGTGGATGTGAATTGACAACAGAGGCAACCCCCACTGATTTTGAGTGGTCAAAATTCATAGGAAGTGGTAGTGAAGGTGGATCTAGAAAATCACATGAAGGATCTATAATTTTGTAAAAAATGCAACTACATTCCATGTAGCATGGAAGAACACATGGAATATTCTTAGTATTTCATGAATGCTATGATTTTCAAGACAAGTTAAGGATCATGTTCCATGTGGATAGCCTACACGTTGTGTGTCCCCATCCGGATGGTCAGGCTGTGTTCCAACTACACATGCCCAGGACCCCGTGAAGGATGAAGAACCATATAATTTGTGATTACACAAACATGATATGATACCTGGGCATGTCCAAGTACATTCCCAGGTACACAAGCATAACCCAAAGTACACATGTACAACCTAGAGTGCACAGGTAGAACCACGAGTGTCGACACATGCTGTGTACCATCAGTACACATCATGTCTGATGACATGGATTCTGATCCATATCCATAGGTGAACATGTCATGTTATCAAGGTGGAACTAAATGCTCTGTGGAACCCACATATACATTGTACTTCCCTTTTCAACTTCTTCTTCTCATATCTCCTTCATTTGGGACTCAGATTTTGGCCTGCATGTAGCCTATCCTAAGTATTTGTCCACATAGAATGTGATGGAAGCCTTCATAGTGGATTTTGAGGTATGATGAGAGGTATTCTGAGTGTGACACATCTTCAGGTGACATTTGATCAATGATACCAATATGGTGTGATCATTAGAGTGTTATCAAGAGAGGAACTCCCCTATCAGATCAGGGCATATGCCCCCATACACTTTTTATAGGTAGAGATGGTACTCCCCTATTACACCAGGGTGTGGGTCCTCTATCCAGTGAGATGGTACTCCCCTATCGCACTAAGGAGCATGTACCCCATACTCTTTATACATATAGATACCATACCCCATACTATAACAAGTGTAGGTCCACCATCTAACAGAGTGGAAATCTCTCGTATTCGATCTCCAGTGGTGTGTGGGTCCTCCATGTTAGTTGTAGATCCCTTGGTTTTTGAGAGAATTTGTAGAGAAGGATTATCCACTATTTTCTAGTGAAGTTATAAGGGATACATGGTTCATATTTTTGGATCCATTGGATATGATTTGTGTAGTGGTGATGTGTGTGGTCCTCCACTTGGGATCCTTTTGTGGTTGTGTTTGGTGTTAGGAACTAGAGACAGACCTTTGGATCTATAGTTAGACTCATTATTCTTAGTTGGGCTATGGATATGGAGACCCCCTTTTTCTCTAGTTTGGGTTTCTTCATGAGCATTTATCTCTGATGGGTTTTTATTATGGGTTGAGCTATCCTCTACTGTATCTTTTTATTTCTCCCTCTTTGGTTTTTGGGGTGTCCTATTAGGTATATAAATACTCACTCCTACATGGGATTTTCCCACATGGGTTGTGTCTTATCCAGATGGTGGATATGTCATTTGTGGAATTGGTGGAGATTTTGGATACTTGGGTGTATTTGACCACTTACAGTGTTCAAATCTTGGAGATGAGGAGCCTAGATCTCTCAACTTTATTTCATTCCAATTTTTATTAGGTTGGAAAATATTTTTTGGTTGGGCATTTATTTTTCCCCTTTACTTTTTAGATTACACTATTATACTCTTTTATATTCCCTAGTGGTTATTTCATGCATGTTTTTGTAATATAGGTGTTACTATATTTTATTATTATTCCTCCTAAATTCTGTATGGCGATGGTTTGGTGTATGTGTACAAGTAAATTAGGAAAATTCCTCTAATTTTATTTATGGATTCTCAGTTCTTGTATCTATCCCCTAGCCTATGGAGGTGGTCTTTGGGTTGTGGTAGGTCATCCTTCCACATTCCAGGCGAGCCCTGATGGGTTGGATCATTAAATCTACCTTATTTATTGATCTATGTTTATTACACTATATTTATTATTTAACATAGTCTACTATATTGTATTGGAGAGTGCTAAATAATCTCTTTTATCTTTTTCATCCGTACAACCACATAGAACTGTGAAAGAGGCTGTGAAACCTAGATTGTCTCTGTGCAATTGTTATTAATTAATTTCTCCCACATAGAACTATTAAAGAGGTTCTTTATGTCTTAGACAACCTTATGTGATGTTTCTTTTATAAAACCTGATCTAGGATATATATTAGTTTATTCATTAATAAACTGTTTGGCAGTAGGTGATTTATAAGTGGAGAGGACCAGGCCTCAGCTTGAGACTGAACCTCTTATATTTATTCCACTATGTGATTTCCTATTTTATTTTCCATGTCTTAAAACAAAAAAATAACTATTTTCAAAACTATAATATAAAAAAGTTACTTTTATAATTAAATTTAATTTTTGTTTCGTATATGGTGGTTGATACAAGTAAATCTGTTTCAAAAGTTAAAAGAGTTTTAAACTCGTTTTAACTGAGTTTTCATAAAACTTCTAAGAAGATTTTTGAAAGATTAAATTATATACTTCTATAGTTTTATTTAACTGGGTTTTTTCAATAAATTGTGGGATTTATTTTTAAATAATTTTTAACATAAATTTTAATTATAAACTCAATTCACACCCCTCTTATGTTTTGGATTTTTTTTATTTTTATGTTAAATTTCCCCAATATTCCTATTTAGTATTTTTTTTATGAAATATGAATATATTGTAAGCCCATTTATATTATAAATTGATTCTAGGATAGAGAATTACATATCATGATAGGCTTGATATCATAAAATTTAGTTTTCATCTACCTTGGCCTCGATTTGTAATTTTTGTTATGATCTTGATAATAATTATTGGGAATAGTGTGTTCATGTTAGGGGTTAGAGTTTTTAATAAATTGAATTCTATATCAAGTAAAGTCTTATGAGGTAGAGGGACATTGGGTCAGACCAACTACTTTCAGTGAGGATTTCCATGGCTATGAAAGTGAATGTGGTTGGCTATATGTTGCTCTAGGTTTACTCCTGTGAAGTTTGTCAATATCATACAACTCCATGAATTTATATGAAGTATTCATGTAACTTATATATATGATGCATTCCGACATGTATGAATATAATTGACTTCTATTTTTTGGTGAGTAAAACAAACTCATGGGTTGTGTAAAGTTTTACACATTAATATGGTTTGAAAACATAAATTTGGTGGTTGTAATAGGGATTAAAACACTAAATCATTAAAAGCATGCATACAATAAAATAGAATAGAACATGAGAAGATATTTATTACATAATATGTAATATTTATGAATTTAATATTCATATGATGTATATTAAATGGGTGAGACCATAAAAGAAGACCCCTAAAATTCTAAGTGTGGGATTCCTTCCAAATAAAACACTTTTCAGGACCTTGATCATTTAACTCGGTAGTTTCATTCCAAATCCAGGTGCCCTTGGATTATCATGTGTAAGGAAAGAAAAAATAAGTGAATTTGTATTGTCTTGTCAAGTAGTTTCATGCTAAAACTGAGTGCCCCTGGATTTCCCTTGGTTAGATTTTTTTATCACTTTTTTGGGTTACATTAGTTGGGAATTCAAAATGGTTAGGATACCATAGGAATAAAGTTAAGTGAATTCATATGATGGATTTGGTAAAGGTTTATCCACTCAATTATTCAAGAGTCACGACAGTTATGATTATGATGATTCCCTACATAAATAACTAAGTAGTGATATGAATTCCCAAGAGGAATCATTTCTGAGTGAAATATGAATCTTAGCTCACTAAATGTATATGATGTATTAGGTCATAAATTTTAGGGGGAGAAATATCATTAAAATTCATTAATGAAAAATATAAAAACATGATATTCATATGATAAAAATATATGTTGTAGATAAATAAATCATCATCAAACTAAAATTTGATATTGATAATTGAAATGAGAATATTAATGTTACCAACTCCTAAGACTGGTAGCTTAAGAAAATTTATTGATCAAGATAAATTTTATGTGTTAGAATAGTTCCATCTTGCGTAACTAAGTATTGAAGTTGTTCAAAAAGTAAATATAGATTCTTATGGAAGCCCAAAATGATTTATTTAAGGTTTAAAAGTTAATAGACCCTAATTTACCTAAGGAATTATACTCCCATACAATCAATATGTTTGGGTATGTTAATAATATTAATTATGATTTAATATGCTTGGAGAGACTGAAGAATTCCTATAAGGATTATTCTGTTTAATAAATTCATCACATTTTACTTGATGAAAATGTTATGAAAATATGAATGAGTTCAAGAATTTTTTTCCAAATATTCCCATAGTGTCAAGAATAGATGAACTAGGAATATGATGTCTAAGTTATGTTTATGTAAAGACAGTACAAGGAGGTAAAAGTTCAAACCAGAAAAAGAAAATATGGTTGAAAATTTCAACAATGTTTATTTAAGAATCAAACCTAGGTCATTTTAAACATAGGGTTATAAGGAAGTTTGAATAATAATTCAATATGATTGTATTATGTAATCTATACCTAATGGGGTTTGGTAACTCCATGTAATTTCCTTATCAGATATTAATGTTATAGAAATTTATTCTTCAATTTTAAAGGGTAAGTGATACCGATCATATATTTTACAAGTTTTGTAAATATAAAAAAGTTCAAAATAATAGGATGAATTGAAAATATCTTATAGTTTCCCTTCATGTTATGTAGTAAATAGTTTCTAAATTAGAAATTTGAATGTAAATATTTTTATCATGATTGGATGAATCTAAATAAAGGAAGTGTATCTTTATATCACATATCTTATATAATAAGAGGTTTTAACAAAGATATGATATAAGAAACTTGATATGATTAGTTGTATACACTTGTTTTATGATTCATTAGATTCTATAAGATTTTTTGAGAATAATATATGGATAAAAGCATTTTTTCTTGGATAAAATATTTATCCAAATATTTGTTAAAATATGTGGGAATGTGTTCCCACCAACCATCAGTGGTATATTTCAATAAAGTATTCTTTTAAATGAAAAATTTTCTAAACAAATAGAATACCATATGTGATATGGAAACATTATTTTATTTTTCTGATAAACATAATAAAAGAAATAAGTTTTATTTACTAAAAACAAAGTAGTTCATGTTGTATTGGAAAAATATTCTAAAGAGAATATAGTGTCTAAGAGGTTAGTGGGAGTATGTTTGAACTTAGAGAAGATCAAAGTTAAAAAATAAAATATTGTACTTGATTTATTTTTAGTGATTATTTACATTATATCCTAAAGAGTTAGGATATGTGATAGTAAAGTAAAATGTAAATAGTTAAATTTAGTTACTATGAGAAAGTGAATATCACTGTTAACTAAATTATTATACAAGTTTAAGTTTTTTTATTCTTCACTTAATATCCTAAGGAAGTTTAGGATATGTGATGGTAAATAAAAATGTAAAGAGTTTCACTTAGTTACCAGAACAAGTAAACATCACTATTACCTAAAGGTTTATACTAGACAATACACAAAGTGTATCACTTGGTATCCTAAAAGAGTTTAGTGTATGATGATAAAGATAAATGAAGAGAGTTTCATTAGTTACCGTAACATATTGGATATAAATTTACCCTAAAAGATTTTAGGATGTCATGGTAAAGTTATAATGTAAATAGTTACATTATCTACAAATGATTTTAAGTAAACTTTTTGATGGAAAATGTTACAAGGCTAATGATGATGTACTTATAAATAGTTTTAAGTAGAAAAATAAAGATAACATTATAACATTTGATGTTATAAATCCAAGGAGTTTTAATTTTTTTAAAGAGTTAAACATAAGGAATATGATTCCTAAGTATCACCATTATTCAAACTTTCTATATTTGTAAATTTTACTCACTAAGAGTTTAGTGGGAGTATTTTATCTGGTTGTCACATAGGGATGTGATAGGTTTTACATACGAATGTAATGTTATAAAACCATTATTACAACAAAAAAAGATATTTAAGTTTAATATTTGGATATTAAACACTTAAGATATTGTTTTTAATGATTTTAAACATATCATTTATTTATAATAAAGTAAATATATATTTATCATTCATTCATATGTGCCGTAACTTTAATTTACATGAACAATCGAATGATAAATATCCCCTCAAAGTATAAACATTGAGTTGTCCCTAAATGATGATAATCATAGAGTATAATGGGTTGTGATGATATATAAATTTTATATTTAATATATTCATATATCGATTATAAATGGTTTAATATGAGACATGAATAATATATTCATAAGGTAATAAGTAGAGAATTATTACTAGGGATAATCCGTGAAAGTATATCTCACAGAATGACATGTGGTCATAGATATATTTTGGGGTGTATGATTTTTACTAATAATTATTACCCAAGTTTGAAACAATACCTAGCATAAGAACCATCATAATTTAATACCCTACTTATTAAATTCAATATATGAATATAGCTAATCAGGGGGTTGCTGGGTATATTGTTGATCATGTCATCGTTTGGAGTCAAAAAAATTTGGTATTTTCCCACTTATATGATAAGTTAAAGAAATATGTCTGTTGATTTAATTATATTGATTAAATTCATGGCCATTATTAGTTGTTAAACATATAATTTGTTCAAGTACTAGGATGTAACATCCCGGTTCTAGGTGCCGCCTAGAGGTGCCCCGTACCCGGTCTGTCACATGACCTCAGGAGAATCTACCCAAATGATAGAGATTGATGAATATAAGTGAGGGAGAAGGTCTAGTTATGGGGAAACTATACTCTCATTAGCAGAGCATACACAGTGGAATCAGAAATAGTAAACAAAAGCAAAAGTAGTAATACCATACAACAGAAGTAACCAACGGAAGACTGATAGTAATACAACAACTGGAGCATATATAAATGATGCATGTCACAAGTGTCTAGAAAAGTACCTAAGAAATTCACAATTATGGAAATAAAATACTAAAACAAAAGTATAGAAAAGTAGTAAACTCCAATAGCATCGCAAGCCTCATCTTGGTCCCATGATCTCCAGCTCCAACAACAATCAAGTACCTGATGAAGAGGGGTGCTTGAACTTATATATACCTACAACCATATAATCTTTTTGGGTCCAAAAGCATTACCCAAATAGGGTGTGAGACGAATCCCAGTAGGCAACCACCAAAATATTTGTGCCTAATTATCATTGAATATATATAGCAGGTAATATGCATAAATGAAGCAATAACTAGGAAGTACTCAAAAGTAAACAATCCTAAAATTTCATTTACATTCATTTACATCTATTAATTATTAAATCCATTGAATAATGTAACCTTGAGATCTAGACTAAGCTATGTATCACCCTTTATAATAGTAACAAAAGATGTCTCAGAAGACCATCTCAATAACCAAGTAAAACTGAGTCCAAGCTTGTGATTTATCTTGGAAGACTCATCACTGTCATTCAATTATTCACAATATCCCTTTAGAAAATCTCTCATGGTCTAACCCATTTGGTTTAACATAGCTCTAATAAAATACAAACGACCACATGAGAAACTCTCACAGTCAATACCCTTGGGTCAACATGGCATCGATAAATTATAAACAACCTCCGGGTAACTCTCACGATCAATTCCCCCTGGGTCCACATAGTATAAATAATCATAAAAGAACTCTTGGTTAGCTCTGATGGTAAATACCCCTGGGTCTAATTCTACACCAAGTCTCTCATGGTTATATGTAAATAAACATGGAAACTTCCATAGTTTTCTTGGTCCAAGGCTCTCATAGTCTATTGGAAAATCAATATGCATATCATAACAAGGAATCACATGTAATCTATAACTAATACATGGATAATTAAAAATCATAACACTTGAAATTTATATAATCAATAAAATTCCATCCTAAAAAAATTAAGTCGTGGAATCAAGGAATACCTCATAGGAAACCTTGGCCAAACATCCATAAATGGTCAATAAATGGAACGCACCGATGGGGTGTCCCCTAACAAGGTATAAAACCTTATGCATAATAAATCACCATTTCTCAATCAATAAAACCATAATAGGTATTAAACAATCTCAAATTCCAAAATATGAAATACCCCAAACATGGGTATTAGTCACTTTAAGCATATATAATCTAAATAAAATGATGAAGGGAACAAACCACCTACCTTTATGTTGTACAATCAACACTCTTGAACGTTGGCCCTTGAATCGGCCTAAAAGGGAATAGATCTACAAAATGGTAAAAATGATCAACCCTCAATAACTCATGAGAGAGGAGGTATCTGGAAGAGAGGATCTAGGGAAAGATAGAACTCACCAGTGGGAATCCAACACACCTGATGGTGTCTCAATCAAAGCTCAGACAAAGAACCGAGATGAGCTCAAAGTTCTCCAGTGTTCCATCGCTCTCATGTACGAACCGAGGGCAGAAGAAGTGGTTTCTGAAGATGAGATGCGACCTCACACCAATTTATCAAATAAAATAAAAGCACAAAACATGTTCATTTAATGAACACACTATGTACTAGCCTCAACTGGCCCCCACTTTAGGTGGTTTTCCAGGTCACCTACACGGTTATGTGCTCGATTGTTACATGGCTAGTACACAGTTGTACGTAGTACCTGGGTACAAGACGTGTACTTAGAAAATTAAAAATATTCCCTTTCCTCAAAATAACCCAAATTCAAGATCCAAACATGAAAGAAGATCCGGGTTCTTACATTGGATAAGTGACATGTTATTTACTTATTAGATAGATGGATGACATGTGATGTATTCATCAACCTGGTTAGTCTTTTTCAGAGAATCATGAACTGATGTGAGGCCAATACTATATTGAAACATTCCATGTCTATTGGTCACTTGATTTCATCGAAAAACGGATTATATAGGTACCTGTACTATGTATATGATACATCGTGTGGTGAATATGTTCATATATGAATATTTTTGATAGGGATCACACCAGACCCCTTATTAGCTTGAGCATCACAAATTCTTTTATAGAGACCACTCTTAGTTTACATATATAAAATTGTGATTTCATATTTTTTGTAAATGTGTCAAGGGCCTGTGGGGTTACAAAGTTAGGCCCTTGGATAAGGATAAAGTTTTGAATGAAGTTTTTATTCAAAATTAATAGCATTTGATAAAATAAAAAAATTATATCCAAAAGAGTATGGATGGATTCACAAAATATCATGAAGTTTTTCATAAATACCTTATGAGATTTTATTGTAAGTGGGAGATTGTTGGATGTTCACTAAAATTCATATGCTTATGATGCATGTACACATGCATATAATGCATGATATATATATATATATAAATATATAATATTATATATTATGTATATTTAATACATGTATATGATATATGTATTTTTAATGGGTGGATATATATATATATTACTCATCTCTCTCCTTGATTTTAATTTATAATTATTGGAATTTATTTAGAAATCATTTCATAAGATGAAAAATAAAGGAGATTATGAATTAATACAATTAATGCATTGTATTTATTCATATGTCATAACATATGAATAATTGTTTCAATAATTAAGGAGTATCCTTGACTACCTACAAAAACCACTACCATACTATGACTGTGTGTACAAGACATATAAAGACTATATTGAATATATCTTATTCCTAAAGTACAATTCATATCACACAAGATGGTGTTATCACTACTTTAGTAGCTTGGGTGTCCTCATGATATGATCATGGATCTATTGGACAGTGCATCACCTCAGAGGAAGGGTTATTTCATTAACTACCTTTAGAAATCTCTCTCAAGAACACTCCATAAAAAGGAAGAAGATATATTCTACATGAATTTTATTGGTACTATATTTTTTATATGATTAATATGTTAATTTCTTGATGATTTGTCTCCTATGTTTTTGGGTTTTCTTACACTGAAAATGGTCATTAGAAAATCACAAAAAATCCATTAGTAATTCGAACACATATCCCACGCACGTCACATGGCCGTCAATAAACATAGATTTGTACATCATCAATAACATATATCAGGTGGAGTTCATAAGTGACATGCACATAAGTTGATCACATATCTTAGGAATTTTTCATGACCAACAACAAGTGAAGATCCATCCTTCATCGATATTGAATCCCAGGTGCATTGTGTATTCCCTACAGAATCATGTGGAGTGCACAAGTGAAGTTAACTGAATTGTAAAAGCATGAAGCAGTCACACAGATGGGATAAAAAAAAGGGGTGAATATAAATTTCAGCTTTGTGGGTTTATTGAGGGTATTTTATAATAAATATACCCCTAAACACTTTATTAAGGGATCCTAAAAAATATCAAGTGAATATTATTACTGGGAATTTCATTGAGTAAGAAATATGTGTGTAGTGAAATAGATACATGTAAGTCAGGAATGTAAGTGGCTAGTGAATGAGATATACATAAGTCATGCATGTAAGTGGTCCATGTAAACAATAAGGAGGTATGTGGTGAATAGTGCTATTCATAAACATTAATAAGTCACATGGTGAATGATGAATCACATAAACATTAAAGAATCACATGGTAAACAGTGTGACACATAAACCTTAAGGAGTAACATGGTGAAAAATGTGATGCATAAACATTAAGAAGTCATGTAGTGAATAGTGTGGAGTATAAACATTAAGGAGTGAGGTGGTTATCATTAAAATCTGCAAAAATATCTCACGATGAAGGAGCATTATGCGGAGGAGGTTTTTATGAATCAAAAGTTAAGAGGAAATGATATTTTTATCTCTTTGATGAAAAAGGGGAATAAATTCACACCCATTAAAGTGTGAATCAACTAAGAGATGATAAATATAATTAGATGATTCTTATGGAGTAGTAGTGTATTCACTTCAGTAGAGAGAGTTGTGATCTTTCAAAGAGTGGAAATTTGTAAACCAAAGGGACTATGAGTCCACTACAAACACTGTAAAAATAGTGTGATATAGTATATTTGTTGTATATGAACATTATTTTTGAATTCTCTTTGAATATAGACCAAAAAGGGTGAATTGAGTAATATTTTTGTCTAATTCATGTTTTAATTTCTATTTATTCATTGCCACGAGAAGGATAGAAAAGAGGGTTTTTAACTATGAAATAAGATCCATAAAGGGGAAATTATTTTAAATTTTTATACCATAATTCACAAACTCTCAAGTTATTTATCAAAATAGGGCCAAAAATTGGTATCAAATGGTAATGTTAAATTCAGTGTTTCTCTCTCAATGGAAGCAATGGATGTTTTTAATCACAAAGGGATTCTGGTACGCTATGGAAACAAATTTTAAATGTAGAAGAATATGATACAATACTACTTTGGATCATTATTCATGGATGTTTTTATAACTACGATTCATTCTATTTTAATCATTATGGACAATATATCTTTATCAAAAGCAGACCTAAGATAATTGGATGTTGATGCCAAATAAATATATACTTTAGGAGGAGCCTTATTCAACCTAATCTACACAATGGTGATGTCATGTAATTCATCACATTTCATGTAGTAAAAGATACTAAGTATATATGAAGGTTATTAAAAAGTTTTAGAAGTTAAATTAAAGGTTTTGTAGAACAAGTATGAGGATATGAGGATGCACCATAATGAGTCTGTTGATGTATTATTTGATCAGGTGAATGTTGTTGTAGAGTATATGAGTAGTCTCACAAAAATCCTTGATGATTTAAAGATCTTCAAGTGTATCTTGAGAAGAAAAACACATTGATTCAATCCAAAATTCTATGAAATGGAGAAAAAAGATCCAAAGGATCTGAAATTGGATAACTTACACAATACCCTTATCGCATTTTAGATGAGAAATAATGATAATGAGACTTTGAAAAATGGGAATTCTAAAGAGGTGGCATTAAAGGAAATGAATAATCTCACTATATATGTTGGATTAGAAAGAGGATAAATGCATGAGGTGATGGAATTCATTTCCTAAAATATATAAATGGGAAAAGTAGTGTTTAAAGGGAAACTTCCACTCATATGATTTTGATTTGTAAAGGTTGGGAATCTTACAGAAAAGTGTCCCAAGAAATTTCAAGACGATGATGAGGATAATTATGAAACTACCATGAATAAGTCTTTAGTCAATGTGAAAGTTAGGAAAAATAATAAGTGGGATTTCTTCAAGAAGACAAACCTACTTTCATAAAAAAATGATAGTTTAGAATAAATCTAGTTATACAAAATTGAAGAATGAAAATACAATTTATAAAATACTACAGTGACAGTTTTAGGAAATTACCACACAAGGGAAGAGAGAAATAATGAAAAAGGAGAGGTGAAATGAAGAGTTGATCTCTAGATTGAATTAGAATATACTCTTAAGGTGATAGATATTTTTTGATACCAAACTAAGAAAGCTGAAAAATTAATTCATGATGCTAAACTTTATATGCAGAAACATAAATAAGTGAAGTCCGAGTTGATGAAAAAAATCGAAAATCGAAAGTACGAAAATCCAAAAAACCTATAGAAGGTCATTAAGTACATTCTAAATGTGGAATAACTGACTAGGGTTCTTTATAGTCTTAACAAAATAGTTAAATATTGAGTTGAACATATCAATGAAATTGAAGAGGAAGTTGTCAGCCTATGATGAAAATTAGAAGATCGGGAGAGACTCTTGACCCTCATCATTGGAAACAAAAAATAAAAGAAAAATTAGAGTATGGGGGTTCATTAAAATAGAAAATGAATTGTATGGATAATAAAAAGACACATTAGAATAACACAAATGGTATGTGGATTGATCGAAACCAGAAATAACTGATGATTTGTTCCAAACTACAAGCACCCAATTCAAGGTTGAATATTTATTTGGGTATAAATCAAAACCAAAATATTCATAGAACCCTAGGGTTAACCATTTCTATAATAATAACACATAGTAATGAAACTTTTATTAGGTTTTATTTATGTGGAAAGATGAGAGATCCTAAAATATCAATAGCAGAAGTTGTACTAAAGAGAATAAGAGAAACAAAGGTGTTAAAATAGAGTCCAATATTTCATAAATTATTTTGATGGTCACTATTCTTAGTGTGGAGGATTTGGACACATAGAAATATATAGCTCATAAAAAATTCATAATAACGTATTAAAGAAGACCCAGAGTGGTTGTATAAAACAACTCAAAGAATAATTAAATGATATGAAAACACAAAATAAATTTTTAGATTTGTAAGATGAAGTTGGTCCATCATAATATGAGGAAGATCAATAATAATAGTAAAAATCAAGAATAAAGTCAAACACATGTATCAAAAAGAAAAGTGTTGAGTAGACAACAGTTATAGAGATTTCCCTAAATGCACCAGATCATAATGGTGCATGGATACTTAAAAATGGATGTACTTACCAAATGTTGTGAAACAAGGATCCCATCACTTACATCATGTAAGATAAGTAAGGTGTCTTCAAATTTGGCAACAATGAAGGCCTGAATATTATTGGATCGAGAAAATCCATGTTTGGGGCCAAAGATATAAGATGTATAGATGTCTTGTTTATTGAAGGTCTAAATAAAAAAAATTCCTAGTGTCAATAAACTACGAGACTTAGGAAAAACAATAAGATTTCCAAGATGATGTATATCAGTAAGGGAAAATATGGTATAATGGCGATGGAGGGGAAACACAAAAAGGGTGGTCTCTATCTCATGAATAAAGGATAATATATGTGATTTATATTAAAGGAGTAATAAAATAGGATATGGAATTAACTTATTTGTTATTTGAGTCATCCTTCCTTAGAAGATCTATTGAAACATGCTGTTTCTTGAGATCCCTCTATGCTATCATGTAATTTTACTCACATGTGCGATGATTTCCAATAAGGGAAGATAACTTGAAATACATATAAGGTGAAAGATAAAAGGTCTATAATAGTGCTTTAAGTGGTAAATATTTATGTGTGTGGACCTATATCACTATGATCTATTTATGGGAAGAGATATTATGTCCTTTTAATTAATTATTATAGTAGGATGGTGTGGGTTGTGGTAATCACACACAAGTCTGTAGTGTTCAATTTCATAACATGATATTAAAGGGAAGTTGAAAATACATTTGATGAAAATATTCAAAAGTTCCAAATCAATAATGGGATAGAGTTAACAAACATATAAGTGGATGATTATCTCAATAAGAATTAGACAAGTTATCAAGTCCCAATAGTAATAACTCCTCAGAAAAATGGGGTGGTTGAGAGTAGATATCAGATCCTCAAAAATATATGCAGAATGATTCTTATTGAGAAAGAATTTCTAGAGAATATTTTCAAATAACCATTATTAACATCAGTATATTTTTCTAACAAAGCCTTGTTGTGCCTGAGGAAACACAAAACTCTATATGAGCTGTGCTATGGAAAAAATACAATGTTAATTTACTTTTGATTCTTCACAAGTAAGTGTTTAATTCACAATAAGAAGAAACACAAGAAGTTTGAATCCCATGGATATGAAGGGATATTTATTGGAAACCTAAGAAAAATAAAATTATATAAATGCCTAAATAAGGGTATGAGAAAGTTTTTGGGGAGAAATGATACTGTTGTGATGGGGAATGAGAAAAATATTCACCAAATCAATAAACAATGTTAGGATGATATTGATGAAGAGAAGAAAAGATCAAGGGGAGTGAAACTACCTAATTAAAATTTAAAAGTATATTTATATGATGAGTAGGATGAAGTTAGACCTGTATTTGCATAAAATCCAAATAGTTGAGGTAAAATTGATAGGAACAACATAATAGTTGATTAGACACTACCAGTGTATAAAAGGAGAATGAATTCTCTATAGAAAATATCTTTTCTACCACAAGTGGATAATATGTGTTTTGAATAAGCTACAAAATATGAGAATTGGGATAAGGTCATGAACAAATATCATAACCAAATCTAAAAGAATCAAACTTGGGAGTTTGTTTTGATGCCAATAAAAAAGAATTTCATAATGACCAAACATAGCTTCCATAAAAATCTAAATGAAGGTGACATAGTTATTCAAAACAAAGAACGAATTGTGTGAAAGGGATACTCCTAGATAGAGGGTATCAATGTTTATAAAACAATTTCATGCATTTCAAGGTTGACTATAATTAGATCAATATTTGATATAATAATGAAAAAAATTCATAGTTATCAATATGGGTGTAAATTAAACGTTTTTTAATGTTTTTTTGTAAGAATAAGTGTATATTATACATCCATATGGTTTTATCATTCTTGAAGATGATAACAAAGTTTATTGGTAAAGGAAGGATTTGTATGGATTGAAATAAGTACTAAGATCATGGTATTCATGAATTGATTAGTATTTGAAGAAGCTCAGTTTTCAACATAGTAGATTTTATTACAATCTATATGTCAATAATGAGAGTAATAAAAGGATGATGGTGTTAGTGTATGTTGAAGAAATAGACTTTGGTGGATCGAATGAAGAGAAATGAAAACAATTTGTAGAATTCATGAAATGAAAGTTCAAAATTTCAATGATTGGATACATGAAAATTTACCTTTGTTTACAAGAAACAAAATGTAACACCCGAGACTTTTATGAGAAATATTTTATTTTTATGTTATATAAATCATCAAAAGAATCTTTTGCTACACACAACACTAGCTTGACTTGCTTTACACGCAATCACGACCTTTCTCGATAGCTTGCGTCGTACGCAATACCGGGTTTCACTAAACAATAATATATTATTATGGACTAGCCGTTATGGATAGTATTCACTAAATTTTTAATTTTATAACATTATTATTCATCTTACACATTTTCTGGAACATGGTAAGAAAACAAAATAAATTTTTCCGGTAAAATAAGTATTTTTCAAAAAATGCAGTTTTGCCGCCTTTTGATGGCGCACCCACATTAAATCTAGTTTTTTACATGTTTATAAGTTCAATTTGACAAAATAAAATTCTTATTTTGAATCAGGGTATAAAATTTTACTTTGGATAAATTTTTGATATTTTTCTGATAACTTTCATATTTTGATGAATATTAAAAATACGCTAATTTTTAATTAAAAACAACTTTTTTCATTGAGATAATTTATATGGATAAATTATAATATTGAATGGTTTTAAAGTATAAATATAATATATTTTCACCATTTAATATAATTTATGTCATTATCACTAATTTCATATTAAATTCATAGGTAAAAACATTTAAATCTTTGGCAATGTTTTAATTTCTAAAACCCGTTTTCTTAACAATGAGATTTATTTTAAATTAATTACTGCAACTTATATGTTTTGAATTTTGAAAAATGGATTCCATATTTGGAATCATTGGGTCCAAATTATGTTAATATGCTACTTTTTATTTTTGGGCATTATGAATAGTAACTACGGTAAATTTTATTTACCATAGTTAAAGGTAAATCGGGTAATTAAGGGTAAATATAAGATTATAAAGTTACCATAACACCTGCCAAAATCCTATTGGATGACTAAAAGTCGACCCATATCACCTAAGGGTCAGATTAGATTCATTTAATGGAGTTTGTTCCATGAAAATAATTTAATTATTATTAAAACCAAAGAATGTGACAACATGTCACTTTCTTAAATCTTATAAGTATAATAATTTTAATTTAGTGATAAACTTAATGAAACTTCCAACATGAATAGTCTAAAGAAATATAATAAAATTATATACATTATAGGAATTTATTTATAATTTTTAAGGATTAAATAATTATCATTAATTATGACACAATAGTGATGTTGAAATTATTCTATTAATTAAAATATCAAATAAATGGTTTTAAAAATATTAAAATAAATATTATATGAACTATTTAATATGCTACACTAATTTTATAGATACATATGACATTTTATGGATATATTAAAGCTTTTATTTCTAACATATCTTTTGTATATATTTTATTTAAAATCAAATAAATGAATAGTGTCAAAATTGACACTATTGTTATTTTATAAAAATAACATATTATAAAATTGTTTAAAAATCAAAAAAATATTTAAAAATTATAAATTAAAATTTATATGGTCTAAAATGTCATAAAGTGTCAAATTATGGAAAATTCACAACACATATGTAATTATTTATAATAATTTAAAATTTAGAATATTATTACCACAAATAAATGTAAATTGATAAATAAGGATAAATCAAGTTGATAATGTTTAAAATAAATTCCTAACATGTCTAAATTTTATTGTTTGATGAGATTACAAACCTATCTCATCTAATATTCTGATATGAGTCATTTTGGAAGTTTTTAAGTGGGGTTGGGATTTAATATAAACTAATATTTCTTATATTTCCAAAGGTGCCGCTCTCCTCCCTTATAAAAGGGAACCTCCTCCCTCTCCTCCTCACACCAATTTGAGCCTTCAAGCTCAGACAATCCCTTCCCATTTCACTTCCCCACTTCCCCGGAAACATCCTAGAGGTCCTGGTCTCATTCAAAGACCAATTTTAGTGCCCTAAGAGGAGGTCTCAAAGAGGCGCTTCAAAGAAGAGGTAATGTCCGTTACCGATTATTTCATCTTTATTTATTCTTCCACTTCTTCTTCTTTAGTTGTTTCATTATGAAGTAATAACATAAGTATCACTCATATACTGATATGTTATTATAAGTATGAAACAACCCTATTTAACCATCTATCCATCCTACGGAAAACGAAATCACCGCGCGTGCGTACGTACGGAATACCGTCTCCATGCCGTGGTGCAATCTATTTTCCCCCACCACCTTACATGGATGGGTATAATGGTGTAAATAATAACTATATATGATTATTATAAAGTGATATTGATTCTTAAATAGTATACATACACTCCAATACAATTCCACGATCATGGGAATGATATCATCGCTCGTGCGTACGTACGGAATACCGTCTCCACGACGTGATGCGACTCATTCTACATGATATTAATTGCATAATGATGATATAAATGAATTTAATGAATGAATATGATATATATTACACTAATACCATTCTGTAAATGAGGTATCTATAACCTAAAGAGAAGAATAAGAATTTATTCGACAAAACACACATAAGAACAAAAAGTAATAAACACCCGAATAACAAGTAGTAATGAAATATTACTAATAAGAAGCTAAGAATATGACCATATATGATATCATAACAATAAGTATGATTCTGTAATAAGTCAATAACATTATTTAAATCATTATACATGATGTTCAGACACTTACGAAGCAAATCGGACCTAAGGTAAGGGAAATATCACAATCTCATTTTTATACGAGATTGTTTATACATTGGAATTTAATGGGGTGTATTTTATCATCCACATCCATGTTTCCTCAATGTGTAATATTTATATCCTTCTACAATATTTTATATCCAATTTTACCCTTCGGTGAGTTTTTACTAAAAGATATGAATGGAATCTTTTATCGTTTTTCGTACGAGGTACTTTTTGACTTTTCCGACAAAAGTATGAGAATAATGTTTTTTTAACTTATACGGCATGAATGGATTTTTAAAACATTATTTCCAAGAATCTTCCTTTACAAGTTTTCAAGTTTATTTTTGATCAACTTATTTTAGTTTAAAATTGTATGACATGTTAATAAAGGAAAAATGTTTTTGAAGTAGAAAGGATATTTTCCTCAAGAATGGAGTTCAAGTGTTTTATCAAAATTATTTTCCATCTAAGATAATATAGGGTTCTGTTTCTATCATTCTTTTTACATTGATTTGATTATGTTATGATGGAATTATTTTCATGATGTCCTTTTATCTTATATGGATTATGTTATGATGGCATGATGTTTAAGATTCCCATTTTTATTACATGGGTTATGCAATGATGTATGATTTTTTTATTTTGTGGAACACATAAGAATGGTATCATTATGAGATGGGTGGGACCTATATGTCCCTCCAATGCATTGGGTAAAGATTTTATATCTCATGAGATAGACATGGCTGGAACGGCAGGTTAAACTGGTTCAGTGAAACAAGACTGAAACGAGGAGTGAACTCGGTTCAGAAATGGACTTTGTCCACTAAGATAGTATTGGAAATGAGTCTTGACTAATAAGAAATGATTCTCTATGATTATTTGTGTATGCCACAAAGATTCATGTTTTAAGTTATGATTATTGTGATTACATTTCACCACCATGATTTATCCCATGTTATGAAATTATGATCTCTTTTGCAGGGTAAGACTTCCAAAATGTCATGTTCTTATGAATATTATGTGATTGATATTTCTTTTGTTTACCCTTAATGAGCATTTGAGGTCACCCTTTTATATGTTTTCTTTCCCCAGGTCAGGAAGAAGGTTATTAAGTATGATATGCCAAAAGGGACTATTCATATGATGAAATAAATTGGAGACAATGTAGATGCTTTATGAACTAGTTGTTTATGTTTCCCAGTTTCTAAAGACACTATACCTATACGGTCCTTTCATATTTTTTTATATGTTTTAATAATTATTCTTCAATTTTGATGTATTAACCATGTATCTAAAGCATGGGTCGTTATAGTTGGTATCAGAGGAAGGGTATAGTCAACATTTGGAAACTAGGATGTGAAAGCCTTAGTAAGAACCCTAAGGATAAGTCTAAGCATAGAACATAATCTTAGTGTTTTAGAAATGGCCATGAACAACCTATGATAAGACCTTAAGTGTGAAATTTTATTCTTGATTATGTGGTTTTCCTATTATAATTAGTTTTTCTCACACTATTCTTCTTGGTTTTAGTCAATGGCTGGAACCCGAAGAAACTGTGTTAATGCGGAATGCGACGAGCAATGCAATGATTGTCCCCCTGAGCAACCAAATGTTATGGGAGTTGGAATGAAAAATCTTGTAGCCATGCTCACACAAATTTCTCAAGCTATGAATCATGCAGGACTTCTAAATGAGCAAAGGAAGGAGCAACATTCTGTCGAATCCTTCATGAGGCAGCGTCCACCTTCATTTAGTGGGTCTTCTGATCCATTAGTGGTTGGACAATGGATCAGTACCACTGAAAAGATATTTTCAGTTCTTCAATGTTCTGAACATGATAAAGTCATCTTAGCAGTGTATCGTTTGGAAGGTGATTCTGATCAATGGTGGAATCTTATTAAGAATACGAGGCAAAGGGATGAAATTGAGTCCATGGAATGGGACGAGTTAAAGAACTTATTTTTCAATAAGTATTTCCCTCGTATTATTTGAACAAATATGGATAAGGAGTTTCTTGAACTGAAGCAAAAGGATGATGAATCCATTGGTACCTATAAAGAAAATTTTACAAGACTTGAAAGGTACGCTTCCAGAATTGTTATCCAACCTGAGAGTAAGATTGATCGATTCTTTAGTGGCTTAAAACCAAGTCTTCGAAGGGAATTAGCCATAAGGGACTTCAATAGCTACAAGGAAATTGTTCGATGTGCTCTCAAGGTTGATATGGAGATTGGTGTAACCCATTAGTCACATGGGTTTGATAAGAAGAGGAAAATGGAATTCAAAGGAAAATCTAAAGACCACAGTGAAAAGAATATGAGTTTTCCCTTATGCTCAAAGTGTGGAAAGAAACATGAAGGAAATTGTCTTAAGGGGACAAGAAAATGTTATAAGTGTGGAAAAGAAGGTCATCGGGCAATTGAATGTCGAAATAATGGGAAGAAGATGTCTAATGATGCAAAAAAGGAAGGGATACACAGAATGAACCTACTACACTTCAATGTTTCAAGTGTAAGGAGATGGGGCATTATGCCAATCAATGACCAAATCTGAGGGTTGATGATGATGATCGACGTCAACAAAATCTTAAGGCCAAAGACAAAGGAAAGTCACATGCAATTACTATCGGCGATGTGGAGTACGACAAAGAAGTGGTGAGAGGTACACTTACCATCCACTCTAAAGTAGAAAATGTTTTATTTGATTCTGGATCCACCCACTCTTTTATTTCTGAATAATTTTCTAAGGGTATCACCGTATTACCTCAACAATTAAATGTTGAGTTGGCTGTGACAACTCCTAATGGCACAACAGTCGCATCAAAAGTTTACAATTCTTCTCCGATTGAAGTTTGTGGGAAAGTTCTTCCTGCAAATCCTGTGATCCTTCTTATAGTGTAATTTGATGTGATTATTGGCATGGATTGGCTTTCTTTATATGGAGATCATATCAATTTCCAAATAAGGGAAGTAACATTTCATATTCCAGATCAATCTATGATCATCTATCGATGCAAGGATGAACATAAGCTTCCAGTGGAAATTTCATCCATCTTATGGGTCTTGATTCCACTAAATGAAGGTTATTTATCTCAAATGGTTGGAGAGAAACTCACGATTAATAATATGCCCATTGTACGAGAATTTGATGATGTCTTTCCGGAGGAATTTCCAGGTCTTCCACCAAATCCTGAAGTTGAGTTTTCAATAG
Organism: Viscum album; assembly: GCA_963277665.1. Classification (NCBI taxonomy): domain Eukaryota; kingdom Viridiplantae; phylum Streptophyta; class Magnoliopsida; order Santalales; family Viscaceae; genus Viscum; species Viscum album. Next base: position 1,489,016,988 of record OY728153.1, on the reverse strand, counting down.
AACTCGTACCGGGTGCTTTGCCTATTTCAAATACACCTTATAGAATGGACCCAATTGAGTTGAAAGAATTGAAGAAGAAACTCCAAGAGAATATTGATAAAGGATTCATACGCCCTAGTGCGTCACCTTGGGGATCACCTGTTCTGTTTCTTAAGAAGAAAGATGGATTAATGAGACTCTGCATTGATTATCGAGAACTTAACAAGATCACTATCAAGAACAAATATCCTCTCCCACGCATTGATGACCTATTTGACTAACTACGCAGAGCTCAATACTCTTCCAAGATTAATATTCGTTCAGGGTATCATCAATTAAGGGTCAAAATGGAGGATATACCAAAGACGACTTTCCATACAAGGTATGGACACTATGAATTTATAGTGATGCCATTTGGTCTTACTAATTCCCCTGCTATCTTCATGGATCTGATGAATAGAGTCTTTAGAGACTATCTTGATCAATTTGTGGTAGTCTTTATAGATGATATTCTTGTCTATTCAAAGAAAAAGGAAGAACATGAAGATCACTTGTGAATTGTATTAAAGACCCTAAGAAAGGAGAAGCTTTATGCCAAATTTACCAAGTGTGAATTTTGGCTTCCAAAAGTTTCATTTTTGGGTCACATAATCTCAAAAGAGGGGATATCTGTGGATCCATCAAAAACAGAGGTTATCGAAAGATGGTTGAGACCAACAACAATAACTGAGATCCGAATTTTTCTTTATTTGGATGGATATTACCGACGTTTTGTTAAAGTTTTTTCAAGGTTATATAACCCATTCACCAAGTTGACTCGAAAAGGAGTTAAGTTTGTTTGGACGGAGGAATGTGAAGAAAGTTTCAAAGAGCTAAAAAGAAGGTTAGCCAGTGCACCTGTGCTCACACTACCTTGCAGTGGAGAAAGGTTTGTGATGTACAGTGATGCATCCAAGAAGGGAATGGGATGTGTTCTCATGCAAAATGATATGGTGATAGCTTATGCCTCACGAAAGTTGAAAATCCATGAGAAAAATTACCCAACTCATGATTTGGAGTTAGCTGCGGTAATCTTTGCATTAAAGATTTGGATGCATTACCTTTATGGTGAAAGGTGTGATATTTATACTGATCATAAAATTTTAAAGTATATTTTCACACAAAAGGAGATGAATATGAACCAAAGAAGATGGTTGAAGTTGATTAAGGATTACGACTGCTCAATTCATTACCACCCTGGGAAAGCAAACAAGTTAGCAGACACATTAAGTCGACAAGACCATGCTAGATTATCCATGATGAGGATCACAAAAGATCCAATATTTATGGATTTACAAAGGATGGATCTTGGAATTATAATGGAAGGGGAAAATCGTATCTTTCTCAAATAAATGTTCAACTATCTATACATGTGAAGATTCAAGAGGCACAGAAAGAAGATGTCGAGTTACAAAAGAAGGTGAGAAATGTTCCTGAATTCAACCCTGATTGTGATGGGATAATAAAGTTTAGGAATCGGGTTTGTGTTCCTCCCATCCCAGAATTAAAGAAGGAGATGATAGATGAGGCTCATAGTTCTTCATTCTCTATTCATCCGGGAAGCACGAAGATGTATAGGGATCTGAAAGAGTACTTCTGGTGGGATGGAATGAAAAGAGATGTTGCTGAATATGTCTCTCGATGCTTGGTTTGTCAGCAAGTTAAAGCTGAGAGACAGAAGTCTAAGGGGATGTTACAACTATTACCCATACCTGAATGGAAATGGGAAAACATCACTATGGAATTTGTCACCAGACTTCCTAAAACATCCAAAGGCAATGATGCTATCTGGGTCATAGTTGATCATCTTACAAAGTCTGCACACTTCATTGCTATTAGAGAGGATTTCTCTCTAGATCAGATTGCCAGGATATATGTAAAGGAAGTGGTAAGATTGCATGGAGTACCACTTTCTAATATATCTGATCGGGATTCGAGGTTTACCTCAAAGTTCTGGAGAAGTCTTCAGCATACTCTGGATACAGAGTTGAGTTTCAGCACTGCTTATCATCCTCAGACAGACGGTCAGTCTGAGAGGACAATTCAAACTCTAGAAGATATGTTGAGAGCTTGCTCTATAGATTTGAAAGGAGGTTGGGATCAACACCTACCTTTGGTGGAATTTTCTTATAATAATAGCTTTCACTCCAGTATTCAGATGGATCCTTATGAAGCTCTCTATGGAAAGAAATGAAGGACTCCAACTTGCTGGGATGAAGTTGGGGAAAGAAAGCTATTAGGACCTGATATCGTTGATGAAATGGCAGAAAAGGTCATATATATTCAACAACACATAAGAGCAGCTCAGATTCGACAGAAAAGTTATGCCGACAACCGAAGAAAAGACCTAGAGTTTGAAGTGGGTGATAAAGTGTTCTTACGAATATCTCCCTGGAAGAGGGTCATGAGATTTGGAAAGAAGGGAAAGTTGAGCCCTAGATATATTGGTCATTTTGAAATTCTGGATCATGTTGGGAAGGTAGCTTACTGATTGGCGCTTCCACCGAATCTCTATCAAGTTCACGATGTGTTCCATGTATCTCTCCTGAGAGAGTACATACCTGATCCTTCACATGTACTCAACTTAGAAGTTATACCACTGGAGCAAGATCTTTCTTATAAAGAACAACCGATAGAGATTCTGGATCGTAGAAAAAAAGTCCTACGGAACAAGACCACTCGATTGGTGAAAGTTTTATGGAGGAAACACCAATTAAAAGAAGCTATATGGGAGCTTGAGGATATGATGAGGGAGAGGTATCCTCATCTGTTTGTTACAAAGTGACGAATTTCGAGGGAGAAATTAATTTTAAGGGGGGTAGAATGTAACACCTGAGACTTTTATGAGAAATATTTTGTTTTTATGTTATATAAATAATCAAAGGAATCTTTTTCTACACACAACACTAGCTTGACTTTCATTACACGCAATCACGACCTTCCTCAATAGCTTGCGTCGTACGCAATACCGGGTTTCACTAAACAATGATATATTATTATAGACTAGCCGTTATGAATATTATTAACTACATTTTGAATTTTATAACATTATTATTCATCTTACACATTTTCTGGAACATGGTAAGAAAACAAAATAATTTTTTCGGGTAAAATAAGTATTTTTCAAAAAATGCAGTTTTGCATCCTTTTGATGGCGCACCAACATTAAATCTAGTTTTTGACATGTTTATACGTTAAATTTGACAAAATAAAATTCTTCTTTTGAATCAGGGTATAAAAATTTACTTTGGATAAATTTTTGATATTTTTCTGATAACGTTCATATTTTGATGAATAGTAAAAATATGCTAATTTTTAATTAAAAACAACTTTTTTCATTGAGATACTTTATATGGATAAATTATAATATTTAATGGTTTTAAAGTATAAATAGAATATATTTTCAGAATTTAATATAATGTATGTGATTATCACTAATTTCACATTGAATTCATAGGTAAAAACATTTCAATCTTGGGCAATGTTTTAATTTCTAAAACCTGTTTTCTTAACAACGATAATTATTTTAAATTAATTAGTGCAACTTATATGTTTTGAATTTTGAAAAATGGATTCCATATTTGGAATCATTGGGTAAAAATTATGTTAATAGGCTACTTTTTATTTTTGGGCATTATGAATAGTAACTATGGTAAATTTTATTTACCATAGTTAAAGGTAAATCAAGTAATTAAGGATAAATATAAGATTATAAAGTTACCCTAACACCTTCAAAAATCCTATTGGATGACTAAAAGTCGGCCCATATCACCTAAGGGTCTGATTAGATTCATTTAATGGACTTTTTTTCATGAAAATAATTTAATTATTATTAAAACCAAAGAATGTGACAACATGTCACTTTCTTAAATCTTATAAGTATAATAATTTTAATTTAGTGATAAACTTAATGAAACTTTGAACATGAATAGTATCAAGAAATATAATACAATTATATACATCATAGGAATTTATTTAGAATTTTTAGGGATTAAATAATTATCATTAATTATGACACAATAGTGATGTAGAAATTATTCTATTAATTAAAATATCAAATAAATGGTTTTAAAATATTAAAATAAATATTATATGAACTATTTAATGTGATCCAATAATTTTATAGATACATATGACATTTTATGGATCTATTAAAGCTTTTATTTTGAACATATCTTCTGTATATATTTTATTTAAATTCAAATAAATGAATAGTGTCAAAATTGACACTATTGTTATTTTATAAAAATAACATATTATAAAATTGTTAAAAAATCACAAAAATATTTAAAAATTATAAATTAAAATTTATATGGTCTAAAATGTGATAAATCGTCAAATTATGGAAAATTGACAACACATATGTAATTATTTATAATAATTTAAAATTTAAAATATTATTACCACAAATAAAATTAAATTGATAAATAAGGATAAATCAAGTTGATAATGTTTAAAATAAATTCCTAACATGTATAAATTTTATTTTTTGATTAGATTACAACCATATATCATCTAATATTTGGATATGAGTCATTTTGGAAGTTTTTAAGTGGGATTGGGATTTAATATAAACTAATATTTCTTATATTTCCAAAGGTGCCCCTCTCCTCCCTTATAAAAGGGCACCTCCTCCCTCTCCTCCTCACACCAATTTGAGCCTTAAAGCTCAGCCAATCCCTGCACATTTTACTTCCTCACTTCCCTAGAAACATCCTATAGGTCCTGGTCTCCTTCAAAGACCAATTTTAGTGCCCTAAGAGGAGGTCTCAAAGAGGCGCTTCAAAGAAGAGGTAATGTCCGTTACCGATTCTTTCATCTTTATTTCTTCTTCCACTTCTTCTTCTTTAGTTGTTTAATTATTAAGTAATAACATCAGTATCACTCATATACTTATATGTTATTATATGTATGAAACAAACCTATTTAACCATCTATCCATCCTACGGAAAATGAAATCACCGCGCGTGCGTACGTACGGAATACCGTCTCCACGCCGTGGTGTAATCTATTTCCCCCACCACCTTACTTGGATGGGTATACTGGTGTAAATAATAACTATATATTATTATTATAAATTGATATTTATTCTGAAATAGTATACATACACTCCAATACAATTCCACGATCATGGGAACGATATCATCGCTCATGCGTACGTACGGAATACCGTCTCCACGATGTGATGCGACTCGTTCTACATGATCTTCATTGAATAATGATTATATAAATGAATTGAATGAATGAATATGATATATATTACACTAATACCACTCTGTAAATGAGTTATCTAAAACCTAAAGAGAAGAATAAGAATTTATTCGACAAAACACGCATAAGAACAAAAAGTAATAAACACCCGAATAACAAGTAGTAATGAAATATTACTAATAAGAAGCTAAGAATATGACCATATATGATATCATAACAATAATTATGATTCTAGAATAAGTCAATAACATTATTTAAATCATTATATAGGAGGTTAGGACACTTATGAAGCAAATCAGACCTAAGGTAAGGGAAATATCACAATCTAATTTTTATCCGAGATTGTTTATACTTTGGAATTTACTGGGGTGTATTTTATCATACACATACATGTTTCCTCAATGTGTAATATTTATATCCTTATACAATAGTTTATATCCAATTTTACCCTTCGGTGAATTTTTAGTAAAAGATATGAAAGGAATCTTTTGTCGTTTTTCATACGAGGTGCTTTTTGACTTTTCTGACAAAAGTACGAGAATAATGTTTTTTTAACTTATACGACATGAATGGATTTTTAAAAAATTATTTACAAGAAGCATACTTTACAAGTTTTCAAGTTTATTTTTAATCAACTTCTTTTAGTTTAAAATTGTATGACATGTTAAGAAAGGAAAAATGCTTTTGAAATAGAAAGGATGTTTTCCTCAAGAATGGAGTTCAAGTGTTTTATCAAAATTATTTTCCATCTAAGATAATATAGGGTTCTATTTATATCCCTATTTTTACATTGATTTGATTATGTTATGATGGAATTATTTTCATGATGTCCTTTTATCTTATATGGATTATGTTATGATGGCATGATGTTTAAGATTCCTATTTTTATTACATGGGTTATGCAATGATGTATGATTTTTTTTATTTTGTGGAACACATAAGAATGGTATCATTATGAGATGGGTGGGACCTATATCTCCCTTCAATGAATTGGGTAAAGATTTTATATCTCATGAGATAGACATGGCTGGAACGGCAGGTTAAACCGGTTCAGTGAAATAGGACTGAAACGAGGAGTGAAATCAGTTCAGAAATGGACTTTGTCCACTAAGATAGTCTTGGAAATGAGTCTTGAATAATGAGAAATGATTCTCTATGATTATGTGTGTATACCACAAAGATTCATGTTTTAAGTTATGATTATTGTGATTACATTTCACTGCCATGATTTATCCCATGTTATGAAATTATGATCTCTTTTGCAGGGTAAGACTTCCAAAATGTCATGTTCTTTTGAATATGATGTTATTGATATTTATTTTGTTTACCCTTACTAGAATTTGAGATCACCCTTTTTTATGTTTTCTTTCCCTAGGTCAGGAAGAAGGTTATTAAGTATGATATGCCAAAAGGGACTATTGATATGATGAAATAAATTGGAGACAGTGTAGATGCTTTATAAACCAGTTGTTTATGTTTCACAGTTTCTAAAGACACTATAACTATATAGTCCTTTCATGTTTTTCTATATGTTGTAATATGTATGCTTAAATTTTGAAGTATTAACCATGTATGTAAAGTATGGGTCATTATACATAAGGAAGGAATTCCACATTAATTTCTCATTCTAAATATGTTAAGGAGGTCTTGAAAAGGTTCAAAAAGGAAAACTCATAGGAGATGACAAGTTAGGATGCTTCTTATATGCAACTAAAATGGGGTGATGAAGTCAAAGTGGTAAATGTCATAGAATATAGGTTAATCATTAAAAGTATATTTTACTTAACAATGAAAATACCCATTATTTTTTTTCCACATTCCAAGTGGTATGGTATCAAATTAATCCCAAAGAAAGACACTTACTTGCACTAAAAAGAATATGTTGGTATAACAAAGACATGGAATATTTTAGTTTAATGTATAATTATAAATCTTAGTAAGATTTATTTAGTTATAAATATATATATTAGCTCTGTTTATAATATTATAGAAAGTCAAAACCATGTAGAGAATTATATCTTGGACAATTGTGTATTTCTTGGTATAGAAACAAAAAATATTTCATTTCTATAACCATAATAGAATTTGAGTATATTTAATTCACTCAAGATTGCACACAATTACTATGGATGAAACAAAAAATTGAATAAATGGGAGTTAAAGTGAAGTCTCCAATTAGAATAAATTAAGATAATTCAATTTCTATAAAATATAGAAAAAATAGAGTTCATTACTCAAGGAAAAAGCACCTTGAAATCAAATATCACTTTATCAAGGAGAAAATTGAATATGGGATAGTGATGTTGGAGTGCATTCCTACTAAACTATAGGTTTTATAAATATTGAAAAAGTCCTTACCCAAAGACACATTTGAACAAAATTGATTGTCTCTTAGAGTCCAGTCGACTCCCCACACTTGACCAGTATAGATGTGGAACCCCCTCTCCCCAAGTCAAGGTGTGTTTCTATATATATGTTGATATATGTTCTTTTCCTTGTTTCATACTGCAAAGGATAGAAATATGAGTTCATTGAGAAAGGTGGATAGGTCCTGATCTTGAAAGGAGGAAAAGATGATAAGGGAAGTATCAAAGTAGGGGGAGTTTTTTCATATCTAATGATGTTGAAGTAGTTTATTTTGAGGAAGATAAATCATGGAAGGTGTTTGTGATGAAATAGATACCATGTACAGTTTGTAAAGTGATCTTGAGGGATGATCATGTTTTAATAGTCGGTATTGAGAATAAACTGACTCATTGATAAGCTTTTATTGTTACTCTTGTTTTTAACACTAATCTTGTCTCATGTAAATGTAGAGTAGGTATTGGGTAAGTATTTGATTAACATGTAAAGATTTTTTAACAAGTTGGATGATGGAGTTTTAAGTGTTTTCAATAAACTCAAAGGGGGAGATTGTTGGAAGAGAATCTCACTTGTTGTAGTTCATAGTTTTATGTGTTTGTTGATAAGGTTGGAAATTTTTGACATGATTTTTTTTCAAAGATTTTGTGATGATATTAAGAGATTTGTGTTGATTTTTTTCAAAAGAAATAATAGTGGATAAGTACTAAAAGATCACACTGAGTAATTAATTCCTAAATAAATACATAGAGGGAATAAGTTCTAAAGAGTCACATGGAGTGCATAAGTTCCAAGAATGTAAGTCGATCACATATCCTAGGTGTGTTACATGGACAATAGTGAGCGTAGATCCTTCCTCCATCAACAAAATATCCTAGGTGGAGCACATAATTCAAAGGTTTCTAAGTTTATTATGTATCTTAGGTGAATTTTATGACCCTCAATAAGAATATATCCTTCCTTCATCGATATATTATCCTAGGTAGATCGCATATTCCCAACAGAATTACACAAAGAGAACAACTGAAGTCAATCAGACCATGTAGGAATGAAGTGTTGAGTCAATAAGGTTTCCTTATGACTTTTCTATTTCTTTATGTTTTGAAAATCACAAACACTCTATCTCAAGGAAAATTTCATTTCCCATTAGATTTATCTTATTAAGGAAAATTTTCCTTCCCAAGAAAATTTTCACCCTATCTTTGTTTTCATTGTTCACTATTTAGTTCACTAAATCTAACTCTTTTTTTTCTAAGTGTAAAATTCAGTTTCATTTCTAAAACCTTGGAATATTATAAATAATTATATATAAAGCATTATATTTTTTGTTTCTGAATTCATATTCTGAATTCTATGAAATTCAGATTCCAGGTTCTCTGAAATTCAGATTCCGAATTATTCTGAATTTAGATTCTGAATTTTTTGAAATTCAGATTCCAAATTCTTCTGAAATTAGATTCCAAATTCTCTAAAATTCAGATTCTGAATTCTCTGAAATTAAGATTCCAAATTCTCTGAAATTTAGATTTCAAATTCTCTAAAATTCAGATTCTGAATTCTCTGAAATTTAGATTCCAAATTCTTTGAAATTCAGATTGGGAATTCTCTAAAATTCAGATTCTGAATTCTTTGAAATTTAGATTCCGAATTCTCTGAGATTCATATTCCGAATTCTCTGAAATTTAGATTATGAATTATTTATAATTCAGGTTCCGAATTACTTAGAATTCAGGTTCCAAATTCCATATAATTCAGACTTAGAAGTCTATAGAATTCTGATTCAGAATTCCTTGAAAAATAGAATATGAATATTAATGTAATATAGACTATGAATATTTTTTCTCTTATAATATGAAGTTTATTTTTACTTATACTCTAAAAAAAAGATTTGGTTGAGCAACAATATTTTACTTACTCTTGTTATAGTTATGAAATGATGTTGTGCATTCTTTTTCTAACTAACCATTGCTTGAGTTACACTTGTACAGGTCCCTCTGAAATTCAAGGAAAAATATGACTGTTGGAGGAGGGATCCAACCATAGGAGAAATTTATATAAATAAGAGATCATTTGAATGAGCTCAACACAACACTGACTGACGTTGATCAATCTAGAGATTACATGCTGCTGAAGTGATTTCTAGAGAGAGAGACTCTCATGATTTGTGTGTACTGAACATCTTGTTTAGATTGCTTCGTGCGACTCCGATTATTGCTATGTACAATTGAGGGATTCTAGGGATAGGAAGACAGAGGTTCTGACAAACTTAAAGTTCAAGGACTTCCTTGATAAGGAAGACAGAGGTTCCAACTACCTTGAAGTTCGAGGGATTTCAGGGATAGCAAGACAGATTCTGATATTCCTATCAAGGGCTTACCCTGGTGTGGGTAAGACAAAATTTCTTGGAAGTATAAATCAAGGGAACTTTATTAAAGGTTGTTGGGTAACCTACTCTTTGGGTGAAAAGATTTCATATTTGTTACTTATATTGTTTCAAGTTTATTTTTCCCTACATTTTGATTAATAAGGAAATTATAATTATCTTATACTTTCTTGTACTTTTATACTCTAATTAGTAAGATTCTATACACTTTAAGGTAGAATCTTTTTCCTTGTAAAATTTACTTAAGTTTCATTTCTGATACCATATTTCCATAATCTAGCAAGTTTTTAGATTTAATAGGTCTTGTGAATTTACCTTGTTTAACCTTGTTAAATATAGTTTTCTTTAAGGTTGAAAAAGAATGTTTTATAACTAAATTTAAAGGATACAAAGGAATTTTTATAGTGTACAATTCACCCCCTCTTGTATACTGAGCATCCGCATCATTATTTCGATCCTACAATTGGTATTAGAGTAGGTCTCTGAAATTCCTATATTCATGTATAAGTTTTCTTGCTCAGTTTTCATTTTTCTATATTTTCCTTACTTAGGATATTTTTATCCTTGTTTACAAAATTTTTCTATTAACAAGTTTCTATGGAATGATATTCTCTTCTAGATGGCTGGAATGAATGTTGGTTCGATTGAAAATATTAATCCTACTAGACCATCTATATTTTATGGGAATGAATATGAATATTGGAGAGATTTTATGAAGATTTTTGTTATTAATACTGGATTGAACAACTTTGTTATGATTACCAGAGATTACACGATTCTTGATAAATAAGTCATAATATTTACTAATCAAGAGAAGTCAGAATATCAACTAAACTACAAGGTACACAATAATTTGTTATTTTCCATGACCAAAAAATATATATTGTCAGATTTCTTCTTGTGAATCTGCAAATTGTATTTGGAAGAAATTGGAGGTTACTCAATTTGGTACATCCATAGTTATAGAAACTAGAAGATCTATGCTTAGAGAAGAATATTAGGGATTTCTATTTCGTTATGGAGAACCAGTGTGCAAGGTACAACAAAGGTTTATGACTATTGTTAACAGTTTACAATCCATGGGTGAAAAAGGTTTAAATGAGGATGAACTTGTGGACAAGATTATAGACATCATGCCTAATGAGTGGGAATCTAGGAGAACAACTATTTATGAGAATAAGAAAGTATCTCAGATTACTCTTAATGAGATTTTTGGAACTCTTCTTCAACATGAGACAAGAATGAAAAGAGACTATGATCTAAATAAAAAGAAGAATGACAATAGAAGTGTAGCCTTTACAAAAACCTAAGAAAATAATCTTGAAAGGGTTACAAGATCCAAGTCTAAGAAGGTTACTGTTTTATCTGAATCAAGAAAAAGTGTACATTCTGAGAATGAAATAGCTAATCTTGATCAAAGGATGAACAAGATAGTTGGGAAGAAATAATTTTAGTATAGATATAAGAAGAAAGAAAGGAAGGAAAAGAAAGACTCTGAAGTTACTTGTTATGAATTCAATATATCAAGGAACATAAGGCCAGAGTGTCCTATGATTAAGAAAAAGGACAGAAAAGAAAAGCATTTTGAGAGAAATAGAAAGAAGTACTACAAAGATAAAGCTAATAAAGTTTTGAAAGATAATGACACTTGGAGTACCGGTGGTGGGGACTCTTCTAATGAATCCTTAGAGTATGAATCTTCTGATTAGAAGAATCTTGGTTTACTTGCCAAGTTACCTATTGAAAATCATTATTTAATGGCCAAGGTACACAATGACGAATTTATAACCAATGTATCCTTGAATTCTAATTATAGTGATAGTAAATATTATTAATCTTAGGATCAAGAATCTTCTTCTGATGAAGATAATACTTTACCTACTTATGAAGAAGTTTCTAGGTTTTCTAAGCTCATTGAGAATGAAAGTTATAAAGTCAAGAAAAAGCTTGATAAGGAAAATTCTAGTATTTCTATTCTTACTAAAGAAGTATCAGACCCTTCTAAAGATCTTGATAAGAAAAATTATGATTTTGAAAGTTTTTCAAAAACCCTTGGGGAAGTTAATTCTGAGAAGGATACAATTTCAATGGATCTAGAAAAAATAATTTCTAAGAAAAATGTTTTAGAGACAAAATCTAGTGATAACACTAATGTTTTTGAGGATAAAAACTTTGTTATTAAACTGAAGTCAAAAATATTTTCCTTGAGGAAGTGTTTGTCAAACATTACCTTAGGTAAGGAAAACTTTGATAAGATGTATTCCCAAATTTGACCACTAAGGAATAATTATGGATTTGGTTATACTAATTCAAAACTGATTTTTAGTAATATTTTTTTGTTTCTAAAAGTGCTCCATTCTACACTAAGTGTCAGTGTGGTGGGAATTGGGGAAAAAATTATTCCTTAAACAAAACTTAGTCTTTAGGTTTTTATTAAGTTTATTTTTCTAAAAAACTTTGGATGCCTAAAATTTTCCTTTCTGAAGTTTTTGGATCCAAAAAAGTTTGGGTTCCGAAAGTCTAACACTCTTATTTTCAAGAAAGTAAAGATAGTACCAACAGAAATACATGGTACATGGATAGTAGATGTTCCTAAAACATGACTGGTAACAAAAAATTCTTTGAAAAGACTGTCAAGAAAAAGGGAGGAAAAGTAACCTTCAGAGATAATACTAAGGGAGAAATTATTGGTATAGGTAATATTGTTTTTCTTGGAAATACTTTGATTTCAAATGTTTTATTTGTTAAGGGTCTTCAGCACAACCTTATTATCATAAGTCAATTATGCGATGAAGGTTATCTTGTGATGTTTAGGAATGAAAAGTGTTTAGTACAGAATTCCAAGGAAGAGTTTATTCTTTCTGTCCATGGGCAAGAGAATGTTTACACACTAAAATTAGAAGACCTTAGGATCCAAGATCTACCTTGTCTTAGTGCAATGGAAGAACATTATTGGTTATGGCCTAGAATGTTAGGACACTATAACCTTAGAAACTTATGAAAACTCTCTAAGAAAAGACTAGTTAAGGATCTACCAGAGCTTAAATTTGATTCTTCAAAAGTTTTTGATCTTTGTCAATATGTCATGAAACATAAATCAAGTTTTAAATCAGTCGATGAAGTCTCAACCACTGATGCATTACAGTTGGTGCATATGAATCTTTTTGGTCCAACACAAACTGGAAGCATTGGAGGAAAATTTTATTTATTTTTCTTAGTAGTTGATTACACTAGATTTACATGGGTCTACTTTCTAGAAAATAAATCTAAAGATTTTTCTTATTTAAAAATTTTTATATCCCAAGTTAAAAATGAGAAAAAACTTTCATTGATAAAAATTCATAGTGTTCATGGAGAAGAATTTCAAAATTTTGAGTTTGAAACTTTTTGTAGTAGAAAAGGCATTAATCATAACTTCTCAGCACCAAGAACTCCTGAACAAAATGGTGTTGTTGAAAGAAGAAATAAAAATTTTCAAGAGATAAAAAGAACCATGATGAGTGAATATTCGTTAGCCAAACATTTTTGGGCTGAAGCTGTAAGTACTGCTTGTTATACTATAAATCGTGTTTTGATTAGACCTTTTCTTAATAAAACTTCTTATGAGTTATGTAATGGTAAAAAACCTATACTTTCCTACTGCCCGGTTTTTGATTGCAAGGTATTCATTCTTAATACTAAAGATAATCTAAAAAAAATTTCACCAAAATCCGATGAAGGAATTTTTTAGGCTACTCCACAACTTCTAAGGCTTAAAAACTTTTCAATAAAAATACTTCTACTGTTGAAGAAACAATATATGTTAAATTTGATGAAACTGATACTTTTGTTTTTAAACAACCTCAACCTACATCTTTGGATGTGTTTTCAAAAAATGATTATCGACCCTTGATAAAAGATCCTTTTAATAAGGAAAATGTTCAAGAAAATGTTTCTGAAGCATTTACCCGAGAATATTTCCAACCATATGTTGATGAATAGGTTTTACAAAACCCAAATCAGTTGTTTCTTAATAATCATCCCAGTGATAATATCATTGGTGATGTAAATAAACCTATAAGTACTAGATGTTCCTTAATAAATAAAGTAGAACATCTGGAATTCCTTTCCCAATTAGAACCAAAAAGCACTAATGAAACTTTAGGTGATGATGATTGGATAAAATCCTTACAAGGTGATCTAAATGAATTCGAAAGGAATAAAGTCTGGACCTTGGTTGAAATAACTAAGGAAACTTCTGTTATTGGAGTAAAATGGGTCTTTAGAAATAAGTGTGATAAAAATGGAATCATATTAAGAAATAAAGCTATATTATTTGCTAAAGTCTATAATCAACAAGAAAGAATAGACTATGAAGAAACCTATTCTCCAGTACCTAGACTTGAATCTATTCATATTCTACTTGCCTTTGCAGCATTATTTAACTTCAAACTTTTTCAAATGGATGTTTAATGTTTTTTCCTTAATGGTTATGTTCAAGAGGAAGTTTTTGTTGAACAACCTCGTGGTTTTGAAGATACAAAACATCCTGAACATGTTTTCAAAATTACCAAAGCTTTAAATGGACTTAAACAAACTCCTTGAGCTTGGTATGATAAACTTACATTGTTTTTTATTCAAAACAATTATGTTAAGGGAAATGATTATCCAACTCTTTTTATAAAGAAAGATAAGAAAAATGTTTTGATTGTTCAAATTTATGTTGATGACATCATATTTGGTTCAACTTAGAAATCTTTAACTGATTCATTTGCGGATCTAATGAAATTTGAGTTTGAAATTAGTATGATGGGTGAGTTAACATTTTTCCATGGTTTTTAAATTTCTCAAAAACCAAAAAGAATATATATATCCTAACATAATTATATTAAAGATATTCTTAAAAAGTATGGATATGAAAGCACTAAGAGTATAAATAATCCCATTGGTACCACAAATTCACTTGATCTTGATGAAGATGGTAAACCAGTAGATCAAACATATTTTAGAGGTATGATAGGAAGTCTACTTTACTTGATAACTAGTCATCCAGACTTAATGTTTTTAGTATGCTTATGTGAAAAATATCAATCCAATCCTAAGGAATCTCACTCAAAGGTAGTGAAAACGATTTTTCACTACTTAAAGGGAACCATAGATCTATGAATCTTTTATACTTATGGAAATGATTTTGTTTTAAAAATTTATTCGGATGAAAACTTTGGTGGATGTTGAATGGATAGGAAAAGTACATATGGAACTTGTCATTTCTTATGAGATTCATAAGTTTATTGGTCATGCAAAAAGCAACACTCAGTAGCACTTTCCACTACTGAAGCTGAATATGTAGCAGCTAGAAGTTGTTGTGCTCAAGTGTTGTGGATGCAACACACACTCACATACTATGATATGAGTTTTACCAAAACAAAAATATTGTGTGATAATACTAGTGCCATTTCCTTAAGTAAAAACCCTACACATCACTCTCATGGAAAACACATAGATATTAGGCATCACTTTATTAGGGATCACACACATAAAGAAGATATCATTCTTCAATTTATCAGAATGAAAGATCAAATGGGTGATATTTTCACAAACTCTTTACCCTTTGATAGATTTAAATATATTAAACAGAAGTTAGGAATGATAACCATAAGGTAATATTCTATATTAAATTCTTGTTGAGACCTATCTTCTTACAGTAAGAAACTCCTTTTTATAGATGGAACACATTTGCTTATTAGTTTCAAAATTATTTTTCATAATCAAAATTTTTCATAATCAAAATTTTTCATAATCAAAATTTTTCATAATCAAAATTTTTCATAATCAAAATTTTTCGTAATCAAAATTTTCATAGTCTAAAATTTTCATAATCAAAATTCTTTGAATCTATAGTTATTCAAGAAGAAATTTTACTCATTACAAATAATCTTCCTAGAATTACAAAAGGTAAATTTTCTTTTCTAAATTTCCATAATCATCATTTACTTATTAGTATTTTCTTTTGTTTTAAATTTTTTGGATTCATTTATTTTTTTTAAATTCGAAAGTTTTTCTTAAAAACCTCAAAAGATCTGAACCTGTCAAAATCCTTCTTTGGTTATCATCTCAACCGTCAGATTTGAGAAGATGTTTTTCAACCATTGGATCAACCATAGAAGTTAAACCGTCACCTAAATTGCCTATATAAATCCCCCTGATGGTTGACCCACATCGTTTTTTCAAGCTATTGTATGTTGAAGCTCTACCTTTGTATTTTAAGGCTATTCTGAGTCTTTAAAGTTTCCTCAGTTCTAGATGTCTGTTGAAGCCTCTCCTTAGAAAGAAATGTCAAATGTTAAGAAAATATCTGAGTGTTAGATATACAAAGAAAGGTTGGTCGATAAGAAGTTTTATGATAAGTATGACTCTATCATATCTAATAATGTCAAGTCGAATGGTTGGGAGAGTGTATGTGTATCAAAACCAAGACCACATGATCCGGTGTATCTAGAGTAGATGGTGGAGTTTTATGAAACAATTATCTTTTTCAATGAAGGAGGGAAAGATGAATTGTCTTTTACATTTTATGGAAAGACCTACTCTCTTTCATAAAACAGGGAAATGAGTCTTATTGGAATTTCTTACGAAGGGGAAGTAGAGTTTTGTATTCAAAAATTACCCGATGAATCAAGATCTTTAGATAAGGAGAAGGCAATATAGTGTCTTATCTTGAAAGGAGTGAAGACTCCAAATATCATTCATCTCTCTACGAATTTTTGGATTCTTGAATTGCGGGTTCAAGGTTTTATAATTCCAAGGAAAGTGGATAAGTATACTCTGAGGAAGAGTGATATATATATATTGGATTTCATGGTGAACCTCAAGAAGATAAACTTAGTTAATTATATCTTGGTGAAGATTCAGAATATCAAAAATGGAAATCTGAAGTCTCAGATTATCATGTATCCATCAATTATTTCAAAGATTATTGTTCTTTTCCTTCATTCATTCAAAATCCTAGGCATTTCCAAGCCGAGAAATTACAAAGTGATGTTGCTGAGTGATGACACCTTAAGGAGAATGAAAATTGGTTTTTCCAGCGAATCTGGACAATTCTATGATCTTTCTAAAGAAGAAATAAAAACCTTATCAAATAAGCTAGAAGTGTCTGAAACCTCTAAAAAAGGTGGAAGGAAGAGTAAGGATAAGGATCTGGAAGAGAAAACAAAAACTCCTGTGGCCAAGAAAACTCATTCAGCACCACCAAATCCAAATAATCAAAAAGATTATCTTGATGAAGTAGTGGATAAGTGGAGAGAAGATAAAATGAAATGGAAGGAAGGGGAGACTATGTTTGGATTAGACCCTGCTGAGGCAAAAGCTTTGAGGGATAAGGCTGCTGATAATCTTGAGAAGAAACATAAAGAGAATAAGAAAAGGAAGAAGTTATCTGAAGATGAGATTGTACAATCACTTATAAAATATGCTAAGAAAGCATCTGAACAAATTCCAATACTAGAATCAATTTTTATAGAACCATTAACAGAGAATTTGGGAAAGAAAGTGGTGGTTCCAAAATCACATCAAGAAGAAGAAATTTCTCAGGAAGAGGAAGAGGAAATAGATGAAGAAGAATTGGAATAAGAAGAAGGTAATGAAACTAATGATATCATAAATCAAGTTGAAGAGTACCATGAGAAAGAAAGTCCATCTATAAAATTATCAATTCAGGCTTCCCAAGATGAATCCTAAAAAATTTCTACACCAGGAAAAGATAAGAAAAGTGAAGATGAAGTGAACAAGACAACAAATAATGAAAGTAGTAATCATGATTTCATTCGTCTGGAAGATCTAGTGGTGGATGCAGAGAAAGAAGAAGTTTAGGAAGATAAAATTTTTCATCTATCTGATAGTGAGCATAAATATCCCAAAGAACAAGACATCATTCTGAGAGCTGACAAGGGAAAGAAGGTGGTAGTAGATACACATAGTAAATATGTAATGAAGAAGAAAGATGTTGGTGCTTCATCAAAGAGGAAAGCTAAGGATATATAAAAATAATCCTCACCAACCAAACATTTAGATTCAGAATCATCTTCCCTTGGACATGATTTTGTTGTTTAGTCATTGAAGAAGCTGGTTGCTACTATTCCCTTATTCCCAACCATAGATTCAAGATTCCAGATGCTTCAGCATATGATAAATCAGAAGTCAGATTTAGTTTCCATGGTAATGGACAAATGTGTTGCACTAGAGGCAGATTTCAGGACCTTCCTTATTAGTAATGAGGCTCATAAAAGATCATGCAAGAAGATGAAAAGCTGGTCAAAGAAGACAATTGAAAAAAATGAGAAACATTGATGAATTCCATGATAAATTCAAGGATGCATTTGATTCTATAGATGGGAAGATCAAAGATCTCACAAATAGTTTTGAGGAAAATTTAACCCTAGAACAAAATACTCAGAAGTAAGAAGTTAAGGATTTGAATGTCTAGATTAACTCTTTGGCCATAAATTGGTATAGGTAAAGATATCTTATAATGGAGATTGAAGAGAAGCTTGTTAAGTAAGAAGAATCGTTGAAATCTCAGACATACATTCTTATGGATCAGGAAGAGAAAATTCAAGCCTTAGAGAAGAAAAGTGAAGACTAGGATTAGCTACTTAAGCAAGAAGAAGAGGATCACAAGAATTTTAAGAAGCTAAAAAACATTGTGAAGAAGCTAATGCTGAAGGAGAAAGAGGGATAATTTCATTTCATTCTGATCTTTTGTTGTATTTTCCTCATTGTAAAAATACTTTCAGTCTTAATGAATTTTTTTGTTCTCCATATATTTGGTTATTTAGTACTAGTGTTTCAGGTACCAATTTTTCTATTCCCTCTATTGATTTTTGAAAATCACAAAGGGGGATAAAGGAATGTTAAAAATAATTCAAAGTAAAGAAGATATTTCTCTAAGTAAGGGGGAGTTCATCTAGAGGAATGTTCTTATCAATGATGTTTTTCAAATGCAAGAAAATGAAAAATCTCATTCAGGAAATCAAGAATACAATCCTTAGTGTTTAAAAATACTAAGGGGGAGTTAGACGTATTCACTATGATCCATATGTAAAGGGAGATATATTTTTATTTTCAAGTCCATAAAATTTCTAAGTCCTTAGATTCTTTTTAGTAAGGATGTTTGTGCTTTCCAAAAAGGGGGAGATTGTTGAGTCAATAAGGGTTCCTTAGGACTTTCCTATTTCTTTATGTTTTCAAAATCATAAACACTCCATATCAAGAAAAATTTCATTTCCCATAAGATTTATCTTATTAAGGAAAATTTTCCTTCCCAAGGAAATTTTCTCCCTATCTTTGTTTTCATTGTTCATGATTTAGTTTCACTAAATATAACTCTTTTTTTTTCTAAGTGTAAAATTCAATTTCATTTCTAAAACCTCAGAATCCTATAAATAATTAGATATAAAGCATTCTGTTTTCAGGATCTGAATTCAGATTCCAAATTCTATGAAATTTATATTTCGAATTCTCTGAAATTCATATTCTGAATTATTCTAAATTCAGATTCTGAATTATATGAAATTCAGATTCTGAATTCTTCTGAAATCCGATTCTGAATTCTCTAAAATTAAAATTCTGAATTCTTTGAAATTTAGATTCCAAATTCTCTAAAATATAGATTCCAAATTCTCTGAAATTCATATTCCAAATTCTCTGAAATTCAGATTCTAGATTCTCTGAAATTCAGATTCCAAATTCTCTAAAATTCAGATTCCGAATTCTCTAAAATTAAGATTTTGAATTCTCTGAGATTCAGATTTTGAATTCTCTAAAATTCAGATTCCAAATTTCTTATAATTCAGGTTCCTAATTCCTTATAATTCAAGTTTCGAATTCCATAGAATTTAGACTCCGAAGTCTATAGAATTCTGATTCCAAATTCCTTGAAAAATAGAATCCAAATATTCATGTAATATAGACTCTGAATATTTTTTCTCTTAGATTCTGAACATTATTTTTCCTTAGACTCCAAAAAATAGATTTAGTTGAGCAACTATATTTTACTTACTCTTGTTATAGTTATGAAACAATGTCATGCATTATGTTTCTAACTAACCGTTGTTTGAGTGACACATGTACATGTCCCTCCAAAATTCAAGGAAAAATATGACCATTGGAGGAGGGAGCCGACCATTGGATAAATGCCTATAAATAGGAGCTCATTTGAACAAGATCAACACAACACTGCCTGATGTTAATCAATCAAGAGATTATATGCTGCTGAAGTGATTTCTAGAGAGAGATACTTTCATTATTTTTGCATACTGAACATCTTGTTCATCTTGCTTCATGCGAACTCTGATTGTTGCTATGTACAATCGAGGGATTCCAGTGATAGAAAGATAGAGGTTCTAAAAACCTTAAAGTTCAAGGACTTACTTGATAAGGAAGACAGAGGTGTCGACTACCTTGAAGTTTGAGGGCTTGCGGGGATAGCAAGACAGATTCCGATATTTCTATTGAGGTCTTACCCTAGTGTGGGTAAGATAGACTTTCTTGAAAGTATAAATCAAGGGACCTTTATCCAAGGCTGTTGAATACCCTACTCTTTGGGTTAAAAGATTTCATACTTGTTACTTGTATTGTTTCAAGTTTATTTTCCACTGCATTTTGATTAATAAGGAAAGTATAATTATCTTATACTTTCTTGTACTTTTATACTCTGATTAGTAGGATTATTTATGCTTTAAGGTACAATCTTTGTCCTTGTAAAATTTTCTTAAGTTTCATTTCTGGAACCATATTTCCGGAATCTATCATGTTTTTATAACTAAGAGGTCTTGTGAATTTACCTTGTTTAACCTTGTTAAACATAGTTTTCCTTACGGTTTAAAATGAAAGTTTTATAACCATCTTTAAAGGTTACAAAGGGATTTTTAAAGTGTACAATTCACCCCATCTTGTATATTGAGCATCTACATCATTATTTCAATCCTACGTGATGGAGTCGCATAAATGGGATTAACTAAAGTGGTGAACAATAATTTCAGATTTGTTGGTTATCAAGGTTATTTAACTAAAATTCAACCCTTAATCACTGTATCTTGGGAGCCCAAAAAACTAAGGAGAGAATATTATTACAGGGAACTCAGTTGAGTTGGAAAGAAGTGTGGAGAAAAAGAGATACTCATTTGTCATGTAATTAAGTGTTTAGTGAACAAGATCCATGCTTATTATGTGTGAAATTAGTTCATGTAAACATTCAGGAGTCACATAGTGAACAATTCAATATATAAAAATTAAGGAGTCACTTGGTGTGTAGTACATCACCTAACATTAAGAATCCACGAGTTGAATAGTGTGTCACATAAACCTTAAGAAGTCACATGGTGAATGGTGTGATGCATAACCATTAATGAGTCATGTGGTGAATAATTTGGTGTATAAAAATTAAGGAATCAAATAGAGAATAGTAAAATCTACAAAAATATCTCATGGTGAAGAATTATTATTACATATAGGGGGTTTCTATGAAATAAAATTTAATAATAAAAGATAATTTCAACTCTTTGATGAAAAATGAGCATAATTTAGCACCATTTAAGGGTAAATAAACTTGGTTCTGATAAATATCATCAAAATATTCTTCATGAGGATTAGTTTCCTTAATTCAGTAGAGAGGGTAATGAGATTTCAAAGAGTGAATGGTTATAAATAAGGGGTGACAGTGAGTCCACTTTGAACATTGTAAAGGGGTAGTTGTTTTAATCTTTCATAACCTGATTCACCCCCCCTCTCAAGGTATTTAACATGGTAAGGACAACAATTGGTATCAAATAGTGTTTCTCTCTCATCTAAAGTAATGGAAGTTGTTAATCACAAATAGATTCCAATATTTGATGGAAACAATTTTCAACTATGGAAGAATCATATAAAACACTACTTTTGATCATTTAGCATGGGTTTTTAATAGCTCTGATGCATGGTATTTCTACCAATACAGACAATGTAGATTTTTCACAAGTATAATAAAATGAATTGGATAATGAATCCGAAGGAATATATACTTTAGGGGGATCCTTATCCAATACAATATACATGAAGGTGATTTTGTGAAATTCATTTCATTCAGTGTGGGAAAATTTGATAAATATCTATGAAGGAAATTACAAATCCTAATAAGATAAATTAAAGGTTATGTTGAACAATCATGATGACACGACAATGCTCTATAATGTGTTTGTTGAGGAATTATTTGACCGAGTTAATGTTGTTATAGAGGATAAGAATGGTCTCGAAGAAATCCTTTATGATGTAAAGATCATCAAGAACATCTTCAGATGAATTATGACTTAGTTCAAGATGAAATTATTTATATTAGTGGACAAATATCCAAAGGAGCTAACATTGGAAGCTTACACAATACTATGATTTCATAAGAGATGAGAAATGATGATAATGAGGCGACATAAAAGGGGAATTTTAAAGATGTGGATTTCAAGGCCACAAAGAAGCTCAATAGAGAATATGGTCAAGAAAAATGAGAAGTGGATAAGGCTATGTCATTACATTCCTTAAATATAAAAAGGAAAAATGAAATTTTAAAAGGAAACTTCCACTCACATGCTTTCTATGTGGAAGGTTTGGGAATCTCACAACAAAATGTCCCAAAAGTTTTAGGATGATTATAAGGATGATGATGAAATTCCCATGAAGAATTATTCAACAAATATGAAAGGTAGGAAAATCACTAATTGAAATTTCTTTAAGAATAAGAACTTTATTTCATAAGAAAATGATAGTTTAGAAGAAACCGAGGTAGAATAAAATGAATATTGCAAGGACCAAAACGAAAATAGTATGGTGGTAGTTGTATAAATTCAAAAACAATGGAAGAGAGAAACAATGATGACAAAGAGCTAGAAGGATGATTTGATCTCCATATTAAATTATAAGCTTCACTTGAGGATATATATGTTTAGAGATCCAAAATAAAGAAATCCAATATAGTAGTTCATGATGCTAAACTCTCTATGCAGCCACAAGGAGAATTGAATTTTGATATAAAGGGAAATTTGAAAATCTTAAATCTAAAAATCTATAAAACTTAGGGAAGGTCATTGAGTACAATCTTAAAGATGAATAATAGACTAGGGTTATTGATGATTTGACTAACACTATTAAAGATTGAGTCAAAAATATCATATAACTTCAGGAGGATGTTGTCGGCCTATAAAAAAAGTAGAATATAAGGAGAGACTCTTGATCCCCCATATGACATTAGTAAATTAGGCCACTCATGTGATAAAAAAGGGAAATTAGAGTATAGCGGTCCAATAAAACAATCAAATAATTTATGGGATAATATAATGACACATTATAATGACCCAAATGATATGGGGCTTGATCAAAAATATAAATAAGTGATGATTTTTTCTAGACCACAAGTACCCACTCCAAAGTCAAAGATTTACTTGGGTATGAATTGGAATCATATGATTTTGAGAGCCTAAGGGACACCCAGTGATACAACAATGATATACATGAATGTACCTTGTATCATTTGTTATTTTTTTAGAAATATGAAACATTCCCAAAATGTATGTTCCATATCCAACAGGTATTGAAGGGAACAAGAGAATTATTTTTTATAAAAACATTATTTAATATTATAGGAATTATTTTAATGGTCATTATTTTTGGTTCATAGGATTTAAACACATAACCAGATATTTCTCATCAACTTTGTAGAAGAATGTTCTGAAGAAAAATCAATGTGGTTATATAAAGTAGCTCAAGGAATCATTGTACAAGATGAAAATGAAAAATCAATCAAGAAATTTGAAAGATAAAGTTGGATAATTATAATCTGAGGAAGATTCAGAATACTAACCAAATTTAGATATGAATTAAAATACATGGATCAAAAAGAAAAGAGTTGAGTAGAAGAAAGTTATGACACATTCATTTATGAAGAATCTTGGTATGACCTTCTTAGTATTTGAAGAATCTCGGTTTCCAGTGTGGTGGATTTTATTACAATATCTATGTAAAAAATAAGAGTAATAAAAGGATGATAGTGATGGTGTATGTTGAAGAAATAATATTTAGAGTATACAATGAATATAAATGAAAAGAGTTTGTACAATTCATGAAATGCAAGTTCTAAATTTCAATGATGGGATAGATGAAATTTTTCCTTGGTTTATAGGTAACATAATAAAGGAAAAACACATTAATTTGTCAAAAATAAATATACTAAGGTGGTACTGAGAAGATTTGGAATGGAAAACTAAATGGAGGTGAAAACTATGATCTCTAACCAGATGAAACTATCGTGGAATGTTGGTGGAAAAGTGGTCAATATAATATAATATAGGTATATAATTTGATGTTTTTTGTACTTAAGAGTGACACAACCTGATAATGTTTTTTCCACATGTCTGGTGTCATGGTATCAATATAATCCCAAGGAAAGAATATTATTCACAATGAAAAGAATAATTTGGTATATCAACGGCATAATGGGTTTTAGTTTTTTGTAAAATGAAAAATATTAGCAAGAGATATTGGGTTATGTAGATTCATATTGAGTAAATTCAATAGATGGTATAAATTCATCATTAGGTGGTGCATTATATCTTGGAGGATTGTGTATTTCTTGGTTGAGGAAGAAACAGTATTTCCTTTCTATAATCAATGTAGAAGATGAATACATTACAACCACTCAAGCCTGCACACATTTATTATGGATGAAATAATAACTTGAGGATAAGATACTTAAGGTGAAGTCTCTGATTGAAATACATTGTGATCGTTGAATTGATATAATTTTTTTCTTAAATCCAATACATCACTCAAGGAAAAATAACATTGAAATAAAATATCAATTTATTAATGAGAAAGTGTAAAATAACCCAATGAATTTGGAGTATGTTCCTTCTAAACTATCATTTACAGACATCCTAAAAAATGCCTTACCCAAAGAACCATTTGAATAACATCAACTGTATCTTTGATCCCATTCGACTCCCCACAGTTGACTAGTGTGGATGTGGAACTATCTATCCTTGAGGTATGCTGTGTTTTTTTCTATGTACTGATATGCGATCATTTCCTTATTTCAGAACACAAAAGAGTAACCTTTGGGTTTGTTGATAAATGGGGATAAGTATTAATCATGAAAGGAGGAGAAGTTTATATGTGGAGCAAGAAACATGGAGAGTTTTTCAAATTTGATGATGCTAAAATAGTTTGTTTAATAAAGATAAATCACAAAAGGATTTCATTATAAAATTAGTTACCATATTCAGTTTGTAAGGTTTGATCATGTTCTAATATTTGGTATGAAGAATAAATTGATTCATTGATAATATTTTTATGTTATTCATGATTCTCACACCGATCTTGTCTCACATGATCTTAGAGTATGTTTCGAGTAATAATTTGATCACTATGTGAAGATTTTTCAGTAAGTTGTATAAAGGAGTTTGAATTTCTATCAACAAACCCAAAGGGGTATATTTTTGTAAATTATTCATCTTGTTATAGTTCTTAGGTGGTTGTTTCGGTTGAAAAGGTTATAAGTTGTGTATAAAATTGGTTGACAGAGAGGTTGTGATGTTTTTAAGATTTTTTAATTGAATTTTGTAAAAGGAAAGACTAGAATGTAAGTAATAAAGTGTCATGAAGAGTGCTTATGTCCTGAATAAATAACCAAACCATGTAAGTACTAAATAGTCACATGGAGTGTGTAAGTTCTATGTGAATAAGTCGATCACATATCCTAGGAACATTTCATGACCAGTGGAGAGTTCATATCTATCCATCATCGATATCATATCACAAGTGGAGAATGTAAGTCCCAAGTGCATAATTAGATTCGTATATCGGGCATGTCACATGATCAGTAGTGAGGGAAAATATGTCCTTCATCAATAAATTATCCTAGGTGGAGTGGGCAAGCCCAATAAAATCACATGGATCATGTAAGTGAATTAAAGTAGACCATAAAAGTGTGAAGGAGTCATGATGATGGGATTAACTAAAGGGGTGAACAATAATGTCGAATTTATGGGTTTATTGTGGGTATTTTTTATAAATAGACGCCGAATCACTTTTTTGATGGAGCCCAAAAAATTTCAGAGAGTGGATTATTTATAGGAATTCGATTGAGACAAAAATAAGTGTGGAGCGAAATTGAAACACATAATTCATGCATGTAAGTGACTAGTGGATGAAATACATGCAATCCATGTGAATAAGTGGTTTTTTTAAACATTATAGAGTCATATGGTGAATAGTGTAGTGTATAAACATTATGGAGTCACATGGTGAATAGTGAAGCACATATACATTAAAGAGTCACGTGGTAAATAGTGTGAGGCATATACCTTAAGGAGTCACATGATGAACAATGAAATGCATAAAAAATAAGTAATCATTTGTTTAATAGTGTGATGAATAATTAAGGATTCATGTGGGGATTGGTAAAATCTATAAAAATATCTCACGGTGAAGAAAGATCATTATACGAAAGGGGATTATACATAACAGAAGCTAAGGAGAAAGGAAATTTTCATCTCTTTGCTGAAAAAGGTAAATAAAGTCAAACAATTAAAGTGTAAATCAACTCATATATAATAGTATATGATCAGAAGATTATTCTAGAGGATAATCATTATCAATTCATAAGAGAGATAAATGGGATTTTAAAGAGTGAAGGTTTTAAACTAGGGGGATAATGAGTTCTCTATGAACATTGTAACCAAATTATACTATAGTGAATTTGGTATATCAATACATTGCCGTTGTATTCTCATTATATGTAGACTAGTGAGGGTGATGCAAGTAAATTTATTTGTGTCCTATGAATGTTTTAATTTCTGTTTACTTATTTCTATGGGAAATTGAGAGAAGATAATTTTGTTTAATAATAAAAAAATATCCAAAAAGAGTAGCTGTTTTAATCTGTCATACCCTGATTAACTAACCTCTCATAGTATTTAACTTGGTTGGGCCAATAGAAACCCATAGTCCTTGGTCCATGGTGTTGGTTTCACACAAACTACCCCCATGATTATGAGTTTCGAGCAAAAGGTGTGATGATTTTGACTTAGTAATTAATTAAAATATTATAATTGAAGGGTGAAGAGAGACCATTTAGCACTATGCATAGGTGCTGCATACATCTTACAGTGAGTCCTAGTAAGTGTAATTCATTCCCAATGGAATTATTTGGTGGTATATTGATCATGTTAGGTAGAGATAGTAATATTTATTACTTTGATCATTTAAAAGAGTTTAATATTTCATATATATGATAATTAAATACATTAAATATATATCTACTCTGTTCATCACTCACATAAAATGGGGATTCCTTGCAGACTTCAAATATAACATGTGTCACAAATTCAACATGATATAAGTTTAGAATTAATTTTTCATTAAAATATTGAATATTTTATAGTATAACATGCATATAAATATGTAATTGTTGTTCCACATATGCAGTTTCACTAGTGAGGTGGGCCCATTGATCAAATGTTGGTGTGGATATGGACTGACTATGCTACTAATTCTGATGTTGTTGAAGTTATAGTAAGTAAATTTTTTATTAAAACTATATAGTTATCTAATATTTAGATTATTCATATTAATTCAGTAATTCATTATGTATATTTCATAAACATAGTTTGACCTTGATTTTACACATCTTCTAGAGGATCAATGATATATTTCTACTGGAAGATATGATATATTCTAGTGAGTTGTAGATTATGATGAATACAGATATTCATTGATATATGAAACATGTTTAACATGTTGTGTAGTTTTATAGAAAATGTGGAAACATAGAATTATATACAAGGACATGAATCCAATTATTCTACCCAAATGTCATAATCATAGGTTATAAACTTTATAAACTATGTTTACAATGTTTTTTATTGTTATTATAATATAAAATATTTATTTTTTTATAGGATCTATATATAATTAGTGGCTATCATCTTGCGTTTGAAGGTGAGACGATATATAATGTGTGAGGTATGACTCATTATTATTTTATTATTTAATGATTCATTTTAGACCTATAATTAAATATGTGTTTTTAGTTATGAAAATAATTTTTAAGATGAATGAACTGGATTGTTGTTAATATGATGTTCGATTTAAAAGAATAAAAAAAATGTCTTATTTAATTTTAATGTTATTTTAACTTAATAATTGTAAACACCTGATAAAAAATGATCAAAAAAATAATAACCAAATTATGGCATATAGGAATGAACCACACACCAGTCAGATGGTTGGTTTAGTTATAATGACCAAAGGTGTGATCCTAAAGTTATAAATTATTTCTTAACATAAAAACTCATGTAACATGGTCAAAATCAATCTAAAAAACTCATATTATCATGAAAATATACTAAAATTATATATAATTAATTTATGACCTCTATAAATGGGTTGCATGTCAATTTGATGTCTGGTTTGGTTAGAATTACTAAAATTGAATTCTTAGAGTTAAAAATATATTATATGTGATCATGAAATATTATTAGTAATTATCCTTGATTAATTCTTAACATACAGGATTGAACGATGCATTAATCTGATATTTGGTGTGTTTAGAATGATTATTAGTAAATTTTTATAGATTTAAAAGCATTATAAAACATGCATCAAATATTCAAAACTGATCAAATGACCTCCAATCATCATGAAATCTAGGGAAATTACCATAAATTAAATTATGATATGTATGCATGAATTATATATGAATCTAACTTATTATTAGGTTAGAATGACTGAAAAAGTAGGTTTAGATTAAAATGGATTAAATACTGGTGAAACAGAAACAATTGAAAAAACAAATTTGAATTATAAAGAAATCATAGAGTAATTATTGATTAATTTATTCATATGAATTAAAGGAACATCAATCTGACATGTAGTATGGTAAGAACAATTAGAAAATAAGTTTTATATTAATAGTGATTAAAAATAAGTAAAATAGTCAAAATTGAGGATTATTTAATGGATTTTCATGAAATATGTTAAAGTGATTGTTGTTTAATTTTTAACATGAATAAATGAACAACCCAACAATAATACATACAACATGGTCAAAATGACTAAAATTTCATCCTTTTAAATTTAAAAGTGTTCAAAAACATGTATCAAATGGTCAAAACTGATAAAACGATCTTTGATTTTCATGAAATCTTAGGAAAATAACTGTTAATTCAATTATAAAATGTAGTAATGAATAAAATATCAATCAAAATTTTGGCCTAAAAATAATTATGAAAAAACCAATTTCAGATTAAAAAATGATTAAATAAAAATAAAACAAGTAAAATTAAATAAATAACCTTGTATTGTTATAAATTATTAAGATATTGATATTTTATTAAATTTTGACATATAGATATGATTTATATATTAATCTTACATCTTGTGTGATAAAAATGATTGAAAAAATAGTTTTTTATTAATAAGTTATTAACAAATTGAAATAGTAAAAACCAATCAATTATCCTTAGATTAATGCAAAATATTAGGAAAATTATATTAAATTGATATTTAGAATTTAAGTATGAATGAAACAATAATATTAAATTATTTATGGATAGAATAACTATAATTGTGTTTTAATAGATTTAAAATTATTTTAAAACATGCATCAAATGTCCAAAATTGATCAAATTGAAGTGTATTTTGGGATATTTTTATACCCATAAGTAGAGAAATAAAATAGAAAACATAATATTAATCAAGATAGGAAATGACAACATGGAATAAAAACTATAAAACATGAATTCCTCAGTATCTAAAATTTGGTCTCCACTAATAGTGAGTGTGATCAAGTTACCTCAATATAAACTAATTAGTTCCTACATTCAAAGGTTTCCATCAATCACTAGAATCATTGACTGCTTCGATGGAGAACCATATAAAAAATCATGTACTAGTATCACCTCCTCAAAGGTAAATGAAAAGAAGATAATTGAGAGAGATTCAAATATGTTAAAAATAGTTAGTGTACTCAAATGAGGTCCATAAGATCCATTTTATAATAATAGTTCATTCAATGAAAGATCCTTTTTGGAGTCTAGCATTTGATACATTATGAAATGGAAAACTCTTCAGATCTATTATTATAAATCTTATAAAAACTCCTTATTTAATTATTTTAATTGTTAAACTTCTTTAATTTAAAAAAATGCATCTACACACCATTAAATTATTTTTCACCAACTGAATAACACATGATAATCAATATAATATAGTTACCTAAATTTCATCCAATTTCATTCATTATATACACTATGAAATCATTTTGAGAAAAAAATCCAACACAAACCATGATGTGGCGACCCTCACTGGAATACAATTTATTATTTATTTCATATTTACAAAATTATAACACTTAACTAAATCCTTATATAATTTATACCAAACTTCAAAAATCTTTATGAACCCACCCAAACATCTTTTGACATGATTATTATATAAAATCTCTCAAATTTTGGAATAAAAAAATTGTACCAAAATCAATCCTTAATCCTACAACTTATGTGTAACCCCACAATCTTTTGTAATGTTGAAACAATTATGAATTCCTCTATTCACAATTGTAAGAAAAATAGGATTTTAGAAAAATTTCATTGTAACTCAAGATACAAAGGGTTATGGTGTGATCTCAACAAATCACACCGATATATTCATATAAACATATTAGTGTAAATACGCATCTATATACATCATATAAATTCTTATATAATCCCTTTATCTAAGACATTGAGTGACCACTAGACATGGAACATGTAAATTTAGTATGAGACATGTAAAAAATTCCCAATTTTATAAAATAGTCTAAACAAATTGAATGAATACATCACATTTCATTTATCTAAATTGTTTATCATATCACATGTAACTTAACTATGTTTAGTCATACATATCATTAGTTTAATTAAATTGAGGGACCATAAGCCATACTTTCCATATAATAGAAAAGTACCATCTTACTTAAACTCAACTAAAACATGATAAAAAACACACCAAACCCCCTGATTAGATCGTCCACAATTTTGGTGTAGAGGAACATATTTTCCTAGTCCTATATTATTTTGAGTTATTGGAGGTGTTTGGAATATATTTAGAAGTGAATAGAGAGAAAAGTCAAGTTTAAGATGAAACTTCATCTAGAATACAAATCATGTTGTGATGGGTTATCATTGCACTATTATTCATTACCCAGTGGTATGGAGAAAAAAAATGTTTCCATTGTCCATTATAAATAGTTCTTTGCACCGTGATTCTCATAATTACGATATGATGAGTTATACTACACCATAATTACTTAAGGTGAAATTATTTGGGGATTCTTATGGTTTGAGTGTTTCACCATGATTATTTTCCATTACTTTACTATGTATTTTGAGAGATTTTAGATTTAAGAGGAAATTTGGTAATGGAATTAATAGGAATCATGGTTTACACTGTGGAAGTCAGGAGTTTAGTCATTATGAAATAAAGGGGATAATTTCACTATAATATGCCTAAATTTCACCATATTCTAATGGTTTTTCTCAATGAGTTATGAGAGAGATATAAAGAGTACACCTTTATGTTTTTAGAGGTCTTATTTAATAACCTCTATTTCATCCTAACACCATATAATATGTCATGTTTTTGGTTTTCTATTTTGAATCATAAGTGTTGGTCGGAGTGGACACTCAAGAGGGGGGTGAATTGAGTTCCAATTAAAATTTCTGCTAAAAACAATTTCTATTAAAATCCCTCAATTTCAAAAATAGATTAAACTGTAGTGAATTTATACAGATTATAAAGGTTCAATTAGTTTCTCAAAGATTGATTAGTTCTCAGTTAACTTAATCTTATGATTAATTTAACTTTTGAAACTAAATTACTGGTTTACAATAAATATAAACACTTGCGAGTTTAACTATCAAAGTAGCTTTGAAAGTAAATTATATTTCAAAGTAATAGCAGCGGAATATGAAATAAATATGTACTGTATGGATATAAACTTTAACTAAAAACATAGAGGAGTTAACCAAGAGGTTCAGTATCAAGCTGAGACTTAGTCCTCTCAAAAGTTTATAAAAGGATGATCCACACCCTCGATCGGGGTTCAACAGTTTACAACTGTCCAGGTCCAAGACCTCTACCACTGTTATTCGTGGGAAACAAAACAACAGCAACCAGCTGTCCAGGTCACACACAACCTCTACCACTATCCATAGTGGGAAAATGAATGACAAGATAGTGAGTGAGGATTTACAAATCCTCCAGTTAAGGTTCAGGAGACAGTGTGTGTAAGATACAACAGATAACACACACTGCTCGTAATGTAAAAAGTAAATCACAAAGATAAATATTTAGAGATTAGAAATGGCTCTAGTGATCTTCGTGCAGCTCTTGACTCCTTTTGTTGATTAGAATTTGTTCTGAGTCTTCTTCTGGTTTTGTCTGGAAAACAGAGTATCATCTGTTTCCTTGACTTCCAGGTTCATCTTGCTTATCGGCTCAAAGAATGAAGAGTTTTGTGTAGTTCTTATTTATCATAGATTGCTCGATGTATGCTCTATATTCTGGAGGCTGGTAGTAGTATTATCGTGAGTGCAAGTTCTCCAGTTGATCTTGGCACATTTTGAGCTTGATCGCAAGTGTGTTCTGTGTGCTTGATCTCTTCAAGTCTATTGTCTCTCACACACCTTTTTGATACATACACGATGTCCTTTTTATGCCCCTTTTTTTGTCTTTCTGAGAAGAAGGAATGATTATAATTTTTGATCGTACTTGGTATGGTTTCCTGAAATGGAAACATAAATCATTTGATAACATTAAATGCATCAAAAGTAACAAATGTAACCGTTAGTATAATAAACAAATAGTGTCGAGTTCATTATAGGTAGCCATTTGTTTGTAAACGTGTATGGTTGACTCGGTGTAGGATCTTCCATCGGTAGCTCTTCAAACTCTTATCAGTGGATCTTATCGGTAGCTCTTATCGGTAGCTCTTATCGGTAGCTCTGTGCATCGGTAGCTCTGTGCATCGGTAGCTCTCTGTGCATCGGTAGCTCTGTGCATCGGTAGCTCTGTGCATCGGTAGCTCTGTGTCCATCGGTAGCTCTGGATATGGTATCC
Organism: Viscum album; assembly: GCA_963277665.1. Classification (NCBI taxonomy): domain Eukaryota; kingdom Viridiplantae; phylum Streptophyta; class Magnoliopsida; order Santalales; family Viscaceae; genus Viscum; species Viscum album. Next base: position 1,488,983,855 of record OY728153.1, on the reverse strand, counting down.
TGGCTATCGGTAGCTCTGGCTATCGGTAGCTCTGTGTGTCTTATGAAAACCACATCTAATTGACTTAGAACTGTTTCAAAGCTTGTATAAACAAGGATAATTGAGATTAACAGAAATCAGAGATTATTTAAACATTATTATTAACTTGATCACTGATTTGAAAGAATTAAAATGTAGATCAACAATAATTGAGAATAGCATAATATATGAACACATAATTGGGATTATCAAAACAGGTGAGGTCAACAATCTACCCCTTTTTGATAATCACAACTTATGATATGACCAAAAATATTGAGAATATAGTATAAGAGAATATGAAATTTATATTCGAATTTCTCAAAGAAAGCAGTATCAGAGGAAATAGAGGAAATAGTAATAGAATGAGATAGATCAAAAATTATCATAGTTAGTATTAAATACAATAGTATCAGAGATAAGCTTTGAAAGAATTGGTACCAAAGAAGGAAATGTAAGAATAGTATCAAAGGCTCAAATTTCTCCCCTTTGATATTTCTCCCATCTCTTTATATTTTCTCCCCCTTTCTTTATATTTTTCTCCCCCTTTGTGATAATCAAAAAGTGGGAAAGCAGACATAGAAAACTGATAAAAAGAGATAGTGTAAAGAAAAGCATTTGTATTAGACCAGAAAAAACTTACATAAACAGAAGAGAAAAGAAGAAAGAAAAAAAAATTCCTATCAAACAGCCTGGCCACTTTAGCAATCCTGATCTTCAACATGAGATTGTCCTGGTGGATCAGAAGAGGATGCAGGAGGTGAGGATGTGGGTGAGGGCTTTGGAATTCTAGAAATGATCACAGGAGGCTGAGCCACTGATACAGTGCCTGGTCTGTATGGGGAAGTTTGTTGAGTGATCATAGGTGTGAGGCTTCTAATGGCCTGAGCAGGAGCCATCTGGATGGGAGACTCAGTAGAGGCAGAGGCAGGCAAGGCAGGAGGGACAATGACTGGTCTGGCATCAACATGCAAAAAGGGCAGCAACAGATTTCTGAAATCCATAATGATTTCTCCTCCTCTTTCTATAGCAGATATAAAATCATCTTTGTTCTCCATGAATTTTTCTAAGGAAGGAGTCAGCTGCCTTAGCTTGCTCACTTGTTCTCGGAAGGCTTGAGTTACAGGGGTAACTTCATGTTTTCCAACATCAGATTGAAATGATGGTTGAGTTGTTGCTTGGTAAAAATCCTTTGGAAATAATAATCCACATTGTTCTTGATTTCCTCCTGAGAGGCAGAGGCCTCTTTCATATGGTCGTGGACGATTTTCACTATTTCCCTGACTGAATCTCTTGTAGAGAGAACTACTCAACTTAGATCTGATGAGTCCATAGAGACACTAGTTGAAATAGAACCAAGCTCCTCCTTTATCATAGCTCGTAATTGGTTCAAATCAAATGCAGGTTTTGAAGCTAGAGGACCAACTGAGAAAGATACCGTTTCTTTGAAACTTTTGGTCAAACCACTAATCAGAGTTTGCAGTTGAGAGTCCTGATTTTTAACATGATCCTTTATAGAAGATTTGAAATCTTCAAATACTGAGACCATTTGGCTTACAACACTTTTCACATAGGCTAAATCCTTATCATCTTGAGGCTTTGATCTCATGTAAGAATCTAAAGCAGTAACAGACTTCTTTAAGGCTTCAAGATCTGATTCTATTCTAGAAGATTGGGTCTGGCACTCTTTGACTGCTTCCATTAGCTCACCCATAAAAGTTGACAGATTAAAACCAAGAGAAAGCTCAAGCGATTGTTCTAACAACTTCATTTCTTCACGAAAACAGTGCTTCATCTCAGCAACTGAGGCACTGAAGGATTCTTTCAGCTCATGCTTTAGGGATTCAATATCAGAATTTGTAACAAAATCAGTAGGAGCAACTGTAGTAGATACTCTTGCAGAAGCTAAACTGACTACAGAATCATTCATGACTGATTGAATCAAGGATACAAAAAAAGATTCCATTGTCTTTACTTCTTCTACAAAACTGACTTTGAGATTTTCTTTCAGCACATCTAAATCATGTACTCGGACCACGTCATCAGGTAATAACTCAGAATTGATGTCATAGCTGATCTTTGGTCTATTCAAGGATACTTCATTATCCGAATCAGGATAATCCAAACCACAGACTATAAAACCTGGGTCTTCTACCCAGTCTTCAATCTCAACAGCCACTGTAACATTTCCAATATTGGAATGATGCTCCCCCTCAATGGGTGCATTCTTATGTACAAAAACTACATTCTCTGCTGGTATTTCTTCATCAAAATCTTCCACAATAACTTCCATCTCAGCAGCAGTAAGGAGATTTTCTGGAAAAGGTACAGCTTCTTCTCTTTCTTTTTCTACTTCAGCAGTAGGCACAACTGAGTTTCCAATCAATGGACTCAGACTCAACCTAGCAGAATCATACGATTCAGATACATTCTCTTTTTCGCCTTCTTGCTGAGGAACTGGCTGGTCTTCCTCATGAATAGATAACACTTCCTCTACTTTTCCTTTTCTTGAGTATACAAATTCAGTAACAGGACTTGGAGCCAAGTCTGGATCGCCTCCAATATCCATAGGAGTTTCTTCCTCTTCTTCTTCTTCTGACTCATCACTGTACTCGGGTTCCTCTTCATCAGGTCCTAAACCTGGATCTCTTTTATCCTTTGGCCTTGAAGGATAATCCATAGGATTAAATTTGTCATACACCTTCTGGTCATCACTGACCCATTCTCCTTTCCACGGGTTCCAATTGATTTTCATGTACTTACAAACTGTAGTAGTGATACATAAGTTATTCTTAACTACAACTGTCTCATCCTGAGACTCAACTATCCCTTTCACTTTTATCATCACAGAGATCATTTTGGCAAAGAATAAAGCATTAGTCTTTGATTTTGGCCTAATCATGTCTTCCATTTGACTCAACAGCAGTCTGCACAGATTAACTTTCACACCATGTCTTAAAAGATGTAGAAGATAAATATCTTGATATCTCAGATTAGAAAAATCTCTTCTCCTCAGTATCAAAACATGTTGAACAAATTTTAAAAGCAATATGTTCTCTCCATCCAATTCAGTAGCAACCACTTGCCTTTGACTTCCATTACCTGTTAGTTCTTTTAAAGCAGTCTCATAGTCAAAGAGGTTATTGGTAGGTGTAATTGCTCTTGAGACATACCCAGATACACCTTCATGTGGGACTTTTAAACATTCAGCCCACTCTACTGAAGAAAACGACATTTATTTTCCATTTAAAAAAGAACTTACCCGATTCTCATTCTCAGAATTCTCGAAGCTTACGAATTCGTAGAACTGTTTCACTAACTTCGGGTAGTAGGGACCATTTTTATTTGAAAAACAATCTACCCATCTCTGATCTTCCAGAATTTCAAGCACCAACGACTTTCTTGGTAGCAGCCAATCTATGCATAGCTCCTTTTCAATCACAATATCTCTATTCTGCAAATGAGGGTTTACTGGTCGCTTTCTCGACCTAGTTCTGACATTACTTCCACTAACTTCTTGCTGCACTTTCTGCTTATTTGTTTTAGGCTCTACACTTTCATCTCTGCTGGCAGGAATCTTGGTTTTTTCCATCGCGGATTTAGGGTTCTCAGTCGATTAGGGAGCTAAGATTCGAAGGTGAAAGGTTTTGGGTCCGGTGGAGTGAGAAGCAGCTTAGGCTTAGTTTTATCATGTAGGAATCAGAAATAAATGAATAAAGTAAAATAAAATAAAAATAAAATGATTCATATTCTTGGCGGTAGACAGAAGTTTTAAAACATTGCATCGGTGAGAATTGATCATTGATGAGAATTGATCATCGGTGAGAATTTCAACATCGGTGAGAATTTAACATCGGTGAGAATTTCAACATCGGTGAGAATTTCAACATCGGTGATAATTTCAACATCGGTGAGAATTTCAACATCGGTGAGAATTTAACCTCAGTGAGAATTTCAAAATCGGTGATAATTTAACATCGGTGAGAATTTCAACATCGGTGAGAATTTAACATCGGTGAGAATTTCAACATCGGTGAGAATTTCAACATCGGTGATAATTAAACATCGGTGAGAATTTCAACATCGGTGAGAATTAAACATCCCCAGCTCATGCCTAATGTAACTTAACCTATCATAACCTAAAGGTTTAGTGAAAATATCGGCCAATTGATGTTCAGTGCCAATAAATTCAAGAGTAATATCACCTTTTTGATAATGATCTCTCAGAAAATGATATCTTACATCTATGTGTTTGGTTCTAGAGTGAGATACAGGGTTCTTAGATATGTTTATTGCACTAGTGTTGTCAGAGTTAATTGAAACATGTTTAAACTCAAATCCATAGTCCGATAAAGTGTGTTTCATCCACAGAATTTATGCACAGTAACTACCAGCAGCTATATACTCTGCTTCGGCAGTAGACAATGAAACTGAGTTCTATTTCTTACTACACCATGACACTAGGGATTTCCCAAGTAAATGACATGTTCCAAATGTGCTCTTCCTTTTTAACTTACATCCAGAAAAGTCAGCATCTGAATAGCTAGTTAGGTCAAATGATTGTCCTTTTGGATAAAACAAACCTAAATTTATAGTATGATTAAGATATTTAAAAATCCTTTTAACAGCCAGTAAGTATGATTCTTTAGGATTAGCTTGAAATCTAGCGCACATACATACACTGAACATAATGTCTGGTCGACTAGCAGTAAGATAAAGTAAGCTCCCAATCATAACTCTGTAATTGGTTTGATCCACTGGTTTCCCAACTTCATCTGTATCCAACTTACAGGTAGTACTCATAGGTGTATCATTTTCCTTAATTCTATCCAATCCAAAACGTTTTAAAAGATCTTTTGTATATTTACTTTGATTTAAAATAATTCCATCTCTAGTTTGAAAAATTTGAAAACCAAGAAAATACTTAAGCTCTCCCATTAAGCTCATTTCAAATTCATTTTGCATACTTTTTGAAAAATCAGTACATAAAGAGTGTTTAGAAGATCCAAATATAATATCATCAACATAGATTTGTACAAATAAAACATATTTAGAAATTATTTTAATAAAAAGAGTTGGATAAGCAATCCCTTTAGTAAAACCTTTTGAAATAAGAAAATTGTTGAGTCTATCATACCAAGCTCTTGGAGCTTGTTTTAAACCATATAAAGCTTTAGAAAGTTTAAAAACTTGATTTGGAAAATGAGGGTTTGTAAATCCAGGTGGTTGTTCCACAAAAACATCTTCAATTATAAAACCATTTAGAAATTTAATTTTGACATCCATTTGATATAACTTCAAATTCAGATGTGATGCATATGCAAGTAAGATCCTAATAGCTTCCAGTCGAGCTACAGGTGCAAAAGTTTCTCCATAGTCTATACCCTCTTCTTGACTATATCCCTGTGCAACTAGTCCGACTTTGTTTCTAACTATGTTTCCTGATTCATCAACTTTATTTCTAAAAACCCATTTTGTGCCTATTTTCAAGGTTTCCTTGGGTCTGTCAACTAATTCCCATAATTTGTTTCTTTCAAATTGATTTAACTCTTCTTGCATGGATATTACCCAGAATTCATCATTGATAGCATCATTGGTATTTTTGGGTTCTAGCTATGACATAAAAGCTTGATGTTCAACTTGGTTCCTTAGAGAATCTCTAGTTTGTGTTCCTCTATCAAGATAACCAACAACAACATCTAAAGGATGATTCTTTAGAATATTAGTCGATTTGGTAAAGGTTGGACTAGAAACTTCAGGTTCATCTATAGGTTCAGGTTCAACAGAAGCAGATTCTGGAAAAAGTCCAGAACTGGATGTTTTTATAACAGGTTCTTTAGATTTATCATTAAGGTCCAGAATAGACAAATCTTCTTCAAGATTCTCAAGAGAGGTTTTAGGCTCATGTGGACCAGTTTCATTGAATTTGATGTGAACAGATTCTTCCACACATTTGGTTCTCTTATTGAAAACTCTATAAGCTTTACTTGAAATAGAGTAGCCTAGAAAAATTCCTTCATCACTCTTGGATGCAAATTTGTCAATATTGTCTTTGATATTGAGAATAAAGACTTTGCAGCCAAAAACTCTGAAGTAGTTAACCTTAGGTCTCCTATGGTTCCACAAATCATAGGGAGTCCTCTTAAGAACAGGTCTGATCAAGACTCTATTGATAACATAACAAGCTGTATTAATAGCTTCAGCCCAAAAGTAAATAGGTAGTTCATATTCATTGAGCATGGTTCTAGCTATTTCTTGAAGGGTTCGGTTTCTCCTTTCTACTACACCATTTTGTTGGGGTGTCCTAGGGGAAGAGAAATTGTGACGATATCCATTGTGTGAGAAGTAAGAATCAAATTCATGATTTTCAAACTCACGACCATGATCACTTCTTAGGGTTTTAATCTTAAGTCCACTAAGGTTCTCTACAGACTTGGAATATTTAACAAAGTAAGGACAAGATTCACTTTTGTGAGCTAGAAAGTATACCCAAGTATATCTAGAAAAGTCATCTACAAGGACATAGACATAATGCTTCCCATTTAAACTAGAAACTCTTGATGGTCCAAACAAATCCATGTGAACCAACTCAAGTGGTTGAGAAGTTGAGACTTCTTTCTTTGATTTAAAAGAAACTTTGTGTTGTTTTCCCTTTTGACAGGGATTACACACTTTGTCATTTGGGAATTCTAATTTAGGTAAGTCTCTAACTAAGTTTTTCCTAGCCAGTTTTCTGAGTGAGTGAATGTTGCAGTGTCCTAATATTCTGTGCCATAGCCAAGATTCTTTATAAAAAGCATTCAAACAAGAAATATTTTGTTTTGATAAAGAATTTAAATCAACAGCATAAACATTTTCATTCCTTAGAGCAGAAAATACTAAAGAATTTTTGGAGTTAAAAACATCACACGAGTCATTTTCAAACTTGACATTGAAACCATCGTCACATAATTGAGATATACTAAGCAAGTTATATTTAAGTCCATCAACGAATAAAACTTTAGAAATTAATACTGAGTCAGTGTTACCAATCTGGCCTAGGCCGATGATTTTTTCTTTAGAGTTGTCACCAAAGGTGACATGACCTCCATCAACCTTTATTAAGCTCTTGAAGCAAGAATAATCTCTAGTCATGTGTCTTGAGCAACCACTATCTAAATACCATATCTTCTTGTGACAACTCTTCAAGCAGGTCTCCTATAAAATAGATTTAAACAGGAAATGACTTTGGTACCCAGATTTTCTTGGGTCCAGATAGGTTAGCAATCAGGGCTTTAGGTACCCAGATTTGTTTTATTGGTTTTATACAATTAACAGAAGTAACAGATTTTGAAAGATAGACTTTATTTGGTCTATAACAATATGAATATCCTGTTGAAGCATATGAATTTCCAAAACTGGAACTAGCAATATTTTTTCAGACTTAGGAATAAATCGGGTTCTGGTGAACTGTCTCTGTCCTGGTTGGTATCCTAAACCCGTAGCATATCTAGGTGCAACTTGCTTTCCTAGCATTTGAGTTAGAGAATCCTTTCCATTTGTGAATTTTTCTAAATCCTTTCTAAGTTGCTCATTTGACAGTTTCAGTTCTATATTTTACTTTAGTAGTTGAGCATTCTTTTCCTTTTCTATATCAAGATCAGATTTATGCTTAACACTTAAAGCATACTGTTTCTTTAAACCTTTGTATTTGTCTTTAAGCTCATTACAGGTTTCTTCCAACATATCACAATACTCAAATAGTTCAGATTTTGACATGTTTTCCAAATTAGAATCATCTCCAGAATAATATAAATTTAAAACAGGAGTGTCAGATGTTACCTCAGACGTATTTGTCATGAAACACATGTTGGCTCGATTCCTTTCAGAGTCCGAAGATTCAGCTTCACTAGTGCTGTCTTCTGAAGCACTCCAGGTAGCCTTCATGGATTTCTTGTACTTCTTGTCTTTGTAATAATATTTCTTTTTGAATTTTAACTTTGGACAGTTGGCTTTGATATGTTCTTTTCGCTTGCATTCATAGCAGACAACTTCATCAGTTCTGTCATCCTTCTTCCAATCCTTTTTCCATTTGCCTTGTTGATCATACTTTCCTTTGTAATTTGTTTTCCTAAAGAATTTCTTTTTCCTATAAAACTTCTTGAATCTCCTGGCTATTTGAGCCATCTCGGCATCACTGTCAGATTCTTAATTTTCACTCGTTGAACTCTCAGTCTCCATTTGTAGTTTATCCTTGTCTTTACTCTTAAAGACAGTAGTTTTAAACGCTACAGATTTTCTTTTGGGTTCCTCATCTTCTTCTTTATTTACTTTAAGCTCTTCTTCATACATCATCAGCTTACCAATTAACTCCTTGACAGGCAGTGCTCCAATGTCACAGGATTCTCTAATTGAAACGGATGTACCTCTCCATCTATCTGGAAAACATCTCAGTATTCTCATAATTTGTTCTTTTACAGGAACAATCTTTCCGAGTGAGCTCATTGTGTTTACTATCTCATTGAACCTGAGATACATGTCAGAAATAGGTTCATCAGGCTTCATTTTGAAATTATCATATTTAATAGTATAAGTTTTTAATCTCATTTCTTTAACATTAGTTGTTCCTTCTGGAGAAACAGCCAAGGTATCCCAAATTTCAAAAGCAGTTTTGCATGCAGAAATTCTGTTGAATTCTTCATCTCCTAGATCACAGTACAGAGCATTCATAGCTTTACAATTATTATTGTAAGCAGTCTTTGTAGATTCATCCCAAGTTGATCTATCAGTAGTGGGAATTTTGTATTCAGATTCAATAGAAGTCCAAATATCAAAACTCATGCTTTCTAGATGAATTTTCATTTTAAGTTTCCACTGAGCATAGTTATTTCCATTAAATAAAGGTGGCCGGTTAGTAGCAGCACCCTCAAGTCTATTATCCATTATAAACAAAATTTAAAGAGATAAAAATTTATAAATAACAGAAATTTTAAGAACTTTACAATACAACTAAAATCACAGTTGAAAACAGAGTAATTTAGAAGATATTAAAAACCCTATGATACCAAATGTTGGTCGGAGTGGACACTCAAGAGGGGGGTGAATTGAGTTCCAATTAAAATTTTTGCTAAAAACAATTTCTATTAAAATCCCTCAATTTCAAAAACAGATTAAACTGTAGTGAATTTATACAGATTATAAAGGTTCAATTAGTTTCTCAAAGATTGATTAGTTCTCAGTTAACTTAATCTTATGATTAATTTAACTTTTGAAACTAACTTACTGGTTTACAATAAATATAAACACTTGCGAGTTTAACTATCAAAGTAGCTTTGAAATTAAATTATATTTCAAAGTAATAGCAGCGGAATATGAAATAAATATGTACTATATGGATATCAAATTTAACTAAAAACACAGAGGAGTTAACCAAGAGGTTCAGTCTCAAGCCGAGACTTAGTCCTCTCAAAAGTTTATAAAAGGATGATCCACACCCTGGATCAGGGTTCAACAGTTTACAACTGTCCAGGTCCAAGACCTCTACCACTGTTATTCGTGGGAATCAAAACAACAGCAAACAGATGTCCAGGTCACACACAACCTCTACCACTATCCATAGTGGGAAAATGAATGAAAATATAGTGAGTGAGGATTTACAAATCCTCTAGTTAAGGTTCAGGAGACAGTGTGTGTGTAAGATACAACAGATAACACATACTTCTCTTAATGTAAAAAGTAAATCACAAAGATAAAGATTTAGAGATTAGAAATGGCTCTAGTGATCTTCGTGCAGCTCTTGACTCCTTTTGTTGATTAGAATTCATTCTGAGTCTTCTTCTGGTTTTTGTCTGGAAAACAGAGTATCATCTGTTTCCTTGACTTCCAGGTTCAGCTTGCTTATCGGCTCAAAGAATGAAGAGTTTTGTGTAGTTCTTCTTTAGCATAGATTGCTCGATGTATGCTCTATGTTCTGGAGGCTGGTAGTAGTAGTCTCGTGAGTGAAAGTTCTCCAGTTGATCTTGGCACGTTTTGAGCTTGATCACAAGTGTGTTCTATGTGCTTGATCTCTTCAAGTCTATTGTCTCTCACACACCTTTTTGATACATACACGATGTCCTTTTTATGCCCCCTTTTTTTGTCTTTCTGAGAAGAAGGAATGATTATAATTTTTGATCGTACTTGGTACGGTTTCCTGAAATGGCAACATAAATCATTTAATAACATTAAATGCATCAAAAGTAACAAATGTAACCGTTAGTATAATAAACAAATAGTGTCGAGTTCATTATAGGTAGCCGTTTGTTTGTAGACGTGTACGGTTGACTCGGTGTAGGATCTTCCATCGGTAGCTCTTCAAACTCTTATGGGTGGCTCTTATCGGTAGATCTTATCGGTAGCTCTTATCGGTAGCTCTTATCGGTAGCTCTTATCAGTAGCTCTTATTGGTAGCTCTGTGCATCGGTAGATCTGTGCATCAGTAGCTCTCTGTGCATTGGTTGCTCTGTGCATCGGTAGCTCTGTGTGCATCGGTAGCTCTGTGTCCATCGGTAGCTTTGGCTATCGGTAGCTCTGGCTATCGGTAGCTCTGGCTATCGGTAGCTCTGGCTATCGGTAGCTCTGGCTATCGGTAGCTCTGGCTATCGGTAGCTCTGGCTATCGGTAGCTCTGTGTGTCTTATGCAAACCACATCTAATTTACTTAGAACTGTTTCAAAGCTTGTATAAACAAGGATAATCGAGATTAACATAAATTAGAGATTATTTAAACATTATTATTAACTTGATCACTGATTTGAAAGAATTAAAATGTAGATCAACAGTAATTGAGAATAGCATAATATATGAACACATAATTGGGATTATCAAAACAGGTGAGGTCAACAATAAGTTCAAATGTATTCTCAAATCCCATTCAGTTTTCTTAACCTTATCCAACCCCATAAACCTTAGAGGCTTAGTTTTAGCGATCTTGAATACCCTTTGTGGATTTTTATGCCATTGGGTTCATTTGATTACGTTTCTATAACTTAAGGTTGCCATATCCTCCATTATTTCTATTCTTCTCTTATTATTTCATTCTCAATGAGATATAATAGTGATATTGGCTAGAATTTAAGAGAGAAATAGTTAATAATATTTTAATGGATGATGGATTTTAGGTTTTATATAGGATTAGTGTTATTTTTTTTTATTTTGATCTTGGATTCCTTATTTTATTAGCATTTTGATTATTCAGGATTTATTTTGAGGTTGGTGATTCAAATTATCACGATTTAGGTTTTTGGGTAAGGATTTGAAATTAAACTAATGAATATAATTAATTAGTCTAAATAAAAATCTGGAAAAGTGGATCAAATATGGTTTAAAAGATTTTTTTCCACTGTTAATGTTATGTTGTTGTTTGATTGATTATAATGATAGCATGTTGTTGTGTTTTAACGGTGTTGTAGTTGTTTTGATAATTTTTTTTTCAATTTATAGTTAAATGAAAATGAAAATGAGATAAAAAATTGGAAATCCAAAATTTATTTTTTGATATTGTTGTGTGATTCATGAGATAATAATTTAGAAAAATACATGGAAATTGGACTTTTTTTTAATTCATTTTATTACTAAAATTATTATGATAGAAGAAGAGGTTCTATTGTGGATTTTTGTTATGGAGGTTCAATGCGATTGGTGTGGTTGGAATAATTTATTGATGTGAAGGTGGTAGAGATGATTATATAAGCCATTATTGGTTCATTGATGTGGAAGTGTGATGAAGTTATTGTGGTTTTTGTGTTATATTTTCTTGCAGATATGCAATAAATAAAGAATTAATTTATGAATTAAATAATGTGGGAAGGGAATGGGTTATTCCAAATAACTGAAGTACTGAACATAATGTTCTTTAAGGGTAAACAATGTTATGCAATAAATGGATAAGAAAAGTGATAAGTGTGGTAAATAGTTAGTGATTTATGTGAAATGAGTAGTATTGGAATTAATTTGAACAATATATAAAAGTGGTTAGTAAATGATTAATATAGAAGTTATATTGATATGAAATGGGAATAAGTTTTGTGTTTTTCATGTGGATGATGCATGGTTATGGAGTTAACTTATTATGTGTCTATATGTGGATGGGATTTTTGTTATGTGGTAATGAGATGTGGTTTTAGGGGTGTTTTTATAGAGTTTATCCTATAATTACCTTGTATGATTATTATATATATATTTTAATTATTTTATTTTTTATATAAAACCACTCAAGTTGGATAATATTATTGATTCCCATATGTGGTTTTTTGGTTTCATCTATACCCTCAACACCCATGATGTGGGTTATATAGATGACTAACTACTCCTTTATCTCACTCTCTTTTTGTAACACCCCAGGTAAATAAAGAATATGACATTTTCTTATTTATCCATATTTGTGAATAAAATATTAATATGACTTTAAAGGGGACGCTATGCTCGATGGCATACCCAACACGCAACAATGAGTTTCTTGGGAATCTTACGTTGCACTCTAATAATAAAATAATATTATTTTAAATGGTAGTTAACATGTAGCCGTTGTATTGGCGGGAATGGATAGAAATAACTAAAATATGATTATATATGATTATATATGTTTTTACATTTATCCAATAAAAGATAAAGGCTTAAAATATGGAAAGAATTCAATTTTAGGCACATATGCCCTAGTTTTCACTAAAGGTTCACTTATCGCCTTTTGATGGCGAACCGTCATTAAATATAGTTTTGTTCAGTCTTATACATTCTATTGGACCAAAATAAAACTCTTCTTAAGAATTGAGACATCAAAATTTACTTTGTGTAAAGTTTTGGTATCTTTCCGATAAAGTTCATTTTTTAATGATATTATATATGATACCATACAGTAATTAAAATACTATTATGTATCATTATGTTTTAATTCCATTAAATATGAAATAGAAATGGAAGTAGCATTAATGCGTACGTACGGCTTACCGTCTACATGAACGGTACATTTCATTTCTTATCTCAAAATATTATGTACTATTATAAATACATATATATAATGGATATATATGATGTATTATACATCTAAATGATTAATATAATTCTGGAATTAAAATATACATACCTCTCATATAGTTTTAATTCCATGAATACGACATAGAAATGAAAGTAGCGTTCATGCGTACGTACGGCTTACCGTCTCCATGAACGGTGCATTTCATTTCTTTCCTCTAAATGATTATGTGATATTATAAATACATGTATATGCTGGATATATATGATATATATGATATCCAAATCAGGAATGTCATTCTGGATATAAAGAACCTTTGACCACACGAACAACATGTAATTGTAAGAAGTCCACTTTCGACTTAAGAACCAAATATCGACAAAACAATCATTATTAACTTAATGATTACATAATGTTTATAACATGGAAATAAGTGATATAAAAGGAATAATAAGCTTGAAAAAGGTTCTTAATCAAGTAGAAATTAAATCAAGTTTATTATTCAGGAGAATAAAGAACGATCGAGTCAAGTCGGACCCGAGGTAAGGGATCCTACTCCTCTCTTTCTTTTTAAGTACACTCTTTTATGTCATTCCTTCTAAGCTCATATTTCTTGTGATTGGGATGTTATTTTATATTACTCTTACTGTAATTTTTATGTTCATATGATGAGATACCCTATTCTCTCTCATCAATCCATTTTGGAAGTTTTGAGTGGCGCCGTTATGCTACCGAATTTTCGTAAGAGATCTAACCTCTCTCTTTCTCTTTAAGTACTCTCCTTTATGTCACTTCTTTTAAGCTACACTTTTTTTATGATGGGGGATGTTATTTTATATTCCTCTTGCTGTACATTTTATTGTAATGAGATTAGATACCCTATGTGATCTCATCAATCCATTTTTGGATGTTTTAAGTGGCGCCGTTAGGCTGCCGAGTTTTCGTAAGGGATTTTTCATCTCACTTTTATTCCTGTGAGATTTATGCTACATTTGCCACAATTTCATTTGAGTAGTTTATGTACTGCCCATTATTACAATCCTTTTGTAATATAATTCCATTTATGGGTGAATATGTGTGAATGACCTTTTATTGTTTTACACTTAATATCCAATTATATTGGGTGTATTTATATTTGTCACACATAATTTTGAGATTGATTTATCCTTAATTTAAGGATACCTTCTTTATAAGGGATTTCATCACATTTTACATCCCTATTGAGACTTCATTGTTGTTATGCACCAATTCACTCTTATATGGTGTATATACTGTCCTTTGGAATATTATATCATGAATCCATTTATTCTCATGATATTATAAAGTTCTGATTAAATGTTATTCCTCAATTATAGTATTCAAGTGTCTCTAATTTTGGTAAAAACCCTTTAACCAAAATATCGCTTTAAATGTTTTAATGATTTGTTCTTATTAATATCCATGTTTTCAAAATGGTTTTAAGGATTTATTTATATGGATATTAATGGTTTAAAATGTTAAAAACTTCAAGGTGGTATGTGACACTTTGATTCAAAAATCTCCTTATTAAATGTTTTAAATGGTTTTGGAAATGGTTTCTTTTTGAACGGATTCATTATTTCAATATACTAAAATGTTATATTGTGATTGAAATGTGGAAATGTTATGTTTCCTTTATGCATGTTTTATGTGATACGTTTATGTTATGGTTCTTGGGAATTGTTATGAAAATGGGTGGTTCCGTGATAAACTAAGGGCGGGTGAGCCCGATATAGCTGTCCAATGCATTGGGTAACGCGAAGGAGTGAAACATTAAGGTTTCTCTAAAGAGATTTAGGGAATATACTATGATGGGTATTCCAAAACGTAACCAAGAGGGTTACTCCCTATGTAAGAATGTTATGAATTCCTCAAGTTACCTTTTATGTCTTATGTTTTCTATGATTTATTCATGATTTGATGAGGTATGTTAAAGTGCCTATGTTTTATGGGTAAAGTATGATTTTCATTCTTATGTATACATATACTCATGATTCCTTTCCATATTTTTATATCCCTTACTGAGCTTTTTATGCTCATCCCAAGTTTTTGAAATGTTTTTCACAGGTCAAGGGAAGGGTACATGATGTGATGATAGTGTCAAGGATGTGTCAAGAAAGAATCCATGTTTTATTTTAAATATGTTTCCGTTGATGGGAAGAATAAATACTGTCTTTTATGTAACCACTTTGTCTAAATGTGGAATGTAATGCAAGTTCCATGATCTAATTTTCTAAAACTCTAAACCTGAAAAGATCCTCAATGTGTAATCTTGTAATAACTCAAGATTAAGTAACGTTTAAGGCTGGGGCCTTATAGTTGGTATCAAAGGTCGGTTTAGATAACTTTAGAGGTTAGGGTATTTTCTAAGCACAAGTGACATTTCCATAATGGTTAGGATTTCAGAAAGAGTCATAGTTTTAGATAAAGGGAATGAGTAAGTATATCTTAGTGTTTATCTTCCTCATTAGTACATGATGGTTATGTTGATATACTCACACTGACCTTTTTGGTTTTAGTAAATGGCTGTATCTAGCAGGCACCAAAGTGACAATGGGTTTGAAGGAAACTATGGCGGTTCTCTGATTAAGAGACTGGATGAGATGGGGGATTCAATGAGGAATCTCATGGTTGTTCTAAACCAACTATCAAGGAGTCATGATCAACCACTTCAACCTTGGTGAGTTCTCTAATGCATCATGTACGAGATGGCCAACTCGATGTGGAAATTCAGGTAATAATTATTAAGGTAACCATTAGGGTTTATATGATCCTTACTTTTTAGGTAATTATGGGTTACTCTATGATATGATGGAAAATGAAAGGAATGAGATAAACTTGAGGTTAAAATATGTTATGATCATTTTTGAATATTTTATCTCGTTTTGGGGGATGTTTTAAGAATTATATAGTTTTGGGAAAAGGATAACACGCAGACCATGTGACAACCCGTCGTGTCGGACAAAGCTGCGGGAATCGAACCCACAACCAAAGTGCGACTGGTATTTATCACGTACCACTGGACTACGTGAAGTCCCTGGTTAGTTTGACTGATTCTTTCTATTTATATGATTTTATGAATTAAGAGTAAGTTTATTTTGGGTTATTTATGAAAATTATTAACCTATAATGTAGGATATGTGATTAGGTTAATTACTTTTCAATACGAGACTTTAGGAGCAACTGGTGTTGTTTGGAGATAAATGTTACGATTTAACTTGGAAGACTATGTGACTAAATCCTTCAAATATTTTGGTTTCAACCTTAGTTTGGTTTACTTTGAAGAATTTTATGGACAAATTGTTTATCTAATGGTCCTCGTTGAACTTTGGGTTTTGTTGGACAAATTTTGGAGATTAAGCATAGATTTTCTTTTTAAAAAGGGTTATCCTTTTCTGGATTATCTGATCTTGTACTAGCCTTTTTGGTTTTGGTTTTGGTTAAAGTATAAAGACATGGGAAGTATATAGTTCTCTTTTTTGGATTAGGTGATTCTCTAGAAGTTGATTATAGTACTCTTAATGTGAACAAGTCTTCCTAAATACTCGTCTTTTGGAGAAAATATGGGTTTTTGTAAGGAATCTAATAATAGTTTAAAGTCAACATGATAAGTGATTATGTTTCCTTATGAATAAATTCCTCAATAAAAAGTAACTTAAAACAAAAATGTTGTCTATAAACTTTTCCTACTGGGGAATCGAATACCATTTAACCCATCACAAGTTTGTGATTTTCTCGTGGTTAACTTTCTCCTAAACATGTTTTCTATCACTCTCCATCAGAACATGACCCTTTGTTTTTTCCTCCATGTCCATATTTTCATACTTGGAATCCTAGTATGGGTTAACTCGGGTGACCTTTGTACTTATCTTTCTTTATTTTAAAGTGATTGTTTTACCGACTCTTGTTCCGATGTGGGACTTTCAAGGATGCTTCCAAGCTCAATTTTAAAAATTGCGAGGACGCAATTCCCAAAAGGGGGGAAGGATGTAACACCCCAGGTAAATAAAGAATATGACATTTTCTTATTTATCCATATTTGTGAATAAAATATTAATATGACTTTAAAGGGGACGCTATGCTCGATGGCGTACCCAACACGCAACAACGAGTTTCTTGGGAATCTTACGTTGCACTCTAATAATAAAATAATATTATTTTAAATGGTAGTTAACATGTAGCCATTGTATTGGTGGGAATGGATAGAAATAACTAAAATATGATTATATATGTTTTTAAATGTTTTTACATTTATCCAATAAAAGATAAAGGCTTAAAATACAGAAAGAATTCAATTTTAGGAATATATGCCCTAGTTTTCACTAAAGGTTAACTTATCGCCTTTTGATGACGAACCGTCATTAAATATAGTTTTGTTCACTCTTATACATTCTATTGGACCAAAATAAAACTCTTCTTAAGAATTGGGACATCAAAATTTACTTTGTGTAAATTTTCGGTATCTTTTCGATAAAGTTCATTTTTTTAATGATATTATATATGATACCACACTGTAATTAAAATACTATTATGTATCATTATGTTTTAATTCCATTAAATATGAAATAGAAATGGAAGTAGCGTTCATGTGTACGTACGGCTTACCATCTCCATGAACGGTACATTTCATTTCTTATCTCAAAATATTATGTACTATTATAAGTACATATATATAATGGATATATATGATGTATGATACATCTAAATGATTAATATAATTCTCGAATTAAAATATACATACCTCTCATATAGTTTTAATTCCATTAATACGACATAGAAATGAAAGTAGCGTTCATGCGTACGTACGGCTTACCGTCTCCATGAACGGTGCATTTCATTTCTTTCCTCTAAATGATTATGTGATATTATAAATACATGTATATGCTGGATATATATGATATATATGATATCCAAATCAGGAATTTCATTCTGGATATAAATAACCTTTGACCACACGAACAACATGTAATTGTAAGAAGTCCACTTTCGACTTAAGAACCAAATATCGACAAAACAATCATTATTAACTTAATGATTACATAATGTTTATAACATGGAAATAAGTGATATAAAAGGAATAATAAGCTTGAAAAAGGTTCTTAATCATGTAGAAATTAACTCAAGTTTATTATTCAGGAGATTAAAGAACGATCGAGTCAAGTCGGACCCGAGGTAAGGGATCCTACTCCTCTCTTTCTTTTTAAGTACACTCTTTTATGTCATTCCTTATAATCTCATCTTTCTTGTGATTGGGATGTTATTTTATATTACTCTTACTGTAATTTTTATGTTCATATGATGAGAGAACCTATTCTCTCTCATCAATCCATTTTGGAAGTTTTGAGTGGCGCCGTTAGGCTGCCGAATTTTCGTAAGAGATCTAACCTCTCTCTTTCTCTTTAAGTACTCTGCTTTATGTCACTTCTTTTAAGCTCCACTTTTTTATGATGGGGGATGTTATTTTATATTCCTCTTGATGTAAATTTTATTTTAATGATATGAGATACCCTATTTGATCTCATCAATCCATTTTTGGAAGTTTTAAGTGGCGCCGTTAGGATGCCGAGTTTTCGTAAGGGATTTTTCATCTCACTTTTATTCCTGTGAGATTTATGCTACATTTGCCACAATTTCAATTGAGTGGTTTATGTACTGCCCATTATTACACTCCTTTTGTAATATAATTCAATTTATGGGTATTTACATATTTATTGTACGACACTTCTTCAATGGGGTGTACTTTTCGAAAGTTACCCAAGTCGGTAAGGGAACCTTTCACCCTCCTCATTTTAAAAGACTTCGTTTGTTATGTCTTTTAATTCACATACTATTATGTTGGGATATGTTCTTATATATCCTGATTGATGTAAATTTTATGTCCAAGTGTTGAGATTCCCTTTTTATCTCTCATCAACTCATTTTTTGAATTTTTGAAGTGACGCCGTTTAGGCTGTCGAATTTTACCAAGGGAACGTTTTAACCCAATTTCGATTTCTTTGGGTTCAACATGTAGTTATTGAATATGTCATCCTTTGAATATGTGTGAATGAACTTTTATTGTTTTAAACTTAATATCCAATTATATTGGGTGTATTTATATTTGTCACACATAATTTTGAGAATGATTTATCCTTAATTTAAGGATACCTTCTTTATAAGGGATTTCATCACATTTTACAACCCTATTGAGACTTCATTGTTGTTATGCACCAATTCACCCTTATATGGTGTATATACTGTCCTTTGGAATATTATATCATGAATCCATTTATTCTCATGATATTATAAAGTTCTGATTAAATGTTATTCCTCAATTATTGTATTCAAGTGTCTCTAATTTTGGTAAAAACCCTTTAACCAAAATATCGCTTTAAATGTTTTAATGATTTTTTCTTATTAATATCCATGTTTTCAAAATGGTTTTAAGGATTTATTTATATGGATATTAATGGTTTAAAATGTTAAAATCTTAAAGGTGGTATGGGACACTTTGATTTAAAAATCTCCTTATTAAATGTTTTAAATGGTTTTGGAAATGGTTTCTTTTTGAATGGATTCATTATTTCAATATAATAAAATGTTATATTGTGATTGAAATGTGGAAATGTTATGTTTCCTTTATGCATGTTTTATGTGATACGTTTATGTTATGGTTCTTGGGCATTGTTATGAAAACAGGTGGTTCCGTGATAAACTAAGGGCGAGTGAGCCCGATATAGCTCTCCAATGCATTGGGTAACGCAAGGGAGTGAAACGTTAAGGTTTCTCCGAAGAGATTTAGGGAATATACTATGATGGGTATTACAAAACGTAACCAAGAGGGTTACTCCCAACGTAAGAATGTTATGAATGCCTCAAGTTACCTTTTATGTCTTATGTTTTCTATGATTTATTCATGATTTGATGAGGTATGTTAAAGTGCCTATGTTTTATGGGTAAAGTATGAATTTCATTCTTATGTATACATGTACTCATGATTCCTTTCCATATTTTTATATCCCTTACTGAGCTTTTTATGGTCATACCAAGTTTTTGAAATGTTTTTCACAGGTCAAGGGAAGGGTACATGATGTGATGATAGTGTCAAGGATGTGTCAAGAAAGAATCCATGTTTTATTTTAAATATGTTTCCGTTGATGGGAAGAATGAATACTGTCTTTTATGTAACCACTTTGTCTAAATGTGGAATATAATGCAGGTTTCATGATCTAATTCTCTAAAACTCTAAACCTGAAAAGATCATCAATGTGTAATCTTGTAATAACTCAAGATTAAGTAATGTTTAAGGCCAGGGCCTTATACTTTTAGACTTGGTGTAGTTATGTAGTGACATGACAGTGATGTGGAGATGTATTAGAGATGCGATGATGATGTGTTTATGTTATGGTGGATATATGGTATATGGTTATATATAAAGAAAATATAGTTATACAGTTATGATATGTTGTATGTGGTTCTGGTATATGGTATGAAGTTGTGGTAGGAGGTTTCAGTATGTGCATACACAAGGAATGGAAGCACCAGGATGTTTTCCATTAGGATATGAGGGTGACTAACTAAGTGGGGATTAAAGTACAATTTACCTTTGGGATATATTTACATTATGACTAAATTATTTTACTTGTATATAAATTTGGATAGTGGTCATTGATGAGATGGAATGTACTTGACTTCGGATAGGTAATGAGTAAGTTTAAATATTTATTCACTAAGGATTTAATATAATTATTCTATATTGGAATGATAGTTTCTTGGGAGGATCCTATTAAGAATAATTTTATACTCATACTCACTTCTATATGCAATTTTAATAGATTTTCAATTTTTTTCAGTGATTGGGTTGGAAATTTCATGTTTGTGGTGTGGTGTTTGTTTGGCATTGGTGGATTTTATGTTATAAGATAAGTTTTCATTTTGGTATTCACTTTGGAGACTTTATATTCCTTTATAAAATTACATGAATTATGTGATAATTTTTGGGATTGTTTTATTTTTTATATTTTACAGAGTTTTAATTCTTTGGTGGGTGTTTATTTGTTATTATGACATAATGAGGGAAATGCATCACATATGTATCTTTTATACCCTTGGAACTAGTCACCAACCAATTAATTGTTGGAGGTGGGATTTGGGGGTCACTTTTATCATCACCATCATTCAATAAGTTGTTCTAGTGGGGAAATGTGGTGACATAGTGGTATCAGATATCTTATTGAGGGTTATTAATAGAGTTTGGAGTTATATGCTCGTGAAGATTACATTGGTTTAGTAGGGAAACAATATTACTCTAGATTAGCATGTCAAATAGGCAAGGGATACTATCTAGGATATAGAAAAGTCCCATATGATTTTAGGTAAGGAAATTAAGTCAAAATAATATGCTAAAGTGAGATTATATTGATTCTGGGGTATAAACCTAGGTGTGGTACATGCATCATAACTGTTGTGATTGTGTTTGAATTAAGGAATATGTCTGAGAAATTAAACTGAATATAATTAATTCTTTAAATTAAGTCTATATACCTGGATTAGGAATTCTTATCTTCATTTGTATATATAATTGGTGGGAAAAAACCTTTTGTGGTTTAGGTTAGTGAGGCATACCCAAATATTCCATCAGATGATATTCAAATTGACCCAGAGGATGATGATTCTTAGAGGAATGCATTTTATGAGTTTCAATGTTAGATTTTGTTTGAAATATGAGGGTTCATTAACCGATAATGAAACAAAATTGTGACTAAAGGATATTGATAATGTATTTAATCTGATATAAGTGTTGGATAAGCATTTAATTTTTTTTTAGTTAGCTTATTGAGAGGTAAAACTTGTAAGTGGTTGGAACTCTATCTTGGTGATTAATATTTCAGAGGTGATGTGATAAAATTTCAAGAGTCAATTCTAGAATATGTTTTTCTCAATGAATATGACATAAATAAGGGGTTTTCACCCACTAATAAGGGATCACAAGAATTTTAGATCTTGGATCATAGTTTATAATCATTTATTGTTATAATCTATATCTTTTTACAGATGATGGGGTGAGGGTGTGGAATTTTGAAGAGTCTTTACATCTATATATCTATAATTAGGTCACTCTTCTCATGGTGTTGATGTATATATATGCGTTGATAACTTATGAGTTTATTGATAATATGTTGGTGTGGATGGGTTGATCTTGAGAGGAAATTCATCAGAGATTTATAAGGAGTATAACTATGGATAAAGGTTCTCTCTTTTTAAGAAATTTGAGGCTTCTATCTATGATGTGTCAATATTAGGCTTCCTTATCCCATTTATTTGGATTTGGTAGCTCACAAACTTATATTTAGATATTTTTTGTGGTTTTCTTTTTCAGTGTTTGAAATTGACATAAAAAATATCAGTGTGTGACCTTTATTGTGAGTCGGTGTGGGGATAGTGATTAGTTTTATGTGTAGCATCAATAGTATATATGTCCATAGAATTCTAGAATCAAGTGAACTGATGGGGAATATAGTGTATATCCTAGAGATATTCTCTATAATTAGGGACCATAAGAAGAGCATAGACAAGATGATGGAATTCATTAAGGGAGGTTAGGAAGAGGTGCAGGATGCGGAAACTTTCATGCTATAGAGTTTCCAACACCTAGTGAACCAGATGTCATTCAATATACTATTTATATCCACTATACATTGTCATATTCTTTGATTAATTTGGGATATTTACACTCATTTTATTACACGTGTCTTATTCTAAGCATTGAGACTCAGGGTGGATATTATTTCCCTTCCCTTCTTATTGACCACATTTGTTGGTGGTCAGTTGAGTTTGGTAGTGGGCTATCAGGGATGTGAACTAATGATGGGGAAACATCATTCAATCAATGAGTTTTTATTATTTTTTATATAACTATATGATTCAAACCTTGTCATGGATTGGTTATTTTTAGTATAGGTTGTTATCAGTTTTTATCAAAGTTGAGTGGTCTTCTCTGATGTAGAGAGTGTACATGTGATGTTCATTTAGAAACCATGATTATTAGATATATCATTGATGTTTGGATAATATTTCATCATTATTGGATGATTTGATGATGGATTTTAAGGAAGTATAGGTTGTAGGTAATTTGAGATTCATGGAGGGGTTTTAGGTTGTTTTTATTAAAGTATATGTGACATTACCCCTCCATATGATGTCACAACCTGACCCATCAAGTCCTACTTGGCTGGTGGTAAGCTGAGAATGACACCCCAAGACCGCCTCTAATAGGATAGGGGTTAGTGACTATCACCAAGTAGGCATATCACATACATGGGAGGACTTATCCTAAAGAACATATACACACAAACATTTCTCCATACCCCATTATAATATAGAAAAGATAATCAGATCAGAATATAAATGAATGCATAAAAACTATCCCACATCAAAGTACATCAAGAAGTACAACAAAATTAAAAAGGGCCCAATAAAAGCCCACCAAAACTATAAGAGAACCAAAAATACTAACAATAATGGGGTAAATACCCTAAAATAATTTATGGAACCATCTGAGGTGTGTCTAGAACAACTAAGCTCCACCCACTTCTAATCCACCTTGGAATCCATAAAAAATCATGTTTTCTACATAATAAACAATACATGTGGGAAGATTCCATACAAGGGTGAGTATAAACATACCCAATAGGACACCCCAAAATCACAAAACAAAAAAGTATCAAGTGGGAGTTATTTATGAATCACAAACCTAAGGGAATTAACAAGATAAACTGTATATACTCAGAGGTAGACACCAAGTCTCAAGGTGAGGTAATGTCCTCCTTGTCATCCTAGGATTCTACTAGAGGCTCAAAGGTAACATCCTTATGAGAGAACTCACTCATCAGATCATGCTATACTGATGGCAATCATCTAAGAGTACATGATCCTAAAGTCTTTATATGAATAAGAAACAAGAAAACTAAGAGGGATCATCTAATATACTCACTTGATCATACTAAAACTTATCTGAAAACAATATATATCAATACATAGACAGAGGATCACACATAGGGACAATGAGGGACACCTAAACCTATCTGGATTAAATCACTAGGAAAGGGATCAAACACCTAGGTACATAGGTCCCATGATACCAAAACCCTATCTTGGGAGGAATATGGGAATGAGGATCAAACCCCTAGGCCTTATAGAGGGACACCTGCTCCAATATATTGAGTGGATATTATGTCTAATTATTAGGACAATATACCACACTGAACCCTCATGGAGGCAGACTGAGAATAGTCACTCTATAATAATAAAAGGAGGGAATCCACCCATTGTAATATATTTTAAGGGAATTCAACCAAGCTCATATCATAACTAGTATGATAAGATTAAGGGATCTAATTTTTACTTAAAGGAGTAGGTGCCATGTCCCATGGGGTAAATGACATGTCTCTCTAGGTTTGGAACTTCATGTGTACTACTATCTCACACATCATGACTTTATCTAGATCCATGTCATGATATTTTATGATAAATGGTGTGTATAAGTTAGGTCAACACTTGGAATGTTCCATATTTTCAAGACCATATATTTTTAAAGTACCCTAGGTGTAGGGTCTCGTCCAAAACATGGTGTGTGTTATCTACCTAAGACCATGTAATTTCTGAAGTACATGGGTTGTAGCTCATCACATACAATGTATAGGTCTACATGGCCTCCTAGTAATGTACTCTATATATACTATAAACTAGTCATCTAAGGATCACAAAGCATGTTGGATTCCCACACGATCTGTGATATTTAATTCAACATGAAACCCTAGCTTCCATATAGAAGAGACTTCACAAAATGTGTTATTATAAACTACACATCATGTACATTAGAATTTAACAAAAATTATAGACTATTCACGTGTCTTAACTTATGTCACCACCAAATTCACTCCAGCTATGAATCATGTCTATAAAAACCTAGATATGAGTTAACTAAGCCTTCATTGTCACTAGTGGACAGATTCTAGACATATATAGATTGAAAGACACCTTTTTTCCATCCTGAAACAACCACATGATCCAACTCATAGGAAATCCACTTTCCTCAATAACCGCAGATCAGCACCATCATCAGTGGCCAAATTATAGCAATCATTTTCTTTGAAATACCCATCGCTACTCCTCTGGAGATATCTGCTCAATTCAGATTATGGATCCACCATTTCCCAAAACATCATTGGATTCCTATCATTGCTTCCACAAAACTATCATTTCTATAAAACCCAAATATAAACCCTTGAAAATGATCTATTATTCCAAATAATGAACACACAATGGTCGGTCCACTTCTGTATCATTGAATCATTGGTAGACCAAAATGTTTTTCACCAACACTGAAGAAAAGAGGGAGAAAGGAACATAACACAAAGTGAGATTTAATATATGGTTGTGTTTATTTTGACATCATTGTAGAAATCTAAATAATGGGTCTATTATCAAATCAAAAAAGATCAATAGGAAATAAATATCAAATTCCTATATCTAGGATGAGAAAACAACCATTGGAAAAACCAATTAAGAACAATACATGAATTAATTTAGAAGGAATTAAATCACATTTTTCTCAAACTATAAATGGGGATTAAACCAATTTTTTTCCTAACATGGGTTTGGACCGATCATTAGTGAATAATGAATCCACATCGATATCATTGATGAAATCCACAATATTCATCTATAGATCTACAAAATTCCTTGTGAATTTATTATTGATCCTCGATCCCAAGATCACCCGCCAATGCAAACTCCACCAGAGCACTATCTACCCTCTTATTACATCCCAGGTTATTAAAATAACCCTAGGGAAATTGAAAAGAGATGTTTATAAAGTGGAATCCATTAATTTTTTTGATTAAATAACAATTAAATTAATATTTTTTTAATTAATTTAATATTCCCATGAAGATAATCTACTAAAAAAATTGATTCCAACTTGAATTATTTCATGAATAGGGTAAAACCTGTGATCATACTTTAATGAAGGTCTTGGTTTTCATATCAAATACACTATTTATAAGATATCCAATTATTTATAAAAAACTATTGATATGTGATATATTAAATTTAATATTTTTAATATATCAACACTGAGGCTCCATGAGACCTATAATTATATGTTGACTCTATGTATTACTTAGGATTTTTTTTCTAAAATACATAAAATTGTTAAACAAAAATTATAGAGCCATTACATTCTCCCCACCTTGAAGAATTTTTACCCCAAAAAGAATAAAATAATTTAAATAAGTGTGGATATTGAGCTCTCATCTAGATCTAAAAATACCATGATCTATCCTAGAGGTTCCCATGATACCAAAAAACACACACCGAAGGAAAAATTTCCCATGAAAGGTCCTCATCTATTAGTTGTCAAACACATTTGGGAACCGCAAAAAGGAAACTCCATCATCAATGTCTAGCTCATCAAAGATGAGAATATAAAATGGTTTGTGAACATATCTCTTTAGTAGTGACACATGAAATATATCATTTACCCAATGTAACTATGGTAGTAGTTTCAAGTGTTAATCCAACTGCCAACGAGCCCGTACCCGAGTGGTAAGGGCTCCTTCTTGGCATCCAAGAGACCCGAGTTCAAAACCAGATGGAGGTTAATTTCTGGGTACTGTAGCAGTACTGTAGTATTTACTATAGCAGTTACTGTAGCAGTTACTGTTCAGTACTATAGCAGCCGAAACTATTCACCCGATTTGGGCCTTCGAGCCACCGGTTTGGGCCTACGGGTCTCCAAGGCCTTCAGGTCATCAAAGGACTTCGAGCCACATGACCTTTGGGTCACGTAGACCATAGAGTAGCCCAGTTCACATAGAACATGCACTAGAAGAAAATCAGAGAAATAGGAGTAGCATCCACCAGATGCAAAGCTAACCGGATTGGACGAATGAGAGGGTATGGCAGCCGCCATCGGGACCAAACACCATGCAGATTTGTACGGGGAAATGCTATCCGATCATCAATGCAAGGTGGGGAGCTAGGTGATCAATGATGCAGAAATCTGGGGAGGGGAAGTTCAAGTGGGCTGGGCCTACGGGTTTTGTATTGGGCATGGTATGCCTCTGGGCCTTCGGGTCATGTATTACGGGTGTGTCGGGCCTTGTGCCTTGGGCCTATGGGTTATGTACGGGTTCCCCTTCAACCCTTAAAATGGGTATTATCCATAATAAAATAAAAAATAAGGCCTTCAGGCCATTCAGGAAAGTGTTAAGCCAACTCACTAACCCTACACAATATCTAGAAAGGGACAATGATCTTAGAGATTAGTTTCCACCCAAACAAAATATATCCAATCCTCACTAAGGTTAGGTATATTAGAATATAGAATCTATCCATTAAACTCTCAAATAATTCTTAGTCAGTATTCATAGGTATTCTAGCATATATGATAAATCCTTATCCATCCTTGTATAAACTGTACCCTTGTAACCATCACTTGCACCAGTTTTGGGCCCATCAGTGCTACTCCCGTGACTCTAGCTAGTACAACGAAAACCTGCAAGGTATTCCTTACATTAACTTGAAATATTATATAGTGATAGTGGGGCGGTAGTTTTTATATAAAAAATAAACCAAGAATAAATGATCCTCCCTACTACATCCAAAACTAACATGAAAACTGAAATCATGTTCTTAACAACCCGAATGGCCTACTTGGATGACCATCTATCTTGGGTAAAAATGTCATGCCCAACCGTAGTTGAGTACCAAAGGCCTCATACATAATATCTATAATTGTGATATAAAGTTAGAATCAGGGTCTAAGATGATCATCAAGGGAACTCCATGAATATAGAGTACCTCCTACACACATAACATCCAAAAATGTCTACTAAGCTATACTTTTGTGTGGTCAAAAAGTTGGATAAATTGATGATCCAAAATATAATCACTCAAGTAGCTTCATGACCTATCTCTAATCATGGTAGTCTCATAAAAAATATATAAATATACCATTCTATTTCTACTTCCATTTTGGAATCTTAGACTTCCCCTATTATTAGGTGAGGTATCAATAGATAAATTCAACAACACACTACCACATCCTTGTCAACCTAACCCAATTCTAATGGATTATGACACATCATCACCTATCATAGATATACTATTAAGGGAAACAAAAAAAAACACTTTATCACCTCTTTTAATGATGTGATTAAAGTCATCATTGATCCTCAAATACGGATGACGTGCTCCCCACCTTCAAAAAATCCATTAGGAATATGTCCAGTCGATACATGGTAATGTAAGATATCATAATTGACACACTCAAGTTATGAATCCCTAAAACACTAAAAAATTAGATAGACAGAAACCATTAATAGGAGGTAGGATTCACTATATTGGTCTTTAAGGTCTAACTGCAATGTGGTTAGCTACTTTATCACCTTTCTTAACGATAATGAACATAAAACCTTACTGTGAGAATATGCTACCATTACCACTCTCTTGGGTGGATTCCAAGATAGAACTATCTCAAACTTTACAGGATCCACCATCACTCCCTTTTTTGAGACAAAATATCCCCAAAAGTGGACTTATTAATACAAAACTAACACTTTGAGAGATTCCCATAAAGATGGTGCTCTTAGAGAATGTCAAGATCCATCTTCAAGTGTCTCACGTGATCCACCTCCAATGATAATTATAAAAAGATGCCATCAATTCTTGAGGATGGATACTATTTCTTGATAGTCAACTGGTTCAGGAGATGTTAGTACACACCTAACCTCAAGCTACATCTACCTACTTGGTGAACAACACTGGTCTATATAGGGGAACCTAATGGGTCTAACAAATATTCTACTCTATAAATTCTCCAACTTCACATTTAGCTCTCACAACTATAATGGGTTATCTGATATATTCACATGGATATTTGGCCATCCATGTGTGTAGCTCTATGCATAATTCAATCTTTCAATGGGTAGGTAAGCATGGAAAAACCTTAAAAAATATAAACTTCTATTCCTCCATCACCATTGGAAACTAGAAGATCTTAACATTTTATGCTCCAAAGTTAATATTATCCAACTGATGAGTAATTTGATACATCCTCCTGTATATGATACCATCCTTATCTTTTTGGATTTCCTCCTCACCTAAGAAGGAAAATTCCATGAACTAAATTATATACACAACAAACCTTAATAGTAACTATCATAGTGGACATGGATAGTTGAAAACTAGTCCATATAGTGGAAAACATTATAGGGACTCATTTCTGCTATGAAAAAGGTTCCACATAAGGATCTCCCCTCAGTGAGACAGTTCACACTATAAAAAGAAGTGTGTGATCATAAAACCTTCTCTACAGGAGCCTCCAAACACAAGGGTCAAGATAAAAGGCTCCACCAGTATCACTAGGTATTGAATATGGGACATGTTCAGGGAAATTTTTCTTATGAATCTATTCTAAAACTATAGATAAAGAAAATAATACATAGGTCATACCCAAAATATCACCCTAAGCTTTTAAGTCACAAGGCCCCACTGATGAAGCCACCCTTCCCCCATCCTACCTATCCTCCACAACTAGGAATTTCTAAAAAACCTTAGAACCTCAAAAATAGTCTTGAACATACAAATAAAAGGAACACAACCACCACACCTTGATACTATACACTTTGGATAACAATGACTCACCTGAATCACTTTAAATCACATCATAAGAGAAAAATTCATTTTGGGGGAAGTGTCCCTCTTCTTTTCATTCCCAAAGGCACATCAAACATCACTAGCATAGGGCTTCACCAATTCCTTATGTCATCTTCAAGAAGTATCACCACCAGGATCACCATCAAGAGGGGTCCAAACCAAGTAGAACACTTTCACCACATTCTTGTTCCAATCTTCTACCACAAGAGGAGGGTGTCTGATCCACCATGAAACTTGGGGAATAAATATTTTCAAGACTCATAATATGAACTCATCACAGGTGAATTATCCGTTGGAACTACCAAAACTAACTACTGCTCAACCTAGTGGGGAGAAACCACCTCAACCTTCGTTAGGGGGTAATCATGATACAAAATAGGTAGAGTTACTTCTATCTATCCACATAATGGAACCTCCTCCTGTATGAGACCATAAACTGAAGCCTCATCTCCAAGTGTATTATAACCATGATCCAACTATATAATCCTAGATAGAGATCATTTTGGATGAATTTATTAATATATAAGGTGAACCATAATCAAAAATAATATCTATGGAGATGACTCAAGAAGGACATAGAAACCAAAACCACTCCCATATGTTGCATGTACCAATGTTTTACCTATAACCAATGCTTAAATGTACCAAGTCGAAAAACAATTTATTAGAGTCTAATTGAATGGATACATTTTCCACCGTACCATCAGTGACTTCCCTAGATTTAGATTCAAACTTAATACACTTTAAAATAGTTTCCACTAGTTCCCAAACTAAACCTCATTGCTAAAAAATATCAAAACTAATTCCTAAGATGAACCTCTTATAATTCCACTCCTTACAACCTGACCCATCCGAGTCTTCCTGGATAGAGGTAACCTGATAATGACACCACAATCCCACCTTCAATAGGCTAGGGGATAGTTACTAGCACTGAGTAGGTATATCTCACACATGTGTGGTCTTAGCCTAAAGTTACTACACACACACATCTCCAGACACCATTATAATGTGAAAAAGATAAATAAATCATACTATAAATGCATGCATAACAACTATCCAACATCCGAGTATATCAAGAACAATGATAAAAGAAAAAATGACAAATACAGACCCACCAAAACTGAAAAAATAACCCACCCTTCTAAAAATAAGGGGTAGCTACCCAAAAGAAACTCTTAGATACATATTAGGTCCATTTAACACAACTAAACTCCAACTTCTCCTAGTCTACCTAGTAATCCATCAAAAATACTATATTCTGTATATAGTAAAAAATGTGTGGGAATATCCCATATATGGATGAGTATAAACATACCCAGTAGGACACCCTAAAATCACAAAAAAAATCATTAAGAGGGAGTCGTCTCTAAATCACAAATCTAATGGAATAAAAAATATAAAGTGGATATGATCAAAGGATAAACCAAGTCCCATGGTGAGGTTACATCATCACTACCATCCTAGGATTCTACTAGAGGCTCAAAGGTAAAATATTTATAGGAAAACCTACCCATCGGGTCACACTATACTTTTTCTACTCATCTAATAGGACATAATCTTTGGTAATTTACATGAAGAAGCATCAAGTAAACTGAGAGGGATCATTAGAGATACTCACTAGATCAGACTACAACTTAACATAATAAAATATATGTCAATACTGATATAGGAAATGACACCCATGGCCAATGGGGGGAACTTAATCCTAACTAGATTAACCCTCTACGAAGGGTTTAAAACACCCCAATAAATAGGTTATGTGATCTATAAACCTTAAATAGTGAGGAAGATATGAATGAAGATCGAATCCCTGTCCCTCATAGAGGGATAAATACTCTAATTTTCTGTGGGGATCTTATGTCCAATGGTCAGGAAAAGATACCACACTGAACCCTCATGGAGGAAGCCTAAGAAAACTAACTCTAGAAAAAAATGAGGGATAAAAACCACACTAATTTGGTTTAGGGTAACTAACCCAAGATCATACCATAGCTGGCCTGAGAAGAAAAATAGATCAAAATTTCCCTTAAAGGAGTATACGACATGTCCCATGGGGATATAATGTGTCTCTTTGTATCTGGAAATAACTGTTTCCTACTGTCTCACACAACATGTCCTTATCCAGGTAAATAAGGTTTTCATTTATGATACATGACATATAGAGATTGTAACAAAACTTGGTGCATTCCATCTACTCAATACAATGTATTTTCCTAGTACACAAGGTGTAATATACATCACAAAATGTGTAGCGGCTGGGTCAGAACATGGTGTGTGCTGTCTACCCAATCCCATGAACTTTCTAAAGTACACAAGGTGAACCTCATCACACATGGTGTATAGAGACATGTGGCCTCATGGTTGTGTTCTATCTTTACATGTCGAGTTGGATAACCATGGGTCACAAGATATGTGGGATTCCTACACAACATGTGATATTTAACTCAATGCGAAAACCTATCCACCACATAGAGGGGAATACACGACACATGTTCTTATGAACTACATAATTTTTACATATAAATTTCATAAAAATTATAGAATGTTCACATGAATTCACCTGCACCACCACTTCCTTTGCTCTAACCACAAATCACAGCTATAAACCCCCATATCTGAGTTGACTGGGCCTTCATTACTACTGGTGTTTGGATTTTGGACGCCCATTGATTTGAAAATTCTTTCCAATAATATATTAAAGCACCCATAGAGTAAAAATTTCTACAACTCCACCTTCTTCATGAAACTTGTATCACCATCATCACCCGTGGTTAGATTCCAGACACTCTTTTCTCAGAAACACCCATAATTTCTCCTCTAGAGATATTCACTCAATCTAGATCATGGATCCACCATCTCCAAAACCATCATAAAATTCACATCATTCCTTCCATGATTACTTTATGTATCCAAAACCTAAAGTCAAACCTATGACTATGATCCATTGTTCCAAATAATAAACACATAATGACTAGTCCACCTAGGTATCATTGAATCATCGACCAACCAAAATTCTATTGATGAACATCGAAGAATAGAGGGAGAAAGGAACATAACACAGAGTTAGATTTGATCTATGTACATGATCATTAAAATCTCATTATTGGAATCCAAATAATGGGTGGATTATAAATAAATAAGTATTAATGGGAAATAAATATCAATTCATATATCTGGGAAGAGAAGAAAATTATTAGAAAAACCAAGAAGAACGATCCAAAAATTAATTTAGAATAAATTGATTTACTTTTATCTAAAACTATAAATTAGTATTAAACCATAAATGTAAAATACCTACCATGGGTTTAGATTGATTATTGGTAAAGAATGAATCCATATCAATGCCATTTTTTAAATCCTCCAGGTTCGTTATTGGCTCAACAAAACTCCATGTCTGATCATTGTTGATCCTTGATCTAGAGATTACCCACCAATTCATTCTCCACTACAACACTCCTTATTATCTCATTCCCTCTAGGGTTATGTAGCTAACCCTATAGAAATATACAAAGAGGGGTCTATAAAAGGTTAGTCATTAGGGTTTTGTGATTAAATGAAGATTAAATTAATACATTAATTTAATTAAATTAATCTTCCCATGATGACACTCTACCAAAAAATCTGATGTTGAAATGACATATGTCACTCCTAGGGTAAAAATTGTACTCTGGATTTAATTTCACTCTCAAAAATTTCAATTTGAGATATTTTTCATGAGTTATCCCATTATTTATGAAAACATGTATGTGCATGATATAGTATATTTAATATTTTTTATATATCAACACTGAGGTTCCACAAGCCCTAGAATCCATCTCTGAATCTATTCCTTACTATGAAAATATTATTTGAAATATTTTAATGCACCAAAAATAAATTTTGGAGTCATTTCCTACGATATCAAGTTTAATATAGAGTTACAACCCAATATCTATTTTATTTTTATATCCCTCTATAGGATATCACCTTCATAGTTTTAATAGGTGTAGATTCGGGTTGAGGATCTATTATAGAAAGGTTTTATTCAACTCAGGATGTCTCCTTAGATAGGTCTTATATTATTTGGGAAGAAGGTGGATGAAAGTATGTGATTGTGTACATACCATTAGTATTTGAATCAGGTGAGGGTAAAGAACCAACATTGTCTCCCCAGGATTGATGAATACTGGTTTTTGAATATTGATTAGTTATTCAGATATCATTGGATTAGGGTGAAGGGGGATGATAGTTTCATGTCTATTATTATGTTTCACTATAGAAACTTCGATTTTTAATGATTCTTTTATGATTTATGAATGCAACAGTTATTTTCACGGGGTTGAGAGAATTTGTGTTTCATGAGTTCTTGGATCATTTCAAGGAAGTGTTCATTGAAAACATCTTGGTGTATTTTAGGTCAAAGGATGATAATTCTGAGCATTTTAGAGCTATTTTAGAGATCCTATAATGAAATCAGATGTATATAATTTTTTCTATCTTCATGTTTTAGATGAATGGGGGGTATTTTCTTTGGAATTTCATGTATTGGTAGGTATTGGTGGTTGATAATTCAAAGATCAAGGTTTTTTTTTCTTGGGTAGAACCTAAGAAGGCTGCAGAGGTGCACAATATCTTTGGCCCTATAGGCTTTTATAGAATTGTTCATATCTGATTTTTCTTAGATTATATCACTTTGATGGATGTTTTTATGAAGGAACAATAATTTTTATAGAATAATTATCATTGTGTGGAATTTGAATATATGAAAGAGAAAACAATCTATACTATTATCCTACACTTTATAGAGGAAGGATTCATTTTGAGGTCTCCTGTAACACTTTTCATCTTGGATTGGGATGCATGTTAATACAGGCATGAGTAATGATATATTATGGGCCATGATAGTTAAATTCTCATGAATATAATTATACTACTAATAATCTTAATATTACAATGATAGTGTTTTCTTAGAAGATCTTGCCATATTATCTTATTGGTGATTACTTTATAGTATTCACCAATCATAATTTCTTGTGCTATATATTCACTTGGAGAGTTTTCAATTTTCATTAGTGTAGGTTTATATAGTTTTTATAGTATTTGACTTTAACATATTCAATATTTTGATGAAAGTAAATTCAGTGGTCAATGTTCCAATCAAGATGATATAATGTTATATTTCTTACGAGAATAAATACGAGTTATGGATGATGAAGGATCCTGTGACATTGAATTTGATTGTGAAGGGTGTTGTTTATAAAGATTTAATATATCAAATGATGGTTTGCTCTCCATTATTTTAATAGTTGAAGGAGACTTATCTAAGAGATCTTAAGGTAGAGGTATAGAGAGGGAACATTGTTTATGAAGAATCTCTTGATGGATAGTTAAAGGATGATGATCATTATGTGTTTTTAATAGGAATATATTTATTCCATTGATGATCTGAGAGGTGATTCTATGTGAATTATATTTCATCATTTGTATTGTATCTAATTATTTTAAATATGTATCATTCTTTTAGGTATTGGTTTTGGTATCTAGACATGAAGAGGTAAATTGTAGAGTTTGTGTCTTGATGTTTGGGTTTTAGTGATTTAAATATAGGCATTGAGTTCTAAATGATCTATTATAGTATTTGGATTCTTCTTTGTGTAAATGAGAGGATATTTTGATAAATTTCATACATTCATTTCCTCATGATCTGGGAGGTTATGATTCTATTTGGGTTGTTGTGGACAGATTGATAAAGTTAGATTATTTATTATTAACCAAATAATCAAGAATGATCAATGTGTTTGTGAGGTTTTATGCAAAATAAGTGGTTATTATATATAGGATTCTAAGGAAAATAATATATGATTAGGATCATCACTTTACTTTGATACTCTAGAAGAGTTTTTTTATCATGATTTTGACCCTCACTTATTCCATGGCACAAATTTTTATCCTCATACAGATGGGAAGATGGAGAAGATAATCTAGAAACTTGAGGACATGTTTCATGCATCTGTTCTTGATTTTGGAGAATCATAGGTGAAGAACCTAACTTTGGTTGATTTTTTCTATAATAATTTTTTATTCTTACAATATCATGGATTAATTTGAGGTCTTGTATGGAAAGCATCTACTATCATTATTTCCCTATACCAAAGTTAGAGAGTTAGTGGTTATTGGATTAGATTTGGTACATGGTATAATAGAGAAAGTATAAGTGATTTTTGAGTAGAGGAGGGCTACTCAGAACAATTATAATTCATATACTTATCAAAGGAGGGGACATTTAGAGTTTGAGGTGGGTTTTCACATGTTTTCAAATATTTATCATCATCATGGGAAATGTAGGTCTTGTTAGGGTAGTAATATTTCTCCATGATTTTTTGTATCATTCAAGGTGTTGGATGGAGTTAGTGAAGTGGTGTATCAGTTGTCTCTTCCTCAGGAGATGGATTGTGTTCAAACAAATTCCCATGTGTGGAATACTTTATGGTATATTGAATATGGATATCATTTAATTGATTATGTGATTTATATATTGAGGATGATTTGGAGTTTTTGGAGAAACCTAAAGAGACTCAAGATTATCTGGAGAAGGTTCCTTGAGGATGTGTCATTCCTTTGGTGTGAGTTTAATAGAAGCATTATTCTACATGAAAATATAAACTAAAATAGAACTGTGATATGTTGAAATAAATTTTTACAGTTATAGTATAACTATTAAACTAGTGGGTATAAAATGAAGTAACCATATTATGAAATCTCTGAAGGAAAGAAATGGAATTGAGTAGAGAAATTCTTGAACAGAAATATCATTTGTCCAAGATCAGAAATGAAGTAGTTTTGTTATGGTCTTATATATTCCAAAATCAACTCAAAATCAAACATTTATTATATGAGTGAAATCATATATGATATAAATTCAACCACATAGAAATTACCACGGGATACATACTAGTGGAATCACCAACCTTAACTGCCACCATAGAATACTTTATACTTATATCTTATGTCGCAATATTTTTGTGACATGTAACTAGAAATTAGTATGATATAAACATGTAATTATTAATTTAATAAGTTTTCTATCACATTTATTTTTTCAGATTTCTCATTTTTTACTTTGAAAGAAAAAGGATGTTTATTTTCTATAAAATAGTGTTCTTTATATTTAAAATTTTAAAAATAAATTTATAATTTTTTTAATATAAATTATATAAAACTAATTTAATTATTTTGATTTATGATGTCAAAATTATCTTAGTATAGATTTTTGGTATTTATCTAAAATCATGGGTTTTAGAAGAATAGTGAAAAATACCGATATTACTAAACTGTCACTTTTATGACATTATCATAATACAAGAATGAACTAGATGATTTAAACATATTTATATAAAATATATACCTTTATAAGTAAATTAATTTAAAATTACTATGTTTTATTTATAAAAACCATGTATATCAGTTTGGAAACATAATTAATATTTTAATCTAAAAAATCAATTATTATCTTCTATTAAAAAACTAGTTTTCATCACTTGTAGAAATTAAAACAAAAAAATGGCTTTCATATTTTAGATCAACATGACCATATTTTTTAATAAAATAAATTTTATTTTTGGGAATATGATTATGATCACTAATATTAAAATTGACAACCTTGATATAGATAAAACTATTATTTTCAAATAATTATCTTATAAATATTGTATAATTTTTATTGAATTAAATAAATTAGTATATTCTCAAAGGTAACTTTAATATTATTTTTAAAACATTATTTAAATAAATTATTACTCATTGAATATTAAATCTATACTAAATAAGATAATAACATTTAATGGTGAAAACAACATGCTTCTACAAAATATTTTTTCTATATATTAAAAGTTAATATTATCTTATTTTGATATTTAATTAGGTTAAATGTAGATTGAATTTGGGTTTATAAAATTAATATTTGGTAATATGTGTTATTTTATATGTTTACTAAAAAATAAGTTACATGGGAAAAAATATTCACCCCTGTAAAAAAAGGTAAAAGTAAAAATATAAGAAAAAATCACTTCTAACATGTTTAAAATATATATACCATAGATTTAGATACCTTAAAGTTACATAATTTGTTTTCACAATACCTAATAAATTAATTTTTTTCCCAAATACCATATTAGTCTAGTTCCTTTGGAAAAATGTAAATATAAACACTGGTATATAACATAGCTACCTTATCTCCCACTAGGTTCTTTTTGAATAAATAGATTCTTAGAAACATAAAAAATAATACATATCTTCATAAACTAGGTTAAATGAAACATAAAAAGGTGTGATCTCACATGATCATTAAGGGTAAACGAGTGAGTTATGTAAATATAATCACGAGCATAAGGGTATGAGAACATGGTCATGAATATAGAATATCATTCCCCGCATATCAAAGATCATAAACAAGAAACATGGAATAAATATTGGAATTTAACATGACATGAATAATAAATAAATAAATAACATAATCCATGAAATAATAGAATAGGAAAAAGACTTGGAATTATAGAAGACACATAAGTATATAAAATGATTTCCATAATAGTCAAGGCATCACTTCCAAGGCTATATTAGTAGTTTGGGTTTACTCCCCATACTATCTTGTTAGTCATGGTTCACTCCCAGGGACATATTAAAAGTATGAGTTCCCTACCCATACAACCTTTTTAGTCATGGTTCACTCCTAAGGCCATCTTAGTAGTCAAGGTTCAATCACAAGACCATCTTAATCTATCTCATAAGATCTAAATCTTTAGCCAATGCATTGAAGGGAGATATAGGTCCTAACCATATCATACTTAAATCATATATACATGTTCCAAAAAGATAATAAAAAATCATAACATAGTCCATTAAATAAAATTGGTATTATAAAAATGTAATCATATCATAGCCTGTGGAATCACTGTTCATGAACTCACCGTTCTGTAAGCACTGTTCATGAACTTGAAATTTGGAAAAAGAAAGAGGCTACCGTTGAAACCTCAGCATTCTAGAAACACTGTTCATGAAATCAAAATTTTGGAAAAGGAAATAGGTCACCATTGGAACCTCACCATTCTGAAAACACTGTTCATGAACTCAAGATTTGGCAAAGGAAAGAGGTCACCGTTGCACTGTTCACTGAAGGCTACCACTGACATTGTTCACATAATGTACCAATGACACTGTTCACATAAGGTTACCATTTCATTGTTCACATAAGGCTACTGTTGTACAGTTCACCTAAGACTACTGATGACTCTGTTCACTGAATTGAAAATTTGGAAGAGTGTTGGGGATAAGTCACATTGACCTCACGAAACACCTCAGACACCAGATTTTCACAAAGGAATGTACTAGAGAGGTCCGAGCCATTACATAAGATACCACTCAAAATATTCTTGTCCTCGAGAATTTAAACTATCCTAAAAGGAAATATAAAGGAAGTATGAACAACCACCCATAGAGATACCTATCAAAATATAGCAAGCCACAAAAAGAAACTAAAGAAATCCATCACATAAACACGAAAGGTCTATAACAACAAAGGGGGAATAGTTACATGAAAAGAGTTAAAAATCAAATAACTCTGGGTACCAATCACGCATTTGTGACTCACGTTCCCAGGTACTCTCCTCCATTCCACTATGTTTCCACAAGACACGAACCAAGGGGATAAAATTCCCACACAATAACTTCTCTTTGTAGTCTTGGATCTCTACAGGTCGCTACTCAAAGGTCGCATCATCATCAACATCGATCTCTCCCTAATCGATGACATGAGAGTCATCATGAAGATAATGGAAGAGCTATGATACATGAAAAACATCATGTATCCAGCTCATCTGTGGGGAAAGTGATACTCGATATGCCGCAACTCCAACATGAGCTAACACCTTGAAAGGCCCAACAAACCAGGGAGAAAGCTTACTCCCACTACCAAACCTTTGCTACTCATGACGGGGAGTCACTTTTAGAAACACGTGATCAGCAACATCAAACTATAAGGGTATTTTAATTTGATCGTCATATGATTTTTGACGATCCTACGCTGTCTTCATACTCTCATGAATCACCAGAACCATCTCTATTGTATTCTGCACTAGTTCCAATCTGAGAATTGCTAACTCTCCGACCCTAGTCCAGCACAACGGAGAACGGCAAGGCCGACCATACAAGGCTTCAAACGATGCCATACCGATGGTGGAGTGAAAACTATTTTTGTAAGCGAACTCCACCAAGGGTAATTGATTCATCCATGAACCTCAAAAATCTACGACACAGGTGCATAACATGTCTTCAAGAGTCTAGATAGTTTACTATGTCTGACCGTCTATTTGCAGATGAATAGCAGTGCTAAGTCATAAATGATAACCTAAAGCATGTTTGAGACCTCTCCACACTCTGGAGGTAAAATGAGGATCTCTATTAGAAATGATCATCCTTGGGACTCCATGAAGTCTCACCACCTCCTCCAGATACTACATCAACAAAACATCCACTGAGCTTGACTCCTTGATTGCTATGAAGTGGGCTGTTTTTGTTAAATGATCCACTAACACCCAAATAACATCATGTCCTCCCTGAGATCGAGGTAAACCAGTAACAAAGTCCATTGAGATATCCTCCGAATTCCACTGAGGAACATCTAACGGCTGGAGAAGACCACCAGGAATACAGTGTTTGGCCTTCACCTTCTGGCAGACCAAAAACCGAGACACAAACTCTACAACTGTACACTTCAGCCCAGGCCACCAAAACTAGCTCCTCAAGGCTCGTACATATTTTTCACTTCAGGATGCACCACTAAATGAGATCTATGGAACTATTTGAGAACCATCTCACACATTTTCAAAGGAAAAATAGCATTTCTTGATACAACACTCAATGTTGTTCATCCTCAGACCAACCA
Organism: Viscum album; assembly: GCA_963277665.1. Lineage (NCBI taxonomy): Eukaryota > Viridiplantae > Streptophyta > Magnoliopsida > Santalales > Viscaceae > Viscum > Viscum album. Next base: position 1,488,943,213 of record OY728153.1, on the reverse strand, counting down.
TCAGGGGCCTCACCAAAAACAACTCGGTCTCTCCAGACCTCCACCTCCATATCCCCCAACTGGGAATCTTCCACCTACTGCACTAGAGATGACTACACCATCATCTAAAAAAGACAACCTATGCCCCCAACTTCTCCCATATCGAGATGTGATGCTAACAGTTCTTCCATTAATCTCTAGGAATCACCAGATTCACACACTCCATCACTATGTGACTTTCGACTCAGTGCATCAGTTACAACATTCCCCTTTCCAGGTGTATATGATATTTTTAAGTCGTATTCCTTGAAGAACTCCATCCACCAATGATGTCATAAGTTCATGTAATGTTGGGAGAAAACATATCTCAAACTCTTATGATCGATGAAAACCACAAAGCCCTCACCAATGAGCTAATGTCTCCACAACTTTAGAGAATACACCGTGGCTGAAAACTCAAGATCATGGGTGACATAGTTACGATCATGGAGACACGACTATCAAGAACCATAAGAAACAACTGGCCTCTACTATATCAGAACAAAACCTAACCCCAGATGCAAAGAATCACAGAAAAATCAAACTGAACTTCCTCTACTGGAAGACAAATAACTAGAGCAATTACTAACTTCTCTTTTAGATACTCAAAATAGACTAACAATGATCAATCCATATGAATTATTGATCCTTCCTGGTCAAAGCTGTTAGAGGAGTCACAATTTGAGAGAAATCGGCTAAAAACCTCCTGTAGAAGCCTGTGAGACCATGGAAACTTCGCCCCTCAGACACTATCTTGGGGGATGCCTAAGACACAATGACTTCTATCTTAGATAGATCAAAATATACTCCCTGAAGGGACACATAATGCCCCAAGAAATGGAATTCTCAATCCCAAAACTCACATTTCGACAACTTCCCAAATATTTGATGTTGACAAAGAACTACCAACATGGAATGTAGATTCTCTTCATGATCCTCCTCAAATATAGGGTACACAAGGATTTCGTCGAGGAAAACCACCAAACACTAGTCCAGGCACTCACAAAACACAACATTCATCAATACCATGAACACAATTAGATCATTTTTCATGCCGAACAACATTACAACAAACTCATAATGCCCATGATGACAACGAAAATCAGTCTTCAGGATATCCTCATCCTTCACACGCATCTGATGATATCTTGCCAGCAAGTTAATCATTTAGAACCAAATTTCACCCTTCAGTTGATCAAATAAATCATCAATATGCAGAAGAGGATAGTTATTCTTCAATGTCACTTTGTTTAAGTGGTAATAATCGACACAAAACTGCAAAATTCCATCATCCTTCTTCATGAAAAAAATTAGTGCACCCCAAAGTGACACACTCGACCGAACAAAACCACACTGTAACAGACCATCAAGCAATATACATAGATCTTGTAACTCAGAAGGGGACATCCTTTATGGATACATAGAGATAATAGATGATTCTGGTTGTAGCTTGATCCCAAACTCGTTCTCTCATTGAGGGGGTAACACTACAACCTCTTCTGGAAAGACATCATGGTACTCTTCTACGATCCTAGGAAACACCAACTGCTAAACCACTAAAGAACTCAACATCAACTAATCCATCATCGATGATAAGGAAAAAAAACGCCTTTGACCCATCTGAGGGTCTCACTCACCAACAAACACCACTGTCTCTCCATCCGCATCGAAGAACACAACCTAACTCCTGAAACAATCCATGATAGCCTGAACCAAATACATCCAATCCATGCCAAGGATGACATCATATGGTTGTATTTGTAAAAATAGGAAATCTCCGAAGAGCGGTGGTACCCCAACACTAGCTCACTATCATTACATACTTCGAACAAGTCAGCTCGACCTCCAACTGGCGTAGTCAACACCAGGGGCACTGGAATCCTTTCTGCCTCAAGTCCCAAATCATGGACACGGGTTGGTGATATGAAGGAGTGTGCAGCTCCTGAATCAAACAAGGCATACACCAAGGTAGAAAAAAAAGTAACGTGTACCTCGAACGACGTCTGGCTCGCATGGCACTGGAAACACTAAAGCATGAAGCTAACCACTACTTCTTCCATGACCTATCTAACCTTGATGACAACCACCACCATGGCCATGCTCTACTCTTTGAGGACGGGGAGTGTCACGGGGCTATCCTATGCCTTCCCCATCTAATCTCTGCTCATCTAAAGCTGGTGCAACCTGCTACCGCTTCCTCAACTGGAACTACCTCAACAGAGGAACCTAGAGTGAAACACCCGGTGCACGATGAGTGCTCTGACTGGTCGGGCACTCTCACGGATGATGACCTCGACCACCACAAGAAAAAAAGTGCTTGATCCCTTGGCATAGGACTGAGACCTGCTGCCCTTGTAGAAATGAGATACTGAGGGCTGGGACCTACCCTCAGCTGAACAAAAACTCTTATGCCCTAAAAATCATGAACCCCAAACCACAACTCTGCTTTATGAGGAATCATGAGGACTCCCATCTCATGATGATCCAGTTCTGGCCAATGTCCTCTCAACGACCTCTTCCCTTACCAGCACCACAAGATATGTCTTCAATATAAATGGGGTGACGTGGAACTGGATCTCTGGATACAAATCTTCTTCAAAATGCCTTGCCCTGGCCTCCTCATCTAGAAATAGGTCCGAAGCATATCATAAAAGGTTCCTGAAATGGATTCAAAACTCTCACACATTGGATCTCCCTTGTCGAAGGGTAAGAAGCTCCGAGAGACTGGACACCTTTGCGGTTGAAGAAATAAACTTAACTCTAAACTTGTCTCGGAACTCCTCCCATGAGACTGATGAATCCTCGCAATCCTCAAGGAACAAGAACCACTACTACCTCACTGTTCCACACAACATCGTCACAACCAAGGGAACCCAGTGCTCCTTCCAAGAATGGATCGAATTGAAGCCTATCTGGACCTCCTCCAACCACTATTCTATGACTGTATATAAAATGGAGCCCTAGTACTTCTGTATACTCTAGAACTAAAACTCTCGGAGTTTCCTCCTCCAAGTGTCATCATCATCAACCTTTACCCTACAAAGATCTGCTGGCACAACCTACTGGACATCTTCTATGCGATCTTAATGTGGATGTTAACCTAGAGCCGTACCTATAAAATAACAAATAGTTAGAGATCCTAAACCTGGAATAAGGAAGACTCACCATTAATTAATTAATTTTTTTCTTTTATTCATTTTAGGCTACCCTATCCCAAGGTCTACCCATTCAAACATAGGCACAAGGAAGAATGATGCATGATCCTTTTCTAGGTCTCTACACTACAATTAGTATCACCTCGTTTAATAGCCATTATAAACTTAAAGGTCCATATATCAGATCATAGGGGGACCTAAAATTATATGTCTCAGCCTGTCTCTAGGGTTTACATCACTTTATAAACTTGACTGACACTGTTTCCCTACCAACCCATGAAACCTCACCTATAACTAACACCGAACTCTATCCTATCTCTCAACCAGAACTTTGATACCACTCTGTCATGACCCCCTTCCCACAAAGTGTACCTCTCCTAGGATGACAATGTGAGAAGGGGGATAATGACCCTCGAGTCCCACCTCCAATAGGCCCTAGGTTGGCGACTAGCACCGAGGGTATAGTAAGCACACAGATGGGAGGCATTTCCCTCTTAGAGAACACATGCAGAAGAGAGAGATAAGACATACACCAACCAACTCCAACTCATACAATAATATAAATGAAATCCCAAGTACACATATGTAATGTCATGAAAAACTACTAAAACTAAAAGGTGAAAACTACAAGTACCCAAAAGAAAGTGAAAACAGTAGTGACCACGAAGCCCAAATATCTCCTACAACCCCAAGATAGTAGAAACCATCCTGATCTCCAACCTGATCTAAGTGACCTGAAAAACAATTTATATATACATTGGGTGAGTATAACAGTATACTCAGTAGGATCCTACCTGAATCCTCTTGTGAAAAAGTAAAGAAAGTATGCTAAATCACAGTGAACAACAAGTGAAACTAAATCATCACCTAAACATGTATACTAAGTTCCCAGACTCACCATGGATACTCTCACCAAGTAATGAATACACGATTATATAATATAAAAAATAATATCAAGGGTACACCACTACTACTTTCCTATTGGTTTTCCGCTTTTACCCAACATCACACATCCTAAGCATCTCTCTCCAAAAATACTTGCCTGCAGACACCTGGGCGAAGCACCACAACAAACACCTCATGCAAAAAAACCACCATGTCCACGTAAGCAAAGTAACCAAGTAGTTTATAAGAGCCACCATAGCTTGCATAATGTGTATCATACATTGAGCATTATACCTCAAGCCATTATAGCCCACACACTGAATAATAATCTTCAAGCCATCACAGCCTATACACATTATGCCTATAGTAGTCCATATAAAACTATATCAGGAATATAAGTGTGTGAATAACAACAATCCATTATAGCCCTCTACACACATATATGGGGAAAACTAACTGCTGTGACTACTAGAACAAGTAAATACCAAGAGAAGAGAGTGGGGCCAAAAGGGGTAGTCAGCCATCCATCCTCCCACCAGAATGTTGGGGAAAAACCCTAGGGATCATAATCCCTGAGGTGTCAGTTTCCCTAACTAATGGGGGTGGAGTAGTGTATAGAAACACAAAATGTAAAGAATAAAATATATCTCACAACCACGCTATGCGAATAACCTAGTCTTAGACTCAACTGCAGCTAATGTCACTCAGACTCCTGGCTGCCACTTCTAAGACTAGGTATCTTATAAGCATGTAACCATTTAAATAGATTAATTACACTACTTAATTCCTTTTTTATTAGTTTCACTTTACGTTAATTAATTCTTTAAAAATTAATTAACCATTAAAAATTTCTACATTATATTTCATTTGCATCACACCCAAAGTCCACTGTCCCTTTGAATTGTAACCTCAGCATTGCATCACAAAATGCTCCAACCCCTTGGGTTAACATCATTTATTCAATTATTTATTTACAACATTACTTTACCATATTCCTAGGCATTCTAGAAAAAAATTCTATGCTACTAAACACAAGGGTTCTCAACACGGTGAGTAGATGAACTACCCGTCGAGTCTTTTCCACCTATAGAAAGAGAATAGAACCATAATCCCTTGAGAATCTAGGCACAAAAAGCACATGGCATACCCCACACGTCTTCTCCCCTTTTATAAGAAGGGTAATCAAGACTAGCTACCTTGATCAGTGGGGAAAGTAAAGTAGTTAAACAACCAAAAAGAATCAGTAAGCTTCCAAACATTCACATTCAACCCATTTCATCATCCCTATTGTCCTCCTCAACACCCACATGCATAAACTGATGCATCTCACCACTCTAGGCATCAAATGCTGCCACAACCAGTAGGCCTATCTTCCCCCACATATCACAACACCCTTCCATGATCACATCAGAACATAAGTAGTAGGAAAACACACATCCTATAAATTGGGATCTTGGCCCTTAAACAAGAAATATGATAACTTAGAGCCCTACAATGGGTTTTCTTTTATCAAACAAAAAGTTCTTTAATTAATCTTGGATTAACCAATTTATTATTCATAGGTTTCAAATTCAGGAAACCTAACTAGTAAGCTATCACAAATAATTAAACATACTTACTGCACAAATTTGATTAACATCAAATTAAAACAAGAAGATCCAGATACATTTACATGCCTCTTTACCTTTATCCAAACAATTATCAATTAATTCCAGCTTTACGTTCTTTACCAATTTCCATCAAGAATGAAAAGATAAAAAATAAAGAATAAATATCACACTATCTAGAAAAATAAGAGGCAATAACATACGATCAATATTAATTTATTTATCTGGTTTAAATATTTATTATGTAAATTCCATTGTGATCCAGTGGGATAAAACATGCTAACTATACAGCTGCACGTAAAATAAAAGAGAAGCAACGAATCCCTTACCTTAAACATTTTATGACGTTATTTATACGAGAAGGAGCTACACAACGGGTTATGATATCCTCCCCCTATGACAACGGTATCCACATGAGGATGTAGAGACACCACCACACTGGTCAAAACTAAAGAAAAGCCCATTAAGAACATGGGGATATAATTCCATAAAAGGGAAAGGAAAACAGAATGATATGAACCCAAAAGAATGACGATAGATCATACCTTATAGCGAAGATTGATCGATACTGCTTGGTTGCATAAAAAACAGAGGGGAACCAATACAAGGAGGAAAGATTGATCGCATAACTCTTATGGGAAGGGATAGAAGGTTTGAGCATCTCACACCCGAGAACAAGGATGAAGAACTAGGGAGTAATATATCTCGTACCTTAAGAAGATTTAACGGAGAAATAGTTTATGATATAATAGATTTTTAATTAAAAGTGGATCAAATTAAACCACACAGTTTGACCAAGTAAAAGCATCCTGAGCCTTAGGAAAAATTAATATAAGAGTTATGAAATTTGAATTGGCCTTAGAGTCCTTAAAACGAGGCTTTAAATGCATTTTACATCAAAGGATACTTAAAAGGGGAAAACTATAGAAAGCGGGAAACATTGTTCATGAACATGAAATTTGGAAAAGGAAAGAGGCTACCGTTGGAACCTCACCATTCTGGAAGCACTGTTCATGAACCTGAAATTTTTGCAAAGGAAAGATGCTACCTTTGGAACCTTATCGTTTTGGAAGCACTATTCATGATCCTGAAATTTGGAAAAGGAAAGAGGCTACTATTGGAACCACACCCTTCTAGAAACACTATTCATGAACTCAAAATTTGGCCAAGGAAAGAGGCTACTGTTAGACCCTCACCATTCGGGAAACACTATTCATGAACTCAAAATTTGACAAAGGAAAGAGGTTACCATTGGAAACTTAAAGTTCTAGAAACACTGTTCATGGACATGATATTTGAAAAAATAAAGAGGCTACCATTGGAACCTCACCATTCTGGAAACACTGTTTATGAACATGAAATTTGGAAAAGGAAAGAGGCTACCATTGGAACCACACCGTTTTGGAATCACTGTTCATGAACCTGAAATTTGGCAAAGGAAAGAGGCTACCATTGAGACCTCACCATTTTGGAAACACTATTCATGAACTCAAAATTTGGTAAAGGAAAGAGGTCACCATTGGAACCTCACCGTTTGGGAAAAACTATTCATGAAATTAAAATTTGGAAAAGGAAAGAGGTCACCATTGGAACCTCACCATTCTGGAAACACTGTTCATGAACTCAAAATTTGGAAAAGGAAAGAGGTCATCATTGCACTGTTCACCTAAGGCTACTAATGACACTATTCACATAAGGTTACTGATAACACTATTCACATAAGATTACCATTGCACTATTCACATAAGGCTACCATTGAACTATTCACCTAAGGCTACCAATGACACTGTTCAAAAAACTTGAAATTTGGAAAAGTGTTGGGGATAAGTCACCTTGACCTCCCAAAACACCTTAGACACCAGATTTTCACAAAGGAATGGACTAGAGATGTCCGGGCCATTATATATAAATTATAATTTTGTTGTTTTCTACACACCACCAACCGAGTTTGGTAATTTTATCTGCACCTATATAAGGTTTTGGGTTCTAGGTATACCCCTAACATCTAAGATGTGGGTGATATAAAAGACTTACTAATCCTCCTTTCTTGATCTCTCTTCCATAGGTGTTATGGTTATGTGGTGATATAGAAATGATGTGGTGTTATTGAATTGATGTGGTGACCACATGGTTATGTAGAAGAAAATATGTGGTATGTGGTTATATAGATTCTGTATATGGTTATGCATTTGTAGCATATGGTGTGTGATATACCAATGTGGTATGTGGTTGTGGTATATAAATATGGAAGTGATGGAAGCACTAAGATGTATATCGTTGGGATTTAAGGGAGACTTGCTTAGTGGGGAATTAGGTGTAGGGTTCCTTTTGGATATATTTTCATGATTACTATAATATTCTATTTGTATATGGATTATAAGAGTGAACCATGGTGAGATTAGATGTTGTTTAGTTGGAATAATTGATGATTCTACTTGTCTATTTATTCACTAAGGAATAAACATGTTTCCTCCACATAATGATAATATTTTTTGGGAGTTTACTACCGAGTATACTTGTATGCTCACCCTTAATTCTGTATACCTATTTTTACAGATTTATTTGATAGATTCAGTGAGTGTGATGGATATTAATTGATCAAGGTGTAACACTTGGTAGGTGTTGGTCGACTCATAGATGTGGGAAATTTTCTCTTTTAGAGATTTACTTTGGGGAACTTTTGTTCCCATGTGACATTACATGCATTATGCTATCATTTTTGGGAAAATAGACTATTTTAATATTTAAAGAGTTGGAATTTTTTGGTGGATGTTTATCTATCCTTGAGTCTTAAAGATGGTATATATCATAAATATATATATTATATACCCTCGATGCTAGTCATTAATATATGAATTATTAGGGGAGAGATTCGAGGTTTACTCCCATCTTCAAGGGTCACTCCCAACTTCTCTAGGGATATTCCCTATTATACCATCCATCTACTTTCTCTCAATGGATTATGATCATGTCTTGTGGACATTTTCATGAATTATGTTTCTTTCACATGAGTTAATTAAGAAATGATTGAATTATGAATATCTAATATTCATGTCGCACTCATTTGTATGGTTTTTCATTATGTTTTGGGGTGGAATAGAATTATATACCTCTTCAATTCATTGGGTAAATATCTATATCTCATGAGTTTACATGTAAGGGACCAGAGAGTTAACCCAATCCATTATATATATAGGAATGAGGAGTGAACCTAATCCACTATGTTATTAGACTTTTTACACTATGAAATGATAGTTTTGGTATTGATATTTAAAATAAGAAATGAATTTCTCTTCTTATGTTATTGACACATTTATATGTCATGTAAATTTTTTATGTTATGTTTCTATGTATTATGATAATTGTCTCATGATTCCATATTCTTATAATATATTTTGAATGTTATGATGAAATTCTTATGTCACGATTCCTGATTTATGATCCATGTTATATTGGGTATGATTTTCTTAAGTTATATTAATGTACCTTGATTATGTTCTCATACAAACATGTTAATATTATTATAAATTATGATATTTGGTTTATATATCTCTTTTTTCACCACTTATTGAGCACATGATCTCACCATTTCTAATATTTTATTCCCCATGTAATTAAGAAGAGTATTATATACTATATGTGTATAGGGTTATCATGTGAGAATATCTTAGAGTTAAAATATTTTAACCAGTAAAATTATCGAGGAGATTTGAGTCTATACAAAGTACCAAGATCATCCAGAGAAAAATGATAAAGCTAATGTGAAGTTGAAATATTTGAAAGAGGGGGGTTTCAACTAGATATTTTAAGGAATATTTAGTTGTGTAAAATTTATTGAGAAAACTTGAACATCAGGTTTTGATGAAAGTTTAAAAGTCAGAAAAATTCTAAATAACATCCTATAGAAGTTTTAGGTGTCGAAGTTTCTAAAATTTGTGGAATTATAATTTCTAGAAGTACTATTTAATGATGTGCATGCATGCTTAGAGAAAGATCGTAGGAAATATAATTTCCATCCACAATAAAGTTCATAAGGTGTATTGGAAAACTAGTGGTACCGATATAGACAATTATATTCTATCAAGGAGGTTTAAGTGTATAGTATTCAATATAAAGATATTTTAATTATGATATATAGTGAATTATTATGGTTAAGCATGATTCCTTCCCACACTAATTGTAATATATGATGGATATTATAGTGTAAAATCTATGGCATGGGTTATTCTGGACCTATCAAGGATTAAGTACCCACATCGGGATTGAACCTTACAAAAACTCTATGAGCCTTTATTTACTTTCAGTATTTTCATTGCATATCATAGAAAGTGGTATGGGTTATTCAAAAAGATCCACACAACCTAATCCATGATAGAGGTTTAATCAACCTAAAGAGATTAAAAAAATTTAGTGTTTTAAGTTGAAAATATTTATTAAAAAGTCATTCACCCCTAATTTACCCCCATCTTAGGATGAATGTACAATACATTGGACACTACAATTTGTATCAGAGAAATTTTTCCCTCTGTCCGAATCTATAATTTTTTGTTCATAGTTATTTTTTATTAATTTATATGAAGTTTATATTTCAGAAAGTTAAATAAATTATTTCTACATAACATTTAAAAGAAATTCTCGAGATGAAGTTAATAGAATATTCTCTAGTTTTTGTAAATATTAAAATATCATCCAAATATCTAATGAATCTAAATAAGGAGGTTCAAAAGATAAGGAAGTAGGCCCCTCAATATCATTAAAAGGAGGATCCACTAATATTGGAAGGTAATGTGAGTGTATGTTTTAGTAAAAAATTAGTTACAATAAATCCTAAAAAAGTTTAATTTTTGATGAGTTTGAGTTATTATAATATATTGATGAACTCTATACTAAATTTAAGTATTACTTGAATAATGTCCCACATGAGATTATCTTATATATTTTTTCTTTCATAAAGGTAATTTAGGAAGATAAATCATGGATTGAGGATGAAGTTGATGAAATGGGGAAATCATTGTCGAGGAAATAAAGTGAGTGAAAAACTATCATTAAACTCACTGAAGAAAAGGAAGAAATGGTATTGATATCTTAAGAAAATATCAACATGGAAGAAGAAAAATTGAAAACTATTTTTTATGAGAATATTTCTATAATTAAAGTTGTCATGGAAAGATTCCATGCAGCAAAATCTATTATTGATGTTAGTAAATCACAAATAGAAGTCAAAAAAGAAGAATAAAATATCTTGATAACTTTATGTTGAAATAAATAAAGATTCATGAAGAAAAGTTTAGGAATGTAAAGGTAGAATTGGAAGATAAAGTTAAATATCTTGAAAATCTAAAAAACTCATTAAATTTAAAACATATTGTTTTATAAAAAAGTTGAGAAGATTATAAGATATTCAAGATGAATCTTCACATGAATCCATGAAAGGAGTCTCTACCAAATTTTCTTAAGGATGTAATTCCTTATTGAAGATTCATTCTCGTGATAGGAAGAATATAAAATCATTAAAAGTGTCATCTTCTAATAGTTTTAAGAATAAGGTAAAACAATGTTATAATGAATTTAGATATACAAACTTCAATACTTTAAATTGTAATGTTTCAATTATAGATAAAAATAGGTTAATAATTTTAATGAGAAAGACAATATTTTTTTAAAGGTGGAATAAATAATAAATCGAAAAAGTTACCCACAAGATGTTCCCAAGTAAGGAAGTAACATTCGGGAATAGAAGGTTAACTTAACCTTCTAGAATTATACTCAACCAAATAAGAATATACATATTTTATATTTTTGGTTTTTAATAATTTTCTATCATTGGGATATTGAGTGTTGACATAACATACTAAGATATAAAATACAGAGAAGGCCTATGTTAATGGGGATTAAAACTAAAGCTAACAAAAAATAACTGAGTACAACTGAAGTAAAAAAAATTAGGAAAACATGTTGACACCCAAAGGATTTAAATATCTTGAAAAAGTCTTTGAAAGATGTAAGAAAGTTTTAGATACTCCAAAAAAAGGTATTGCATGGTTACACTAATAGAAGAGATTGATAAATCAATAAAATAAATCTTTAGATGATACAAAGTTTATTGTGAAAGAAAAATCTAAACATAAAAAAACATATTACAAACGTTTTCATGGTAGTATGGCCAAAATAGTTATAGGTAGAAAGGATGTTTGAAGTAGATGTTGAGAAAAAAAATTAAGGGTAAAAGAATAAGGAAAAATTAAGCTGAGGTAAAGGAATTTTCCCGATCGAGAAAACTTTCTCATCACTATTTCTATGACTGATTAGTAAAGGAAATTCCACCTCATTCCATCATATATTCCAAAAAAATACATGGAAAATGGAATTTAAGGTGATGAAATAAAGGGGGATATTAAAGAATACATGGTAAATATAAAGGTTATGAAGTATGAAAAAAATAAATTAGATGGTTGTTTACACTAAATCTCATTGTATTCATGACATGTTATAAAGGATAAAGAACTTTCAAAAAAAATTTGAGTTAATAAAAATTAGTTTCCCAAATATGAAAGATACAAAAGATTGAAAAATTTATCAATTATTGAAATGGACTTCAATTGAAAAATGTCAGTTGCTATTGGAATTTGAACACACTAACTACAAAAGAGGTATAATTTTATTGAAAATAATTTTTGAGTTATATTAAAAATTGAGTAAAATAATCAGAAGATATGGAAGGTGTATGTTGCGATAAGACATGTCAAAAAAAATTGAGTATAAATTAAAATTAAAATAATAGAAGATGAAATTAAATATTTAAATCAATTAGTGTGAGTTTTAGAAGATTAAATAGTGTAGTATAATGAAATAAATAGGCGATAGTGAAATATAATATATAAAATAAAGATCATTGGAAGATTTTTCAGTTTTTCAATAAGAATATGAGGACAAAAAATGAAAAGTTTTATGTGTTTGATAAATTTTTATTTCACCTAAATATATTGAATTAGAGGAATATTTATCCAAAAGTGGTTTGTTTCATGAAAGGTGGAGTCTAAAGTCTATTAGAAGTAAGATCATTACAAGTGCTTCTAAAGTGAAACCATTCAAAGTGATTTTTTTATTTGGAGTATGCAAAGACAATAATCAAGGAATATATAGTGTATAAGCATGTAAATACATGAAAACCATATAAATATGTAGCTAATAATGTTTTATCGAAATCAATAGTATCATTTTGAGAGATTTATGATGAAAATGATCCATCAATATTTCTGTAAGATGAATATGGAATTTATGGAAGGAGAGGCCACATTCTAGTTGATATGATGGAAATATGAAACATATGATATGTTATATATAAGAGCGTTTTTATTAGGAAGAAGTAGAAACACAAATATGGGTGTGAAAAGAAAAATTGAGAGAATCTGTAGTTTAAATACACTAACATCATGGAAGAGAGGAGTTCGTGTATAGATTTAATGTAATTTGAAACTTCCATGCACAATACCACACAAAAAATATCATAATAATATTGGTTTGCGTTAAACATAATGTGAATGTTTATAAGGAGTGAATCTATAAGTCGAAACAATATGAAAACCTGGAAGATAAGAAGGTTCTATGTACATTGATACATATTTGAGATAAAAATTTAAAGTAGTTCATGAAATAAATTTGTACTCTTGCACAAACACCTTTGTTGGAATGAGTTCACTAGATGAGGAATTTAGTGGTGATCATTTTGATGCCCCCATGATCAGATCACCCAAATTGAAGAGTAATGAGGAATCCAAAACATATAGAAATACATAGATTATGATCCATGACACTATAGACTTTTGTGGAATCTAATTATTGATGAGGTTATATAAAAAACCTAGGCTGTGCATTTGGGTTTTTCAGAAGAAGTTAGGTCTGATTAAACAAACATGTATCTAATATGATTGAGAAAATGAGAAATAATGATTTGAAAAAGATGTGAAGTGATGTAACTAGAAGGTGTCTATATAAGGATAAAGTAAGGATGATTTCCGACGAAAAAAGAAGAAAATTAAGGAATTATAGAAGGATGCAGTGTTAGGATGATTCTTAGATGATTAGATGTTTGAAATGTTACATAACACATTTTAAAAAACCTAGTGAATAAATATCCAGATGATAATGAAGTTGTTTGAAATATAGAAAATCGAGATATTTTAAGTTTCTATCAACCCGAGGTATTCTTTCTATACTACCATATTATCATATAAAATATTTTGTTTTACTATAAAGTGGAAAATTTATTTGTTAATGATAGTGTTAAAAATAAATTATTTTATAATGGGGAAAAATCTACTATTTTATACATGAATGTTTTTGATCTGTTTATTAAGATGGATGCTGAAAAGTAAGTTAAATTAAAGTCTAAATAATTTACCCTAGAATATATTTTTTTTGAATCACTTAGTAAATTTTATAGTAAAATTTAATAACCGAGTTAATCACTATTGTTTTATACACTGAACATTGGACATAGAGGCATATAGTTGGTTGATTCATGGATTATTTATTTAAAAAAACTGATTCCATCCTTCTATCTAGATATTCAAATTTTATATCCAAGTTCAATATGAGAAAAAGAAGAATAAAAAGTGTGAATAATGTTCCTCCCTATCCCAAAGATGTTTATAATGTAGATTCAATTAAAATCACTAAGGGGGATAATATTAATGATAAGGATTCCTCACTTTAATCATTTAGAAGAAGGAGTTAAAAGAGACATTGAATTTATTGTTAATAAGGGGGTGGGAAATTCCATGACCTTAAGTGATTTATTAGAATTTACAAAATGTACAAAAGGGGATATTGAATTTCTCATCCAGTGATGATAATGGATGTGTTGTATTTGTTTTTAAAAAATTACAAAAAATTTAATTAGTAAGTCAATGTAAAACAAGAATCAATTCAGACGATGATTTTCTAATATTAGAAGTATGAAACACCATGATTACTGAAGGCTATTCATAATTTTAGTTGAGTTTGTTCAAATGATGATTTTCTGAGTAATTTGATCGAGTTCAATGATAGTTTATTTCTAAGTTTATTGGAAGAATAGTTTTTCATTCAATGGAAGAATATTTTTAAGTTTACCCAAAGTACACCTGAAGTAAGTTCGCCTGATGTATGTTCAGCTGAAGTTTGTTCATCGAAAGTAAATTCACTTGAAGTACATTCACATGAAGTTTGTTTATATAAATTATGAAGATTCACCTAAAGTGAATTAATCTTAAGTATGTTTACCTGAATTATGTTCACATAAAGTACATTCACCAGAAGTACGTTCACCTGAAGCATGTTCACCAGAAGTACGTTCATCATATGTATAATCACCTAAAGTACGTTCACCTAATGTGAATTCACCTAAAGTACATTTCCCTGAAGTATATTTTCAATAAGTATATTCACTTGAAGTACATTTAACAAAAGGTTTTGAGTATCTTCAAATAATTAATATGAAGTCACATTAATTATGAAAATGGTAAGTTGTTTTTTATAATATTAAAAGCAATGAATAATCATTCCTGATTCTACCAGATTTTTAGGAAGATACTGGTGATCATATGTTTTTGTAGTCCTGATAAAGATTGTTGACTCTTAAATTTTAGAAGATTATTAAAGGAGTCCAATTAAAACTGAGAAAAACTTAGAGTTCAATAATTTTGAACCACTGGACATATTGATGAGATTTAATTCTATAAAAAGAGTTGAGATCATTCTGAGAAAAATAATGAAGACATTATGAAGTAAAAATACATGATAGAGGAAGTTTCAGACTAGAGAATTCAAGGAAGATTTAGTTATGTTGAATTTATTGAGAAAACTTGAAAATTAAGTTTTGCTGAAAGAATAGAAGCTAGGAAAACACCAATTAAAACCTATATAATTTTTTGATAATCATAGTTTTTGAATCTACAGTTTCCAATTTTTTTTTTTGAATTATGATTAGATGAAATGCATATAAGTTCAAAAAAAGATTAGAGGAATTTTATGTTATATCCACAAGGAAGTTTGTAAGGAAACATAAAAAACTGGTGGTTCCAGTTTAAATAATTCCATTCCAACAAAAAGATTAAAGACCATGGGATGTATTTTAAATATTTAACAATTTTGTTATATAGTGAATCATTAGGATTAAGGGGGATTCTTTCCCACACCACTAGTAATATCTGATGGATATCATAGTGTAAAATCTATTCCATGGCTGATTCTGGATGCAACAAGTGTAACAACCTATGATTTTGGATCCTTTAAAATAAATATTACATTCTATAACTTCTGTCACTTGCCACACCCAACATAAATAAACCACAACTTATTAAGAAGAAATTATTAATAAAAATATAACAAACACTAAGATTGTAAACCGTTGATTTAAAAGGTAAACAATAAATATGAGTTAATATTGAAAAGGTTATTGTGAATAATTTTTTTTATTTATATTATATATTTTCCTTTAAAAAATATGATTAAAAATTTTAGAATTGAAATTTATAAATTGTAATTCATTTTGGAATTCTTCACAACAAAAATATCTTAAGATGTATTTTTCGTATTTTTATAAAGAAATTATTTTTAAGTTAATAGTGGAAAATATAGTTTTTCCCCAAAAAGTAAATTTTATCACATTATTAGTATATGTGAAAGGGATAAAAGTTTATAAAATATTTTAATTGATAAAATATATATTTGAAGGATATATTTATGAAATATAAATATCATTTTAAACTTAAAGATCCTTTGTGGCATTTTCCTAAAAAATATTTGTTGAAAACATGTTTTTGTTAAGAATGTTTTTGTTGATAGGAAAGAATGTAACTAGAAGTTGAGAAAGAAGTTGCTAAAAGATTGATAAGAATAGTTTTTTATGAAGTTACTAGAGGAAGATAGAAAGTTTTACAAAGAAACTTTCTTACAAATTCAGATGATACTATGCTAATCTCAAAGTTTCTAAACGTCATGATACTTCATGATTCAAGCATTTGTTAAATGGTTGTAGAATTCATACTGAAGAAGATTTTCTGAAATAGTCTTATAGAAAACCATTTATAGATAAAAATAACTAGATGTAATGTTACAAACACAGTTCTTCAGAAGGAAGGTGATTGGACAAAGAAGTTGCCGAAGGGGAGAGAAGTACAACTTTGTTACCAGACACAGGCTAAATGGACACAAATAATCAGAGTGATAAAAGGAAATGGAGATGCGGCGGTATGAACTCCATGAGGAGATATTCATAACAATATTTATTAATAGTGTTTTGTATGAGAAACCAGACATAGATTAACATACATATGTTTTAGATAGAAAATTTTAATAAATACAGTTTCTGAGTTTGTACAAACACTATGAGAAAAATAACCTATTGCGATGGGTCATTTGTGATGAGCCCTGTGCCCGTCGCAAATAGTCCATCAGAATGAACTATTTACAAAGGGATTAGAATCCAGTCACAAATAATATTTAATAAATGAGTGTTTGTGATGGGTAAACAATCCCGTCGTAAATAGTATTGGTGCACCTTCCCCCAAAAACACGAGAAAAGGTATTTGCGACGAGACTTGGTTCCCATCGCAATTACCCTCAGTCATTTAAAGGTAATTACGGCGGGTGAATGATCCTGCCTCAAATACTGTGTCGGCAGTTGATTATTTGTGATGAGTCCCGTCACAATTAGTTTTAAAAAGCCACATTTATTAAGGGAACTATTTACGATGGGTCCCATCATAGATAATAATAATTGCGACGAGATCAGTCACCTGTCGCCAAAACTCGGTCGGCAGATGAGCATTTGCGACGGGACCCATCACAATTGGCTTTTTAACTGCTACCTCAAACATTTATTGCGAGAACTATTTACGACGGGGTGCTCCTTGAAAATAGATTCATCGCTACTAATCTAACCTATATATATCACCCATATATTTTCTCTCCATTTACCATTTCATCTCTCATTTCTTCATTTTTCCATCCTTCTTTAGAAAGAAGTATAAATTTTTATGGGGAAGAAATGTTTTGAAGTTTGCAGCGCATAAAAGACTCATTTTTAGGTATTTATGTAATGTTTTAAATTTTTATTTTATTTATTTTTATTTTCTATTAGATTGTAATATTACTAATTAGTTATAATTAGAGTCAATTAAAAGTAAATATTTATAATTATAAGTAATTAATTATAATTAGGAGCTGTTAATTTAAATTAGTAATATTTAGTTTTAATTTGCAGTAATGTTTGTAATTAAAATTTAAATAGATTTAATTTATAGTAATTAGTTTTAATTAGTGGTAAATAACTATAATTATCGGTAATTAGTAATAATTAACGGTAATGAGTAAAAACGGTAATTAGTATTAATTAGTGGTAATTAGTAAAAAATAGCGATAAATCAAAATAATTCTTTAACATTATCGTTAATTAATAAAAATTGTTATAAATTAATAAAATTTAATAATAGTAAGTGATAATTAGTAATATTTAGTGGTGATTAGTAATAAATAGCGATAAATTATTATAATTATTAAAAATTAGCGGTAATTAGTAAAAATTAGCAGTAATTACTAATAATTTGCAACAATTAGTAAAAAAATTTATAAACTAACAAAAATTATTAATAAAAAGTAATAATTAGCAGTAATTAGTAATATTTAATGGCAATTAGTAATAATTAGCAGTAATTAGTAAAAATTAGCATTAATTAGTAAAAATTAGCTATAATTAGTAAAATTTAGCTATAATTAGTGAAAGTTTGAGGCAATTAGAAAAAGTTAGCAGTAATTAGTAAAAGTTAGCGACAAATAGAAAATGTTAGTGGAAATTAGTAAAAGTTAGCGGTAATTTGTAAAATTAGTAGTAATTAGTTAAAAATTAGTAATAAATAATAATAAATAATAATGAATAGTAATAATGAGTAATAATTAATAACAATTAGTAATGATTGGTAATAACTAGGGGTAATTAGTAATAATTATTAATAATTAGTATTAAATAGTATTAATTAGTAATTATTAGCATTAATTAGTAACAATTAGTAATAATTTGTAATAATTCGTAATAATTAGTAACAAATAGTAATAAATAGTAATAATCCGGGGTAATTTGTATGAATTAGTAATACTTATTAATAGTTAGTAATAATTAGTAATAATTAGGGGTAATTAGTAAAAAATAGAGGTAATTAGTAATAAATAGAAATAATTAGTAATAAATTGTAAATAATTAATCATAATTATAGGTAATTCGTAACAATTAGAGATAAATAGTAATAAATAGTAATAATTAGTATTAATTAGTAATAAATAGTAATAAATAGTAATAAATAGTAATAAATAATAATAATTAGTAATAATTAGGGGTCATTAGTAATAATTAGTAATAGTAATTTATAATTAGTAATAAATAGTAGTAAATAGTAAAAATTAGTAAAAATTAGGGGTAATTATTATTAATTTGTAATACTTAGTAATAGTCAGTAATAATTAGTATTAATTAGTAATAATTAGGGGCAATTAGATATACTCTTTCATAATTAGTAAAAATTATTAATAATTATAGGTAATTAGAAATAGTTAGGGGTAATTAGTAAAAATTAGAGGTAATTAGTAGTAATTAATAATAAATAGAAAATAATTAATAATAATTAGTAATAATAAGTAATAAATAGTAATAAGTAGTAATAAATAGTAATAAATAGTAATAAATAGTAACAAATAGTAATAAATAGTAATAATTAAGGTTAATTAGTAATAATTAGAATTAATTAGAGGCAATTATTAATAATTAGTAATAATTAGCAATTATTAGTAACAAATAGTAATAAATAGTAATAAATAGTAATAAATAGTAATAAATAGTAATAATTAGAAGTAATTAATAATAATTAGTAATAATTAGTAATAATTAGTAATAATTAGTAAAAATAAGTAATAATTAGTAATAAGTAAGAGCAATTTGTAAAAATTTGAGGTAATTAGTAATAATTAGTAATAATTAGTAAATAATTATTAATAATTATTAATAATTAGTAATAATTAGTATGAATTAGTAATAATTAGATTTAATTAGTAATAATTGGTAGTAATCACTAATAATTAGTAAATAATTTGTCCTAATTAGTATTAATTATTAATAATTAGTAAAAATTAGTAAAAATTAGTAATCATTAGTGGTACTTAGTAATAATTAGTAAATAATTAGTAATAATTATTAATAATTAGTAATAATTAGTAATAATTAGTATTAATTAGTAATAATTAGTGGTAGTTACAAGTTATTGATAATTTTTTAATCTTATGCACTTTTTGTATCATGTTTTTATTATATCAAATTAATCATAAAAAACATTTATTTTATATATCTTAGAGAAATATTGAACAAGGAAGTTGACAACAGTCTTTATTACATGATCTTGATTGGATAAATAATCATTGGGATCAAAATGGTTCTTATATAAATCATGTATATATTGAAGCTTTGGAAGCATTTTTTATCATTTTTATCATCAAAACAAAAATTTAATTCAGAAGGGAAAATTAAGTTTCCATGTAAGAAATGAGATATGAGGATGTTTTACACATTTGAAAATATTGGGGGTTATCTATTACATTTCAGTTTTCAAAAAAATTATGTTTTTTGTGTCAACATGGTGAATAAAGTTCTAGAGAAGATACTAATAATTTGGTTCCAGATCTATCACAGTTTCAAAATTTAGTACATGATGTGGCTGGTCCATCTTTTCAACAAATCGAAACTCAGAATAATACTGCTTTAACTCATGAGTTGGAACCATCCCAATTTTATGAGTTATTGAATTCCGCTGAGGATTAATTATATCCTAGTTGCAAGATAATTTTTTTGAAGAGGTTGCAAAATTTATGACTATTAAATCAGATAATGGTATTTAAAATAACTATTTTAATTAGATATTCTCTTTGGTTAATGAACAATTACATAAAGGAAATGTGTTGCCTATAAATTTCTATGAGATCAAAGGCTAGTTCTTAATTTTGGTCATGGTTATCAGAAGATTCATGAATATTCAAATGATTGTATCTTATATTATAGTGAAAATGAATCATTAGTTAGTTTTCCTACATGTGGAAAACGAAGGTACAAAAATTCTCATATAGGGATGTCTGGATTGATTCTTGTAAAAGAGTTGAGATATTTCTAACTTATACCCAAATTACAACTTTAATTTATTTATCAGACACAACATCATTGATATCATGGCATAAAACGAATATTTAAACTAGTAAAAGCTTAAATTATCCTATAGATGGGGATTCATGAAATTTTTTTGGTTATTTAAATCCATATTTTTCTTCAGATGATCGAAAAATGTGATTGGGTCTTTCTACTGACAGTTTATATCCATTTTGTTCTTATGGTAGTCAATATTCTTGTTGGCCCATCTATAACTCTGTACAATTTACCTCTTTGGATGTTGATGAATGATCCATATATCTTTTTGACCTTATTAATTCCAATACATCTAAAAATTAATATCAATGTTCATTTGAAGCCATTGATTGATGAGTTAAATTTATTATAGAGAAAATATGTGAGTACATATGATGTTTTTATGAAGAAAAATTTCATAATGAAAGCTGTATTGATGTGGACAATTAGAGACTTCCCAACATATGACATGTTATTTGACTAGAGTACACATGGTCCAAAATCATGTCCATACTATATGAGATATAGTAAAAAATATTTTCTCTTCAATGGAAGAAAACCTTGTTTTTTCGACCATCATCACAGATTTCTTCCAACCGATCATCCTTTTTAGAGAAACATAAATCATTTTATAAAATGTACAATTGAAAGAGATAGATCTCCAACAATGATCTCAAGTATTTATTTAAAATATATTGTCTCTTCATTACCTTTCATTACTTTTTTATCAACTATAAACCAATAGAAAATATATTTCTTTGGGGAAGAACACAGTGGCATAAAAGGATCATTTTTTGGGATATTTCATATTGGTCTGATTTTTGGTTTGTCACATGTTGGATGTCATGAATATTGAGAATAATTGTTCTGATAATTAATTTTATATAGTTTTAGACACACCTAGTAAGACAAAAGATAATGTAACGGCATGATTAGATCTTGCCCAAATTTACAGGCAACCGAAACTAGAACTATTTGATAATGTTAGATCACAGAAGTTAATAAATCCAAAAGTAGCTTATATAGTTTCCAAAGAAAATTATTTATTATATTTTTAATGAATTAAAAATGTGAGGCTTTAGGATGGTTATGTTTCTAATTTTTATATATGTGTCCAAATTGGCCATATTACTGGATTAAAAAGTCATGATTTTTATGTTATAATAGAATGAATTATACCAAGTGGATTTTGATGTTTTTTGAATTCTATTATTTGGGATCCTCTAACAGAAATATCCTATTTTTTCTGAGATATTTTTGTGACAAAAAAAACTAAAATGATCTAAGTAGACTGTATGAAGATGTTGTTTTAATTTTATGTAAATTGGAAAAACAATTCCCCACATTCTTTATTTGATTCAATAGAACATTTTATATTACATTTACCTCATGAAGAAAAATGAAGAGGTCTGGTACAATTAAGATGGATGTACCCATTCAAGATATGCATGAAAAAATTAATAAAAAAAGGTACGTATGAAAGAATCACTTAAAAGATTAATTGTAGATGTTTATTTGCAGGAGGAAATTTCATTCTTATGAAATCATTATTTTCAATCATAATATCCCTCTAAATATAACTACAAGGGCCATAAAAAGGGAAATTTTTATGATAAAATGAGAAATAAATTACCAGTTTTTTATCATCCTGAACTTGGCTTTGGTGGAGTTCATGAATGATGGATTTCAGATGATGAACATCACATGGCTCATACATATGTTCCGCTCAAATGTGAAGAAATGGAACCATTTTTATTGTGAGTAACCATATCATTTATTCTATATTTTTTTATGTAAATTAATATTATTTTATTTTTATATCATATTATAATCATATCAGAAAATAGTTTACACAAATTAGAGAATATTATCTTAAATAACATCGATAAAATAATTATTCCTACTAGTTTCAAAAACTGTTAAAGTAAAATTTTTATGTTTAAACACATAAAATCAAATTATTATATTGATAGTTTTTTTTATATTTTTATGTATATCAATATGATGATAAAATTGATAATAGATTATGTGTATTGGGTAACCCACCATCCAAAATGGTTAAATATTATAATGTATATGTGGTTAATGGTTTTAGATTTCATACATGTGCATATAGGGAATAAAAAAACAATGAATGGTGGTTTTTTCTTGAGAGGATATCATCATAGATAATATTATGTTGAATTTTACAGCATTTTGGATGAAATAATTGAACAATGTTTTCTGGGATAGAATTATGTAACTATCTTTAAACGCCATTGGTTTGCTACTAATTGAGGATTGTGTGTCAATCCACACCATGGAATCATTGATATTAAATATAAATGCCTTCTTGTAGTAAATGAACAATTTTTATCAGATTATCACACACCTAAAATTTATTATGAAAATTATTATGTTGCTTTAAGATATTTTATTGATTAGTGGAGAATAATAAAAATAAAATCTCTTAAAAATAATTTATTTAAACTGAATTTCATTCTTTTGAAGTGTAAGGAATTGAAATTTTTCTAGAGACAACACCAAATCCATCTTTTCCATGAAGAGAAGACAACATTGATGATGAAACCACATAGTTATGGGTTAATGGAGGTGATGATGTAACAAGTGGATTTGAAATAGAAAGAGACGATGAAGATGAAAATCACATGGAAATTGATGATACTAAGGAGGAATATGAAGATATTGAAACCCTCATATATGAATATGAGTATGAAGATTGAAATAATGAAATAATATTAATATTAATAAATAATATATGTACATATATAATATTTATTTTTAGTAATTTGTTTATAATAGTTATTTCATGTTATATATGGCTGAAAAATGTTTCTTTGATATCATTTGTGAGTTGGATGATGCTATAATACCTGATGATGAGCCTGACGGTACATCATATGACCCTCATACTACTGGTGGTTCAACATCAACTCTGAGGAGTCGCGATCTTATGAGATTAATGATTCCTGACCGTATTCCTGAGTGGCGTCTACATCTCCAGTTTTACTCACTCATGTAGAGGTATGTTCAGTCATTTATTTTAGTTGGTTTTCAAAAAATTTCATTAATTTATTTATATACTAATTTTTTAATTATTTTTTTCTCTTTTTTCATATCTTTTAGTATATAGCAGTTGGATAGGTTAATGCTATATTGCAGAATTATTGTTTTGGAGAATGGGTTACATGGGATCAGATTCACATTGATGTCTGTCACCGTATGTTCAATCATTGGATAGTATGTAAATAAATAATAGTTATTTTGAATTTTTTTAATTAATAACTTGATATTATTAATTATTTACAGGGTTTATGGTATCCCATTGATGATAGCATGCATGAATCTATCTGGGAGACATGGGAGGGTTGTATGCATGACCATTTCTGTCAATTTTTTGCATAATTTGAGGAGGAAAACAATATGGAAAGATGGAGTCAAAGATTTTGATTAGTCTTGATTCACCCCCTGACCAGATTACATCTTATCTTAGGTTTGGGATGGATTTTATTCATATTGGAGGTGAGCTACTTTTTAGAGGAGAGAATCATTAGGTCGACAGAACCGGTGGAGATAGGATGTGACACATCGATCTGGTAGTCATACATTCAGTATACATCAACAATATTTGGTAAGTATCTTTTTTAATAAATTATATATCTTTAAAAGTAAACTATTTATTTTATACTCAAATGGATAGTCGAACAACCCGATATTACGGAGTTCGACATTTATAGGAGTATATAAAATGATCCCGTCACTAGAGAGGTTAGAGGTTATCAATAGTGGCATATTTTGGTCAGTATATATTTTTTATTTTGAAAATTAATTGAAAGTAATATTTAAAATATTTTAATTTTAAATTGAAATTGAAGGTGTCTTACGAGGATGTGACATCTCAGGCACATGCTAAGAGTTAGGGCGGGACCGAGGATCAAACCTCTAGTGCAATATGACTTGACGATGCAACATGGATATAGGCGAATTAATATATATTCGAGAAAGGCTAAGTTGTTGGTATCAACTCTCAATTAATGAATGTGAGTTGTTATGGTACCTTTTTGATGTCGTTGTGCAGCTTGAGAGAATATTATAGAGTTTCACCATCATCTGCTGCACAGTATGAGGAGTAGCTGTGACCTTCAGGTGAGTTTATTGAGACTATGCATAGGGAGCTGGAAGAGCTCTGTCGATAGTAGCAACACCAGCCGTAGGAGATGCATCAATGAAAATAATAGTAGTATGAGCAGACAATGGAGTACATACGATGTGCGACTCATGGTTTAGGGAAGAAGTTCCCTCCACTAGCTCCTCCAGATCCTCCAGATGACCTCCCCTCAGTGATTTATATACTTTTTTATAAACATTAAAATGAATTTTTTCCAATAATTTTATTAGTCTATATATTTACATTTCTATATAGTGCCTTTTTTATATTATTGCGAATATTATGTTTTTTATTATTTTCTCATTTATTATTACTTTATTATTTATTTTTATTAATTTATTATTATTAATTAATTAATTATTTTTTATTAGTATTTTTTATTTTTTTAATATTATTGTGAATATTTTCTTTTTTATTATTTTATTATTTTAATTATATTTTATTCATTGTATTAGTTTTTATTCTTTTTTTAATTTTTTATTATTTTATTATTTCATTTTTATTATTAATAATATTATTTTATTAAATTTTATTAATAATAATTTATTTTTAATATTATTTTTATGTTTTTTTGATGAGTTTTTAACCCCATTGCAAATAATTATTTACGACAGGCCCGTCGCAAAACGAGTTTTTTTTAAAAACTGAACTAAACGTTTTGTGACACCATTTTTAGCAATGGGTCATTTGTGAAGGGACCCAATCATAATTAACCCATCAGAACTTCTTCAATTTATATTTTTTAAAGGGGAGAAAATAAATGGCTTTTTATGGTTTAGTAAATGTGGAAGTTTCTTCCATAAGGAGATGTTCCATATGATTAGAGTATTTAGAAGTTGAACCAATGCAGTGAACCATATTTATTGGGTAAAATTTAATAGACAAAGAAATCATAGGTTTCCATTAAAATAGTTTTTAAAATTTTCAAATAGATTTTTTTTGTTACAGACTAGTTGGAGTACAATGTTGTGAATAATGATGAATTATAAAGCCAATGGATCGAGTCCATTAGATGAAGATCCATTAGATGAGCATTCAACAGATGAAAAAACATCATAAAAACAAGTTTATGTCATTGGATATTCATTTTTGAGAATTTTTCTTTGATTAAGGATTTCACTTAGGAAGAATGACTGGATGAAGTCATCAGACAGGGTTAGTTATGAAAAGAAGATTGGACAAATAGAATGAATAGAGTGTTCTTAAATAAGTTCCAAGAAAACATTTTCAATATATATTTTTTCTAAAAAATATTAACATAATTATCTAAATCCCTCAAGTTAGATAATACTAGTATAATATTTTCAATTTTTTGTTATCTAGAAAAAATTAAAGGAAGTTAGAGTGAGTTAGTTTATGAATTTAAGGAAAATTGAAAAAAGTTTTCTTTGTAGAGAAATAATAAAAGATTCAAGAATGTTATTAAATATTCTAGAAGATTTGAGAATCATACCATGAATTTCATTTAAGTAGGAATGGTTAATTTTGTAATTTCAATGAGTGGGAAAGTGAAGTTGTTTTCTAACCTTTTCTATTTCTCCAAGCACCTATATAAAGGGGTGAAAAAGTACAAGTGTACTTAACACTATTAATACATAAAAAAATGAAAATTATATAGGATTTGCATCAGTCTAAGTTTCTAACCAAAGTTCACTTTTGGGTCAAATAAGAGTGTTGGAAAAAGTATCGATCAGAATAATTAGATGATGTTTTCAGTTCAAAGAAACCAAATAGAAATAATCTAATTGAGTTTCTGAGCAGAGGTCTAGGCAGAGTGGTTTTCATAATAAAATAGATCTTAGGTTATAAATTTGGTATAGTTTTAGTGAGGTGTAATGAAAATATATTCACCAGACATAGAAAAGGGAAAACCAGATGAAAAATTTAAGACAAAGTGAACCAGACAATGTTTTCTGAAAGAATATTGGGTGTGCAGATTTACAATGTTTTTCATATTTTTTTGGGGAACATTTTTATAAGATAAAAAATTATAAAAAGATGGTAGTTAGTATTATCATACCTATCAGGAGATAGAATGAGTCTAACGAGTATTGAATCAAATTTTATTCACTTCTTTCTAATAGTTATTTTTTGTGGTCTAATAGGCATTTCCATGGAAATGATATAGTTTCTCACATAGAGGTAGAACCTTGTAAATTTTGTGTGCCTTGTTTATTTTATCATCCCTTCATTCCTGTGAGGTTATTATAAAATTTGATAAATAAAATAACTCTGACATGTTTTAGGGGTTTAAATTTCATAAATTTTTAATTTTTTAAAAACACATCCACTTATTTAACTCCAACTTCTCAATGGTTCAATGATCCCATGTAACTTCACGTGTTATCAAAGTGAAGATTCCATTTCTGAATACTTAACATGAATAATATCTATTCAGTCCAAAATAGATATATTCTTATATTTGATGGTAGAAAATATCATGGTTAAAAAAATAGACTTATACCCTATCTTCTATCACTTAGCATAGAGGTTATTGATGCATTAACAATTGGTTTTCCACCCATTGAAAAAAAATACTCAAATGACTATTACTGATAAGAAAAAATATAGTGGTTAATGGGAAGGCTAGAAATTCTATTCTTTTGTACTTTATATAAAATGTATTTATGAAGGTTATGGGTTTCAAAACTAATAATTAACTATAAGACAAACTAAAAAGTATCTTCAAGGGAAAAACCAAAGTTATGGAGGAAAAATTACAAACCTGGAAAAGTATGTTTGAAGATATCAGAATAGTAGATAAAGAAACTATTGATGAGGACCTCACAATATTTAATGAAGTTGTTTACAACATCAGAGTATTCATAGATATTTTATAATATTCTACCACTATTAAGAAACTCATGAGAAAATTACTTGATAAGGTTGTCTCTAAAATCTTTACCCTTGAAGATAAATATGATTTATCTCTTTATCAGTTGCATAAATTTTTTATTTTTTATAAGATGATAAATGCAAGATCCCATATTTTTCTAGGTAATTCTCTCTTTTAGTTTTTCATTAAACTTATTTTAGTTGAGTTTTCCTCATCTTTAAACCATGGGGGTTATATTTCATTATTGATGTTTTTTTTGGAATAAACATAGACTTGGGTTTTGAGAAAACTTGATAAAACCCTAGAGGATCCACATGGGGAGAAGTTTGGGGGTTTTGTTGAATTAATAGAGTTTAGGTATAAATGGGTCTAATGACACAATGACTTATTGGTATGTTAAGAAGCCTTAAATGGGGTTTGATTTTTTATAAGGGAAGTAGGATGAAAACTTTAGGCAACATGTAAATGGGTTACATGATGTGTAACAACCACGAGACTCATGTTGTGAATTTATTCATGACATGAAATGGTTACATGATGTAAATAAATCACCCGATGTGTAATGTTCAGGAAAATTTAATATTCAGATGATGTGACAGGTTTTTTGGAATATCCTTCTAAAAAGAAATAAATGACATGTAAATGAATTACAAGTCTTTTAATTCCTTTAGAAGTAATTTTAAATTATGTCACACAACTGATTTATCATTCATCTCACATGAAACCTTCTCCTCTCAACCCTGGGGTGGATTCTAGGAAATTTTGGAGCACCTCTATATATTCCATAAGTCCAATTTGTGTGATCGATCCCTGATAAGTGGTTCTCTTATGTTTTACCTGATCTTACATTATTCTCTTACCATTGCGGTGTAATATCTTAACTATGGATGTTATTGGTTTTGATCTTGGTTAGTCTTTATCTATGCTCTCCTTGTGTTTTTCTACTGCTTCATCTTTGCTGGAATTTACCATTGGAAGCATTGTATTCTTCACCGTTTAAAGGTAGGGTGCATAAATTGTAACCATATGGTCTTTTTTTTCTAATGAAAATTATATTAAATATTTTGATTGCACAAACACATGTGCACAATAACTAATTAATTGAATATAGTGATGATAATATTATGTTAGATTATTCGTTGAATCCCTTTGGATTTAATTGACGATGTGACCTGGCTTATGGTTACCTGTTGGGTGAGCGAACCTTTGAAAATAATGAATTGGAAATGGATTACATATTATTTTATCATGAAAGGTGATTCAAGTGATTGATTTATATATATTCACCATTGAAACTGGATTAATTGATTGATTAAAATAGTGGGTAAATTGGAAAATAAATTGTAATTAGAAAAATTAACCATTTGTTTTTATGTGGCCATATTGTGATATGTTTTCTATTGTGATATGCACTTTTAACAGATTCTGATATGTTTATATAAAAGGATATTCCCAAACACATGTTGTGATGCTTATATAATGGGATATTCTCTGACACATGTTGAGATGATTATATACTAGGCTATGACCTAACACATTCTGAGACACTTATATACCAAGATATTCCCTGACACTTCCTGTAATTATTATATAGTGGTGTTGGACCAATGATTTGTTATAACATGGGTATATGGTTGTGGTTGTCATGGTTGTGAGATATGATCAGAGAAATTTTGGAATGGTGTTGTGGCAGGTTAGGTTTTACCATGGTTATATGGTTATTGATGGAACGGTTGTGAGACATGCTTAGAGATATTCCAACATGGTGCCGAAGAAGGTTGACGGTGTATTTTATTAATTGTTCAATTAATTAATACACATATTTATCAATTTATTGCATGTACTTATTATGAGACTCATTTTTCTAGAAACAATGGCGTTGAACAACTAAGTTTTACTCACACCCTATTTGGGGATCCATTTGGTACCTGAGTAGATTTCATGGATGCAGGTTTGGACAAGGGAAAGAGACCTTTTTTCTACCTTTCTTTTTAAAAGATGGTTTGAAGGTAGGATTTGGATATGACATGGGGTCCAAGACCAAATTATTTTGGGTTTATCTTGTTTTGGATAACTCTTTTATTTGTAATGGTTTCATTTTTTCATTTTGATACTTATCATCCTATCATTACATGATACCACATTTTGGTATATTGGTTTCTCCTTTATTTTCCTAGTTCTTTTGCTTGGTTTTAATTATGTATATTAATATGATTTATTTTATTTATATGGATTATTTCAAATTCTATAACACTTCATACTAGGGGGTATAGTCTCCCCACTATACATATCACACCCCCACTGCTAGTCGACATCCTCTTGCATATAGGGATGCATTCTTGAGGTCACACAAGAAACTTTTTTTTGGCCAACTGATAGAGTGAAAGACTAGGGGACATTACAAAGTTGTATCAATGGGAGGATTTTTTTCTATTAAATTACTATTTGGGAAAGGTAGATAGAATACTAGGATGTGTCGACACGAGCCTGTGTATGGGAGTAACTGGCCCATGTATGGGTGAAAACATAAGTGCCCAAGGATGGGATTATTATTCATGATGTTCAACTATTACGGTTTTATATTATTTTACCTTGGGTGATTCACATGTTATACAATATTATTGTTTCTTGATATTTATAATCTTTATCTAGTTTGGTGCAATATGATTATTCATGCATCATGATAGGAACATAGGGATATATACTGACATACATGGTTCATGATAAGGACACACATATATGAATATTATTTATTTCCTATGTAGACTATGGTATGAGGTATTTGTTATATATGATAAATGAAATAACATAACTATTATGTCATGCTAAATCACTTGTTAATCTATATTTATAGAGACCAGGAGTCAGTGGTTTTCTATTGTAGTCACATGTTGGGGTTGACCTTGTTGTTATCTAGTGCTCTAAGGTGTGCATTTTTATTGTAAAGAAAATGTCTCCTCTTCATATTTGAATTAAGAGTCAAGATACTGAAAATAAGAATGATCTAAATGTATATGAGACAAGGATTCCTATAACTTATAAGTATCATTGGATGTTCAGATTCATGATATATTTTTTAGGGTCATGCGATCCATGGAGAGGGAGACTGCTCAAACCCTATCTTCGATGTATGAGTTGACGACAATTGTTTAGTTCTAGAATCTGCATACACTCACTAGGGAGGGAGGTCCCCAGGTAGCCAAGTTTTGGATTGAGTTAGTCCAGAAAATTCTTAATATCATCAATACACCTATAGATTGGAGTGTTAATCTTGTTCTATATATGCCTACTGGACCATCCAAGTGATGGTGGGACATTCTGGAGCAAGCCAGAAAGAAAAAGGAGTTATCTTCGAAGGATTTTCAGATAAATTTATTGAAACACCTATATCCAGAGACATTGAGGGATGAGAAGGATTGTGAGTTCATGAATTTTCATAGGAGGGTATGTAAGTGCTGGACTATGCTGGACATTTCACTGACATGTAGTGCTTTGTTCCATCATTGGTAGATGATGGGATCTCTAAGTTGAAATCTTTTCAGGATGAGATTCACTATGACATCAGGTTGAAAGAGAACATTTTTTTAACGGTTCTGAATATTTTATGAATAAGGAACTCATCGCATAAGGGTATCTTATAGAGGTCCTAAGAAGTGAGAAATCTAGTTCAGTAGGGAGAACTGTGAGCTTTTCTTTGGGTACCATGAAGCACCACTATGGCAGTTATAACTAAGGAAGTAGTGGGCATAACAGCCAAGGAAGTGGACAACCATGTCATAACCATGTTCCATTATAGTGATATCAGGGTGTTATGTTTGATACAAGCACCCAAAATGCCTTTACCCCATAGTTGAGTGTCGTTTCTATGATATATTGGGTCATATTTAGAAGTTTTGTGGGAAATTTCTGTTGTTCAGAGTAGTTAACTCAAGAGGGGAGGGTTGAATTAAGTTACTATAAAAATTTTTGTTTAAAAGATATTAGTTTTACAAATAATGATTTCTGCAAAGATAGATACAACCCAGTTAATCAAGGTTATACTGTTATAAGAGTTTGACTATTTAAACAACTTCTTAGAAGATTGATTAATTCTCAGTAATCTTAATTGGTATTATTAAAATTACTTTTGAATTTATCCTACTAAGACAAATCAGATATAACTTCTTTCCAAGACTAACCATCAAAGTAAATTTAGTGTTTTTCTGGATTGTGCAGTAAAGCAGTAAAACAGAGTAGACTAAATTTTAATGGCCCAACGGATATAAAACAAGTGGTTCAGCATCAAGTTGAGACCCAATCCACTCCAGTTGGTAATCACCTACCACCAAGAAGTTTATATAAATAAAATCTGATCCACACCCTGGATTGGGGTTAACAACATTACATGGACTGTCCAGGCCACGCAGGGACCTCTTCCATTGTTTTCATGGGTAAACAAAGTAATGACCAGGCCACACAGGGACCTATTCCATAGTTGTTGTGGGTAAACAAGAGTAAAGAATTTGGTATGAGGATTTTTAAATCCTCCAGTTCAGCGCAGGAGTTAGTGTGTGTGTAACATATACATAGTACACACACTACTTGAAAGTAAATAAAAGAATCACTAAGAGAGAGTAGATATGAGTTTAGAATTCTCTAGTGATTAGTAGTGAAAATCTGGAATCCTTGGATAAGACAGAAATGCTTCTAAGTCCTTCTCAGGTTTTTTGTGTTGAAAAATAGAGTGTTGTGGTTCATCTTGTGTTCTTCACGAGTGAAGATGTTCTCTTGATCCCAGTGTACTTCATGTGTTCTTCAGTAGAGTCAAATTTTATGCATGGGACAATTTCTTCTTTCAAGATCTTGAAATCTCCTCTTTGTGGTCGTGCTTTTCAGCTTGTTTTTCTATTTAGTACAGAGAACACTCGTTTCTTGAGTTGTCGCACATTGTATTGTATATCGTTCTTGGGCACACTTCTCTTTATCTTCACAATGCATGAGATTTAGCCGACAGGTTCCATATATGTCATACCTCGTACCTCATACTATGTCTACAAGAAAACATTAATTATCTCAGTGCATTAAAGGCGCCAAATATGACCATTAAAAAGTGAAATTGGAAAACGACAAAATAGTTAAGAAACCATGTCACATTAGTTATGCAAACAGTGTCTTCTTCATGGTGTCTCTTTCACGGTGTCTTCTTCATGGTGTCTCCTTCATGGTGTTTGGCTTACGGTTTTTGGATTCACGGTGCCTAGATCACGGTTTCTTGCTAACAATGTCTGACACTTAGGTAAACAAAGTGTCTGGCTTACAGTGTCTGTTCTTAGTGTCTTGCTTCACGGTGTCAGGCTTACTATGTCACGATGTCTCATGGTCACGGTGTCTGAGACTTAGGCTTCACGGTGTTAGGGTTCATAGTGTCTTTCTCACGGTGCCTGGGTTCACAGTGTCTTTCTCACTGTGTCTTATACTTAGACAAATAACTGTATTCAGACTTAAACAGTAATATGCATAAAATTAATTGAGATTAATCATTATAAGGTATGAGATAAATTGAAAAATAAATACACATGATTAATAAGATTTGTGATATTTGTGATCATTAATAAGATTTGTAATTATTATTGAGATTTGTGATCATTAAAACATGACTAATACATGAGGAGTCCAACAATATCCCCCTTTTTGATGATCACAAATCAAGTACAGTTAAAGGGTAAATTAAATGATGCTATAGAGAAAATAACATATAGAATAATAGATAACTATAACTTCTCACATTTTCTCCCCCTTTTGGGATTATCAAAAAGTAGAAAGAATAGAGGGAAAACAGGGCATATGGCATTAATAGTGTTCAAAATATAACAAACTATGGAAATAAAAAAAACCATTGACATCCCCATCAAAAATATAGTAGTCACTGTTCTTCTTCAGGGATTTTCCTTCTCTTTTCCTTTATCAGCAGCAGAAGAGGAAACCAAAGGTGCATTTTCTGATGTAGAAGAAGGTATAGAAGTGGTAGACAAAGAAGGTAAAGGGAGACCTTAGAAGACTGATGGAGCCAGTTTAGGAGCTGTAGAAGATCGAGGAAGTTGATGTTCAAGGATGACAGGCCTAATCTGACTAAGATCCTAGCCAATAGACATGGTTGTGGAAGCTAAGGAAGAAGAGAAAGTAGGTAAACCAGGTCTGAGAGGAGTAGTCGCTGGAGCAGCAATTGCTGTTCTTTGAACATTAAGATACAGTCTCAGAAGTTTAATGAAATATGCAATAATCTCCCCTCCATACTGCATTGCCTTTTCAAAATCATCTTTGTTTTCCATGAACTTGTCCAACAATCTGGTAAACTTAGTGAGCTTATGAACTTGTGCTTTAAAGGCCCGAGTCACATGAGGTATTTTTAGATTCTCTACAAGATATTTAAAGTGATTTGTCATTTCAGTTTTAGAGAAAATCCGGTTAAAATAGAAGTCCACTTTCTTGGAGATCTCCTTTTGAGCATCATTTGCAATATTTGAGTGAATTTGAACCAATTCAAGCACTCGATCACTATTTTTAACAACTTCAGATAAAGGATCCATATCAAAGACACTTAAGGCATTCTAAATCACTTCCTTGACTATTAATCTGAGAAAATTACTGTCCAAAGAAGGAGTAGAGGTTTTACCAGAGAAATTAGAAGCTTTTACAGCTGTGGTTAGAGACTTGAGCTGTTTCAGGACCTTTTGAAGACATCCATTATACTCATTTGTTAGTTTGTTCAGGTTCTCCACAAGCTCTCTCATGCGCTGCAAAATCTGCGTGTGCCTTTCTCTAATATTCTCATCAAAGGATAGCATGTATGGGTGAATCTGGGACACCATATCTTGAGATATTTTTAAACATAAGGTTCAGGAGAAGCAGGAGCATGTGCAGAAGCAGGCTCTGATCTTGATTGCAGTTCTTTCTGTAGGTTTTCAATCATACCTTTCAAGGTTGCAACCTCAGTACTGAGCTACTTGTTTTCAACCCTTACTTCTTGAATTTCATGAATTATCTTGGATTTAATGTGCTAGATAATCTTTTCTAAAATCAGTGAGGCATCTTACTGACTCAGCTGGGTCACAAGACGAGGTTGAGAGGATAAGATTTTCTCAACTCCAGCTAAGATAGTGTCTCCAAAGACTTTCAAATCATCTTTACTAAAAAAAGATTGTTGTTCAGGTAAAGGTGTAGGTACAGGAAGTGGTACAGGTGCAGGCTCAGATTGAGGTTCAGGTTGAGGTTGTGGTTCATGTTTAGATTCAGGTGCAAAGAGTGTGACAGATTTCAGTTGAAATAAAGAATAAATATCAATCCCAGTGGCAGTAACCTGTTGGGATTCACTCACATCATAAAAGCTAGGGAATTTATACTGAGTGTCCGCCGAATATAACTCAGTTGGTTGAGATGCTTCATCTGACTCAGCCTCATTAGCCTCAGCTTCATGAGTCTCAATATTTTAAGGTTCCTCCCCCTCAATAAGTGCTTCCATTTCAAGACCTTGAGGCTCAGTAACTTGATTTATATCCACTGGTTCATCTCTAATTTACTCATCCATCTCTTAACTATCCAATCTTAAGGCTATCTACATCCTCTTTTCAGAAGATGGTATTATCTTAGGAACAAATAGTTCTATAGGAAGGTCTTCCAGATTAGCTTCTTGGATAGCAAGGAGTTCTTCTACTACAACCTCTTCCATGACAGGGAGTTATTCCAGATTTGTTTCTTCTATGACATGTTGCTCAGGTTTTGGGACAACTAATTATCTTGTAGCCTTATATTGGATTTCCATATTAACATCATCTCTAGGGACAGGAGGTTCTTCTTCAAGAACAACAGGAGGAATGATAAGCCTTTATTCCTCAACAACAAATTATTCCCTTTGAGGTACTTCAGCTTCTTCTCTATGTGGTACTTCAGCTGCCACTTCCTCTTATTCTTCATCTTTTGGATACTCAGCAACTTCATCTGGTTCCAAACCAAGATCAGTAATGGCCTTTAGCCTTCTTGTATAATCTATAGGATTGAACTTCTCATAGAGCCTATCATTATATTCAACCCACTCCTTCTTCCAGGGGTTGCAGTTTATTTTCATCCTCCTGATGGTAGGTTTAGATAAACAATATTCATAGTCCATAATTACTTCTTCATTGGGTCCAACTACTCCTTTGGCAACAAGAATAGTTGAAATCAGTCTAGAGTAAAATAGAGATGTGGATTTGGATGTGACCTTGATCATTTCACACATATGGTGAATGATGTATTTGCAAAGATTTATCTTGTGGCCATTCTTTATAAGATGAATCATAAAAACATCCTAATACTTTAAGATAATAAAGTCTCCTTTCCTTAGGCTAATCATATTTTGAAAAAATTTGAATAGCAGCCTTGTCTCCCCATCAAGTTCAGCAGCTATGGTCCTTCTCTTGGTTCCATTTCTAGTTAGAGTTTCTAGTTCATTTTCCAGGTCAAATAAATCGGTTGTAGGTGGGGGGGGGGGGTCTCTATGATAATCATCACAAATACCTTTGTGAGGAATCCTAAGGCATGTAGCCCATAACCTCGACAAGAAGGAGCATCTTTGTCCATTGACCCAACTCCCCACAATATAGCTTTCACCAGCATAAAAAAACTTTACATACTAATAGAACTGAGCTACCAACCTTGGGTAAATGGGTCTATCCTTCCTTGAGAACCATTCGAGCCAACCTTGTTCTATTAAAACTTTTAAAACCAGAGACTTTCTAGAAAATAGCCACTCAGGGAAAATTTCCTTTTCAGGTACAACACTACGGTTTACCAGGTTTGGATTCAGGTGTCCTTCGGGCGCCAGCTTCGGTGCTCTATTATTTTTCTTCAAGATGCATTTCTCAAGTATGGATGAAGGCGGAAACTTCATCATTGGAATCTAATGAAGGTTCGAGAAAGAGAGAAAGATAAAGGTTGCAAGTTTGAGAGGGTTCGAGAGGAGTGAGTAGAAGGGAGTTCGGGTGAAGAATCGAGTGAAACCCTTTTGTTTTATCATTTGGGAATGTAAAACATCACAAAAGTAAAAACGCGGGAAAGTAAAAAGTGGTGAAATAAAAATTACCGCGATACAGAATAAAAGAAAAACATAAATAATTTTCATGGTGAGACTGTGAATAGTCATTACGATGTGATGGTAAATGGTCGTCACAGTGAGACATTCAGTGGTCATCACGGTGAGACAGTGAATGGTCAGTTCTGTCATGATGAGACAGTAAGTAAACTATTCGGTCATGGTGAGACAATGAATGAAATATCGTGAAAGGAAAGTGCTAATGGTGAGACCGTAAATATGAGAGACAGTAACTGAGAAATAGTGAACATGAAATAGTAAAGTAAAAAAAATAGTAAAAGATTAAACAATAAGACCAGTAAGATATATATTTGTGATTGATCATGCCAAGATCATGTATGATGTAATCTATTCTCTCAGAATTTAATGGTTTAGTGAATATATCATCAAGTTTATATTCAATGTTAATGAATTCCAAGGTGATATCAACTTTTTGATAATGATATCTCAAAAAGTGATGTCTTACATCAATATGTTTTGTCCTAGAATGTGAAACAAGATTTTTTGAAATGTTAATAGCACTTGTGTTGTCACAATTTATTGGGACATGTCTGAATTGATATCCATAATCTAGTAAAGTGTGTTTCATCCACACAATTTGTGCACAACAACTACCAGCTGCTATGTATTCAACTTCTGCAGTAGATAATGCAACATATTTTTGTTTCTTACTACACCATGATACCAGTGACTTACCTAAAAGGTGACATGTTCTAGAGGTGCTCTTTCTATCTAACTTACATCCACCGAAGTCAGCATCAGAATAACTAACTAGTTTAAATGATTTTCCTTTAGGATAGTACCGTCCTAAATTGGGTGTATGTTTGAGGTATTTGAAAATTCTCTTTACAACATTTAAATGAGATTCTTTAGGATTTTCTTGAAAAAGAGAACACATACACACACTGAACATAATATCATGATAGATAGTAGTTAATTAGAGTAGACTTCCAATCATTCCTCTATAAGTGGTTTGATCAACATATTTTCCATCTTCATCAAGATCCAACTTACAGGTGGTACTCATGGGAGTGTCACTAATTTTTGTGCTATCCAATCCAAAAAGTTTTAGAAGATCTCTAGTATACTTACTTTGAGTCAAAATAATTCCATCATTTTTTTGAAAGATTTCAAATCCAAGAAATAATTTTAGTTTACCCATTAAACTCATTTCAAATTCGTTTTGCATTATTTTATAAAAATCAGTACATAATGAATTTTTTGAAGATCCAAAAATAATATCATCTACATATAATTGAACAACTAAAAAATAATTAGAAATTCGTTTTATAAAGAGGTTAGGATTAGCTATTCCTTTTGTAAAACCCTTGGAAATAAGAAAAGTACTTAATCTGTCATACCAAGCTCTTGGAGCTTTCTTTAAACCATAAATATCTTTTGACAGTTTGAAAATATGATTGGGAAAATGAGGGTTTGTAAATCTTGGGGGTTGTTCAAAAAAAACATCCTCAGCTATATACCCATTTAAGAATGCACTCTTAATATCAATTTGATATAGTTTTAAATTCAGATGTGCAGAATAAGCAAGTAGAATTCTAATGGCTTCAGGTCTGGCTGATGGAGAAAAAGTCTCCTCATAGTCAATTCATTCTTCTTGACTATAGCCTTGTGCAACTAATCTAGCCTTATTCCTAAATATATTTCCAGATTCATCTACCTTGTTTCTAAACACCCATTTAGTGCCTAAGAAAAAAGTGTCCTTGGGTCTTTCAACAAGTTTCCAAACTTTATTTCTTTCAAACTGATTGAGTTCTTCTTGCATAGTAATTACCCAAAATTCATCATTGATAGCATCATCAATGTTTTTAGGTTCAAGCTATGACAAGAAGGCTTGATGTTTAACCTAATTTCTAAGAGAATCTCCGGTTTTTGTTCCTTTCTCTAAGTCTCCTACAACAGCATCTAAGGGATGGTTTTTAAGAGTTCTAACCGTTCTAAAAAAAGAGGGACCAGTGAATTCAGGTTCATCAACAGATTCAGGTTCATTATGACTTGATTTCACAGAATTTCCAGAATTGAAAGTTTTCACAGATTCTTTCACAAAGGTATTTGAGGATTTTGAGTTGATGTTCAGATTTGATACATCATCCTCCAGATTTTCTAGGATGGTTCTAGGATCATGTGGATCTGTTTCATCAAACTTGATATAGAAATATTCTTCCACAAATTTAGTTCTCTTATTGAATACTCTATAAGCTTTTCTTGAAATTGAATAACCTGGGAAAATTCCTTCATCACTTTTGGATA
Organism: Viscum album; assembly: GCA_963277665.1. Classification (NCBI taxonomy): domain Eukaryota; kingdom Viridiplantae; phylum Streptophyta; class Magnoliopsida; order Santalales; family Viscaceae; genus Viscum; species Viscum album. Next base: position 1,488,903,971 of record OY728153.1, on the reverse strand, counting down.
AAAATTTGTCAAGATTATCCTTAGTGTTGAGAATAAAGATTTTTCAGCAAAAAACTCTAAAGTAATTAACCTCAGGCTTTCGATTATTATAGAGTTTATATGGGGTATTCTTGAGAATTGGTCTCACCAAGACTCTATTGACTATGTAGCATTCTATATTAACAACTTCAGCCCAAAAGTAAATAGGTAGGTCATATTCACTAAGCATAGTTCTAGAAATTTCTTACAGGGTTCTATTTCTTCTTTCTACAACACCATTTTGCTGAGGTGTTCTAGGGGCAGAGAAATTGTGATTATAATAATTTTCTAAGAAAAAGAATTCAAACTCTTGATTTTCAAACTCACAGCCATGATCAATTCTTAAATATTTAATTTTAAATCCACTAAGATTTTCTACAGACTTGGCATACTTAGTAAAATAATAACAAGATTCACTTTTATGATCCATGAAAAATGTCCAGGTATATCTAGAAAAATCATCTAATAGAACATAAACATAGTGCTTCCTATTTAAACTAGAAACTCTAGATAGTCCAAACAAATACATGTGAACCAATTCGAGAGGTTGATAAGTAGAGACTTCTTTCTTTGGTTTGAAAGATATTTTCTGTTGTTTTTACTTTTGATAGGGATTACAAACATTGTCATTTTCAAACTCAAGTTTGGGTAAGTCTTTAACTAGGACTTTTCTAGTTAGATTTATAATGGAGTGAACATTACAGTGTCCTAGTATCCTATGCAAGAGCCAAGATTCTTTATGAAATACACTTAAGCACGAAACATTTTGAGAAGTTAAGGAATCTAAATAAACAGAATAAACATTCTCATTCCTTGATGCATAAAATACTAATTCATCTTTAGAATTAAAGACATTACATGCATCATTTTCAAATTTAACATGATATCCATCATCACACAATTGTAAGATAATAAGAAAATTATATTTTAAACCATTAACAAATAGTACTTTAGAAATTAGAATCGAATCAGAGTTACCAATCTGGCCTAAGACAATGATCTTCCCTTTGGCATTGTCACCAAATGTGACATGTCCTCCATCTACTTTTACCAGATTCTTGAGCCATGAGTAGTCTCTTGTCATGTTCCTTGAACACCCACTATCCAAGTACCACATATTTGTGCAGGATCTCTTTAAGCAAATTTCCTACGACATGATCAAGAAAAGATAGATTTTGGTACCCATACTTTTATGGGTCCAGTAACATTAGTAATAAGAGATTTAGGAACCCATATTTGTTTCATAGGTTTCCTATAGGAATTATATAAAGTATTTGAAAAATAAACTCTATTTGGTCCACAAAAACTTGAAACAGTAGAGTATGTATCATGACTCGAGCTAGTTGAGCTATGTCTAGAACTGGGAACAAAATTATATGTCCTAGACTTTGAAACAAAATTTGTTCTACTAAGGTTTCTTTTACCAGGTTGATGACCAATTTTAGTATTATATTTATGAGCAATTTGTTTTCCTAGCATTTGGGTAAGGGTATTTTTCCCATTAGTAAACTTTTCTAAGTCACTTTTTAATTTCTCATTAGACATTTTTAGTTCATTGTTTTCTTTGAGCAGTTGAGAATTTTTCTCCTTTTCAGTAGTAAGTTCATACTTAATAGTTATAGTGAGAGCATGATGTTTCTTCAATGACTTATATTTATCTTTTAATTCATTGCATGTCTCTTAAAACATGTTGCAATATTCAAACATTTCTTCATTGGTCATATTTTCAGAGTCACTTTCCTCTTCAGAATAGTATGAGTTATGCACAGAAGAGTTCAGTGTTACCTTAGATGTGTTTGTCATAAAACATAGATTGGATTTGTTAGCCTATTCATCATGTGATGTGTCTGAGTCTCTTGAACTATCCTTAGAGGCACTCCAGGTTGCCTTCATTGCCTTTTTGAACTTCTTGTCTTTTTCTTCATATTTCTTCTTATATTTGAGCTTTGGACAGTCAGAATTTATATGTCCTTTTCACTTACATTCATAGAATACAATCTCATCAGTTTTTTCACTTATCTTCTAGTCCTTTTTCCAGTTTCCTTTTTGATCATACTTTCCCTTGAAGTTAGGTTTTATGAAAACATTTTTCTTCTTGTAAAATTGTTTGAATCTTCTGGCCAGTTGAGCCATCTCCCATCACTTTTTGGTGATGATTGTTTAGTATTTGAACTGTCTATAGAAGCTTCAAGTTTTCCTTTGTATTTGTGCTTTGAGAGGGAGGTCTTGAATGAAACAGATTTGCTCTTTGGTTCATCCTACTCTTCTTTGTTGACTATCAGCTCTTCCACATACATCATCAGTTTCCCAATGAGTTCCATTATAGGTAGCCTATTGATGTCGCATGAATCTCTAATTGAGACAGAGGTTACCCTCTATCTATCAGGTAGACATCTGAGAATTCTCATGATATGTTCTTTGGCAGTGACTTATCTTCCTAGAGAAATCATTGTGTTGACAATACCATTGAACCTAAGATACATATCAGGAATAGTCTCATCGGGTTTCATCTTAAAATTATTATATTTCATATTATAAGTATTAAGTCTCATTTCCTTTACACTATACATGCCTTCATGTGAGGCAGACAATGTATCCTAGATTTTATGGGTAGTTTTACAAGCAGAAATCCTATTAAATTCTCCATCTCCTAAGGAATAGTAAAAGGCATTAATAGCTTTGCAATTGTTATTGTAGGAAAGTTTGGTAGGTTAATCCCATGTAATTCTATCTATCACAGGAAGTTTGTACTCATCTATAATTGATGACCAGATTTCAAAGCTCATACTCTCTAGATGCATTTTCATTTCAATTTTCCATTGAGCATAGTTTATTCCATTAAAGAATGGTGGTCTGTTAGTTGCAGAACCTTCCAATCTATTGTCCATACTAACAAATTATGTTAAAAGAGATATAAATTTAGAATTGACATAAATTTACAGATCTTTAAAGTACAACTACAATCACAGTTGAATGTGATTACATAGAGTCCTAATAAATCATCCTTTGATACGAAATGTTGGTCGGAGTAGTTAACTCAAGAGGGGAGGGGTGAATTGAGTTACTATAAAAATTTATGTTTATAAGATATTAGTTTTACAAATAATGATTTCCCCAAAGATAGAAACAACCCAGTTAATCAATTTTATACTATTATAAGAGTTTGACTGTTTAAAAAACTTCTAAGAATATTGATTAATTCTCAGTAATCTTAATTGGTATTATTAAAATTCCTTCTGAAGTTATCCTACTAAGAAAAATTAGATATAACTTCTTTCCAAGACTAACTATCAAAATGAATTTAGTGTTTTTATGGATTGTACAGTAAATTAGTAAAACAGAGTAGACTAAATTTGAATGACACATCGGATATAAAACAAGTGGTTCAGTCTCAAGCCGAGACCTAATCCACTCCACTTGGTGATCACCTGCCACCAAGTAGTTTATATAAATAAACTCTGATCCACACCCTGGATTGGGGTTAAAAATAGTACATGGACTATCCAAGCCACACAGGGACCTCTTCCACAGTTTTTGTGGGTAAAAAAAGTAATGACCAGGCCACATAGGGACCTCTTCCACAGTTGTCGTGGGTAAACAAGAGTAAAGAATTTGTTATGAGGATTTTGAAATCCTCCAGTTCAGCACAAGAGTCAGTGTGTGTTTAAAATATATAGAGTACACACACTGCATGAAAGTAAATAAAAGAATTACTAAGAGAGAGTAGATATGAGTTTAGAATGCTCTAGTGATTAGCAGTGTAGCTCTGGACTCCTTGGATAAGACAAAAATTCTTCTGAGTCCTTCTCATGTTTTTGTGTTGAAAAATAGAGTGTTGTGGTTCATCTTGTCTTCTTCATGAGTGAAGATGTTCTCTTGATCCCAGTGTACTCCATGTGTTCTTCAGTAGAGTCAAATTGTATGCATGAGACAATTGCTTCTTTCAAGATCTTGCAATCTCCTCTTTGTGGTCGTTCTTTTCATCTTCTTTTTCTGTTTAGTACAGAGCACACTCATTCCATGAGTTGTAGAACATTGTATTGTATGTCATTCTTGGGAACACTTTTCATTATCTTCATAATGCATGAGCTTTAGCCGACAGGTTCCATATATGTCTTACCTCATACCTCATACTATGTCTATAAGAAAACATTAATTATTCCAGTGCATTAAGGACGTCAAATATGACCGTTAAAATGTTAAATTGGAAAATGACAAAATATTTAGGAATCAGTGTCACAGTAGTTATGTGAACGATGTCTTCTTCACAGTGTCTCTTTCACAGTGTCTCCTTCACGGTGTCTCATTCATGGTGTCTGGCTTACGGTTTTAGGATTCACGGTGCATTGATCACAGTGTCTTGCTAAATGTGTCTGACAATTAGGAAAAAAAAGTGTTTGTTCTTAGTGTCTTTCTTCACAGTGTCAAGCTTATTATTTCATGGTGTATCGTGGTCATGGTGTTTGAGACTTAGACTTCACGGTTTTAGGGTTCACGGTGTCTTTCTCACGGAGCCTGGGTTCACGGTGTCTTGCTCACTATGTCTTATACTTAGACAAATAATTGTATTCAGACTTAAACAGTAATATGCATAAAATGAATTAAGCTTAACCATTATATGGTATGAGATAACTTGAAACATAAATACACATGATTAATAAGATTTGTGAGATTTGTGACCATTAATAAGATTTGTAATTATTGTCGATATTTTTTATCATTAAAAAATGATTAATACATGAGGAGTCCAACAATTTCCATAGCAGACCAGTGGTAGGTGATCCGAATAGGCACCTAAGTCTAGAAGGGTCTTAACTACCCCTTATCAGAAAGGTAATTGGAGTTCTACTAGTAATTCATGCTGAGGTAGTGAATGTGGAAGCCAAGTGTAGGAGAAACAATACCACTATGATGTAACAACAAAGGGTAGTCAGTTTAGAGCCTAGGGAAGAGGGGTTGGTCAACTTCATGTTATGAAGACTACTTAAGTTAGTGTGGATGAAAGACCAATTTAGTAAAGGCTGGATTGTCTCATGGATCAAATAGTCATTATTTCTCAAGATGATGGTGGAATGTAGAAGGATTCTTTTCCTATAGTGGAAGATCATTTTTAGGACATATTTCTTGATGAGTCATATGACTTACCACTATAGTGGGAGGTTGAGTTCATGGTTGAGTTGGTGTCAGGAGTAGAGCCAGTTTCTTTTCCACCTTATAGAATTGAACCATTAGAACTTCAAGAGTTGAAAGCCCAGTTGGAAGATCTTGAAGGTAAGGGAATCATACGGCCTAGTACATCACCTTGTGGTTCTCTATTTATCTTATCCATAAAGGCTGATGTTATGTTGTTATTATGTATGGATTATCAAAGATTAAACCTAATGATGGTTAAGAATTAGTATCCCCTTACACACATCAATGATATCTTCGATCAGTTAAGAGGTTCTAGGATATTCTCTAAGATCAATTTGAGAGCATTATACCCCCAATAAAAGGTGATAACATTAGACATACCTTATACTTATTTTAGGAGTAGGTATGGATTGTATTTTTTTGTAGTGATTCTATTTGGGTTGACTAATGCACGAAAAATATTCATGTCCTTAATGAATTAGGCCTTTCATACTTTTATGGATGAGTTTTTGTCAGTTTTTTTCAAATATATCTTAGTGTACTCTCAATCAATAGATAATCATGCCCAACATCTTGAAATCATCCTAGGTACATTGAGAGAGCATCAAATATATGCCAAGCTAACCAAATGTAGTTTCTGTATTGATAACGTGCACTTCTTGGGCCATGTCATTCAGAGGAAAGAGTGCATATGGACCCATAGAAGGTTACATACATGGTATCTTGAAAAAATCCCAATAATTTCTTTGAGATTCAGATCATTTTGGGTTTGTAAGGTTATTATTAACACTTTATCCAAGACTTCACTTACCTGGAAGCACCATTGTTTGGACTGACCAAGAAGGGAGTGAAGTTTGTTTAGTAAAAAACATGCGAGAGATATTTTTAGGAGCTGAAAGGCATGCTGGTCTTAGAACCTAACCTCACTTTAACTATTTTGGGTAATGCATGTACTCTAAATTGTGACACATCCAGAGTTAGACTCAGAGCAGTTCTGATGTAGGAGAATCAAGTAGTTTATTATAGCTCTAGGAACCTAAGATCACATGAGAGGAATTAACCTAATCATGATTTAGATTTAGCAGTGTTGGTACATTAATTGATATACTAAATATATTATCTTATGGGAAAGAGGTTTGTGGCATATATAGACCACAAGAACATTAGGTACATATTTTCTTAGTGGGACCTAAACTTTCAATAGATAAGGAGGGAAGAGTATTTACATTATCTCGACTTCGAGTTGCATTATACACTAGTAAAGGGAAATTTATTTGCTGATATGTTGAACCAAAGGATGTAGAATGAGTTAGTCTAGGATTCTTGCAATGATTGGAAGATGATGTCACTCTTTTCATATATGCATCTAGATATTCAGAAGTTTCAGGGATGAGACGCTATGACTTTGAAATCTATTATACTCATGATTTTGGACCAGATCAAGATGGAAAAGTTATCTAATCCAGTGGTATTAGTTCTAAGATAAAAATTATATGGTGTAGATATGCCATCAAGATTTTCTATTAGAAGTAGAAATTGTCTTCCTTTACATGATCGAGTTTGGGTTCCTATGGGTTACATGAGAAATTGATGAGGGAGTTTCATGATTATATATGGATGATAGATAGTAGTTTTAAAAATATGTATCATGATATCTATAGATAGTACTGTTGGTTCGGAATGAATAAGGAGGTAGAAGAATTTGTGGAAAGATGTTTCACTTTTCAGTAGGTGAAATCTAATCATTATAGGCCACATGGGATCTTGTTACATTTTCTCATTCTTGAGTGGAATTGGGATGATTTCACTATGGATTTTGTGATATTATTTCCCAGGACAAACCACAAGAATGATGAAATATGGGTTATTATGGATTGACTGAAAATGGTAGCCCACTTCTTACCTATTAGAAAGACCTTCACAGTTGATGACTTGGGTAGTCTATATTTTCTCAAGGTATATTGGTTTCACAATGTTATGAGGAGTATCATTTATGATAAATATCCTCATTTCACATTTAATTTCGGATAGGGTCTTCATAAATCTATGGGATCACAAGATTTTTTGAGTATGGCCTCTCATCTTCAGATTGAAGGTCAATCTGAGAGAATTATTTAGCTTCCAGAGGTTATGTTATGAGTCTATGTTTTGGATTTCCGTGGTTTATGGGAGAAATATATGGAACTCTAGGATTTACTATATAATAATAGATTCTAGGCATCGATCTAGATGGAATAATTTGAGTCTTTTTATGGTAGGAAGTTCCATTCAAATTTTTGTTGGTTGGAGGTAAGTGATTCATCAACTATTGGACATAGTCTCTTGAAGGAGACACATGAGTAAGTTCAGTTGATTAGGAGGTGGTTGGTGACTTCCAAGAGTAGTAAGAATTCCTACATTGGCCATCAAAGATGAAATATGGTGTTGAATGATGGTCATCATGATTTCTATAAAGTTTCTCCTAGAATGGGGAACACTGTATCAGAAAACATGGAAAGCTATCACCCAGGTTTGTTGGTCCATTTGAGATAGTATCTAGGGTTGGTCTAATGGCGTATCAATTATCCCTTCCATAGTGTTACAGTTCCAAGCATGGCATGTTTTATGTGTCACAACTTTGGATATATCATCTAGACCATTCTCATGTGATATGAATAAAATACCTCAAGCTTGATATAGATGCGTACTTTGAGGAGCATCCAGTACCGATCATGAACCATAGTGAGAGATATCTACAAGGTAGTACTATACCATTGGTTCAAGTGTAGTGGTAGTATAGGCGAGTTTAGGAGGATAATTGGGATAGGAAGTCTGATTGAAATAATAGAGGACAAAATTGTTCATTGAGACCTCACAATGATGCATGGAGTATCTAGGAGATGATTTGTTATATGGTGGGGAGGTTGTAAGATCTCATCTTTTTTCAAGTATGTCTATCTATGAGTTTTTAAACTTATTTAGGTTTAGTTTTACCTTATATTTAATCCTTCATGGTAATGTTTCATCATGGATGTCTATATTTTTGAATATTCACAAACTTGTGTTGTGAGGAAACATAATAAAACTAAATAGGATCCATACGGGGAGCAGTTTGGGTATTTTGTTGAATTAATGGAGTCTGGGTATAAATGGGTCAAATGTTACCAAGGGTTACAGGAAAGTTGAGAATCCTTAAAAGGGGTTCATATTTTTATAAATTAAATAGGATAAAAAATATTTACAGGACATTTACATGTTGTGTAAATGGGTTACACAACATGTAAAAGCCACCAGAATCATATCATGAACTGATTAATGACGTGAAATGATTACACATCATGAACCAATAAAACAATGTGTAATATTTTTTCAAAAATAATATTCATCTAAGATGATGTGTTATTCAATGTATCCTTCTAAAATTAAATACACAATGTGTTGATGAATTACATGTAGTGTAATTCCCTGAACAATAGTTTTAAAGTATTCCATGCGGCTGATTTTTCATTCATCTCATGTGCATCCTTCCCCTATTGACACTAGGGTAGCTTCCAAGAAATTTTGGAGTGCCTATCTTCTTTATGAACATCATGTTTGTAATATTGATCCCTGGTAAGTGGTTCTTCTTTTGTTTCCTTTCTCTTCCATCATTCTCTAATCATTGCAATGTAATATCTTAACTATGGTTATTGTTGGTTTTGATCTTTGTGGGTTTTGACCTGGTTTCTCCTTTCATTTTTGTCACCTTTGTCTTTGTTGTTGTTTTCTATTGGAATCATTGGGTTCTTCTTTGGTTAAAGGTAGTGTGGTCTAAATCTTAACCCATTGGTTTTATTTTCAATTGTGAAGTATATGAAATATTGTGATTGTGCTAAAACATGTTCACAATAATTAATTAATTGAATATAATAATGATAATCATATGTTGGATTCTTCATTGGATCCCTTTGGATTCAATTTATAATGTCACATGGATTATGGCTACCTGTTGGGTGAGCGAACCTTTGAAAATAATGAATTATAAATAGATTATATATTATTTCAGCTGGATAGGTGATTTCTTGATATAAATTCACCATAAAATGTATTAATTGATTAATTTAAATAATGGTTAAATTTAAATAAAAATGGTAACTATAAGAATTAACCATTTTTATGTGGTCAGATTGTGATACACTTTCTATTGTGATATTCACATTTGACACATGATGAGATGCTTATATAACGGGTTATGCCCTAACACATGTTGGGATGCTTATATACTGATCTATTCCCTGAGACATTCTAAGATTACTATACACCTATATATTCCCAAAGACACATTGAGATGCTTATATATAGGGATTTACCTTGGCACGTGTTGATATTATTATATATCGGGCTATGCCTTGATGCATGTTGTGATGTTTATATATAGGGCCTAGACCTAGTGACTTGTTATACCATGGGTATATGGTTGTGGTTGGCATGGTTTTGAGACATACATAGAGGAATTTTGACATGGAACAAGAGATGGATATGTTCTTACCATGGTTATATGTTTATAGTTGACATGATTACAATACATTCTCATAGATATTCCAATATGGTGTCAAAGTAGGTTGTTGGTGAATTTTATTAATTGTTTAATTAATTAATACCCCTATTTATCACTTTATTTCATTCACTTATTATCACACTAGTTTTTTTATACATGGTGGTGTCGACCTAATGAGTTTTAGTCACACCATATTTGGGCCGCCGTTTGGTACCTGAGAATATTTCACAGATGCAGGTTTGGACAAGGCAAAGGGACATTATTGCTAACTTGTTTCTCACTGGATGGGCTAGAGATAATATATGGGTCTAACATAGGGTTAGTGGGTAGATTATTTTGGATTTATCTTGTGTTGGATGACACTTTTATTTTCAATGTTTTCATTTTTATATTTAGATACATATCAACTATTCCTTACATGTTACCTCATTTTTGGAATATTGGTTTTCCCTTTATTTTTCTAGTTATTTTTATTTTGTTTCCCCTATGTATATTACTTTTATTGATTTTGTTTATACAGATTATTTACACCAATATGAAACTTTATACCAGGGGATATAGTCTCCCCACTATACATATCACAACCTCGATACTAGTCAGAAACATCCAGTATATAGGGATCTGTGCTTTAAGTCTCATAACAAACCCTTTTTGGCTAAATGAGTGATTTCCAAATTGGGGTATTTTATAGAAAATATCTAGAATTAAAAAATAAGTTCAAATAAGAAATGAATTTTAAATCTATGAGAATGTTTTAAATTTATAATAATAGAAATGTTGACCTCATTGATTCTAAATATAAACAAGATTATGAAATGAATGATAATATCATGTCCTTTATGTCTAAAAATTGTCTAAGAGTTAGCGAAAATTATGGAGGAAAAATTCCTCTAAAATATTTTAAGTGTGGAGGAATTGTAAATTATGAAATGAATTCCCCAGAAATAATTTTTCTGAATATGAACATCATTATGAAGAAAAAAATTGATGTAATAAATGGGAAAAAATTCTAAGGAAGATAATAAGTACACTGGTTGTAAGAAAAAGTTCACTGGAAATAGAATACATATGTTTAGTAAGAAAGTGGAATCTGAATCTACTGAGAAAAATTATGCAGAAGAATAAATATTAGAATAATTTATAACCTTTTTTAATTTTTTAATAAATGAAAGATTCTTCAAACAATAGATAAAACGGAGATGAAAAAACATATAGAGAATATCAACTCAGAATAGAACATGTAACATTCCTTGAGAAAAGTAAAATAACTCAAGAGAAAAATAATAACGATGATGAAATAAATTGGAAAGGATAATGAAGGAAGGAAATATGTACTTAAACATGAATTTTAGTATATCTAGGGGATCATAAACTTCAAAATAAACGTTTTTGAACAAGGAATTATAGTGGAAGATCTTAGTAAGAAACATGAATCTAAGTAAAATGAGTTTTGTAAAACCCAATAGAAACTTCTTAAGGGTGAAATTACCACAATAAAGACAAAATAAAATATTAACAAGTATTTATAAGTGAAATATGAATCATATAAACATTCAAAGAATGATCACTCAAAAAACTAAGTGAAATATTCACCCACTAAACATAAACGTTCATATTATTTTACAAAAAATACGGTAGTTATAAAAAATGTGGGGAAATATTTTATTAATGAGGTATTTGAGAAATATATCACATTAATAAAACTATATAAAAACCTCTATAATGAAGTTCCCCCAATCCAGGAAGAATCACAAATAAAAGGATGTTATGAACATTAACAAACTGATCATAGGGAAAGATCAAATTTCTATAAAAGACTAAGATTCAATGGATATTTTTGGTGGTTTGGTATACTTGGGAAAAAATATTTTAATTTTTGGAATAACCCACTATCTATGGAAGTATGTATAAATTGAAGTGGGGGAAAATAGAACAAAAGAATGCAACTTTCCTAGACTACATGAAGAGAGAAATGAAAAATCAAAAGATTATAGAAAGTTTCTTATAAAAAATCACTTTGGATATCTGGAGAATATTATTGGAAGATGTGTATAACTAGTAAAGTTTTCTAAATAATGATTAAAAAAACTTCTGGGAAAAACTTATTATTCTATAAAAAAAAGAATCCGAAATGATGAAATTTGAAGAAAGAGCCTTTGTTGTTGAGACAGATCTGTAAGCAAGAAAATGGAATATACCTAGGATTGTTGATATTGGTAGTTCATTACATATAATAGGTGATATAAATATCTTGAAATAAGTTCAAAATCAGGAATGAGGAGCAGTTCTATATTAAAATGATAGTTCCTTAAAAATAAAATAAATAGGGACTGATAAGATTGAAGCTCAAAAACTAAAATCAAATAATGTTTTATATGTTGATGGGATCAAAAAAAATTAATGATTGTTATTAAACTCTGTGATGATTATAATTAGGTAATATTTATTAAATATTTACGTATCATCAAAAGTGTGGAAGATTAAAAATTCATTACTAGGGGTGAAAAAACCAACAAAAATTTATTCCAAACTAGAGAACTTTGTAACTCATGTTATTTTAGTGATGTAGATGAAAACAGTTGTGGAATCATGAGCTCAAGAAACTTTTATATAAAATTATAAAATAAATTCCAAATTATATATCTTAATAAACCTACCACCATTGAAAAGTAAATAAAATAATTATTTTATAATATTTTAGAAAGGAAAGATTATTGAAAAAAGCCATAAGAAAGTTCAAATTCAATCTTCCAAACCTCTTGATCTTATTCACTCAGAACATTGTGGAATAATGAGACAAGAATCAATAGAAATAGATTTTTAATATATTAGTTTTATTTATTATTTCTCTTGGATGGTTAACATTATATTTATGAAGCATAAAACAAAGGGTGTGAAAATGTTTATAATTTTCAGAAGATAAGTTGAGAATGTGTTGGGTGTTTATACATTGAATCTGTAAGCTGAAAATGGAATAAGGAACACATGTAATGGTGTTAAATCCTAAATTAAAAAACATGGAATTAAACATAAATACAATGTTACATACACCCCTTGAAAAAATTGAGTATTATAATGGAAGTATATAAGTTTAGTGAAAATGGGAAGAAGCATGTTTAAAAAGTATAAAATTTCTAAATTTTTCTAGAGATAAGATATTAGTACTCCTCTACATGTATAAAATAATTTTTTTAAGACTAAAATCCAACATGAATTTCTATAAAATATGTTATAATGAAAGACCACTAGTGAAACATTTCATGGTTTTTGGATGTCCCTACTTACTAATGATAAAAAATCAAGATCTTGGAATATTTGATGAAATATTTGAGCAAGAAATTTTCATGGGATATTCACCCAACAATAGGTGTTAAATTTTTTAGAATAATAATTTACAAAATTTAGTGGATTCTTATGATTTTATTTTTTAGAAAATATTACTTCCTTAACAATGGTTGTTGAAAATATTGTGGAAGATAAATTGAATACTTACTAAGAGAATAAAATAAGGGAAGAAAAAATTGACCCAATATAGGTGAATGAATATTCATAAAAATCATGTGGTGAGGAAAGTGAAAAATGAGGAAAATATTTAAATTTCGTACTCTATAGAAAAATTTTTAATCTAAAAATGTTATTAGAAATAAAAAAGATCTGGTTCAGGCTAGAATAAATATGAGGTTATAAAATCAGACATCACTCATTTCACAAGTTGAACTAGAGTTATTTTTAGAGGTTGTTAAAAAAAAGAATGGTTTGATACCATGAATGAAGAATAAACCTGGTAACTTGTTCCATGTCTAAAAAGAAAGAATGTTATTAGAAAAAGTGGGTGTATTAAAACCATTTGAATAAAAATGGAGAGGTTTCAATAAATAAAGTGTGTATTGTTTGAAAATGATATTAATAGGTAGAAGGTATTTATTTTGATGACACATTTTCTCTTATTGAGAGATTGGAAACTATAAAAATGTTCTTGGTAGTGGTTGCACATCATTGTTATAAAGTTTATCATATGGATGTCAAGTCAACCTTCTTAAATGTATAAATTTAAAAGGAAGTTTATATTGAGAAACCATGTGGGTTCTTACTTAAAAAAGGTGGAACCAAAGTATGTAAGCTGAAGAAACCTTTATATAGGTTGAACCAAGCTCTATGTTCCTATTACTCAAATCTTGACAGTTTGTTGAAAAAGGAAAATTTTTATAAAGGATAGTTTAAAAAAAATTATTTTTGAAGGAGATGAACTCAGGTTCCCTGTTTTTCATTTTTTATGTTGATGAAATAATTATTTTAGTGTATAGAAAAAATTCTTGTAAAGAATTTTCTGATGAAATAAAAAAACTTTGAAATGTTAATGCTTGGAGAATTGACTTTATTTTTGGGATTACAAGTGAAATAAAGGGAAAGATATATTTTCTTATGATAAGAAAATTATTCCAAGGATTTGTTATAAAATTTTGGTATGGAAAATTCTAAATATGTTTCTACCCCATTTTAGTTGTCCTGAATATGAGTAAAGATGAATATATGAAAAATGTAAATTAGAATTATTTTTAAAAGATGATAGGAAGTTTTATATATATTTTATCTTTAAGGTTTGAAATATTTTATTCTATTACTTTACATAAAATATATCATATTGATCTAAAATAATCACATATACTAGAAATAAATAAAATTATAAGATATGTTAAAAAAGCATGTTCTTATAAGATGTTGTATAAAATTAGTTGTGATATAAAATTTCTTGGATAAACAGATATTAATTGGGATAAAGAATTCAATGATGGAAAGTAAGCTTTAAGAGGATATTTTTTCTTGAGATAATGTTGTGCGATATGTCATAGTAAGAATCAAAGTTTAGTGACCTTGATCATAATAGAAGAAAAATATGTTTCCACCACCCAATCTCGTACTCAAATTATTTTTATGGAAGTTTAGTTGGAATATTTGAGAGTGAAAATTTTAAAAAAATTGAAGATTAATTGGGATAATCATAGTGTCATCGATATTTCCATAAATCCCATACAACATTAAAGATCAAATCACATTGATATCAAGTATAATTTTATAAAATAAAGTGTATGGTGTAAATTTTATGCTTGATTAAATTTTAAAAATATTCAAATTGAATATGTTTTCACAAATATATTCCAAAAGAGATATTTGTGGAATAGAGGCTGCAACTTCATGTTCAACATTCAGTAAAGACTTACTGATTTTTTTAAGTAATTCCCCAACCATGCTTTGGATTATACTGACAAAGGGGGAGAGTATGTACAACTTTTTTCCTAAAAGGGGAGAGTAAACATTTTTCCTGAAAGGGGGAGAGTAAGTACAATTATTTCAAAAAACTAATTTGTGGTTGTTTTTTTCATAAAATATAGGATAGAAAGAAAAAAGGATGATGAAAAATTGAGAGAAAAAATAGGGAGGATAAAAAACGTTGGGGGAGGTTATCTTAAAATGTGATTTTTTTTATTTTCATTAAGGGATGACATGACTTCAAAAAAATTAATTTATCTAGTATTGTGGTGTTAATAAATTCTATATAAGAAAGGTTTCAGTTTGATGAATATCGAAAAATATTAGTGGATTTTGAAATGAGTTTTTAAAAGGATTGAGTGATGAAAAATAAGGATTTTTATAAAATTTCAATAGATGTTGTCATAAAATCCAAAGGGGATATTGAATTTCTTTGTGATATTTTCCTAAAAAAGTTTTTATTTTTCAACAAAATGTTTTCGTTAATAATGTTTTTATTTATAGGAAATAAAGTCTTTAGAACTTGAGAAATAAGTTGCTGGAAGTATGATAAGAAAAGTTTTGTTTTGAAGTTGTTGGAGTAAGATAGATTTTTTGTTAAGAAACATTCCTACAAAGTCATATTATTATATGATGATATCAAAGTTCTTAAACATCATAAAACTTTGTGACTCAAGAGTTTTTCAAAAGGATATGAATCTAAACTAAATAATATTTCCAAAAAAAATCTTCTGAAAAAACATTACAACTTCTTGAGTTTTTGATAAGGTATGGATACTTTAAGTTTTAGTTTTAATGTATAATTTTGACCTTATACATGTTCTTAAATGATTAATGAGGGGTTTAAGAGAATCTAGGGATTTTTTAGAGCTCAAATCTCTAGTTTTTTGGAGTCTTTGTGTGAGTCACGTGGTTGGCGCATGGTTAGTAGTAACCATGAGGATCAATCGTGTGACCCATATATAAGAAAAAATGGTTTGATAAACTATATAAGGGAGTCGGTATGGAAATTACAGAAATAAAAAACATATAGTAGAGATGAAGTTCATGGATAGAACAAATTTTTTCTATCCATGCATTTAACCATGTGAGGCTTGGTTCCCTTAGACAATTCTGGCGCATGGATGGTGCATGGTTTGGGTAACCTCGTGGTCAAACCATACGCCTCATTAAAATATATATAAAATGACCATTTTTACATTTTAAATTTTAAAAAATAAAAATATATTTCTTATAATCATTTTAAATAGAAGAAGAAATCGAAATAGCTCCTCTCCCTCTTCCTTAGGTATTAAAGCCTCTCTCTCATCTAAGCTATGATACCCTTACTGCCTATCATGTTAGAAGCATACCGGTAAGAGATTAAATCTATTAAATTCATTTTTTGATTTATATAACCTTATTAGGAACTATTTCTACATGAGATAATATTCCCTATTTCAGGTTATTCATCTATTTCTCTATTTTGTTTGATCCAGACTAAATAATAAACCGGTATTAGATGAGTGTTTATCTACCTCTGTAAGTTAAGTGGTCTATACTGTTTCCCTCAAAGTATCACCCATTTATATATGTTTTTATTTTGTCACATAGTGTAATATCCATGTTTTTCTTTATAATTGATTAATATGTTAGATAAATAGTGGTTACTATGACCTAGACCTCTTATGACACTCGTTGACCTTATTGGAAGTTGGAACCTCAAAACGGATCACCCCATTGGGTGATTCATTATATACACATGATCCTTGAAACCTATTACATGTTGGAATTAATTTTAAAAAGGGAATATTATTAAGTTATAATAAATGAGTATCAATGATATGGAATGGAAAGTACCTTTCACTTGGCCCCTTAATGTTTATATGCAGCTTGATTAAGATGTAAGAATGACCTTATGAACATTTATCATTTATAAATGAAAATAAAGTGTTTGAACTAAATGAAATGGTAAAGAGGCATGTATTAAAACATGGAATGATATTATTTATAAATGGTTCCAATTGATTATGGACCTTTTCTAGTTAAATGAGTGGTCAGACATGATATATCCTTGGATTCTAGAGGGAATGCCTTGATCACTCAAAGGACTCCACCCTGATTCATTGAGCCGATTTTCAATGGACATTACCACCTAGTAATCCAGTATTTATATTATTAGTATATTAATGCATCAAAATAATAATAATTATTGATTCACTTTATATTTATGAACTATAATTCATTGGATTATCTTTTTGGTTTCAACTTGATGTATTCAGACATGTGATGCCTTGGATCATCACATTGTGATCTAGTCATGCTGAGTGTAGGGTTTACTTTGGAAGTACTCCAAGGACTTGGTTATTGAATTTTATCTAGTATAATGATAATGGTTCACCCCTTAAATTACACTTATACCCTTTCATCCAGGATACATGGTTATTAATTTGAGCTGACATGACCTTTAAAGGTCAACAATGCCTCAATTTCACCTTTATCCCCGCATCATTTTTATTATTTCATGGAAACTCTTATCATATTAATGGGATACATTTTTTATAGGTTATCTATTCAGAGACATCTGGATTAGGATGAAGTAGGTTTGGTCAGCTGGGATTTCCATGAGGAACCCAATCCCAACATGGTTATTACTTCAATTACTTGTTCTTTTAATTATCATTTCACGTGCATACTTTTATATTTATACTCACATTATGAACTTGTTATGGACACTATTGGTGGTTCCATAATATGTTTTACTCACACCCTATTCAGGCCACTGATTGGTATCTGGAAATACTTCATGGTTAAAACTCAGGACAATGGAAAGGGTTTGTCTTTGGATATATGATTCATGTGATAAGATGATGTATGTGAGAACATGATTGAGCATAGGATTGGGATTTTTTGGAGTTTATCCCCTTAGTCTTTATGTGTATTTTTATAGTATTCACTGATTCATTCATGTTTCTTTTTTTTAGTATCATTAAATCATCCCTATTTTTTATATGAATTGAATATTGTGGTTATTCATCAATTTATTATGTTTGGATAATTTACTTCTGCCGTGCGTATTATTATTATCGATTCAAATGTATTGTTATATATCTTTTAACACCATTAACCTATATGACATGAGTGCATAGTCTCTCCATGGACACACTCTAGGCCCCTTGCTTCTAGTCAACTAAATATGGAATGTGGGGAAGTGCATTTGAGGCCATGTATCAAACCAGGTTTAGCTACTTATGCGTGAACCAGGTTCGAGACATCACAAAGTGGTATTAAAGATTTTTTCATTTTATTACTATTTTGGATGGTTATAAAAAAGATTAGAAAGCATCTGAATTTATTAATAAGTCTATTCCTAGGAGTATGTAACCCACATACAAGGGAAAATCCAAATTTCATCCGATGAGTTTTGATGCTATGGATTATGCCTATTATAATTGTACTGATTTCACCATTGGGTGAAACACATGATTTAAGAAATTTATTATCATTATAGATTTTACCTTTAACCTTGGCCCGATAGAGTAAGGTGGTTATTTCACATGAATCATTATAGGTACCTAAGTATTGATCTGCCATACATTATTCTATTCCCTGTTTACTTACTTCATGCATTTCTTATTATATATCCTTACTTCCTTGATAGGTATATTTGAGTTTTTGATAACATTTCTTGAAGGGATAATAATAATTGGATAAATTAAAGAATCTGCCTCAACCTAAATGGTGTTTTACCAAATATAATGAGGGTGTAATTAATTAAAAAATCACTACATGTTTGTACTATGATCCATTGGTTTTATGGGTAGAAACGATAGTTGATTTTGATTACATGAATTCCAACTACAGTTTATAGAGATTGTACTTCTATAAACTAGGAATGGTGATTCATCTAATCAAATAATCATATATGAACTTCTATATTCTAATAATGAATGTAAAGGTTTGGTTACAATTATATGTAGTTCCATTTGAAACTTATAAATTGTATGAATTTGTAAGTTGGGAATAACAAATGAATCTTACTAGACCTTGATATATATATATATATGTATATATGGATATACTTATAAATGTACTCATGTTCTGTTGAGTTCTAAAATTTAAATAATTTTTTTGTTAAATGGGGATGCTGATAACAACTTAAAGGGTGGTTTTTTCTATAACTTTTAATTTCATATATATATAATGGAACCCCTATGAATAAAAAATTAAAATATGAACAATAACCTAAACCTAAATCTTGGGTAGTTGATTTAGTATGTTTTGGGCAGAGAACCATTATGAATATCTTTCCTTATGAGTAATTCCTTATGTTTTTTTTCATGTTTTGAGGTGCATGACTTGAAATTATTTATATCTTTTTCCACGGTGTCCTCAGGTTTAATTCCAGGATGGTGGTGGGGACCATGCTCCTGGGGTGGTGGGACCTAACCTATTAGTAGTTCCAACTAAGAAAACTGTAGTTTTATATCATGTTATACCCAAATAAGGTGTTGAAACTGAATTTTGTGATGGTTTCTATGCTTAGTGACATCTATGGAGGGATCTCCATGACCTGCACAAACTACGTAAGAATTTATGAGAGAATTGCAATAGTAACAACCACCTATTTTTTTGGGGAAGGTGGACACATGCTTTGGAATCTTATATAGATTCCAAGTTATCTATCCTTGAGCATATGGATATGCCTACATAAATAAGGGTTAAGCTTACTACTTATATGCTTTGGGGATCTACCAAGATATGGTGGGATGTGATAAATCCAGATGATTAGTATCTTGGTATGTTTTGGTGATATTTACAATCTATCATATAATAAAACTTCTTTCTTGAATTGATGAGGGAATATCAAGAGTGTTCATGCACATGGAGTATGAAACTATTTCCATTATGGACTATTCATCTCATTTCACAGAGATACAACACTTTGTGCCTACTTTTGACGGCGACAAGTTATCCAAAGAAATAAATTTTAAGTATGGGATCAAGTATGCCATATGATATTAGGTAAATATCTTTTTTACTAGATAGAATTTAGAATATAATGAACCAGACCCTTATTACCAACAAAAATAGGCGGAGTTCAGGGTACAGGGCAGGTTGGTTTAGTACCAAGGTAGGGTAGTTCATCTAGCAGTAAGAAGTGTCATCTAGAGGGTTGTTGGATGAGTTGTGGAGGCCATGTTGTTAACATAAGTAGTTCTATTATATTCCATCAGCGTGGGTGGAAGGGTCAAGTAAATCCTTATTCTGATTGAGAAACAGTTGAGTGATGATTCTATGACAAAATGGGACATCTATATAGATTATGCCGATCCTTCACATATATTCATGATGGGATAGGATCCACATCATCTTTATCTTTCGAAGAAAGATCAGTAGCCCCATGTCAGGTGGGGAATTGGTTTAAAAATAGACATACATGCTAAGGATATGTACATGGCCAAGGAGTCTAGACTCATGATATATAGTGCTAGCTGAGTAGACCCACTTCAAGTAGTCAGGTTGCAGCTCAGGGATGTGGATCATGATAGATATGTATAGTGCAACCTATACTTGAGGAGTAATGTGACAAAATGGCTATAGTATGCGGTTTGGTTTTTAGCCTCTAATTCGATATTTACTTTATTTCACATAGGTTTTTAACACTCTTGTATCTCTATGTCAATCATGTTAATCCCTAGGATTGGAGTTTTGTACTTTTTGGGGTTATGACTTTAGATACTCTATTGGGAGTATGATCAGAAAGTGTATGCCAATATAGAGAGTCCCCCCCTTTTGATTAGTTGTTATATTTTCTAATGGGACCTATTCATCCTAGAAATGACAAGATTTTAAATTATTCTCATGATGGATTGTTTGTTTCCCTCTCATTATCATGTTTTTATCACTATAGGGTGTTTTTCACATCACCCGAGGGTGATAGTTATATTAACAATGGTGAATGGAATGTCTATGAAAGTCGAGCTAGACTTGAGTTTTATGGGCAAGGTGGAGTGACATTCCATATATCTATCCATTATAAATATAACCAGGGAATGTGTCAGGATAATTTTACTCTGGTAGTAGATTTATTCTGGGATTTTTTCCTTGATTTTTTTTGGACAACAACTTGAGAGAGAGGTAGAATTTTCAATTGATCTATTTCTAGGAGCAACACCAGTATCTATTCCTCCTTAGAAGATGACTATTACTAAGTTTAATGATCTCAAGAGGTTTCTAGAGGACTTAGAAGATAAGGGGTTAAATAAACCAGTACTTCTCCTTGGCGTTCTCCCATGATTTTCACTAAGAGAGAGGACATAACCCTTAGTAATTGAGTGGATTACTATTGTTTGAATCAGATTAAATTTAAGAAGTAGCATCCACCACCTCATATAGGTGATATTTTTGATCAGCTCCAAAGAGCATGGGTTTTCTCAGAGATCGACTTGAGGTCAGACTATCTTCAGTTATGATTTTCCCCTTTGAACATACTGTTCAAATAATTTCAATGTAGGTATTTCCTTTATGGGTATCTTTTTATGCTATTCGGGTTAATGAATGCACCCACCATTTTCATGGATCTGATGAATTGAGTTTTCCACCCATATCTGTATTTATTTGTGGTAGTCTTTATGGACAACAACTTGGTGTATTCATATACTCAACACAAAGATACCCAAAATCCCAATATCATTATGAGTACATAGAGATCTCACTTTCTATTTTATAATCTCACCAAACTCCACTTTTGGATCAATAATGTGAACTTCCTAGGTCACATCTCTTAGAGTCAAGAGTGTCTACTAACACAAAGAAGGTGATAGATATAGTGTCTGAGAGTACCCCAAGAACATTTTTGACATTAATATTTTATTATGGAATGATGGATATTATAGGTGCTTCATCCAGTATTTTCTATTCCTAGCATCACCACTTTTGAGCTTGGCAAAGAAGGGTGGGAAATATTTATGGTTATATTCTTGTGAATAAGCCTTTTAGGAGTTGAAATAAAGGCCTACTTCAATGATAATCAGGATTGTACCAGATCTAGGTAGAGGCTATATGGTTTAAATTGATGAATCTGGTATTGGGAAGATTGATTCATGGTGTATAGGTCTCTTTAGTTGAGTCCACATGATCGGAATTACCCATCACATAATCTTTATTTAGAATCTATAGTTCACACATTGCATTGTTTAAGGATCTACTTTCTGGGAGAATGATTTGTGGTGTATACAAACCAAAAAATCCTTTAATACATCTTTATTAAGCATGATATAAATCTAAATTAGAATATATGGTTTGAATACATAAATTCCATCAACATTGAGATTGATTAAATTCCTTTTAAAGGAAATATAGTAGATAATTATCTAAGCTAGAAGACTCAGAAAATACAATTTAGGAGACCAGTAGAAAATAGAAGTTGATGGATCTATTTTTTTAAAGGAGTTTTGAGATTTAGGAGAGTCGAAATAGGCATTTCCATATAAATTTAGTAGTGAAATATTAACTTTTGGATAGATTGAATATGTGATAAATTTCAGATCCTAAGGGTTTAGTCTCATGGGAGAGTGTTTCAAGTGAGGATCTACCACCTGGATAGACTATGGATGAGGATGAGGTATTACCTATTCATGGATGTGTCTTGGTCCCTAGAGATGTGTTAGATGAATTGATATGAGAATATTATACTTCTAGTTGGATGGTACACCCAAGTATTTCAAATATGTACCATGACTTATTCCATTAGTATTGGTGGCTAGGTATGAAAAGAAGTACAACCGGATTTGTTACTAGGTGTTCCACCTGTCCGCAAGTGAAGGCCGAACACCAATAAAAAATAGGGATTTTACAGCCAATTCCCATTCCAAAGTTGAAATTAGATGATGTCACTATGTATATTATGAGTGGATTACTAATATCCCCTTGAGGTAGTGATGCAGTATGGGTGATCATCAATAGATGATCGAAGGTCACTCATTTTGTACCAATTAGAGAAACCTTATCAATAGATGAATTGGGAAGCCCTTATGTCCATGATATTATTATACTACATGGTATCCCTTGTACTATTGCATCAGATATAGATTCTCTCTTTATGTCACAATTCTGTAAGGGATTATGAAGGGTCAGAGTCTATAGGTAATTTTGAGCACAACCTATCACCCACAGACTGATGGGTAGTCTAAACATACAATACGTGTGTTGGAGGACATGATCCATGAATATTTCCTTGATTTTTTAGGTTCTTGGGAGAAACACATCCTTCTTGTAGAGTTACCCTACAATAATAGCTTTCATGCGATGTTACATATGGGTCTTTATGAGGCCTTATATGATAGGTCATTCCAATAATCTCTATGCTGGTTAATGGTAGGGGAGGCAATTCCACTTGGACCTTGTCTCATTCAGGAGACTTTAGAGTTGGTGAAACTTATCAAAAAGTTAATGGATATATCCAAATCTAGGTAGAAGTCATATAAAAACCATCTTTGATGAACTCTTGAGATTAAGGTCGGGGATCAGGTATTCTTATGAGTTTATCCTAGGTTGGGGAATAGACGAATTCAGATACAATGGAAGATATCTCCTTATTATGTCAAGACCTTAGAGATATTTGGGAAAGATTTGGGATGTTAGCCTATTAGTTGTAGTAACCTCAAATGTATCATTCCATGCATGACTTCTCCCACATATTCTTGATTTACCATTTTCTTTTCAACTCATCACATATCTTTGATCCTCGACATATTGAGTTGGAAGTTGATTTTTATTTTAAGGATTAACCAATTTGTGTTGTTGATTGGGGAACAAAGGATCTCTAAGGTAGGTAAGTTACTATAGTATGGGTGTTATAGTAGATAAAATGTGTAAAAGATGAGATATATTATAGATAGACTGAGTTATGTTCTCAGTGGCCATAACTTTTCTCAGAGGGTGATCATCCACCCTCAAGGAAACTCGGGAAGAGTTGTCTTAAAGAGAGGAGGTTGTTACATACTGGACTTTTGATGAGGTATATATCCTATATTTATTAGTTTGAATCTTTTTTTTAACCTTATATTTTTTTAAATGATTAAGAAAGGGTTTGGGAGCATCCAGACATTTTTCGGAGTCTGAAGCTCTAGTTTTTGGAGACTCTATATAAGTCACACGGTTGGCGCATGGTTAGTAGTAACCATGAAATTCAACCATGTGACCCATATATATGGTAGAATAGTTTGATAAATTACAAGAGGGATTCCAAATGTATGTGTGAGAAACTATATTACTATCATAGTGATGAAACACATGTTTAGTTCATAGTTTGTCTAACCATGTGCCTAACTGTGCTAGGGGTGGATACCTTGGACAGTACTGGCATATAGTTTGTCCAGTCATGTGGTCAAACCGTGTGCCTCATGAAAATCCATGGAAAAAAGAACATTTTTACCTTTTGTATTTAAAAACCTAAAACTCTCTTTCTTCCTTTCATTTTACACAACACAATGTTCCGTAAGAGCTCTTGTCCCTCTTCCTTTGGCTTTGAAGCCTATCCCTCATCCGAGCTCTGATACCTTAAGTATTTTTCACATTATAAGCATATCAGTTAGAGCTTAAATACTTTAACACAATTTATTAGTTTATCTAAACATATTTTATGTTTTTTCTATGTGATATAATATGACCTAATTTCAGGGTATTCATCTATTTCTTAGTTTTCTTATAATTCAAGAAAAACTAGATATCGATAATGGATGATATTTCCTCCACCATTATATGGTAGGTGGTATATTACATTTCCCTCAAATCCTTAACAGTTTATAAATATCTCCATTATTCTACATGATGATGTCTTTATGAGTTTCTTTGTAATTAATTAATGTATTAGATTAATAGTGGGAACTACAACCTAGACCACTTATGACACCAATTGACCTTATTGGAGGTTGGGACCTCACAATTGATCACCCCTTTAGGAAAGTCCTTATATACACATGAGCCTTGGAACCAATTACATACTGGCTTGAATTTTAAAAAATGGAATTTGATTAAGTTATAATAAATTATTATTCATGATATGGAATGGGAATTACCTTTAACTTGGACCCTAATGTTTATGTACATATTAATTAAGATGTAAGAACACCCTTATGAACCATTTCATTTACACATGAAAAGGAAGTGTTTGAAATAAATGGAATGCTATAGAGTAATGGATTAACACATGGCCTGAGATTATTTATAAATGGATCCAATTGATTATGAACCATTTTCCTGTTAATGGAGTGGTCAAACTTGAGCCTTCCCTGGATCCCCAAGGGAATGACTTGAGCACTTAGAGGAAGCCACCCCAATTCATTGATCCTATTTCCAAAGGATCTACCCACCATGTAATTAAGTATTTATATTATTAGTATATAAATTTATCAACATAATACCAATGATTCATTTTCTTTATATCCATAAATTTTAATTCCTTAGATTATCACCATGGATTAAACTTGATTTCATTAGACACATGATGCCTTGGATCATTTCCTTGGGCTCCATGTATGATTATCTTGAGATTTACTTTGGAATTACTCCAAAGACCAAGTTAGAGAATTTTCTTTAGTGGAATGCCTGGGGTGTAACCCTATAATTACACTTATTACCTTTTAGATATGCTACATGTTTATTACTATGAGAAGGACTGAACATTTAAGGCCAATGAGGACTTAGTTTCACCTTTGGACCTACATAATTATTATTATCACATGGATACTCTTGTCATATTCATGGTACCTAATTTTGATAGGTTACCTATTTGGAGACATATATCTTAGGTCAAAGAATGTTTGGTTGGATGGCCTTCCCATTAAGAAACCAGAGCCCAAAATGTTTATTAATTCATTTTATTATACTTTTGATTATCATTTTACATGAAAAATGATATATTTATACTCATAGATTATACTTTTTATAGAAACTTTTGGTTTTAGAATACATATTTTTTACTTTCACCCTATTCAGGCCACCAATTGGTATGTGGGCAGACTTTATGGTTGCAGGTCAGGAAAAGGGAAAGTGTTTTTAATTTTATGTATAATTCATGTGATAGGATGTTGTGTGGGAGAATAGTATTGAGCATAATAATGGAATAATTTTGAGGTATATCATTTTAGACTTTTGTGTATTTTTGTATAGAATATACTGATGTATCACCAACAACCCCACCCATTCCATCACATTCTAATTCAAATTCAAGTACAAAAAAATAAACATAATCACCATGGATTGTGAGTATCCTCGATTTGGAAACTATAACACCCCATCTAACATCATATTCATCCACACCCTAGTGTTGACGAGTACCCAATATAAGATCATAACTGTATATAACCACAAGAATAAGAAAAAATTGAAAACCCCATCAAAACACATCCAATAGGAACTACCACCACCATTGTGTACTAAAAGACCAACATTGGAGCTCCCCAACCATCAAGGATCACCATCAGCAGGTCATCGACCATGAGAATAAGAACATACTACAACAATGTGGGTAAAACACCAGATCCACCAATATAGGACCAACGCGAACACCATATTTAAGGTCGATGATCCTTAAATACTGACTAATTGTAAAAAAAATTAATCCCAAAAACACAACAAGAACCATCACACCAAAATGACATCATTTAGAGAGAAAGAGCAGGAGACACGAGAAGTGTTTGGAGTGGGAATTCCTTAATAGTGAGTAGTGAACTTTAACTGGACTACCAAACCATTTCTATTAAACTACCAATAAGAATATAGAAACCATCAGGCTGAAAAAAACAAAGAAAAATGAAGTTAAAGAACCTCATCATTGATGAAAAAATCCATAGACAATTTTGTCCACATTGAAGAAACAACAAGGAAAAAATGAAGAGGAAAATAAGGATAATCATAGATAGATAAGGAAACAAAAATAAAGAGAAAACATAAACTATCATAAGAGATCATCATATAATAAGTTCAGGAGAACCAAATATTAAAATGAAGATGAATAAGAAGAGAGGGAAGAAAACGTAGATTGTTAAGAGTGAGAGCTTTATTCGAGCTGGAATTTAAACTAAATGATGAAAGGGAATAACCAAAATTAGGGAAAAATAATAAACAAAATAATGAAATGTAAAGGTTGAATAAAGCTAAGAAAAGGGACCAAATATGGTCAAATAAAGTGGAAGACCGGGGGGAGAAAAGATTCATCGAACATTGAGAAGAATCAAGTTGGGAATGTATGGATGATCTACTTCCACTACTCATATTATTATTTATTCTTTCTATTTTTTTATATATTATTTACCACTATTATATACTATGAAATGATGGAATAATATCCCAAATTACACACCCTAGGCCCCTACTACTAGTTGGTATCCTATGGCATATTGGGAGGTATCTTGAGGTCATGTGGCCAACTAGGTTGGGTTGCTTATGAGTTAATTGGGTTTGAGATGTCACAAAAATTTATCAAGAAGATCACAAGATGTAATGTTTCATACATAGTTCGCTGGATAAAAGGTGATTGAATGAAGAAGTTTATAAAAGGGAGATAAGTGGAAGTTTGTTATTAGATGTAGGATAACCATAAATGGACAACTAGACTGATAAAAGCAGACATATTTTTAACGGCATGAAGTCCATGAGGAGATATAGATAGAAATATTTATGGATGATGTTATTCAGGACCCACTAGACATATATGAGATGTTATAGGTTCAAAATAGAAAACTATAAGAAATCCAATTATTGAGTTTGAAAAAAGGGGTGAAAATAAATGGAATTAGAAAGTTTAATAATAATTGATGTTACTACTAGGTAGATATATTGCATATAACTGAAGTATTTAGAAGTTGTAACAATATATTCAACCATTACCAGTAGGTCAAAATCAACATATAGGTAAATCAGAGGATTCCAGAGATATATTTTGTATAACATTCAAACAGAAAATTTTGGTTATATGCTGGTTGTATTTTTAAATTATAAAGAACACTGAGTTATAAATCCAATAGATAGAGTCCATCAGATAAAGATCCACCATAATAACATTTAATAAGCTGAATAAAATCATATAAAAAAAGTTTATTTCATCATATTGTTGTTTTTGGGATGTATTATCTGAGTCTGGATTTCACTTAGGAAGAATGACCAAAACAATATATCAGATAGAGTTGGTTATAAAAATAAGATCACACAAACATAACTTGATGGAGATATCCTAAAGAATTTCCGGACAAACATTTTTCGAATATAGTTTTTCCAAAAAATACTTACATATTTTTTTAAATCCCTCAAGTTTTAAAATGTTGTTCTAGTCTTTTCAAGTATTTTTTATCTAGCCAAAATTCAAGGAATATTTAGTGATAACCTTAATTTTTTAAGTTAAGAAAATTTAAAGAAAATTTTAAGAAAGTGAATTTGCTAGAGAAATCATAAAAGCTTCAAAAATGTTTCTTAATATTATACAAGAGTCAAGAATCATACATTGAATTTAATTTATGAGAGAATGATTTAAAATTTTAGCAAGTGGGAAAGTAAAACTAGTTTCCTAACTTTTTTATTTCTGTGAGAACCTATTTAAAGGGGGTGAAAAATTAAAAGTGGACTTAACATTGTTCACGCATAATTTTTTTTGAAACACTGCAGAATTTGTGTATATTTATGTTACCAACCAAAGTTCACATTCAAGTTGAAGAAGAGTGTTAGAAAATGAATTGATCAGAAGAATTAGATAGATTATTTAGTATAGAGAAACCATATAGAAAGAATAAAATATAGTTTCCATGTAGAGTTTGAGGCACAATGATATTTTTAATTGGATAGATATTAGGTTATATATCAAGCATAGTTTTAGTTAGGTGGAACAAATGGTCATTAAATGAACATAAAAAATGGATCACCGTATGAAAAATTTTAAATAATGAAAATCAAATAGATATTTACAAATAAAATTTGGGGAGATGATTTATAAAGTTTCACATATTTTTTTAATTGTACAATTTTGTAAGAAAAATATTGTAAACTGATAGGATTCAGTATAATCATACATATCAGGAGATATAAGGATTATAACAGGATTTGGATCAAAGTTTATAACTTCTTTTTAATAGGTAATTTACATGGAATGATGAGAGTCACCATAGAAATTATGTAGGTTCACACACTAATACCGAACCTTGCAAATATTGAAGGTCTTATTTACTTTCTTAGCTTTTCAACTTGGTGATATTTTTAAAAAAATTTACAAGGAAAACAGCTCTAACAAGTTCCAGGGGTTAAATTTCATAAAGCTTGAAATTTATAAAAATAAAACCATTGATTCACCCCCCTTATCAGTGATATAGTGATACAAAGGAACTTCAAAACTTATAAATTTCATTAGTAATATTTTAGGACTTAATTAAAAATTTATTTTAATTTAAAAATAGTTTTCATTGGATTATTTTAATTAAACTGTTTTCATGGTGAAATTTTATTTCAGAAGGATTTAAAATAAATATAGATTTTGTTTTCTTCATAATAAATCAATTAGTATCATAAAAATCATTCAACATTACAATTGTTTTTAATAAAACAGTTTAATGTTTAAAAAACTCTTTCATTTAAAATTTTTATGTGTTATGTGTGTTTAATTTAAAATAATATTCTATAATATTTTTGAAATGAATTAGGTTAAATATATCCAAACTCAGAATCATCATGTTTGAATTTTTTAATAAGTGTATAATAATTTTTTAGTAATAAAAAATTACATGATTAATATTTAATTAAGAGTAATAAGTGTTTAAATGACTAATATAAATTGGCTCAAATTTTATTAAATTAACAAGACCTTTAGAAATTATAGAAAAAATTTATTAGGTTTTAAATTCTTACCTACATGACTTAGAATCCTTCCTTCGCATAACTCTCCTAGATTCCATTCTATTCCATTCATTCCCCTTACTTAACATTATTTTTCATGTAAAGTTTTTTTGTTCACTTATAAAAGCATACAACTTCCAACCATTACAAGCACTACCTATAATTAGAATTAATCTTAAAAATAAGACCTAATTAACTCTGCTTGATGTAATTTAAATGAACTAATTTATTTTTCCACACTTATTTAGCCTAAGCCCTTCATTTCCAAGGATATTTACAAGTAAAATCTTAGTCCCTAATTTGAGTGATTCTTCCTAGTATTTGTTTTCTTATTTTTTATTATATTTATATTACCTAAATGTATTATTATAATAGATTCAATATAATTTATATAAATATGTTTCAATATATTAATTTAAAAAATTATTTATCCACATTCATCCACTATGAAAACTATAAACATTTATCATGTGTTTGTGAGGACTACTGCCTTTATAAAGTGATGCAGTTTGTTTTTTTCATCATCACCATTTGTGGCTGGTACCAAGGATGGATACATATATTTTTCATGTCTCAATTATTACTTTTAAATTATTAATAAGTTTGTTTATTCCTCTCTCACATTTTACAGAAAATGATAGTGTTTTCTGTGTGTATGTGTGGACTACCACCTCTTTGTGAACAACACATTCCATTTTACATTATAAGCTAACATGAATGAATTTAAAGATGTTTTTGATGTTTAAAAATTATATTTATTACTCTATTTATATTATGGTTTTTCTAATTTATTTTTAATATTAACTTAACCATGGTCAAGATTCTAAGAGAATCATGTAAAATTCAACCAAAACACCTTAGGTAACCGATAATAGAAAAAAAGATTAAACAAACGAACAAATTATGAAAATAAATAGAAAATTGGAAACTAATGATATATGAATAAGGTTTTTATTAAGGTTTTTTTATGAACTGAATTTAATTATTCATGAAGTCACGTACAAGTGAATAATGCTTTTGAACATAAAGTTAAGTTATTTTTGTCTCCAACTCTCCTATTTGAGATACCTTTTAATTTATCCACATATTTTCTTTTATATTGTGTATATGCTACCCTTTTTTTATGTTATCATGAAATATATTTTATTCATGGTATTTTGGGTTCATTATCAAGATATTTTTCCTTCTAGGGTTTTAATTAAAATCTTACTCAAGTCATAATTGTTTTCTTGTTTCAAGTCCTTTTTACCGCAGGGCGTGAAATATCATCTTGAATTTAATCTTCCATGTATTTTTTTCCTAAAATTATCTTTTCAAATGGTAGATTTAATTTCTCTATATGGATGTTACTTCTCTTCATTAATATCTTCCACTATTATGAAATGCTACCTCAAATAAAATCACACTATTGAGAAGAATAACTCCTATATTTTTTTAATAGATATTTTTCTTCCATATTAATGTTTTACCTATTAAAATTATTTTATATAATGTTTCATGTGACCTTCATAATTATATTAATCTCTTATCAATTAAATATTTTATCACACATTTTATGAGGTGATTTCTAATAAATGGTTTTAATGGACTTTAAATGTTATCTACAAGATCATTTTTTCAAAAATATTTTCTTCTAAAGTAATGTTTTAAAATGTTCCAAAATACATTATCAATAAACTATTTTAAAAAATGAATTTTAAAGTACCTTAAATTTATTAATTTTTTTTTAAAATTAATTCTTCAAAATGCTTTTATACGGGTAGTTCTAGGCCGATATGAATCTATTTTACATTTTTCACCATTTTCATTTTCTAAGATACTTTCTCTCCATGATTTTAATTATTAAAAAAAAGAAAACAAATTATTCTCATGGTTTAATAAAATATTTCATAATAAATTTTTTTAAAGGATAAATAAAATTATAATTTTTAAAGAAAATTTCCAAATTCTTCTAAGTGTGTTCTTAAACTATGACATATTTTTGATAAAGGGTATTATTAAAATGATACCATCAACATTATTTATTTGGTTGACTTATGAATTTATCTTTTACATCTATCATATGATCCATCATTACTATTTTTTACATGATATTCTATTTTTATAGGAATTATTTACATCCAATGGCTTTCCTTTGTGAATTTCATATGTTCCATGATTTTATTGAGTGATGCTTAACTCGATTCCAAACACATTGATTGATTGGGGAAATTTTTGTATAAACCATATATCCATTTCCAATAATGTGTAATTTATATATTACTAGTTATATTTATTGACTATTATTTAGTTAGAATTATTCTTAAATTTAATGGATATCCATTTATTTTTATGTGTTTATCATGTCATGTTTATTGATGAAATCATTAATTCTTCCTTAGGGAACCACTTGAAAAGGATATAAAACCCGTTATATTTCCTTGGGTTTTATGATATGTTGATTGAAACCATTTGGAACACATATGTATGATTTTAATTATGTAACAGGTGTGACCAAAATTATATATCCCTCTAATGAAAAGGGAAATGTTTCCATCTTATGAGATATCATGGTTTATGGGCAGTGAGCCTAGCCAACTATGGTGCGTGGGTAGTAATACTAATAAAATATAATAAATGGGAATTTATCCTAGAAAAATATGCTATGTTAATAAGGCAAAATACCTTGAATTATTCTTATTATTTCATGCATTACGTAGATATAACATTTCCTAAGATTCCATGCTCGTTTGATATGATCATGTTTACTCTATGCTCTTATGGTTTCATTTCATTGTTCCTTGATTTAATTATTAGGATCATTATATTTATGATAAAATTTTATGCCTTCCATGTTATATTCCTTTATCATGTTTATTCACTTACGAGTCTTTATAGCTTACCCTTTTCCTTAAGTATTTCCTTAGGTTATCCAATATAGTATTGAGAGGACTTATGAGAGTTAGGGGAACTCTAAGAAGACTAAATAAAGAAACTGATGTTATGTTTTAAGATGTTATATTTATCTATATAATCATCTAAATACACTAGACCTTGTATCCATAGTATAAATTTTTTGTAATATGTGTTAAAATTTTTGAAATAATAAATGTTTAAGGTTTTGGTCACTATAGTTTGTATCAGAGTATGGTCTAGTTTTTTAGAGATTAGGATTAGAGAAAATTAGAAAAAAACCTAAGGATAATCCTAATCATAGGATAATATATCTTGGTCTTGGTAGGGTATAACTTTAGTGATTTTACTAGAAATACATCTTTGTCTGTATTCTATAAGTCATCATGGTTTTAGAACATATGTACCTAGGGGTAATAACCCTAAAAAGAGTTGGTAGAGAATTTCCTGACCATCATTCTGGTGCACAATAAATGTAACCCTTACACAAACTAAGTTTGACACTCCTAAGGGGAATGATTTTGTCAATAGTATTCATTTTATAAACCATTATGAAGTATTTATTTCCTAATTACCTTGAGGTATTAGTATAATAAGTTTTATAGAATACAAGATAATATAACCTAGGTAGAACCAAGTGAGTTATTGGATTAACCATTCATGGAATTGTTGAAATGAAAGTATTAAATTTTCAAATGAATATTTCATTAGAGAAGACATATTAGGATTGAGATTTTATATCCATATTCTATAGGATATTATTAAAACTATTTTTTTAGTATTTGGTTTAAACAGGATCACGATGACGAAACCGAGAAAGGTATCTATCCAAAAACGACTATATCCTATAACAAAATATGGGAGTATACATAAATAGAAAAATATTAGTATATTCCTACCATGATGGAAAAATAAGTTTTCAAGTATTAACTAATAATATAATTAGGTTTATATACTAATAGAAATTAATTCAAGATGCTCTTAGCTATTTTAATTTGTGAAGTGATATGTATCAATGACATTTTGGTATATTATAAAAGTTATTGAGGATTATGTGAAACATATAAGGATCATAATTCAGTAGTTTTGAATTAATTGTTGAAATAAAATATTAAATGTTATAAAAAAAACTAATAAATAATTTTATGTAAATGTAATATTTTTAAGACAACTAATAAAGAACACTTGTTTAGGGTATGGATAAGTTTTAGGTTTATTATAATATTGGGTTCCCTAGACCAAACTTGAATAATACTTTTTGATTGCCATACCATGTATATAATTATTTATGCATGATGCATACTTACTATTATAGTGTTAATATTTTGGTATTAAATATTTAAAAGGTAATGTACATAGATTATTTATCATATCAAAATGTTATATTAGTTCCCATGATATTATGAGAACCTTGAGATACTATGAAATTAATCTTAAAAAAATGTCCAACGGTCTAGATACATCATTACACCTAGACACAAAAGATGTTTTTCTATCAGGAAATTGGGGATCATAATTATTGAGACTTCTTCTCCTGAAGGCCACACTTTGTGATTTTTAGTAGATGAGATCATGATTATTGACTTGATAATAGAAACACCACTTATTTCAGGTGTCATCGGTTGTTCATATCTATGAACATGTGTATTGTTCTCCTGAATTGAAATCATTATTAGTGCATACCATTTTATCATATACTTTGATGGATGAAAAAACATGGTATTTAATTAACAGCGAGGTAGGTTTTGTTTGGTGCGTCATTGGTGATATGACATTTGTTGAATGATCAAGAAAATATTTGTATCTTACAAGTCAAGGAAGTGATATCTTATGCCAAGTTGATCAATATGGTAGTACCTTCATAAATCCTTATCCAAGGTATTCAAAGGTAACTATATATAGTTAGATAAAAATACAATAAATCAAGAAGGTAGGATGGTACAAGTTGTGAATCCTACTTTATGAGATATATCAAGACAAACTGATTATATTACACAGTGTGTGTTCATAGGAAATTTTATCATTCCTATAAACTTTTTTTATCTATTTGTAGGCCTTGATGGATTTCTAGACTCCACACTTGGTCTATGAATAATATTCACTACTGTCCAGATAAGAGTCTATAGGGTCACACATAATAGTGTATTCAAGAGTCCACCCTATTTTGATGAATAGGTGTATAAGACATAGTGGACCCCACCATCGGGCTTGAGAGTTGTTCAAGGATTAAAGATCACCAATGAATAAAAAAATTAATTATTATTTGAGTATAGAATAATTTCATTGAATTTAATTATTATAATTATTAAAAAAGTATTAAATGAATACATGGAAAATATTATAAAAATGAATATTTTTTCAATATTCATGGTTTGTTTAATATTAGTGTGAAATATAAGTCGAGTTAATGACCCTGTATTATCAAATAATATATTTATTATATATTAGAAGTATTTAATAAAATATAAACCGCATTTATAACACTATTAGTTCTTCATAACAGGATATTTTTTCTTATTTAGTGGGCATTGAATATATGGGGGTCGTGGAACCCTTTGAGGGTATTTTGGAAATACACTATATAAGTAGGGAAGGAACACCATTATATTTACTTTTAATTTCAATGGAATTAATATATTTTCTCTCCTCACAAATACTAGAGAGATAAAGTCTCCATTTTAGCATTTTATCCATGAATTACTTTGAATATCGAAGGGATGCGATCAAGGTGATCATTACGACGTCGAAGGAATCGTCAGAGATTTGCGCTAGCTGCCAAAATTCAATGATAAATTATATATTGATTCTTGAAGTTAGTGTGGATGATCTAGAGGGGTTTGAGAACACATAATTTGATTAATAGGCTCAGGTGATGAGTTGTTGTCATGCACATTTTGATTTGAATGAGGTAACTATTTGATTTAAATTTTTGTGCATTGGCAATTAATGTGAGGTCCTTGGACCTCTATCATGTCTTAGATTGATGAATACAATGAATTTATATCACTATGGTGATGAAAATTATAAATCGCTGACCCAATGTCTTCTGTGGTGTGCCTCAGTACCAAAAATTTGAAACAGAGGGATAATGTGAGTTTTCTGAGCCAAGAAAAAATTAATTTTCATTGGATTTATGTAGTGTTTTCATTCAGTCCTAATGAAATAGTCCACACATCGATCCAATATCTAATGAATAAGTTATGGACATTTTAATATTTTAATATGGAACAAAATCTATATTTATATGTAATAATATTTTGAATAATATATATTTGTTAGTGTTCTTTTTTTGGGTGTTTTTGGTTAGGATTTGGACATATTCCGATTAGAAATATAGTTCCTGATGGAGTGTTCATCTCATAGATGATTTTTTTCAACAAGGATATAAAACTAGTATTGAGAATAATTTTATAATAATCATTTAAAATAAGCTTATTTTATCCTATTTTAAAAAATGCACTAATTCCAATTTTAATGTCAAATTTTCCATGGCATGTAAAAAATAAAAAAGGTGGTAAAGAATATTAAAAGTCATGGGTGGATTCTAGTTTTTATATTAAGAAATAAAAAAATTTAACTAAAAATATTAAATATTCTTAAGGAAGTATTGGGAAGTATCTCCCACCCCACCTGTTGTGCCCTCCTCCGGCCAACTGTGCCATCGTGCTGCCCTAGCCACCGCCCTGCCCAACTTCTACCACCTCTATGAGAGGGTTCCCTATCAACCCCTACACCACCTCCCCATCCATCAAATTTCACCCGTTGGATGACCTCCTACACCGATACCGCCAGTCTCGGCTGAACCACCAGTGGACCCCACTGTGGGCGCACCTCCCATGACGCTGATCCTGAAGGCCTCGCATGGTCTTACCACTACTTTCTTAGTTTTTTGACACCATGATTGTTTCCCAATGATCCACTTCTTGTGACCGATGGCCCTCCCTATGTAGACATATATTGGTCCAATCGACTCTGAATAGAAATGGTCAGGTTATTCCTGACTCGAAACAGGGGTACAAGGGTCTGCTCAACCTAGAATGGGTCAGGGTGGGTCTTCTAGGACCAGGATCGTCTTTCACGGGGTATTTCTATTGTCGAATGAGCCTGCATGGGGTTATCCTGACCCACAATTTCCTTTGGAGGGGTTATAGGCCCCTAGAAATTTATCAATATAAAAAAAGTATTTTATAAATTTTTGGATAAAATAATAATAAAAAATTTATTATTAAAAATTTAATTTTGTTTTATTATATAATTAAATTAACTGATTAATATAATTTTGTATTAAAAAAATTAATTAATTATAGGATTTAATTAATTT
Organism: Viscum album; assembly: GCA_963277665.1. Classification (NCBI taxonomy): domain Eukaryota; kingdom Viridiplantae; phylum Streptophyta; class Magnoliopsida; order Santalales; family Viscaceae; genus Viscum; species Viscum album. The sequence goes on along the minus strand of OY728153.1, from coordinate 1,488,866,961 downwards.
AAATTATTTGATTTCAAATAATTCATTTAATTTATTTAAATTACCCCATACATAAATTTATTGCATTTAATCATGCTTTTAATTTACCTGTATACTAGTCTTGAGCATCAACCATGCATTCTGGTTCTGTTTAATTATTCATTACCACTTTATACAGTGTTTTTAATATTTAATTATGTTTTTATAGTATTAACATCATCTTCTTTATTTAAATTTATATAAGGGACTTCAAGTCCATTAATGTTTATGTGTGTATTTTTTACTTCTTGAAACCCCCTCACGTACAGGAGAGTACATTTGTACGATTGATGATGGTGATGTAAGACCTAGATCACACCAAGACGAGGTGGTATAATATTTGAGAAGTGAAGAGACTAGACTAGGGGTGAGAAACATTATGAGTCATGACCCAAATCAGGTATGACAACCCTAAGTCATGGTTGATCCATTGAGGTTAAATGGATATACCATTATTAGATTCTCAAGACCAGTCAGGTAATTTTATTTTCTTTATGAATTGTTTATTATTTTATTCATTTGTATGTCTATGAGAAACACATAAAATTTTAAACCCAAAAAAATCCTAAAGACACGATGAATATTTGTTGATCAATTCATGTTCAATATTGTTCTACTTTGAAAAAAATGGGTGTATGGGGTGATCATCAGCCAATGTTAAGGGTGCATCCTACTACCTGAGAGTTATTATGAGAGTAATGAGTTTACTTAACTGATTTTGGTAGAAAAGGACTATGAAAATATATCTTGTTCCAACATTATTGGTAAGCATTGAGTAAATCAAGTTTATGATTTTAGAAGATGTACCTTCACTCAAAAGTTCAAGAAGAAAGAAGTCAACATGGTTGTCAAGTCTAGTTCATTCCTTAAAAATATTCGAGTAGTGGCATAGAAAAAGATTGTAGACTATGAGGTGAGTCTTCATCGATCCTTACCAATAGAATACTTAAGGAACAGAGTATTCTGAGTCTATTAGTGAGAGCTAATAGAGTTTGATAAAATAGTGAGAAACATTTGATGATTAAATTAATCTGTAATGTCTAATTAGTAATCAATATCAAAGTACTAATATTATATATTTTTTTTTTCTAGAAAATGGAAAGTATTACCAAAAGTGAACTGTGATATTTATTGGAAAAATAATATATCCAAACTGGAATGAGTTTCTAAGAGTAGAATAAACACTTGAAAAAAGAACTACAATATAAGAAATTCAAGGTTCTAGAGTCCAAAAACCCATTGAGACACCTCATGAAGCTAGGGTGATTAAAAAATTCTTATAGGAAACTCATGTATGAAACATATGATGGTTATGTCATAATTATGTCATCAAAATATAATGTGAGGTGTGGATACAACATTTGGACATGGATGATTTCACATGTTGTATCATCTCTGAGAAGCTTATAAGGGGAAAGTGAAGTGAGATTTGAATCAATGAGGATTATAATCATGATATGTAAATTTAAAAGTAAATCATGATCATTCAATACATTAGACTCTCATATATTTATCACTCACTTTCTCCTATTTAGTTTAAGATCACAAAACAAACAATATAGAGTAAACACTTCATTACCTTTAGGTACAGTTTCTCCAAGTAAATAATAACTTAAAGAAAGAATAATATTTAGTTATTACAGTGAAAATGTTGAAAGAAAATAAGATAAGTAAAATAGAAAATATGATTCCAAAGGAACCTTCACAACTTCATTCAAGGGAATATTAAATAAACTATATAAGAAGTTATTTTCTTTTCATGTTAGGAGATAAATCTATAGAAGTTTAAATTAAATGACCTTAATAGAAGAAGAGAGTAGTAACTTATTCATCAGGTATATTCATCAATTATATATGATGCTTATGTCATACTTATTTGGTATTGAATAAAATATTCCTACCATATATGTGTATTGAAATACATTAACCACATGAGTATAGAAATGTTACTAGAAGTAAGGTGGTTTCTCCAAGTGATTGGGAATGAGTGGTTCCTAAGTCAACAGTGAGAAGTACACAACTTCTAATTTCCATGTTTAATGATTCTAGATGAAATTTTGTTAAGTATCACATAAATATTTATCTCACGTGTCAATTGGACACAAGGAGACATTATTCTAGTTCATTACTGAATATTTTTTGTGGTTTCTCATACTCATCTAATAGTTTAGTTGTACATAAATCATAAATAATATGCGACAAATATAAAATGTAATACTTAGAATCATAGTTGTGAAAATATAATAAAATTTCAAGTAAAATTATGTAGTTTTCAAGGATATAACCATTATGGTTTTATAGTATTTTTAGTTAAAGACCTTAGGTATTATTGACACAATTATGTACTTAGTTTTTGAAAAAGAAAACTTTAAAAATAAAGGTAGGTAACAAAGCTTTCAGAATTAGTTCAATTTGAGAGAATGATATATTCCATGGTTAATATAGTGGTAAATAGACTTTATAATATTTGTTTTAGTAAAATTTAAGTACATTATATGTATGATTATAATATACGAGTTTCTTCAGGCTTGTGTTCTCAAGAATATCTTGACCAAGAATTCATTGATCATTATAATGTAGCGTGAAGTAATTCATAAATACACATTACCTTATGTACTTCAAATCTATGATGTTGTAAAGGAGGATCGATGATGAGTATTACATGAAAAAAATGATCAAAAAAATATAGGAAAGGGTAATTCCTAAATTCACATTTACTTATACTCATTAGAGTCAATATATAAGAAAAAGGAGCATCAATGTTCAGACATACAATCACTATAGTAACTTCCATTTTTTTCATAACATGCTACACAAATAATGATGTTATCCCATAATAATGTGAAATATATTATGAAAAATTCATTTAATATGAGTTTTAATATGATATAAATCCATTATGTCATAAGAAAATGTGTTTAGATGAAAATAGTTTTTTAGGATATAAACAAACTTGCATAAAAAAAACACATTGTGTATCTAAGTTATCATCCTAAACTTATTATAAGATATTATAAAATCCATGAGATAAAAAAGTGATATTAAAGTGATAGAATATATATCTATAAGAGGGTTCACATATCTAATTGAGATAGTGGGAGAAATATAGACTTGGATTTAGTCAATGATGAAGATACACTAGTGGTTAGTATAGGAACTTGTTCCACAAAAGCAAGTGGAGAAATAATGTTCTAGAGTAACATACTTTGTAGTTAGGTTTAAACCATGGTAATGGTTTTATTTTCCCCAAATATTGTGATTCATTATTCATTGATAATAATTTATCATACAAGTAAGTAGTAAATGTAAAAAATATAATATTGAGAATATCAATTGAAATCCAATATTGGATTCTAGGTATCAAATAACACGGGATTATTATTTTGAATACTTTGGTGAGTATTCAAGTAAATCTATACATGGATTGTAAAAGTTTAATACCAAGAATGGTTGATTAGTAACACTAATTTGTTATTCCTAAATCCATTAGAATCTAACTTTTCATAGATACATTCTATGATCATTTTATTTAGCATTGGATATCACGACCACAAATTGTATAAGGAGTCCACATGACGCAACCAGAATGATTTGGTGACACCATTGAATTTTAATAAGGGGTTAAAGTTAAAAAAAATCCAATTTTGGATTGAACTAAGAAAATGAGATCATATAATATTAATTTATAATAAATTTTCTAGTTTTATACAATAGTTTAGTGGGAGAAAAACAATTTTCCAAATAAAATTTGTTTGGTAACATATGGAAAATTGTTATTGGTCTTACAGGTTAAGGCTAGAATGAACGTATCTCTCTAGAGATTGAATTAATGTAGAAATCATAGTTTAGGGGAACATGATCTGCTGAGATAGATCTAATGGTTTCTTGGACATAGATAATGTTATATGTAATGATAAGGTATTGAATTTTTTTAAAACAATTAAAAAGAGAATTACTACAAGTGTCACATGGAATAAATATCCCCAAGAATGCATATAGGGGTACATGGGGAGATTGATGTGGTGAGTTGAATCACATACACTTCTGTGATGGTTTAATCATATATTATATTATATGTTCAAGAAATAATATTTCTAACATAAACATTATGTTAAGAAAATATCACTGATATCTAGGAGAACTGTATGGGAAGTAGTCAGGACGATATGATTGTACTATAGGGTGTATAAGGGATATGTTCCTCATATGTGGAGAGGAATGGATATTAGTTATAATGGGACACTAACTAGTATTCATTTTTATCAATATGATCTAATATCATATTTAGGATAAGGTAATGAGAAACAAAAGATCATTCAAGATAGTGGTAGCTATGTCTACAGATACCGAGTACATTGCGACTTCTCTAGAAGCTAAAGAAGCAATGTAAAATTTGAAAAAATTAGTCCAATTCTTGTAATATCTCATAGAAAGTAAATTTTTATCATAATATAAATTATGATAATTCACCTACTATTACTATCCAAGATGTAATGTTTTAAAATATAAAAAAGGTAATATACTTGGGGATATCATATCTTGGGGAGTCTTACTCAAAGTGGTGAGGTCACAAATAACAGAATAACCACAGAGAAAAGATGTCATATTCTCATGAATAATGAAATAACTTAGTATAAATATGATATTATCATGTTAGGGTTAAGAATTAATTTTATCAAGTTCGATCTAGTGCAAGTGGTAGTGTTTTAATAGTGGGTTCCCTACAACCAACTTGAATAGTACTTTGTGATTTCCATACTATGTATACAGTGAGTTATCCATGACGTAAAATTACCATTATCATATTGATATTTATATTTTCACTATTTAAATGTTAATTTCCATAGATTATTTTTCATATAAAATGATTATAATTGTTCAGAATATATAATAAGAACCTTGAGATACTATAAAATAAATCTTAAAAAATTTTCCAATGGTAAAGATATATCATTATGAGTGGACACATATTATGTTTGAATATTAGGTATTGGAGACTTATAAGCACTGAGAATTATTCTCATGAAGGATGTACTTGGTGATCTCAATTATATGAGATCACGAGGACTGACCTGCTAATAAGAACACCACATGATTCAAGTGTCATTGGTTGCTTCTATCTAAGAATATGTGTATTGGTCTCCTGAATTAATATCATTGTCAAAGTGTATCATTTGATTCCATACTTTGATGAAAGGAAAAAACATGACATTGAATTCATGGAGAGGTAGATTGTGGTGGGTGTATCATTAGTGGTATGACATTGGTTTAATAATTGTGATATAATTTGTCACTTTTAAGTTGAGGGAATGACATATTAGTCCTAATTGATAAGGATGGTAGTACCTTTATAAATCCTCGACCAATGTTGTTGAAGGTAAGTCTATGAAGTTATATAAAAAAATAATAAATCAATAATGGATGATGAAACAAGATGTTTATACTTATTTATGAGATATCACAAGAAAAATAGATTATATTACACAATGTGTGTTCATAGGAATTATTGTCATTGCTATGAATTTTCTTTATCTATTTAGGGGCCTTGAAGAGTTTCTAGATTCCACTCTTGGTATGTTAATAATATTTACCACTATTGGGGAAAAGTCTTAGAGGGTCACACATAATAGTTTATTCATGATTTTTCTCTATTATAATGAATATGTGTATAGGGTGTGGTGGGACCCACCATATGGTCCAATGTTTTCCATGTATTGAAAATCAATAATGAATAAATTAATGAATTATTATTTGAGTATATAATATATGGATGGAATTTATTTATAAAAAGTATTCATAAGGTAATAAGTGAATACACGAAAAATATTAAATGAATGAATATTATTTTAATATTCAAGATTCAATAAATATTAGGGGAAATGTGTGTTGAGTTAATGACTCAAGTTTATCATGTAATATACTTATTATATATTATAAGTAAGTTGTAAAATATAAATGATGTTTATGATGTATTTAGTTCATCATAACGTTTCATTTATTTGATTATTTAGTGGGCGTTGAATATATGGGGTCTGGGGAACCCCTTTTTGGGTATTTTGGACATCCAATATATATGAAAGGGAGGAGCTCTATTCCACTAAATGTTAATTCTATTGAAATTGTGATCTTCTCTTTACTCTCACATCTGAAAGAGATAAATTCACCATCTAATTGTTTGATATAAGAACACCTTTAAGGATCAAAGGGATGGGATCAAGGTGATCATAGTGACGTTGAAGGAAAAAATGAAGCTCCATGATGGCACCCAGAATTTAATGATTAGTATCCCCATGTATTCTTGAATAATGTGTGTAAATATAGAGGGTTTTGAGATTAGATCCTTCAAGAAATAGTCACCTATGTTGAGATGTTGTTTAGTACACTTTTATTCGAATGAGGTAGTCGTTCAGTCTGTAGTTTAATTCTTTGATAATTATTGTGAGATACTCAAACATATACAAGATCTTATATCTCCATATAAGACTAGTTTACATCACTCCGGTGATGAAAAATTATAAATCCATGACCCACCAACTTCTTCTATACACCCTAGTACCAAAAAAATTTAGTACATGTTTGATGTCATGATAATAAAGGATTGGGTGATTTCGAAAATTTAAGTTATGTAGTATCAATATCCTTATAATTTAGGATAATTAATGATATTCTTGGTGATGTTTATTGCATTATGAGGATTGTGGTATATATTTTCTAGTCTATGATTTGATAAACTAGTGGATAACACCATTTGATAATTAATGATATAATTATTTTTTGGAAGATTATGTGATTTAACTATAGTTTTAGGATTTAGATACTTAGGTAGTTTTTGGGGAAGGCCTAATTTTTAGAATATATGATTAGGGTATAAAAAATAATTTTTTTGAGGAAAGATAAGTATGTTGATCTAGATTAATATATTAAGGTAGATTTCATATTGTAAGTTGTTTCTAGAATAATTAATATGTTAGGAATACCCTATCATACCTTAATTAGTGGGTATTAATTAAAATATTGAGGATGAAATTTATTTAAGTGGGGTAGAATGTAATGAACTGAGATTTTGGATATTTAAAATACATAGTACATTTTATAACATGTGTCACATTCTAAACCCAACATAAATAACCACAACATATTAATATGAAAATTTTAATGAATATTTAATAAATACGAAGATAGTAAACCATTAATAGTTTTTACCTTTATAGGGTAAATAATTAATATGAGTTAATATTGAAAGGGTTTTTTTTCAGTAAAATCCATTTTATTTATATTATATTTTTTATTTTAAAAATATAAGTTTCTAAACTTTATAATTTAAATATGATAAATTAATTTTTTTTATTTATAAAAAATTATCTTAGTATGTGTTTTTGGGATTTTTCGAAATAATTTATTTTTAGGTGAATAGTGAACAATTCTGTTTTTGTGAAAACAATGAACTTTATCATGAAATAAGTATATGTGAAAGACCTAAAATTTAATAATATTTTTTAAATTTAAGGGTATTATTATGAAATATAAAATATCATTTTTAACTTATAAAATCAATTTTTAATATTATAATACTTAAAGATCATTTTATTATAATTTAAAATTTGTTTCCATTTGTTTTTTTAATTAATACATTTCTTGGTGAAATTAAGTTTTATATAGATGTTAAATACACAAAAATATTATTTATTTTATAATAAATGAATTTATATCATGGAAACCATCGACCATCCAAAATTTATCTAATACATAATTTTAATGTTTTGAAACACTCGTTCACTTAAAAAAAATTTTATATGTTATGTGTGTTTAATTTGAAATCATATGTTATCATATTTATAAAATTAATTAGGTTAAATGGAGCCAAAAATCCTAAAAAACATTTATAAATTTGTTAATAAGTGTCTACTTATATTTATACTAATAAAATAATTGATATGATTACTATTTAATTAAGAGTAATAAGTGTTTAAACAACAAATCTAAGGTGGATGAAGTTTTTCTAACTTAACATGACCTTTATATAATATAGAAATTATTTATTAGGGTGTGAAGTATTACCTAAATTTATTAATTAACTTACTTCACCTAACTCATATAACACTCATTCCATTCCATTCTTTCCCCTTAGCATTCTTTTCTATGGGAAGTTACATTTTCTTCACTTATAAAATAAGAATGCCTCCACCCATTGCAAACTTCACCTAAAATTCAAGTTAATTTTTAAAATCTACCCAAATTAACTATATTTAAGTCCTTTACATGTACTAATTCATTTTTCTACCCTTATTTAGCCAAATTCCTCTATTTCTAAGGAGAGTTCCAAGGATAATCTAAGTCCCTAATGTGAGTGTTTCTTCTTTCCATCATTCTTTTTATTTTTTATCATAATTATATTACCTAACAAAATTAATATAATTGATTCAGTATAATATATATAAATATGTTTCATTATATCAATTTAATAATAATTAATCACCTCCATGCATCCACTATAAAAAACATAAGCTTTGACCATGCATTTGTTCGGCCTATCGATTCCATGAAGCGATGTGAACTGTTTGTTTTCTTCACAAAATTTAATAGTTGGTAAAAGTATCACCATTATAAATAAATATATTAATTAGGTATCAATTATAACTCTTAAATGATTAATATTTGTTTCTCTGTACCTCTCAATATTTTTAAAAGGAAAGTGTTGTCCGAGTGTATGTGCAGACTACCACATCCACATCAATGACACATTTCATTTTCCATTATCACCTAACATGAATGAATTAAAAAATATTTTTGATGTATAAAAATTATATTTATATGTATATTGATATTTTAGAGGATTTTAATTTACTTTAAGATAAACTTAACTATGAACAACATGTCAAGAGAATCATGTAAAAATTGACCAAACCACCTCAGGTAACCGATAAGAGTAGAAAATATTTAATAAATGTAAAACTATTGTTAAAAATAGACCCTAAGAAACAAATGATAGATGGAAATGGTTATTTTTAAGGTTTTTAATGAACTTAAGTTAATTATATAGGAATTTAATTACAAGTTCATAATTATTTCATACATAAAGGTAATGGATTTTTATAAAAAACTCTTTTCATTGAGACACATTTTACTTTATGAATAAATTACATTTTATATGGTTAATATTCTACCCAATTGTTGTGTTATCATGAAATATATTTTATTCATGGTATTTTTGGTTAATTTTTATGACCTCCGTCCTTTAATGATTTTTATTAAAATTTTACTCAAGTCAGAATTTGTTTCTTGATGTAATCCCTTTTTCCCATGAGCTGTGAAATCACTTCTTCATTTCGATCTCCCAAGTATCATTGTCCTGAAAATAACTTTTAAAATGATATATTTACTTTTTCATTGGGGATATTACTTCCCTTTATTAATATCACCCCCTTGGATTAAAAACATCCTCAAATAAAATAATGATATTGATAAGAATATATCCTATACTTTCCAATGGATATTTGTCTTCCATAACCTTATTTTACCTATCCAAATTATTTTATATAATGTTGAAAGTGACCCTCATACTTATATTCACCTCTTATTAATAAAAGGTTTTATCATAATTTTTAGGATGTGGGTTTCACTAAATGGTTTTAATTAAATTTAACAGTTTTCCATGTGATTAATTTTCATAAATGTTTTCTTATGAAGAGATGTTTTAAAATATTTCAAAATAACTTTTTTCAAAATAATTTTAAAAGGGAATTTTAGAATAAATTTAATTTCTTAATTTTTATAAAAAGTAAATATTTTAACCATTTACATATAAGTAATTTTCAACCAAAATTAATTTATTTATACATTTTTGTGTGAATGTATATTTCTTCCACATTTATCATTTTCTAAGAGACTTACTCTATATGATTTAAGGTTTTAAAAAAATGGAAATTATTTTCTTATGTTTTAGTAAAATATTCCTTTATAAGTTTTTTCAAAGTACAAGGGGAATTATTATTTTCAAATAAAAAATCCTAATTTTTCTAAGAGTGTTCTTAATATATGTTGTATACATGATGAAGGGTATTATTAAAATGACACCATACACCTTATTTATATGGACAACTTATAAAATTCTATTTTAATATATGTCATGATCCATCACTAATTTGTGTTCCCTAATCATCTATTTTTATAGTCATGATTTACTTCTAATGTATTTACTCTATGAATACCTCATATTACATTACTTTATTTAAGGGTGTTAACCAAGATTCCCAACACATCAATTAATTTTGGAAATTCCTATCTAATCCATATATCCATTTCCTATATGGTTTAAATACCACATGTGTATTCATATTTATTGAGTAGTATTTAACATTAATTATGCATAAATTCATTGGAAACCAATTTATTTTCCATGGGATTATCTTTTCATATTTATTGATTAAATTATGAATACTTCCTTTAGGAACCACTTGAATAGGATATAAAACCAATTTTATTTACTTGGGGGTTTTTATGATATGTTGATTGAAACCATGATTCACACATATGTATGATTTTCATTATGGTATGGGTGGTCCCAAAATTATATATCCACCCAATAATTGGTTAATATTTCTATCTCATGAGATATCATGGTGCGTGTACAGTGAGAATAGAAAATTATGGTGAGTGGGAAGTGATCCTAGTCAACTATAGTGCATGTATAGTTATCCTTTCCAACTATGTTATGTTAAAATGGTCGGGTGCCTTGAATAATGTTTACGATGTCGTGTTTCATATAGTCTCCAAATTTACTATGCTTCCATGCTCATATTATATGATCATGTTTTCGTTTTTTCTATGATGTTTTAATTTCCTTATATCTTGATTACATAATAATGATCATTATCGTTATGATATAATGTTATTCCTCCCATATTATGATACTTTATTATGTTTATTCCCTTGATATACATTCAATATTTTGATTCTCCTCATGTCTTTCCCTATGTTATCCTATGAAGTATTAAGAGGACCTATGGGAGTTAGGTGAAATATAAGGATACTAAATAAAGACATTTATGTTATGTTTTAAGATGTTATATTTATGTGTTTAATCATACAAAGAAATTATACCCAAGATTATTGGATTTTATTCATTGTAATCTATGTTAAAAGTCATGAAATAATATATTTTTAATGTTTTGGTCACTATTGTTTTCATTGGATGAAGATCTAGTTATTTTTGGTGATTCAGATTAGAGAACATTACTTAAAACCCTAAGGATAATCATAAGCCTATGATAAGATCCTAATGTATTCATAAGGTAGAGAATATGAGTTTTTCAAATAAATTCATCCTTTTTTGTATACTATATGTGGATGTGGTTTTGGAATATATACTTCTTGGTGTAATAAATATGAAAAGAGTTGGCCGAGTACATCCCAACCATCATTATGGTGCATGGTGAATAGACCCTTACCGTGTACCTACGTTGTCACTCTTAGGGGATATTCCTTGGTTAATGACATTATATTTATGAACCAATATGAGGGATTTACTTCCTAATTACCTTAAGGGATTAGGTAAATAAGTATGATTGAAAAAACTTAAAGTAACCTAGGTAGAACCAATTGAGTTATTGGATTGACTATGTATGACATAGTTGAAATGAAAGTATCACATGTTTAAATGAAACTGTAATAAGAGAAGACATTATAGGATTGATCTTTTATATTCATAGTCTATAGGATATTATCATAACTATTTTGGTTTTAGTATTTGGTTGAAACAAGATCACGATGATGAAGCTAATAATGGAATGTATCCAAAACCACTATGTCTTTTAACTAAATAAGGCAGTATAATTAAATAGATAAATCTTTATATATTTTTGTTATGATAGAAAAGTTAGTCCTAAAGTATTACATAACGTAATGAGGTTTACATCCTAATAGAAATTAAATTAAGAAGTTCTTAGATATCTTAACTAGTGAAGTGATATGCATCAATGATATTTTTTTTATATTCTAAAAATTATTTAGGATTACGTGAAACATATAAGGATTATTCATAAGTAGTTTTGAATTAATGGTTTGAAATCATATATTAAAGGGTATAAATAACCTCAAGAAATGATTTTATAGAAAGTTTATATTTTTGAAGATAACTATTGAAGAATACATGTTTAGGGGATGGATAAGTTTCAGGTTTAGTACATATTTGATGTTGAGATAATAAATTATTTGATTATTTTGGAGATAAATATTATATAGTATAAATATACTTGGTATTAATGATAATTAATGATATTTTTGGTAAAGTTTATAACTTTTTTAGGATTATGGAATAAATTTTCTATTTTTTTATTTAATAAACTAGTGGATAAAACCATTTTAAGATTTAAGAAATCATTATGTTTTTGATTAATATATGATTTAACTATGGTTATATTGCTTTGATACTTAGGTAGTTTTTGGGAAGGTATACTTTGGAGAATATATGATTAGGGTGTAAGCAATCAATGATTATTTGAGGAAAGATAAGTATATTGATCTAGATTAATATAGTAAGGTATATTTCATATAGGTAGTTATGTCTAGAATAATTAATATGTTAAGAATAACTCATACTACCTTCATTAGTGTGTATTAATTAAAATTGTATGGATGAACTTTATTTAAGGGAGTAAAATGTATCTTCCTAGTATTTTTTATACTTATAAGTTCTATAACTTGTGTCACATGATATAAACAACATAAAAAACTAGAAAAAATTAATAATACATTATTAATAAATATATAATAAACATTAATATATAAAAACCATTAATAATTGTTACCTTTATAAAGAAAATAATTAATATGAGTTAATATTGAAAAGGTTATTTTTAATAAATGAATTTTTTTTTATAATTTTTATTTTCTTTTTAAAGATCTAATTTTACAAATTTTAGAATTTAAATTTGATATTGTAAAGTTCATTTTGGGATTCCTGATAGAAAAATTATCTTAGTATGTATTGTTGGTATTTTTCTAATATAATTTTTAGGTGAATAGTGAAAAATATAGTTTTTTTCCAAAATGGGGACTTTTACAACATTATCACTATATGTGAAAGGAATAAATGTATTTAAAATATTCTAATTGATAAAATATATATTTTAAGGAATTAAGTTTTAAATATAAAATATCATTTTAAACTCATAATTTCAATTTTTTTATATTTTCAGACTTAAACAACCATTTATTAGAATTTGAAAACACTTTATTTTGTTCCTTTTAATTAAAAAACTTCATGGTGAAATTAGGTTTTGGATTGATTTTAAATCCACATTAATTTTATATGTTTTATAATAAATCAATTACTATCTTGAAAATAAGTAAACATCAAAATTTTATCTTATACATAATTTTAAGGTTTAAAAACAAAATTTCATTTAAAAATAATTTTTATGTGTTATATGTCTTTAATTTGAAATAATATTTTCTAATATTTATAAAATGAATTAGTTTAAATGGATCCCAAATCCAGAATAATAATGTTTGAATTTGGTAATAAGGGTATAAATATATTTTAGAATTAAAATAATTGACATGATTAATATTTAATTGAGAGTAATATGTGTTTAAATGAATAATCGTAGGTGGATAAATTTTTTATAAATTAACATGACATTTTAAATTTATGAATATATTTTTTTGGTTTTAAAGTCTTACCAACATGTATTTCCAACCTTCGTTCACTTAGATCACCTAAATTTTATACTATTTTTTTATTTCACCTCACTCTACATTCTTTTCCATGGAAAGTTCACTTTTATTCACTTAAATAAGGATACCACTTTCACCCATTCCATAATTCACATAATATTAAAATTAATATTTAAAATATAACCTTATTAACTCTCATTTAATTTATTTACACTCCTTAAATCCTCTGAGAACCCTTATTTAGCCTAATTCCTACATTTCCAAGGAGAGTTCCAAGGAAAATCAAAGTCCTCACTACTGGAAATTCATGTTTTCCCAACGATTCTTTACCAAAGGTTTAAACAAACCATTTGTAAAGAAGATCTTTCCCAACAGCTGTTGGGAAAGGGGTGTCCAAGGCACCCTTTCCCAACAGTTATCTTGAACCCTTGGGAAAGGGGGTGTCCAGGACACCATTTCCCAATAGTTTTTGTAGAACCGTTGGGAAATGGTCACCCTTTACCAACGGTTTGTTTAAAACATTGGTAAAGGGTCTATTGGACACCCCATTCCCAATGGTTTTTAAAAACCATTGGGAAATCTTTCCCCCAAATACTCAATCGTCCACTCTCTCCCCCATTCGCGACAGAACCCTAATCTTGTCCAGGGCTCCACTGCTCTCACGACTTCCCCCATTCGAACTTGTGAAACTAAATCCAAATCGTCTCAAATCAGGTATTCTATTCTTCATACACATAAAATATATAAGTGATACCTTGTTTTTATTTTTATTCATCTCATATTTTAGTTTTAAGTTTTTATTTTGATGTTTATATCATTTTTTGTGTTTTGATTTAATCTAGACTTTATCCATTCCTATCCATTTAGTTAATTAAATCCTTAACCCTCCATCTAAGAAGAATAATCTCAAATTCATTATCGTTGTATTCTAGATTTTCTAAGAATGTGTTTTTATCCTTTTTTTTCATCTTGTAATTAATTGTTACTTGGAAATTTATTTATATGTATTTAATAATTTTTAGCAAAGTTTTTATGAATGTTTTCTTTAAAATTCCTTGAGGAAAGTGTTTTATTAAAATGATTTTTTAATAAGGCTTGTGTAATGTAATTTGTTATAGTACACTATGTGACTATGTTTGGTATTTAGTAACACATGAGATAACTGGTGTGCGAGAATGTGTTGTGAAAGAGATTCCATGGTTAGTTCAAGATTATATTTACGTTTTGAGCCTATTAATGAGTTGTTTTAAATATATTTTGAGATATTTACCTTATGTTTATTGGCGAAAACTGGGAGATGTAGAGGTGGTTCCTGATTAAGACATATAATTATTTCTAAACATGTGGATAAACCTTGTATAGTAGTGAATTCTTGAAATGTTTGAAGTTTTTAGTCCTTTTTAATTTGTAGTTTCTTTTGATGGTGATATTTCTTATTGTTACCTATGATGGGAATTTATTTTAGTTTCTAAATCGGCTGAGACTCCCCCACCATGCACAATGTATGCAACCTCTACCCTTATTTAATCATTCTCTTTACACAGCGTATGCAACCTCTACCCTCATTTAATCAGTGAACTCAATTCATTAATTCAAGCCTTCATTTTCACTAGCATGTAAGAATTGGAATGATGTAAACCCATCCTCACATGATTTATTACTTTAGATAGTGTCCAACATATGAAATACGAGCTTTTGAATTCATCAGTTAACCAGGATCATATATTCCATTTCCCCCAACATGACTGTACTAATTTAACTTTAGGGTTAATTAAATATGGTTCTCATTGTACGATGTATATTATGTGTCATTCTTGGCCAATAATCACTTTTATAAGGGTGGGGTTCTTTTCACTACCCACTCTAGCATGTGTAGACATCCATAAAAATGTTAGATAATTCACAAGTTTAATTTAGTAATGTTGTTATCATTGACATACTTTATTATTAATCTCAAATTTAAAAATAAATGTTTTTGTCTATACTTAATGAAATTAAATATTTTTACAAGCCATGAACAACCTATTAGTGTAGAAGCCTAAAATTTATTCACCCATGGGGTGCGCTTGACTTAGAGATGTAATTGGTTAATGAAAGGTATGGCCATAGAGGTTCCAATAATGAGTTATTGAACATGAGTGAATGATTTGGGATGCCTATAACACATGATGGGACTTGAGGCATGTGCCTCTTATAGACCTAATGAAAATGAATATAAATAAATTCTAATTTAATTTATGAGTACTTGTTCTTTACATTATTTTAATAGTTCACTACATCGACTAGAAACTTCTTCCTTTATCATTTACTTAAATTTATTTTCTATTAAAGTTCAATCCTATTGAATTTTATATGAAAAAATGACTTATATAAATTCTTTTTATAGAATGGATAAAAGTTGGATGTATGAAACCGATCGGATCTCAAGCGATTTTCAAAACAATTTGGAGAGCTTTATAGATTTTGCATTTCACAATGCTTCAGATAGTGGTCGCATACACTTCCCATGTTTCAATTGTGTTGGTAGACCTTGGTTGAGCTGTAAAGAAGTCATATACCACATAACCAAAAATGGTTTTCAAGAAAACTACTTTGTGTGGTATCACAATGGGGAGAAAATAAAATCTCAAATTGGTGATGATCGAAATGAAAAGACTGGAATGAAGAATTTGTTAGATGATCAGTTTCCATTTATTTGTCATCATGAAAAAGAAAGGATTTCAATTCAAGAAGTCTTCGATATGAGGAAAACTAATTCATCTAGTGAAAATGATGATATTGATAGGGTGAAAAAATTGAATGATGCTACCACGAATCCAGTATATTGACAATGCGATAAAATGAAAAAGCTGGAATTTTTAATCTGATTGTTTCATGGAAAAACTATGTATGGGATTTATAATACAGCAATCGATTACATTCTTACCCTCTTGAAGTATTTTCTTCCAGATGATGTAGATATTCCCTCAAACCACTATATGGCATGGAAGTTAGTTGAGGAACTTGGATTTTCAAGAAACAAAATTCATGCTTGCCCAAAAGATTGCAGTTTATTCTGGGAGGAAACTCATGAATGAAATGATTGTATAAAATGTGGCACATCCCGCTGGAAGTCAAAATTTGATGGAACACCATCCCACATTCCATAGAAAGTAATGTGGCACTTTCCATTGATACCCAGACCCCAGAATCTTTTTATGTCTGATGACATATCAATAAAAATGAGATGGCATGATACCGAGAGAAAGAAGAATAATGATGAGTTTCTTCATCCTTCAGATAGATTTTCATGGAAGATATTTGATGCTCGACATCCTGATTTTACAGTTGATGCGCATAATGTGAGGCTGGGTCTTTCATGCGATGATTTTAATCTGTTTGGGCAGATGCTTACTTCACACAACACATGGCCAGTTTTTATACACATTTATAATCTTCCCCCATGGTTGTGTATGAAAAAACCTTTCACTTTCATGAGTATACTCATATCTGGTCCTTCTGATCCCGACATTGATATTGATGTCTACATGAATCCTTAAATAAAAGAGTTGAAACTTCTTTGGGATGTGGGTGTGTGTACATACTATGCATGTTCGAAAGGCATATTTCAGATGCGTGCTGTGCTTATGTGGACGATCAATGATTTTCCGGCTTATGCAATGATGTCTAGATGTAGCATGAAGGGAAAATTGTCATGTTTAGTTTTTATGAAGAATACACGATCCAGAAGACTGAAACATCGCTGTAGTTTCAGTTTTATGGGACATCGACGATTCTTGCCAAAGGATCATCCATATAGAATGAATCGTCAAAGATTTGATAATACCATAGAGACCGATAATCCACCTCAGCATATGTCTGGAACTGACATGCTTAATGAATTGAAAGATTTTAGTTTTTCGTTCGGGAAGGGTCAAATGAAATCTGGAAAGAGAAAGTATTTTTCCACTGAAACCTGTTACAATTGGAGGAAGAGGAGTATATTTTTTGATTTTCCTTATTGGTCAACCAATTTGTTAAGTCATTTCCTAGACATAATGCATATTGAAAAGAATATATGCGAAATTTTTATTTCAATTCTTCTAAATGTCAAGTGGAAGACAAAAGTTGATTTACGATCTCGGTGTGACTTGGTGGATTGGGGCATCAGACCAGAATTACTTCCTGTGCGTATCAGGGAAAATAAATGGAAACTTCCATGTGCTTCTTATGTGATGAAACCTACAAAAAAAACAATTTTTGGAAGTGTTAGAGACTATTAGAGTTCCTGATGGCTATTCAAGCAACATATCTAAACGGGTCAATAGAAGAGAGTTGAAGCTAAAATCTTTGAAGACTCATGATTATCACATTCTACTGCATGAGTTGCTTCCAATAGCAATCCATCATCTTTTTTCCAATAATGTAAGGGTGGTTGTTATTCGGTTGTGCCATTTGTTTAGAGATCTTTGTGCTAAGAAGTTTTCCAAGTCTTTCTTGCAAAAAATGTTGACAAATGCCCCATTAATTTTGTGTGAGTTGGGGAAAATATTTCCTCCATCATTTTTCACATTCATGTTGCATCTGACTGTCCATATTCCCACTGAAATACTTCTCGGATGACCTTTTTCTTTTCGTTGGATGTATCCAACTGAAAGAAATATGTTCAGATTATATTCTTATGTCCGAAACAGAAATCATCCTGAAGGTTCTATCGTGAACGGTTACTTGGCTCAAGAATGTATAGATTTCTGCTCGATGTATTTGTCTGATCTTAATAGAAGATTGAATAGACCAATGAGAAATGAAGAAGAACAGTATGAGAAAATTGAACCTAGTTTTCCATCTCTTCCTCAAACAAGAGGAATTCATGGATCATATACATTGAAGACATTAAGCCATGAAGAGCGGGAGATGGAATATCACACAGTTTTTTTCAACTGTGATTTGTTCGATGACTATATCAGGTAACTAAATTGATTATGTATATCTTACATATATATCTATTAAATTATTCATATTTTTTATCTATAGGGAACATAAAACAATGATAAATAGGAAGCATCGTTCTTTATCTTTGAGAAGGAGAGAGACTTTGCATAGCAAAGAGTTTTCTACTTTGTTAAAAATGAAGGTAAAAAAATCAATGTTTAAAATAACTATATCAATATTTAATTAAGTTTAATAGTCATTTATATTGTAGGTATTGAGTTTTTCTGCTAACTCTGTCTCTGAGGAAATAAGAGCTTTGGCGTTTGGTCCTAATACCGTGGTTCGTGACTGTAAATCAATTGTTATCAATGGGTACAAATTTATTGTCACTGAACGAGCAAAGAACATGATAACACAACATGATGGTGTTATGGTTACTTCCACAACAGATTGTTATGACAGTGTATCAGATAGTAGACCACGATTTGAAAATGTGGTTTATTATGGAGTTGTTGAGAAAATAATAATATTGGATTATTACTCTCATGGACGAGTCACAATGATTAAATTCCATTGGTTTGATTCGATGATGAGACGTGGCACATTTATTGATGATTGTGGATTTTGAGTCATTAATATGACTTGCACTCTTGCTACCGAAGAACCATTGTGTTGGCATCAATGGATAAACAAGTTTTTTATGTCAAATAACAACTTCGACCTGAATTTGGTGTCATAGTTGAAGTAATTCCAAGACATATTTTTGATTATGGTGATGATGTAATTGACACTATCCCTAGTGCCATTGGAACCAATCCATTTATTTCTTTTGATGACTCCAATATCTCAATTGTCAGAGTTGATTGTGAACCTGAAGTTGTGGTTGAAAATATATAGAATCATTCATCCATGTTCACAATTCTTTCAGTTTAACTCGTGTTGGGTTGTTAAGGTTGGTAATATTCAAATTTATTTAGTATTGATCAAAAATATGTTTTAGCTGACTTGACCGTTATGTGAATTTTCAATGTTTATTGGTTGCAGTTTTATTTGAATTGCATTTTTTAATTTGGAATTGAACTGTATTCAAACAAAGTCAAACAATATTTCTAACTTGGTGAACATTACAACTTGTCTGATTTATTAAATCCATTCAATCTCTTCTAAAACAATTCATAACTGACTTGACTGTTATCTAAATTTTCAATGTTTATTGGTTACAGTTTTATTTGAATTTCATTTTCGAATTTGGAATTGAACTGTATTCAAACATAGACAAACAATATTTCTAACTTGGTGAACATTACAACTTGTATGATTTATTCAATCCATTCAAGCTCTTATAAAACAATTGATAACTGACTTGACCATTATGTGAATTTTCAATGTTTATTGGTTACAGTTTTATTTGAATTTCATTTTCTAATTTGGAATTGAACTGTATTCAAACATAGTCAAACAATATTTCTAACTTGGTGAACATTATAACTTGTATGATTTATTAAATCCATTCAATCTCTTCAAAAACAATTGATAGCTAAATTACCAATGAATCCCCTTTTCCCTCATATATTTAGTTTTTTGGGTTACACATTAGTTTCTTTTCTAATTAATTACATATTTGTTTTCAAAAGCAGGAAATGAAGATAATTGAAGAGAGATGAAGGAAAAAAATGTTGGAGAACAATCGTCAAATGACAGAGTTGGGAATTCCATCATTAGTTCCTTTAGTGAGTACTTTATTTCAAATTTATATATTTAAAGAATATATAATGTCATGTGATTATTTTTTTTTGTAAAAATTTTTGTAGGATGATTAATTTTTTTGTAAACATTTTTGTAGGATCCTCATATACGTTGACAGTTATTCGATGAGGATCCTAGTACTGGTTCTAGTACTCAGGCTGGTGGTACGAGGAGGGTTCGTACCAGAGGAGGACGAGCAGCTGCGCATACCCGAATAGACCCTTCCCCTCCCACTGACATGTCTTACTTCCCACATTTTGATCCTGGTGTGTCATTAGGGACACATGGGATATTTAGGCCTCCCATGTTTTCACTACCTTCTGCATCTTATGGCCCATCATTTTCACATCCCATGATGATTCCCACTCCCCAGTCAGTATCCGGTCAGACAGTTTTCCCATATTCTTTTCCTTCTACTTCTATATATACGAGCTTCTATATTCCATAGTCTTCGACTCCTGTTCCACCATAGGGTGTTCCATAAGTTTCTGTGGATCCAACGGTGCTCAACGATTAGACCAGCACATGTATATTTATAGAACCCTAACATATTTTTATAGAAATATTTATTTTCATTATAACATGATTTGATAAAATATTTGTTTTTCTTTCATGACAGATACATCTACTGACAGGAGGCGTGGACGGGAGAGTACACGCATGAGTTCGGTGTGGAACCACCACACACAGGGTATGGTGGATTATAATAAAGACAACCAAATGTTTGAGAAAACAGGGCAGCAATGTCGGAGTTTTTTGGTGACGCTTTCCAAATACTCTGACATCATTCCCGTTAGCCCGCTATCGTGGAGACATTTTCCACATGAGGTCAAGGATAGAGCTTGGGCAGAGACATGGGTAAAAAAATCTATTCTATTTAATGCCATGAATTATTTTTGTATTTATATGAATTAATATTTTGATGTCATCTTCGATTTAATTTTCCCGATGGTGAGGGTGCACGACCAGAACATCTAAAGGATTTATGAGAGATTTGGAGAGCCTAAAAGAATGAGTTGTATATTGGCTGGGTTGCTAGAGTTGGCACTGAGTTAGAGGCGGTACCCGTGGTGGATGATTGTCCTATAGAGCAGTATCGTCAGATGATTACTCATTGGACGAGTACCCAGTTTAAGGTATTAATAACATTTGAGGTATTTAAATAATCAATTTCATGTTTTGAATTAATACTATCTATTTCATTTTCGAATTTTATTTAGGAATCATCTGGAAAAAACAAAAAGAACATTGATGCAAAAAAATACCTCCACACACTGGGACGCACTACGATGCCTGATCATGAGAGGAAGCAGGTGTGACAATTGTTTATAAGTTTTCTTTAAAACTTACACTTTCTTTTTTTCCTCAATTATTTAATAGTTTACTAAAGTTTTCATATAACTTTAGTTTTCAATGTCATTGTAGAGGAAAATACAAAATATCGAAGGACGTGTGCCTCGAGAAAAACTGTTTTGCTTGAGTAGACAGAAAAAGGATGGAAGTGCCATCAAAGAAGTGGCTCATTAGAATATTGTAAGTTTTAATATGTTGAATTTATATTTTAATATCTATTTTTTTTTAACTTAATGATATATTTATATTTGTAACAGGCTGCTTTAGAGGCCCTCGATGCCCAAGAACCAGACAATTTTGGGCCAACAGATCACTTACATCAGGTGTTGGGAGAGGAGCATTCTGGCAGAGTATGCTGCCGACCTAGGATAGCCCCGATGAGGTATTGGCCCTCCTCAGGTACGAGCTGTAGTGCCACCGAGCTGTAGGAAGTTAGGGCACAAGAAGAAAATTCTGAGAAATGGGCCACATAGACGATAGAACAGTCTGCTAGGGCAAACAATGGGTTTATGAAATTTATTGAAGTTCTGTGTCCAACACTTCCTGCAGAGGCTAGCCCAACTTTTGATGAATATATGTCGTCAATAAGTTCTATATATGGTGAACCAGGTGATAGGTCTAGTGGTGGTCATAACGATATCCAACTTGACGATGATGATGGCGAGGAGTCTAATGCGGAAGAGGAGGGAGAGGAGGAGGGAGAGGCGGGTGGCGAGGGTGAGGAGGAGGGTGAGGGTGAGGAGGAGGGAACTGAGGAGGTCGAGGATGATGATGGGGATGAGGAAGAGGGTAATGGTGATGGTGATGATGGTGATGGTGATGTGGGACAAATTGATCCATTACTTTTTTGACTAATATTACTGAGATTTGATATTTAATCCATTCTAGTTGTTGGTTTTATCTAGACTCGTAGTATAGTATTGGAGTTGAGTTATTTTTATATATTATTTGTTTTTATGGATGTTGTTGTCTTTTAGTGTTTGTGTGTTTGTGAACCCCCTCCTTCCTGGACCCTGGACAACCCCCCACCATCCTCCTTGGACCCCGGACACCCCCCCGGACAGCCCCAGGACAACCCCCCAGACAGCCCCCCGGACAGCCCCCCCACCCTCCTCCCTGGACCCCGGATAACCCTTCGGATATCCCCCCAGACGGCCGCCCGGACAACCCCCCACCCTCTTCCTTGGACCCCGGATAACCCCCGAACAGCCCCCGGATAGCCCCCGGACAACCCCCCTGAACAGCCCCCGGACAGCCCCCCACCCTCCTCCCTGGACCCCGGACAGCCCCCCAGACTACCCCCCAGATAGCCCCCCCCGGACATCCCCCACCGTCTTCCTTAGACCCCAGACAACCCTCCGAACACCCCCAGGACAGCCCTCGGACAGCCCCACAAACATCCCCCGGACAACCCCCCACCCTCCTCCCTGGACGCCGGACAGCCCCCCGGACATCCCCCCAGACAGCCCCCGGACAACCCCCCACCCTCTTCCTTGGACCCCGGAAAACCCCCCGAACACCCCCAGACATCCCCCGGACAGCCCCCAGAACAGCCCCTGGACAGCCCCCCAGAGAGCCCCCCAGACAGTCCCCCACCCTCCTCCTTGGACCCCGGAAAACCCCTCGAACACCCCCGGGACAACCCCCCGCACAGCCCCCCACCCTCCTCCTTGGTCCCCGGACAACCCCCTGGACACCCACCAGACAGCCCCCCGGACAGGCCTACCAGATAGCCCCCCACCCTCCTTTATTTCATTTAATACTAGAAAATCTATAATAAAATTTTATTTATTTTCATCATGATAATCAATGTAAATCACATTTAGACATCTAATCAATATCATAGATTCTTGGTATGTTATAAAAGAGATGTATTCATTGGGCATGACATTGTTAGCTCCGAAATGTTTCATAGCATGATAAAATAAAATCTAATCCATACTAAGATTGATATAAAAATATTTTATATGAATGTCCACAAGATTTTAAGTAAATACTATTCCACTAATAGACACGTGAGGATTATTATAAAATGGAAAACATTTTAAGTACATATGGAAAACTGACCAAACACATTCGGTTTCCATTGAAACTTTAGGAGAATGATCCGTGGGTCATATCTGATGTGGAAGAATCAACCCCTCCTCAATATGAGACACGGTGTGGCCGACACCACTCAAAGTGTCTGTCTTCTGTTTCAAAAGGACGTCATTTTAATTGAAAAACATCAACTGGCATACAGAAAACTGACCAAACGCATTCGGTTTTTGTTGAAACTTTAGGAGACCGATTCAAGGGTCATATGTGACGTGTACGAGTCAACCCCACCTCAATCTGAGAAGTGGTGTGGCAGGCACTACTCAAAGTGTCTGTCTTTTGTTTCAAAAGGACGTCTTTTTAAGTGCAAAACATCAACTAGCATACGGAAAACTGACCAAACGCATTCAGATTGTGTCTATACTTTAGCAGAACTATCCATGGGTCATATGTGACGTGTAAGAGTCAACCCTTCCTTAATCTGAGGTGCGGTGTGGTCACCACCACTCAAAGTTTCTGTCCTTTGTTTAAAATGGACAACATTTTAAGTACATACAGAAAACCGACCAAACGCATTCTGTTTTTGTTGAAACTTTAGGAGAACGATTCATGGGTCATATGTGACGTGTAAAAATCAACCCCACCTCAATCTGAGATGTGGTGTGGCCAGAACCACTCAAAGTGTCTGTCTTCTGTTTCAAAAGGACGCCATTTTAATTGAAAAACATCAACTGGCATATGCAAAACTGACCAAACACATTCTTATTGTGTCGATACTTTAGAAAAACGATCCATGAGTCATATGTGATGTGTAAGAGTCAACCCTGCCTCAATCCGAGGAGCGGTGTGGCTTCCACCACTCAAAGTGTTTGCCTTTTATTTCAAAAGGACATCATTTTAATTGAAATACATCAACTGCCATACAGAAAACTAACCAAACGCATTCTGATTGTGTCAATAATTTAGAACAACTATCCATGGGTCATATGTGATGTGTACAAGTCAGCCCAGCCACAATACGAGGCGCGGTGTGGCCGCCACCACTCAAAGTGTCTGTCTTTTGTTTCAAAAGGACGTCATTTTAAGTGAAAAACAACAACTGGAATACGGAAAACTGACCAAACGCATTCGGATTTTGTCGATACTTTAGCACAACGATCCATGGGTCATATGTGACGTGTACAAGTCAACCCCGCCTTAATCTGAGGCACGGTGTGGCCGGAATCACTCTAAGTGGATCTCTTTTGTTTAAAATAGACAACATTTTAAGTACATACGGAAAACCGACCAAACACATTCGGTTTCCGTTGAAATGTTAGGAGAACGATTCATGGGTCATATGTGACGTGTAAGACTCTACTCTACCTCAATCTGAGATGCGGTGTGGCCAGCACCACTCAAAGTGTCTGCCTTTTGTTTAAAAAAGACGTCATTTTAATTGAAAACGATCAACTGGCATACAAAAAACCGAACAAACTCATTCAGGTTGTGTCAATACTTTAGCACAATGATCCATGGGTCATATGTGACATGAACGAGTCAACCTTACCTCAATATGAGGAGCACTGTGGCTTCCACCACTCAAAGTGTCGGTCTTTTGTTTCAAAAGGACCTAATTTTAAGTGAAAAACATCAACTGGCATACAGAAAACTGACCAAACGCTTCTGAAATGTGTCGATACTTTAGAAAAATGATCCATGGGTCATATATGACATGTATAAGTCAACCTCGTCTTAATCTAAGTCACGGTTTGGTCGGAATCATTCTAAGTGGCTCTCTTTTGTTTAAAATGGACAACATTTTAACTACATACAGAGAACTGACCAAACGCATTAGATTTCCATTGAAACTTTAGCACAACAATCCATGGGTCATATGTGACGTGTAAAAATCAACCCCGACTCAATATGAGATGCGGTGTGGCCAGAACCACTCAAAGTGTCTGCCTTTTGTTTCAAAAGGACGCCATTTTAATTGAAAAACATCAACTGGCATACGGAAAACCGACCAAACGCATTCAGATTGTGTTGATACATTAGAAAAACAATCCATGGGTCATATGTGACGTGTACGAGTCAACCCCACCTCAATCCGAGGCGTGGTGTAGCCGTAACCACTCAAAGTGTCTTTCTTTAGTTTCAAAAGGATGTCATTTTATGTGAAAAACATCAACTGGCATACAAAAAACCGATCAAACGCATTTGGATTGTGTCTATACTTTAGAATAATGATCCATGAGTCATATGTGACGTGTACGAGTCATCCCCAGCTTAATCTGAGGCACGGTGTGGCTGGAATCACTCTAAGTGGCTCTCTTTTGTTTAAAATGGACAATATTTTAAGTACATACGGAAAACCGACCATACACATTCGGTTTCCATTGAAACTTTAGGAGAACGATCCATGGGTCATATGTGACCTGTATGAGCCAACCCGGGATCAATGAGAGATGCGGTGTGGCTGGAACCACTCCAAGTGTCTGTCTTTTGTTTCAAAGGACGTCATTTTAATTGAAAAACATCGACTTGCATACGGAAAACCAACCAAATGCATTCGGATTGTGTCAATACTTTATAAAAACGATCCATGGGTCATATGTGATGTGTACGAGTCAGCCACGCCTCAATCTGAGGCGTGGTGTGGCCGCCACCACTCAAAGTGTCTGTCTTTTGTTTCAAAAGGACATCATTTTAAGTGAAAAACATCAACTGACATACACAAAACCAACCAAATGCATTCAGATTGTGTAGATACTTTATCACAACGATCCATGGGTCATATGTGACATGTACGAGTCAACCCCTCCTTAATCTGAGGTGTGGTGTGGCCGCCACCACTCAATGTGTCTGTCTTTTGTTTAAAATGGACAACATTTTAAGTACATACGGAAAACTGACCAAACACATTCTTTTTCCATTGAAACTTTAGGAGAAAGATTCATGGGTCATATGTGACGTGTACGAATCAACCCCACCTCAATCTGAGATGCGGTGTGGCCGGAACCACTCAAATTGTCTGTCTTTTGTTTCAAAAGGATGTCATTTTAATTGAAAAACATCAACTGGCATACGAAAACAGACCAAATGCTTTCAGATTGTGTCGATACTTTAGAACAATGATCCATGGGTCATATGTGACGTGTACGAGTCAACCTCGCCTCAATATGAGGCACGGTGTGGCTGACAACATTCATAGTGTCTCTTTTTTGTTTAAAATGGACAAGATTATAAATGAAAAGAACAACTGACATACGCAAAACCGACCAAACATATTTGAAATGTGTTGATGCTTTAGGAAAATGATCCATGGGTCATATGTGACGTGTATGAGTCAACCCCACCTTAATCAGAGGCACGGTGTGGTCAGAATCACTCTAAGTGGCTCTCTTTTGTTTAAAATGGACAACATTTTATGTAAATAGGAAAACCAACCAAACCCATTCGGTTTCCATTGAAACTTTAGGAGAATGATCCATGGGTTATATGTGACCTGTACAAGCCAACCCAGGATCAATTTGAGCCGCGGTGTGGCCAGGATCAATCTAAGTGTCTCTCTTTTGTTTAAAATGGACACCATTTTAAGTACATACGGGAAACCAACCAAATGCATTTGGTTTCCGTTGAAACTTTAGGAGAACAATCCATGGGTTATATGTGATGTGTAAGAATCAACCCCGCCTCAAACTGAGACGCGGTGTGGCTGACACCACTCAAAGTCTCTGTCTTTTGTTTCAAAAGGACGTCATTTTAATTGAAAAACATCAACTGGCATACAGAAAACTTAGAAAACGCTTTTGGAATATGTTTATAATTTAGGACAATGATCGATGGGTTATTTGTGATGTGTACGAGTTAACCTCACCTCAATCCGAGGCATGGTGTGGCGGGATCACTCCTTGTGTATGTATTTTTTTTAAAATGGACAAGATTATAAGTGAAAAGAACAACTGACATACGGAAAACCAACCAAACACATTAATAATGTGTTTATTTTTTAGGAAAAAGACCCATGAGTCATATGTGACATGTATGAGTCAACCCCACCTTAATCTGAGACATGGTGTGGCCGGAATCACTCTACGTGGCTCTATTTTGTTTAAACTGGACAACATTTTAAGTACATATGGAAAACCGACCAAACAGATTCGGATTGTGTTGATACTTTAGCACAACAATAAATGGGTAATATGTGACGTGTACGAGTCAACCCTGCCTCAATCCAAGTCACGGTGTGGCTGACACCATTCATAGTGTCTCTCTTTTGTTTAAAATGGACAGGATTATAAGTGAAAAGATCAACTGGAATACGAAAAACTGACCAAACGCATTTGAAATGTGTTGATGCTTTAGGACAATGATCCATGGGTCATATGTGATGTGTAGGAGTCAACTCCTCCTCAATTCGAGGTGCGGTGTGGCCGACACCATTCACAATGTCTCACTTTTGTTTAAAATGGACAAGATTATAAGTGAAAAGAACAACTGACATACGAAAAACCGACCAAACACATTCAGATTGTGTTGATGCTTTAGGTCAATGATCCATGGGTCATATGTGATGTGTACGAGTCAACCCGGGCTCAATTAGAGGCATAGTGTGGCCGGGATCACTCTAAGTGGCTCCCTTTTGTTTAAAATGGACTACATTTTAAGTACATACAAAAAACCGAACAAACACATTTGGATTGTGTCAATACTTTATCACAAAGATGCATGTGTCATATGTAACATGTACGAGTCAACCCTGCCTCAATCTGAGGCGTGGTGTGGCTGCCACCACTCAAAGTTTATGTCTTTTGTTACAAAAGGACGTCATTTTAAGTGAAAAACATCAAATGGCATATGGAAAACCGACCAAATGCATTCATATTGTGTCGATACTTTATCAAAACGATCCATGGGTCATATGTGATGTGTACGAGTCAACCCCGCCTCAATCCGAGGCGCAGTGTGGCCGACATCACTCTAACTGTGTCTCTTTTGTTTAAAATGGAAAAGATTATAAGTGTAAAGAAAAACTAACATACGCAAAACTGACCAAACATATTTGAAATGTGTTGATGCTTTAGGACAATGATCCATGGGTCATATGTGATGTGTACGAGTCAACCCCACCTTAATCCAAGTCGCGGTGTGGCCGAAATCAGTCTAAGTGTCTCTCTTTTGTTTAAAATGGACAACATTTTAAGTACACATGGAAAACGGACCAAACACATTCAGTTTTAGTTTAAACTTTAGGAGAACGATCCATGGGTCATATGTGACGTATAAGAATCAACCCCGCCTCAATCTGAGATGCGGTGTGGCTGGCACCACTCAAATTTTCTATCTTTTGTTTCAAAAGGACGTAATTTTAATTGAAAAACATCAACTAGCATACAAAAAACCGAACAAAGGCATTCAGATTGTGTCAATACTTTAGAAAAACGATCCATGGTTCATATGTGACGTGTTCGAGTCAACCCTGCCTCAATTCGAGGCACGGTGTGGCCAGTATCACTCCAGGTGTATGTATTTTGTTTAAAATGGATATCATTTCAGGTAAAAATATATGGTATACAAAAAACCGATCAAATTATGAATTGACTTCCAGATTCCACATATAATTTTCATCTAAATTTTAAATTTAATTCTAAATGAATTATGTATGTTTATAATTACGTTATGAATTATAATTTAATTATGGATGTGTATAGGTCCAGGATGCATTATATGCTAAATGTGTATGAATTTTTTCTCTATATGTATGTGTTAGTTGGTTATTACAGGTACAATAATTGTATATGTATGTGTTAGTTTATTATAGATACAATAATTGGATTGAAAATGGGAGGGAATGCACAAAATGAGGCTTGCTGTCCAAATTGCAGACCTACTGTTCAAATTGCAGGTTGCTGTGCAATTTGCACAGCATAGGCTTTGCCAATGGTTTCAAACCGTTGGCATAGCATCTCTGATACTTTTTTTACCAACAGTTCATTGAACCGTTGGTAAAAATCCTTTCCCAACGGTTTACAAACCGTTGGGAAAGAGGATAATCCATGGGATTTCCCAACGGTTCATGCTAAACCATTGGAAAAAACTATCCCAACGGTTTGGCAGAATCGTTGGGATAGGGTAGCTACCCCCCACTCTATACCAACGGTTCATAGTAAACCGTTGGGAAAAGATTTCCCAAGGGCTTACTTCCCTACGGTTTGCAGAACCATTGGTATAACATATACCAATGGTTCTGCAGCCTTTCCCAATGGTTCATAACCATTGGAAAAGACTGTATTTCCAGTAGTGCCTCAACTTGAGTTTTATTTCTTATTATTATTTCATTGTTTACTTTTTTAATTTTTTATTATACATGTATTCCCTAACCCCAATAATATAATGGATTGAGTATCATTTATATAATAATTTTTAATTATTTTTTAACATTAATTATTCATACCCATGTATCCAATACCAAAAACATAAGCATCAATCATGTGTTTTTTCGGACTACCGACTCCATGAATCAATGTAGTTTTTTCCCACCACTAACTTTCATGAATGATACCAACGATGGAAATTATGAATAAATATTTTTTATTAATCAATTATTAATATTTAATTATTAATATTTTTTTCAAACTCTCTCCTGTTTTATGGAGAATAAAAAGTGGGCTCCATTTGTATGTGCAGTCTGCTTCCTCTACATAAACGACACATTTTATTTTCCATTATATCCAAAACTAAATGAATTTAAAAATATTTTTTATATAAAATTGATATTTATAACTATATTTATATTCTATATGTTGTGAATTTATTTTTAAGATAAACTTAACTAAAATCAATCTGTCAATAGAATCACGTAAAAACCAACTAAACAACTTTAGTTAACCAACAAGAGAAGAGAAGATTTAATAAATGAATATATTATGACAATAAATTGAAACTTATAAACCAATTATATATGAATAAGGTAGTTATTAATTTTTTTAATTAACTTAACTTAATTATACAAAAAGTTAATTACATGCATTGTAATGTCTCGACCTGTGTACCATATGCCGGTGCCTCGATCCATTTCACTACGTCCTCAGGCATGCCTCCCCATACACCAAATGTTTCTAACTAGTATAGAGGGTATAATATAGATATCATGGGGATACTATACCCTTCTTTTCAATGATTCACATTAGAAGAAATAAATAACCAATAGAAAAATGATAATAAATAATAACCAGAATCATACAATAACCAATACAGACCAATATCACATGATAAACCAAAATAGAAAAATAAATATCCAAACCAAAGTTATAGATATGTCATGCCGTATATGTGTCAAGTGCCAAACATAAAAACAAAACAAAGACACTGAAAATTCCCAACTAGGTCCCAAAATCATATCTGGTTCCCTCATCCATGGTCCATCCCAACTCATCCATATAACATAGGTCTCTTACCTATATATTTTCCAAAAAACATGAAGTTTATTTGGGTACTGATCAGACAACCTGAGTAGGGTGTGAGTACAACACAGTAGGCCACTACCAACAGAATCTAAAACCTTATCCATTCTATAATATTGTATGAATATTTATAAAAAATAAATTATAATAAATAATGTAAACATTTTCCACATTAAATTATTCTTTATTTAACCACATTTAACCTGGGTTCACGTTGATACCCAAACCATCAATTCCTACTTCAGCCTATGTCCGAGTCATAACTATACCCAAAGGGGTATACAAATTCATTCCATCATGGTTTCAATTAATCAATTCATTTAAATTATATCATTAACACAATGGGGGTCTAGATCAGCTATTTTTCACCCTATGGGTATTTGGAGTAGTAGTCCCTGTCCTACAACTCAGTGATCACATGTACAAATAAATATATTGGTGGCCTAGAACAACAGTCTGGAACCCCATGGGTATTCAGAACAATAGTCCCTATCCCAAAACTCTATCATAGATATCACATCACATATCTTCATATTTTCAACCCTTCATCATCAATTATAATAATTCATTATTCAACCCATTCCACAATTTCATTTATCAAGAAAGTACAAATTACAAATAATCCTTTTCATCTTATTGACACACCCCATGGGTGGATACAAGTTTCACAAAATATTAATAAATAATTTCATAATTATAATTATTCATCAATTGAATAATCACAATTATAACCAATTTCAATATCACAACATTTACCAACTTCATAATAACATGTTGAATCAATCGACCAATTAAATTTAGAATGTTATTTCCCAACATGGATATTAAAATTTCACAATTACATACACAAAATTAAAATCACGAATATTGGAATTGAAATTTATACAACCGAACTCAATATCTTTGAATAATTCTTACCCAACCACAACCCTCAATTGATGTAAAAAAATTATATTAACAATGACAGAAGAGATTAGGTATCTAACACCAATCTGTGATCTTTGGAGATGAAGCTCAATTTTTTTTGAATATCTCTAGGGTTGAGAAGAGGAAGGATAGATGATGGTATAAAAAAAATAAACTGCAAAACCCACTTAAAAATGTATCTCTAGAAATTAAACCTCATGAAACTAATTTACACACATTATAATTATTTTTAGTGGGTTACATTGAAAAACATGTTGCCTCAAGTTACTATTTATCCTAATTAATTATTATATGTTGTGAAATAAGATTACATGGTTTGTAATATTTTCATGTTGTGAACCGGTTCACCATGTGAAACTGTTCAGGACATGTGTTTGGAGAAATTTAATCATCATGTAACCCAATTACAGAGTGTGCAAATCTTCTGCAGACTGTTTTTCAGCCAAAAGAATATAATTCTTATTTAAAGATCTGAACTTTCTCAAACATATTTAAATCCCATTGAAAACCAAAAATAACACTTTAACGAACATAAAACAGAAAATGGAATGTACCTTGTAATATAATGGGTTCTTATAATCTCCCCTCCTAATAACAGCTCATCCTCAAGCTGTACTTACAAGAGTCTTTAATCCCATATGGTAAACATTTCAGGCCACAGAGCTTATATATATGCTTATCTCTCCCATGATTCCTCACGGACATGGAAAAGTTTCCATAACACTCAAACTATCTACATGGTATTTCCCTGCAACACTTTCTCATTGCGATCTATAACATGAATCAGATACTCCTTAAAGTACGCATTATCCTTAAGCTCAACATCGTCAACATCGATCACATGAGAATGGTTGAGTTGATACTGCCAAAATTTTCACACATGAAAAACATCGTTCATTTCACCATACCTCTATAGAAAATCTAATCAATATACTACTGATACGATTCTATCCACATTCTAAAATGGTCTAACAAACTTGGGTGCTAACTTTCCCTACCTCTGAATCCTATGTTGACCTAATCTCAGTGAAACCCAAAGGAAAACACGATCACCCTCTATAAACTCAAGGGATCATCAGTGTTGATCAACATACAAATTTTTCTAACTCTGAGTTGTATCCATACATTTCCAAATCATCTAAACCTACTCTGATGTCTTCTTCTTGAGTATGGGTGCCAACAACTCTGACTCACCTACTTCCATCTAATACATAGGTGATCTTCACATCCTACCATAAAGTGCCTCATATGTTTCCATCTAAATATATCCTAAAAAATATTGTTATATGATAACTCAAAAAGCAGTAAGTGTTTCTCCCAAGACCCACTAAAGTCCAGGATTCACACCCGTAACCTATCCTCTAAAACCTGTATTGTATATTCTGACTATCCATCTATCTATGAATGGGAAGCCATAATCATATATAACTGCATACTTAACACCTTATTCATGCATTTAAAGAATATTTAAGTGAAATTTGAGTCACATTATGAATCTATACTATGTGGAATCCATTTATACGTACTATCTATTGAACGCATAATTATCCCAACCGATCCACTGAGAAAATATCATAGAAAAGAAATAAATTCACTACTTTCAGAAATCAGTCAACAACCACCCATATAACATCATTATTTTGAGTCATTCTTTGAAGAAGAACCAAGAAATATATGTTAAATTCATCTCAATTCCATTTTGAGATTGGAAATGGCTATAGTAAGACACCTGGTCATTGGTCCTCAGCCTTCACCTACTGATAGATGTAGCATCATATCACAAACACTTAAATCTTGTTTTCATCCCTGGCCATTAATACTATTGATGTAGGTCACGATATATTTCGGTCCATCCAGGATTCACAACCAACTTAGAGGAATTAAATTCATGCATAATCTCCTATCACATACAAGTAGGCACAAAAACATGGTTCCTCACATTAATGACCTCATCCTTATATATAGTCCAATTTGAAGGTGAATTCCCACCTTCAAGGATTTCCCTCAAGCCCTGACAGTCCAAATACTCGTACTACCTCTCCCTATTCTAGCCCAGAAGTGTGGATTACACTGATATTTATATAAATTCCATTTTCATTAGGCCCTCCCAGACCACTATATGTATCTCATCCAAAAAAGCATCATCTTCTACTAAAAACTAGACTCCTCAACTACATGACTTTATGTCTTACTGATCAAGGTGTATAAAACACTATTTCCCTTCACAAGTGTATATGATTGATCAAAATCAAAGAACTACTTATAATTAATCCATCTCCACTTCTAGTGATTCGAGTTTTTCTATGAAAAGATTTAATTTTTTCTCTTGTGATTGGTATATATAATAACACTTTCACTTAATAGATAATTACATCAACACTTAGAGGAATAAACCACCACATCTAATTTAAGGTCATACATAGGGTGATTACATTAATGTGGCATCAAACTCCATTAACCATACACCACAGCTCAATCCTCCTACATTAACACTCCATCAAGTCTAACCCTTTACACATCAAAAATCATTTTATACTCCTCACTCGGCTCGGGTAGGATCACAATAGGTGTGTTAGTGAAAAACTTATTCAAATCTTCGGAAGCATTCTAATATGATATAGACCATTCATACATTACCCCCTTCTTAGTTAACAGTTAAAGTGGTTCTTCCAATTGGGAAAAGTCCCAGATGAACCTTTTATAATAAGCATACAATCCCAAAAATCTTTGAATATCACAAAAATTCTTGGGATGATACCATGAAACCACTACCTAAAATTTTTCTTGGTCTTGTGAAACACCTACCTCTGAGATGATGTGACTGAAGAAATGTACCATGAAGATCCATAATTGAAACTTAAATAGCTTGGTGTAAAGCATATTCTCTCTAAGTTCAATAAGGATGATCTATAGATGTTTCACATGATCATCTTGAGTCTTGGAGTACACCAAGATTTCATCAACAAGAAAAACCTTATACTGATTCAGATACAAGTGAAAGATTCAGTTCATTAAGGCCATGAAAAAATTGGTGCATTTGTTAGTACGAACGACATCATAAAGAAATCATATAGGACATACCTAATTCTGAAAGAATTCTATGGTATATCAGAAGGTCTAATTATCAAATGGTGATACCCCAATATCAAGTCAATCTTAGAGAAAACACAAGATCCTCTCAACTGGTCAAATAGATCATTGATACATAGAAGAGTATACTAGTTCTTCAATATCATCCGGTTCAACTTCTAGTAATAAATATGAAAACATAATGTGCCTTCATCCTTCTTAGCAAAAAAAACTAGAGAACTCAAAGGTGACATACTTGAATGAATAAAACCCTTATCCATTAACTACATTAGATGACTCTTATGGTCTTGAAACTCTGTTGGTTCCATTTTGTAAAGTGGAATGGAAATCAACTCAACTCCAGGCATGAGATCAATAGTAAACTCAACATACCTCTCAAGTGAAAACCTTTATAAGTCTCAAGGAAACATATTGTGAAATAGGTCCACTAAGGGTGGAAATGCATCATGATCTACACCATTTTCATCTAGATAAATATGTGTAACTTGGGTGATGAGATCCCCTAGTTCTTGACTAACCAAACATGCGTTTCCTGTTTAGATATACCACTCTCCATGATGTACCTAATTGTCACCCTTAGGAGATATAAAGGTCACTCCCTTTTAGTGAAAATCAATATGGGCTCAATACGATACTTGCCAATCTATACCCAAAATCAAGTCAAAACTTGAAATATCAATCAAGTAGATATCCCAACAGAAATGATACACCCCAACCTCAAGAGAACAACATTTACATAAATAGATGTCCCTTAACCGTACTCACAAATGTGTATTGATAATCATAACCCTAGTAAAAAACTCCACTGGCAGACTCAAAGCATTCACAAGTTGAGCAGATATAAAAGAATGAGAGGCCCATATATCAAATAAGGCACTAGAAGGGGTAAAAGTTATAAGAATAGTACATTTAAATGTTAATGGCCCAGGCTCATTATCCACAAATATAGGCTGAGATGCATGAAACTATCCTACACCTATTCCCTATGATTTAGACGGAGTCCCTTCAGTTACACCACTCTAATAATATAATAACTCTATCCTTGACATCCCGCATCCACTACCTCAACCACCACATGAAGAAGAACTCAAGCTGCCTGACTGATATAGGGTAGATGACCCCCTTCTAGTGTTCTAACTATGCCTGGATCCTCCATTAGTACCCATTGGTCAAGGGTTCCTAAAATACCTATACAAGGTACCCATAATACCATAATCTCTTCACTTCACTGGTGTTTATGGAAATTGGATAAGAATCTATCATGATCTAACACACTGGTGGAAATATTTTTTTACTACTCTAATTAACCGTTACTTCTCCTTGGACACTCTCTTTTGAATATACCTAGTAAAAATTATCATAGAGACACTTCATACTCTTGGAAGACATACCCCCTGATCATCCATTATAAACCACCTGCATTCCACTAGATACCTCCTTTAGGTTCTCCTTATAAATGAGATCCCAATTCACCACCTCAAAAAACATTGTAAACTGAAATATATTAACATGGGACTTAATATCACATTTGATACCATCTTGAAAATGTTTCACTATAGTATCCTTAAATCCTACCGACACTAGAAAAAAGTGCTAAAAATCAGTGAAGTGACCAAAATATTCCATCACAGAAATAATCCCCTAGGTAAACCTCATAAACTTAGAAGACCTCCCCATCCTAAGCATCTTAGGGTAAAATTTCTTTAATAACTTTTCTAGAAATTCCTTTCGCACCGTGTTCTCCAGATATCCATATTGAGTTTGAATATACCAAAAACACTTATATTGTCCACATAACATATACTAATCTAGTTTGAATATTTTCTCATTAGGAGTCTCTAAATGTTCAAGGATAATTTGGATAGAATCAATAGAAAAATAAACTACTTCATGTCCACCATCTCTGGTGAATTTCAGAGGGTATTGTAATTGGAACTCCTGTGTCAAGTCAAATATACTCCATAGATCCTATTATGGGGATCTTTACATAAACAACATAAACTAATCAAATTTCTCTTGGAACTACTCTCTTGGACCTTCACTCGAATCTATCCGGGATAGAGGTTCCACTATTGAAGGCACATTTCCATCCACGTCCTCCTACATTCCTATCAATAAGCTTCATCATAGAGGAATATCTCTACAATTCCAAACACATGTCTTAGGAAACATGACACATTATTAACACAATTTAATGAGGGGTAGTCATATAAATTCACAAAAAGTCACCCCTTACCCCTACACTCATTCAAAACTGAGGTACTACCACTACCCTCAACCATCCCTCACTTGGATCATGGTTACCATAGGTTAAACACTTCCTCATTTCAAAATCTCCCATCAGACACCCATTTATCCACTTCAATTGTCAAAAGTGGAATCATTTACAATTACCAATTATTTATTAGGCACTATTTAATTTTCCAATTACTCAAAAAAAAATTTCATTTTAACAACTCACCAATAACTTGATTTTCCATGCATTCCTAAAATGATTCATGTCGTAATAAATAATAAGTTCCTAAAATGATTCATTATTACAAAAATCCCATTCATTACTATTCCATGATAAAAAATATCATAAAAAAATAAAATCACACAACAATTTCATCACCCTAGGTGAAATAATATTCAACTATAACAACAAACATCAATAAAATCATCCAACCCCAGGTATTGGGGTTTTACCACATACATGAGTTAGATACTTCCATGCATAAGATCATGAACAAGGCTTGAATTATCCCAATATCATTTCTATCATTCCAAAATATAATAAAACTAAAATAAAATAAATACCCTTTGATACAAAATTATAATGTCCTGAATCAGGAGCCACATGCTGGTTCCCCGAGCTGTTTCGCTACATGTCCTCAGGCGCGCTTACTCGTATGCCATAGGCTACTGAATAGTGGATAGGGTATAATATAGATATAATGGGGAGAATATACAATCTTTATCAAAGAAGAAAAATATCGTAAATAAATAAAAAAGTAATAATGATAATAAAAAATAACCAGAATGATACCATAACTAATACAGACCGTTGTCACATGATGAACCAAAATAGGAAGACAACATCCAAACCATATATGTAGATATTTCATGGTATATATGTGTCCAGTGATAAAAATAAAACTACAATATAGAAAATTTCAACTTCCAAGTGGATATTTACATCATTTATAGTTCTATCAACCATGATATATCCGAACTCATCCATCTAACATAGGGATATTTCCCTTATCATGTCCTGTAAACATGAATTCTGTTCGAGTACTAATTAGGAAGCCTGAATAGGATGTGTGTACAACTCAACATGACACCACCAATAGTGTCTAAAATAGTATCTAGTCTATAATTTATTATATATTTGTATAAATAATAAATGATAATAAATAAAGTAATCAATATCCACATTTAATTATTCTTTATTTAACCACACAAATCCAGGGTTCATAATGAAACATGAACCATCAGTACCTTCTTCAGCCTATGCCATAGTATGAAATACCCTAAATGGATATCCCAATTCATTACATCATGGTTTACATTAATTAATTCATTACAATTGTATTATTCATACAATGGGGTCCTAAAGTATCAGTCTAGTACCCCGTGGGTATTTAAGTAGCAGTCTATTCCCCACAACTCAGTGATCACATGTATACATAAAATTATTGGGGGCCTAGAGGGGCAGTCTGACACCCTGTGGGTATTTGGAGAAGTAGTCTCCATCCTAGAACATAGTAACATATATCACATAAAATGGTTCCATACCTTCAACCATTCTCCATTAATTATCATAACTAATTATTCAACCCATTTCAAAATCTCATTTATCAAGAAAGTATAAATTACAAATAATCCTTTTAATATTATCACCACACCCCAAGGGTGGATAATATATTTAAAAATCATTAATCACCAATTTTATAATTACCATTATTCAAAAATTTCATAATCACAATTCAAACAATGTAATTATCACAAAATTCACCAATTTAACAATCACGTGTTGCATTAATTAACCAATTCAATTTAGGATGAAATTACTCAATGTGGAAATTGTAGTTTCACAATTAAGTAAACACAATAAAAATAAAGAATATATGATTTGACATTTGGACCACCTACCTGATGATCATTTATGAAAACTCACCCAACCAAACCCCTCTATTGATGTAGAATGGTTGGGTTAACAATGACAAAAGATATCAAGTATCTAACACCAATATATGACATTCAAAGATGAAGAAATAAATCCAAATTCACTGTGAGTCACCCTGGGGTTGAGAGAAGGAAGGCTACATAATGGTATAAAAACAAATCAACCATATAACCCACTTAAAAATGTTTCTCGGGAAATTAGACAATGTATAATTATCTTACACATTGTGTAATTATTTTTAGTGGGTTATGTTGAAAAATATGTCGCCTCAGATTAGTATTTATCCTGATTATTTGTTATATTTCATGTATTAAGCTTAGATGGAATGAAATATTTTCATGTTGTGAAATAGTTCACCATGTGAAACCATTCATGACATGTTTCTGGAGAAACTCAATTTTCATTTAACCCAATTACACAATGTGTGAGTCTTCTTAAAACTTTTTTTCAACCAAAAGAAAATAATAATTATTTAAAGATCTGAACCACATCCAATGTCTTACAATCTATTAAAAAACCATAAAAAACCCTTTAATGAATATAAAAAACAAAAGGGTATATAACATGTTTAATAATGGGATATTATAAATACAAAACACTTTGGGACATAAAGGTAATGTATTTTTATCTTAAACTCCATTCATTGAGACACATTTTACTTTTTACACCAACTTAACTTCATATGGTGTATATGCCTCCCAATTCTTATGTTATCATGAAATAAATTTTATTTATTTTATTTCAGGTTCATTTTAAAAAACTTTTTTTTCAAGGTTTTTGATTAAAATTTCACTACATTTGTAATTGTTTTCTCAACTCTATCCCATTTCTTAATGAGTTGTTAAATATATTCTTTATTTTGATCTTCCAAGTCTCTTTTTACTACAATTATATTTTCAAATAGTAGATTTCCTTTTTAACATTGGATATTAATTCCATTTATTAATATCACCACCTTTGATAAAGAACTTAATCAAATAAAATCATGATGTTGATAAGAATGACTCCTATACATTACAACGAATATTTTTCTTCCATTTTCATGTTTTAATTATTGAAAGTATTTTATATAATGTTACAAGTGAAATTTATACTTCCCTTCAACTATTATAAATAAAAATTTTATCATCCATTTTTCGATGTGGGTTTCACTAAATGGTTTTAATGGACTCTAAACATTTTCCACATGATTATTTTTAAAAAATCGGTTCTTCTAAAGTAATGTTTTAAAATATTCTAATTTTTTTTCCAAATTGTTTTTAAAAGGGAATTTTGAACTTCCTTGAATGTGATATTTTGATTTAAAAATAAATGTTTTAAATGTTTTTATATGAACCATTTCGACCAAAAGGTATATATTTTAAAAAATTTCGTGTAAACATATCTTTCCACCACATTTTTCATTTCCTAATAGTTACTCTCTGAGCTTTCATGTTTTCAAAAAAAAAATTAAATTATTATTTTTAGAGTTAATAAAATCTTAATTTTTTAATATTTGCAAAGGATAGTTAAAATTATTATTTTATAATAAAATTTCCCTATAATTCTAACAATTTTTAATCTATATCATATTCTTGATAAAGGGTATTCTTTAAATGATACCATCAATTCAACACCATTAGATTTTGTGAAATATTGTTTTTCAAATTAATTTAATCTTTTGATATTTTTAATTTTACGCAGAATTGAAAATAGTTTATATATATATATATACATATATATATATATATTAAATCACTATGTAAGGTATTTCTTTCACTTGGAACTAGATTGGATTTCACAACCCAGAACACTGACTTGGTTTACCTTATAGGCAACACCAAGTCTCTACGAAGAATCATTTTATTGTTATAACTATTTAAATTAGATAACTTTAACATGGCTATTAAAAATAGTAATGTGAATAGTAATGAATAATTTTCAAATAATTTTTTATAATTTTTTATATAAATATATAATATTTATAATGATAGATATAATTTTTGGAAAAGTCCATATATGTTTGAAAATATTATTTTCACAAATGAACTGCTTTTAATGTCCTTCTTTGAACAATAATGAAATTAATTTTTAAAAAATTTAGAAATTTATTATGATAATATAAAATTCATTTTTTAATTAATATATTCAAAATAATCTTAGAGTGAATTTTTTGGATTTTTTTTGGGAAACTTCACTTTTTGGATGAATAGTGAAAAAATACAGGATTTTCATTCAAAAATACCGTTTCGCATAATTTATGTATAAGGTTAAATTATATTATAATTTTGTTTAAAATTTTAATTAGGTCAAATTTTTATCAATTAAATAAATTTAGGTAATTGTAATCAATTTCAATTTTAAATTGGGTATAAAAACTTAGAAACTGTTTGGATGTTTTTTCATTTAAAACCTGCAATGTTGTCCTGTCAGCGGGATTAATTTTAAATTAATTTCGTCCGGTTCTATGATTTGAATTTTTAAAAATGGATTCCATATCTGGAATGAGAATAATTTATAATATCTAAAAAGTCCAACTTAGTTTTTGATGAAAAATATTAGTGAAAGTGATTAAAATTTATTACCACTGTTAAGAGAAAATTTATGATAACAAAGCACCAAACATTAAATTTAAGACCCAAAAGGACCAAGAAACTTGTCAAACAGCCAT
Organism: Viscum album; assembly: GCA_963277665.1. Lineage (NCBI taxonomy): Eukaryota > Viridiplantae > Streptophyta > Magnoliopsida > Santalales > Viscaceae > Viscum > Viscum album. The sequence goes on along the minus strand of OY728153.1, from coordinate 1,488,824,933 downwards.
TTTGTGGACATTATTTGGAAATTAACCTTCAATTATTTAGTTTTTTTTTCCTTTTTATGACTTTTTTAGGTAGAAACATGGGTACACCTAACTTGTTTTCAAAAATACCAAGTGCGTCCTTTCCCTTCCCTATAAAAGGACACCACCTATTCCTATTATTCACACATATCAAACCACTTATGCTTAACCAAGATCAGAAAAATATAATTATCAATATACATACATAACTCTTTTATACCTCCCTTTGTCCAGAAAATAATCCAAGGAATCCTTTTTTCATAAACCAAAAGGAGTTACCCAATTAAGAGGTAACATCTAATATCAAGCCCTTTCTTTTATTTCCTTTATAAACCCCTTAAATATCTTTATTCCATGATTTTATAACAATAAAAGTATCTTAAATATACTATTATGTTTTTATGGTAAGTTATTTACCGACACTTACACACACCTCCTTCTAATGTGTAACGAACATACTGTTTATGTGTACGGAAAACTACCATCTCACGAAATAAAGATTATTCATTTTTTCGATTACTTCCTATAATGGTGGACATTATGATGCAAAAAATACTTATATAAGTTATATATTATATTTATTATATCTTTAAGCTTATTTAATAGTTTTACAAAAAATATTTTTATACTTTCCACTTGGTGTAAATACAATAATTTCATTTGAGGAAGTGTGGACTACCACCCCCTCAAAGAGATGCGATTCATTTACACACTACATGGAATGTATTAAGGATTAATTTAGTGAAATTATATGATATATATGAAATAATAATTCTACAAGAATTATATTATATATATATATATATATATTTTATTTTCTTTCTTTCCTTTAATATAACCATAAAAACTGAAACAACATTCATGAATACGTATGACTCACCGTCTCCATGAATAGTGTATTCCATTTCATACTTATATATTATATATGTTATTATAATCTGAATATACTGACTATAAATTATATTTATATGATTTATTAAATTCTGTAATGAAATAAATCATGATTCATGTAAGAAGAGTAGGAATAAAAAGTCAAATCATGAAGAATTAACAAGTCATTTATCACCTGAAACATGGAGTTAATGATAAACGAGTAATATAAAACCTTAATAAAATCATATATGGTAATATATATATGATTTTTTTATATATTTATAATGAAATTATACTTATCCTATAGGATTTTTTAATGAGTACGACAAAAGTCAAGACATAAGGTAAGACAATTTCATCTCACCTTTTATTACCATGAGATTCATGCCTTATTCACCACTCACTTTTATTGTTTGGTATATAAACTTCCATTTAAAATGTTATATAATGAATATATTTTTTAAAGATATTATAAGGTTCATGAAATTTTATTTTCTTACATAGAGAGTATGAATCTAAGTTACCAAGTGGTAAGAGTCTATTGAAACAATCTTATCGTTTATCGAGATTGTTTATGATTATGATTAAATTGATTAAATCTCATGATACATATATGAATAACACACATAACTTATCTTAACCTATGGTTTTATGTGATATATTAATTTATTAGTTCCATTTTCTCACTCTTTGGTACATTTGACTACTATGAAAATGTTTTAATGAAAATCTCACTTTATTTCTATTTTCGGTCAAAAATCTGTGTTCTTTCAAAACCATGATTTCTAAAAATGATTTAAAAAATGTTTTAATTTTATTATGTGATGTTAAAGGAAATATTTATCCATGTTTTACCCTGTATATTATTATAAAAAAAATTATTTTCATTTTCCTATCAATGCACTATTCAAAACATTTGAGGGAAAAAAGGAATGTTTGGAACATACAAACGTAACACAGTTAAAACTATCATTTATTTTAAGAATCCATTATATTATACATGTTTAATTTAAAGTGAAAATGTTTTATTAATATTCCAAACATTTTCTGTAAAGTAGTTTTCAATAAAAAATATTTTCAAAAATGTTATATAGTTTTTTCAAAGCCTCATTTAAAATATTTGAAATCCATTTTCAAAGAAAAGGGCCTTCAAGAATGTTTTATGTTTAAGAAATGTTTTAATAACTTTAATGAATCATTTATATGTTTTCAAAGAAAAAGGTTTACAAAATCATTTCAAAAATTTATTTATAAAATTTCATGCTTATTTTCAAGGAAATGGTTTTAAAAATGTTTTATGTTTCAAAAAAGTAATTTTCAAAGAATAAAGGATATTTTCATCAAGAAGTGTTTTTATATAATCTTAACCAATTATTTCCCATATAAGATGACATCCATTGGTATTACTCACGCATTTCTAGGGAAATAATTAAATGATTCAATTTATATTCTTTCTATAAATGGTTAATGTTTTGATAGTATGATGTTTAGGAAAACAATTTATCTTTCACAAGTTATATGCTTTTTAAACCCACTTCTTTTAACTATTGGTGATTATGTGACCTACATCTTTTCCACAAGTAATGATATGAATAAAATTTCATGATTTTTATATTATTTCATGGGTTATGATATGATAACTATTTATTATCTTGTTTCAATCGTATATATGATTTTGTTATGCATTGTGTTGGATCTATATCAACCTCTAATGCATTGGGTAATAATGTATGACTCATGATTTTATATGTTAAGCATGAACCTGATTTCATGTTCAAAATGTTATACATGAACTTGATTACATGTTCACAATGTTATGAATGGACCCAATTTGATGTCCATAAGCTTATGCGTAAACCTGATTACATGTTCACAATGTTATGAATGAACCTCATTGCATGTTCAAAATGTTATAAATGGAATTGGTTTAATTTCTATAGGTTTATGCATGAACCTAATTACATGTTCACACTATTATGCGTGAACCTGATTACATGTTCAAAATTTTATGTATTAACCTATTTTTATGTCCATAAGGTCATCCAAGGACCTAATTACTCATTCACAATGTTATTCATGGACTTGGTTTCATGTCCATAAATTGATGCATGGGCCTAATTTCATGTCTTTAACTTAATGAGTGAACCTTTTCTACTTATACATGTTTACAAAGTTATAAGAAAATGTGATTTCAACAAATTCTATGTCTTATTCCTATGTTATGCTTTCATGAATTATTCTCTTAATTCTATTATGATCCACTTTCATGAATTATTCTCTTAATTCTATTATGATCCATGTATTATGAACTACCAATATTTATTATGATCTCCAATATTTTGGGTATGATATTAAAATGTTATGCTCATGTTCCACACCCTTTTGTTCATGATTATGTATATGTATTTCCTTTATATAACCTTACTGAAAATCTGATCTCTAACCTTTCTGATGTTTCCTTTACCAAGTTTATGAAGAATGGTTTTAGGTACACGTTATAGAGGTGGAGATATTTATGGGATATATTGAAGATATTTCACTAGGATAAAATATTTTTTTCTAAGTTTCCAAAGACAATAAACTATTATGGTCCTTGGGTATATACTTTTGTAATGTGCTGAATATTCATCTAAAATGATGTAATATCCATATATGTTAATCTTGGGGTGCTATATTTGGAATCAAAGGAAAGGTTTATTCAACCTCTAGAAACAGGGATGAGAAAACATTAGTGAGATCTCAAGGTATATTTATAAGGATATTCCTAGGGATGTATCTAAGGATAAGTATAAGGATGAGTTAACATTTAGGAAAATGTACTAGAATTTTTTGTGATGGATAGAGTAAGTGGTTTACTATAAATAAATCCATGTCTACATACTATAAGTGGAAGTGGATTTGGAATAGATGTACCTAGGGGTAACAACTCTAACAAGATGTTCTAGGCCTAACTCGAGGTAATCTGGAACATGAAAACCTTATTTCACTTCTAGTTTGGCACTCTTGAGTGATATGATTGGGTAATTCACAAAATCTTCATAAACCATAATTAAATATGTAAATGGTAGATGACTATGAATAATCTATGATAAAACTAAGAAATCATCATTTAAAAATTATGTCTCATTATTTAAACATCCTATAAGTATTTTTTCATGATACTGAGGTTTTATTCTATGATATGTGTTTCTATCCCTACGATTTCTAGTTTTATTCAATTAAGAGAAATATAAGAAACATGGTTTAAATTTTATGTTTCTGATTCGAAAATCACGAGAATTATGAAAATTGATATCCCAAGTTCAAATCTCATAAAGAGAATAAGGAGGGTGGTCTGAGTATTGGTTATACTTCTGAAGATAAAGATAAAAAAGACATGAAAAAGTTATGTGATGCTCTTCTAGTATTGTTTACATTAAACATAATAAGCATGATTATATTGATGTAGATAAACCTTAATACATGATTCATGTTTCATATTATTGGAAGGAGTTATTATGGAATATGTTAATGAATCCTGAGTAATGGTTTGAGAATAATGTTGGATGAATGAAGTATTTATGGTTTGGAATTCAGAGATTATGTTATATGAACCATGAAATTTATAAGTATTTTTAATATAAGTTTTCATTAAGGATTTAAAAGGACATGTTGAATAGTGATGAAGACATAGAAAATTTATTTAAGGGATTGGTGATATTTTAATTAAGGGAAGGTAACCCATAATTAATGACTGATGTTGAGATAATTATGTTTGGATAAAGATATGTTGGATATGTATAATTAAATTGGATGATATATATTACCTTGAAACTAATAATTGAAAAAGTGTTCTATTTCATCAAGGATGAAGTTTACAACTTATTGTGTTTAAATAATGTATCCATTAATCATTAGAATAAGGAAGAATACATGTTTTACAAAAGGATTTATGGTAATTCAAGTTACTACCATGTTCAAAGGGAATATTTGACGAGGGTATTCACATGTTTGGAATATTACAACCAAAAGATAATTTTCAATATACATGGAATAAATATTTATCTGATTTCATGAATTTATTCCTAAAGTTTTGGATTTTCATATTTTGGAATGGTTAAAAGGTTAACCATTCATGAAAATATTAAGTTAAACTTTGGAGGAAGTATTTATGTATTGATATTGTATTAAAAACCATGGTTAAAAGTCTATTCAGTGATTAACCTTATTTAAATGATGTACATAATATTTTATAAATCATATCAGTGTGGTTTTATAAAAGGATATCATGTATGTCGGGTGAAAACCTATCAATTTTTTCAAGGCCACGGGTTATGAACTCAAGACAGAAGGAAGATAAGAGTTTCATGCCTACCACTGGTCTACACAATGTCCTAGTTATGTATAATTATTGTTTATAAATAATTATTTATGTTGAAACAATAGTATCAGTTTTTATGTTCACAGATTAATGTATTAACCATATTGATCTTTATTAATAATTATAAACTATTATGTATACTATTTATTATTTTATGGGTTTTAATATCTATTAAAAGTGTATTTTATTGCTTCTGGAATCAAAGTTAATTTATAGACATCCATTTCTTGATGTAATGGATGAATTAGAAAGATGTAAAATCATAACTAAATAATGAAATTTTATTTATAGAAATATATCATGTAATTATATTTCCTTATCTTCTTGGTCAATAAAATAATTAATCAAATATATGATAATGATAAAAAAATTATCCCGATACCTTCTTTTAGAACTGACGACCTTATCAATCATCACAAATTTATTACTTTGAGGTACTAAACTTTTCTTTGATCATTCACTTGTTTTTGATTAATGACCCCAATCACCCCCTACATATATCTATACTTTTCCTCCATGTCCAATATTCACACCCAATAAATGTTATTCTATGTGTAATCCTAGTTATATGTTACTTTGGGTAACTATTACGGTTTGAACTTTCTTTTCTTAAAGGATGTTTTAGTATTAATTTTTATGATTTGTGTTTCTATGAAATGAACTTTCAAGTATTAAAAATTTGATAACCATGACAAATTTAGAGGGTTAAATTCATTTTAATGTGGGTATAATGCAACACATTGAGATTTTGTTAAATCGTTTTTTCGAATTAATTTAATATTTTGAAATTTTTCATTTTATAAAACCCTGAAAATAGTATATATATATATATATATATATTAAATCACTAAGTCAAGCATTCATTTCACATGGAATTGACTTTTCTTACGCTACATGCAACACCAACTTGGTGTACATTACACACAACACAGATTTTCTATGAAGCATCATTTTATTATTATAATTATTTAAATGAGATAATTGTAAACTAGTCATTAAAATTAGAAATATGAATAGTAATAACTGCTTTTGAAATATTTTTTAATGGATTTATAAAAATAAAACATATAGATATCGAAAGATATAATTTTTGGTAAAGTCCTTATATGTTTAAAAATACTATTTTCTTTAATGAACTGATTTTAATTTACTTCTTTGAAAAATAATAAAATTAATTTTAGACACATTTAGAAATTTAGTTTTATAATATAAAATTAATTCACTATTGAAAAAAGGACCTATAACCATGGTTCAAAACCATGGGTATAGCCCCCAAAACCATTGGTATAGGCTAAACCCACGATTTTGGGAACCCTGGGAAACCCAGGTGTTAGTATAGCTCCATGTCCTATACCCATGATTTTCCAACATGTGGGTATAGGTTTCTCCCACCTTGTCATATCCCCATACCCATGGCTTTAAAACCATGGGTATAGGTTTTCGAAAAAAGCCAAGCACTGGTGTCAATCCCGCGACCTCCTCCTCTAACACCGAGTGCCTCACCATTCCAACTACATAAATTTTGTATAAATATATATATATCAATAATTTTATAAAAATATTATTCCAAATGATGGGTATGGTAGGGAAAACTATTGGAATAGGTGTTCCTATGAATTTGTTTTGGGTCTCGCGAATTGTTTTCCTCGCCATAACGCAGGAAAGATATACCCATGGTTTGGAAAACTGTGGGTATAGGTCCCCAAAAAACAATCCATTACCCACATTTTTAAAAAAACCATGGGTATAAGTCTCAAAAATCATCCTTATACCCACACCTTTTCCAAAAACGTGGGTATAGTTCATCATATGCAACCTATACCCGTGGTTTCCCAAAACTGTGGGTATAGGCTCCCATACTATACCAATACCCAAAGTTTTGGGAAAACTGTGGGTATAAGGTTGCCTATACGCATGGTTTTTCCCAAAACCATGGGTATTGTTCCATTTTCCAGTAGTGATTTTTGAATATATAATTTCAAAATAATCATTGGGATAATTTTTGGGATTTTTCTAGGAAACATCATTTTTGTATGAATAGTGAAAAATACCAGATTTTATTTCAAAATTTCCTTTTCATATAACTTATTTATAAGGTTAAATTTTATTTTAATTTGTTTTAAAAGTTTAATTATATTATATATTTATCATTTAATCCAATTTAGGACATTGTAATCAATTTCATTCTTAAATTGGGTACAAAAACTTAGCAAACTTTTGGACATTTTTTCTTTAAAAACCTGCAATGTCATGTCGTTAGTGAGATTAATTTTAAATTAATTTATACCATTTATGTCATTTGAATCAGTAAAAATGGATTCAATATTTGTAATAATCATAATTTTTAATTTCTAATAAGGTCAACATAGTTTTTGACTAAAAATATTAGTGAAAGTGATTAAAATTAATTACAACGGTTAAGAGAAAAATTTGGTTAATAAAGTACTAATCCATATATTTAAGAACCAAAAGGACCTAGAAACTTGTAAAAAACCCATTTTATGGATATTATTTGTCCATTAAACTTATATTATTTATTTGTTATGGTTTTTTATAATTTTTAAGGTAAAAACATGGATATGCAATAATTGTTTTAAAAAATGCCAAGTGTGTCCTTTCCCTTCCCTATAATAGGCAGCCCCCTCTCCATCTTCTTCACACATATAAAAACACTTTTGTTCAGACAAGATCTACCCAATACACTTACAAAAATCCCTACCTTCCTAGTTTAACCATAACTTTGAGAATAAACAAATCCAATAAAGCCTTTTGGAAAAAACTAAAAGAAGTTACCCAATTAAGAGGTAATGCCTTCTCTCAAGATCCTTTCTTTTATTTCCATTCTCTACCACATACACTATATTTATTCCATGATTTTATAACACCACCAATATATTCAATATAGTAGGATGTTTTTATTATAATTTTTACACCTATACTTACACACACCTCCATCTAATGGGTAACAAACATATTATTTACCTATACTGTAAACTACTGCCTCACAAAATGATGATTGTCCATTTTTTCTTTACTACCTCTCATGGTAGAAATTAAGATGGAAAATATATATATATATGTTTTATATTATATTTATTATATATATAATCTTATTTAATCATTTTATAACTAATTTGTTTATAATTTTCACTTGGTATAAATATGATAATTCCGATTGAGGAAGTATGGACTACCGCCCCCTCAAAGTAATGTGATTCGTTCACACACTACATGAAATGTATTAAATTTCAGTTTAGTGAAATTATATGATATAAATGAATAATAATAATTATACTATAATTATAATATATATATATACATACATATATTTATTTTTCTTTCTTTCTGTTAGTAAGACCATAAAAATGGAAACAATGTTCATGCGTACGTACGACTTACCATCTCAATGAATGGTGTATTCTATTTCATAATTATATATTTATTATTTTATTATAATACAAATATAATTAATATTCAAGATATTATATCATTTATTAAATAATTTAAATAAACTAATCATGATCCATGAAAGAAGACTAACAATAACAAGTCAAATCATGTATGATTAACAAAGTGTTTATCACCTGAAGCATGAGGTTAATAATAAATGGGTAATATAAAGCCTTAATATAATCATATATGATAATATATATATATATATATATATTTATATGAATATGGTTATAGGATAGATTTATAATCATCTTATAATTATAATACATGAGGTTTTAACTAGTACGATGAAAGTCAAGACATAAGGTAAGAGAAGTTTATCTCACCATTTATTACAATGAGATACATTTCTTATTCACCAATCACTTTTTTATGTGGTATATACAATTTCCTTTTAAATTTTATATAATTATTTTTTTCATTAAAATATAAGCTTCATGAAATTTCTTTTTCATACATAGGGACTATGAATCAAATTTACCAAGTGGAAAGATTCTATTGAAACAATCTTAGTGTTTATAGAGACTGTTTATGGTTATGCTTCGATTGATGACATATCATTATCAATATCTCATAAAAACCCATGAATTATCTTATCCTTTGGGTTTCCATTATATATTCAGGTATTAGTATCAATTTTCCACTCTTTGGTATTTATGACTTCTAAGAAAATGTTTTAATGAAAATCCGACATTATTTTGGATTTTGGTCGGAAATCTATGTTCGTTTAAAACCATGATTTCTAAAAATGATTTAAAAAATTTATTAATTTTAACATATGATGTTAAAAAACATATTTACTCATGTTTAACCAAATATGGTATTAGAAGTAACCTTTTTGTCATTATTTTATCAAGGAAAGTTTAAAAACATTTAAGGTAAAAAATGGAATGTTCGGCACGTACAAACCTACCATAGTTATGGCCATAATTTACTAAAATCTTACATTATACATTACAAGTATAATTAATTTTGTTTCTTAATATTATTTAAATTTATTGTTTTTAAAGCGTTTTTCAAAGAAAAAAGTTTTAAAAAAAGTTTTATGTTTATGAAATGTTTTAAAATTTATCAATAATTATATAAAAAATTTTAAAGAAAAAAGACTACCAAATTATTTTAATGTTTTATATATAATTTTTCGGGGTCATTTTCATTTAAATTGTTTTCCAATATTTTTATGTTTTAAAAAAGATATTTTCAAAGAAGAAAGGATATTTTTCTCAAGAAGTGTTTTTATACGATCTTTTAAAATTATTTCCCATCTAAGATGACATCCATTGGTATTAATAATTCCTTTCTTTTCAAAATAAGTCAATTCTTACATTCATATTATTTATATAACGATTAATGTTTTGATAATAAAATTTTTATGAAACCCATTTTTATTTCATTATTTATATGATTTCGAAACCCGCTTCTTTTAAAGGGTAATGATAATGAGAACTAATTCTATTCCATAGGTAATGATATGAATAAATCTTAATGATGCATATCTTATTTCATGGGTTATGATAGGATAACTATTTATAATCTTGTGGAACTTGTATGTATGATTTTTTTATGTCTTGGGTTGGATATATATCACCCTCCAATGCATTGGGTAACAATGGATGACTCATGAGTATACATGTTATGTGTGAACCTAATTTCATGTTCACAATGTTTTTCATGAACCTGATTGCATGTTCACAATGGTACGTATAGATCAGGTTGCATGTCCATAAGCTTATGCATGAACCTAATTACATGTTCACAATATTATGAGTGAACCTTATTATGTGTTCACAATGATATGAATGGACCAAGTTGCATGTC